>CM060964.1:375930845-377130845 GCA_030765045.1 Tenodera sinensis | reverse complement strand
ACATAGGTTAGCATAGGCTCACATAGGCTACACCAGATCTCTAAATAAGAATAGACTGAGCACATACTTTAGTATAGGTTCACATAGGCTACACCAGATCTCTAAATAAGAATTGCCTGAGGACATAGGCTAGTATAGGCTCACATAGGCTACACCAGATCTCTAAATAAGAATAGACTGAGCACATAGGCCAGTATAGGCTCACATAGGCTACACCAGATCTCTAAATAAGAATAGACTGAGGACATAGGCTAGTGTAGGCTCACATAGGCTGCACCAGATGTGTATATAAGAATAGACTGAGGACATAGGCTAGTATAGGCTCAGATAGGCTGCACCAGATGTGTATATGAGAATAGACTGCGGACATAGGCTAGTATAGGCTCACATAGGCTGCACCGGATGTGTATATAAGAGTAGACTGAGGACATAGGCTAGTATAGGCTCACATAGGCTACACCAGATATGTATATAAGAATAAACTGAGGACATAGGCTAGTATAGGCTCATATAGGCTACACCAGATCTCTAAATAAGAATAGACTGAGGACATAGGCTAGTATAGGCTCACATACGCTACACCAGATATGTATATAAGAATAAACTGAGGACATAGGCTAGTATAGGCTCATATAGGCTACACCAGATCTCTAAATAAGAATAGACTGAGGACATAGGCTAGTATAGGCTCACATAGGCTACACCAGATGTGTATATAAGAATAGACTGAGGACATAGGCTAGTATAGGCTCACATAGGCTGAACCAGATGTGTATATAAGAATAGGCTGAGGACATAGGCTAGTATAGGCTCACATAGGCTACACAAGATGTGTATATAAGACTAGACTGAGCACATAGGCTAGTATAGGCTCACATAGGCTGCACCGGATGTGTATATAAGAATAGACTGAGGACATAGGCTAGTATAGGCTCACATGGGCTACACCAGATCTCTAAATAAGAATAGACTGAGGACATAGGCTAGTATAGGCTCACATAGGCTGCACCAGATGTGTATATAAGAATAGACTGAGGACATAGGCTAGTATAGGCTCACATAGGCTACACCAGATGTGTATATAGGAATAGACTGAGGGCATAGGCTAGTATAGGCTCACATAGGATGAACCAGATGTGTATATAAGAATAGACTGAGGACATAGGCTAGTATAGGCTCACATAAGCTACACCAGATGTGTATATAAGCATAGAGTGAGGACATAGGCTAGTACAGGCTCACATAGGCTGCACCAGATGTGTATATAAGAATAGACTGAGGACATAGGCTAGTATTTGCTCACATAGGCTACACCAGATCTCTAAATAAGACTAGACTGAGGACATAGGCTAGTACAGGCTCACATAGGGTACACCAGATCTCTAAATAAGAATTGACTGAGGACATAGGCTAGTATAGGCTCAAATGGGCTACACAAGATGCGTATATAAGAATAGACTGAGCACATAGACTAGTATAGGCTCACATAGGCTACACCAGATGTGTATATAAGAATAGACTGAGGACATAGGCTAGTATAGGCTCACATAGGCTACACCAGATTCGTATATACGAATAGACTGAGGACATAGGATATTCTAGGCTCACAAAGGCTACACCAGATGTGTATATAAGAATTGACTGAGCACATAGGCTAGTATAGGCTCACATAGGGTACACCAGATCTTTAAATAGGTACAGACTGGGGAGATAAGTTAGTATAGGCTCACATAGGCTACACCAGATCTCTAAATAAGAATAGACTGAGGACATAGGCTAGTATAGGCTCACATAGGCTACACCAGATGTGTATATAAGAATAGACTGAGGACATACGCTAGTATTTGCTCACATAGGCTACACCAGATCTCTAAATAAGACTAGACTGAGGACATAGGCTAGTACAGGCTCACATAGGGTACACCAGATGTGTATATAAGAATAAACTAAGGACATAGGCTAGTATAGGCTCACATAGGCTCCACCAGATCTCTAAATAAGTATAGACTAAGGACATAGGCTAGTATAGGCTCACATAGGCTGCACCAGATGTGTATATATGAATAGACTGAGGACATAGGCTAGTATAGGCTCACATAGGCTACACCAGATCTCTAAAGAAGAATAGACTGAGGACATAGGCTAGTATAGGCTCACATAGGCTACACCAGATGTGTATATATGAATAGACTGAGGACATAGGCTAGTATAGGCTCACATAGGCTACACCAGATCTCTAAAGAAGAATAGACTGAGGACCTAGGCTAGTATAGGCTCACATAGGTTGCACCAGATGTGTATATAGGAATAGACTGAGGACATAGGCTAGTATAAGCTCACATAGGCTACACCAGATGTGTATATTAGAATAGACTGAGGACATAGGCTAGTATAGGTTCACATAGGCTGAACCAGATGTGTATATAAGAATAGGCTGAGGACATAGGCTAGTATAGGCTCACATAGGCTACACAAGATGTGTATATAAGACTAGACTGAGCACATAGGCTAGTATAGGCTCACATAGGCTGCACCAGATGTGTATATAAGAATAGACTGAGGACATAGGCTACTATAGGCTCAGATAGGCTGCACCAGATGTGTATATAAGAATAGACTGAGGACATAGGCTAGTATAGGCTCAAATAGGCTGCACCGGATGTGTATATAAGAATAGACTGAGGACATAGGCTAGTATAGGCTCACATAGGGTACACCAGATCTCTAAATAAAAATAGACTGAGGACATAGGCTAGTATAGGCTTACATAGGCTACACCAGATGTGTATATAAGAATAAACTGAGGACATAGGCTAGTATAGGCTCACATAGGCTGAACCAGATGTGTATATAAGAATAGGCTGGGGACATAGGCTAGTATAGGCTCACATAGGCTACACCAGATGTGTATATAGGAATAGACTGAGGACATAGGCTAGCATAGGCTCACATAGGCTGCACCGGATGTGTATATAAGAATAGACTGAGGACATAGGCTAGTACAGGCTCACATAGGCTACACCAGATGTGTTAATAAGAATAGACTGAGGACATAGGCTAGTATAGGCTCACATAGGCTGCACCAGATGTGTATATAAGAATAGACTGAGGACATAGGCTAGTATAGGCTCACATAGGCTGCACTAGATGTGTATATAAGAATATACTGAGGACATAGGCTAGTATAGGCTCACATAGGCTACACCAGATGTGTATATAAGAATAGACTGAGGACATAGGCTAGTGTAGGCTCACATAGGCTGCACCAGTTGTGTATATCAGAATAAACTGAGGACATAGGCTAGTATAGGCTCTCATAGGCTGCACCAGATCTGTATATAAGAATAGACTGAGGACATAGGCTAGTATAGGCTCACATAGGCTACACCAGATGTGTATATAAGAATAGACTGAGGACATAGGCTAGTATAGGCTCACATAGGCTGCACCAGATGTGTATATAAGAATAGACTGAGGACATAGGCTAGTATAGGCTCTCATAGGCTGCACCAGATCTGTATATAAGAATAGACTGAGGACATAGGCTAGTATAGGCTCACATAGGCTACACCAGATGTGTATATAAGAATAGACTGAGGACATAAGCTAGTATAGGCTCACATAAGCTACAAGAGATCTCTAAATAAGAATAGACTGAGCACATAGGCTAGCATAGGCTCACATAGGCTACACCAGGTCTCTAAATAAGATTCCACTGAGCACATAGGTTAGCATAGGCTCACATAGGCTACACCAGATCTCTAAATAAGAATAGACTGAGCACATACTTTAGTATAGGTTCACATAGGCTACACCAGATCTCTAAATAAGAATTGCCTGAGGACATAGGCTAGTATAGGCTCACATAGGCTACACCAGATCTCTAAATAAGAATAGACTGAGCACATAGGCCAGTATAGGCTCACATAGGCTACACCAGATCTCTAAATAAGAATAGACTGAGGACATAGGCTAGTGTAGGCTCACATAGGCTGCACCAGATGTGTATATAAGAATAGACTGAGGACATAGGCTAGTATAGGCTCAGATAGGCTGCACCAGATGTGTATATGAGAATAGACTGCGGACATAGGCTAGTATAGGCTCACATAGGCTGCACCGGATGTGTATATAAGAGTAGACTGAGGACATAGGCTAGTATAGGCTCACATAGGCTACACCAGATATGTATATAAGAATAAACTGAGGACATAGGCTAGTATGGGCTCATATAGGCTACACCAGATCTCTAAATAAGAATAGACTGAGGACATAGGGTAGTATAGGCTCACATACGCTACACCAGATATGTATATAAGAATAAACTGAGGACATAGGCTAGTATAGGCTCATATAGGCTACACCAGATCTCTAAATAAGAATAGACTGAGGACATAGGCTAGTATAGGCTCACATAGGCTACACCAGATGTGTATATAAGAATAGACTGAGGACATAGGCTAGTATAGGCTCACATAGGCTGAACCAGATGTGTATATAAGAATAGGCTGAGGACATAGGCTAGTATAGGCTCACATAGGCTACACAAGATGTGTATATAAGACTAGACTGAGCACATAGGCTAGTATAGGCTCACATAGGCTGCACCGGATGTGTATATAAGAATAGACTGAGGACATAGGCTAGTATAGGCTCACATGGGCTACACCAGATCTCTAAATAAGAATAGACTGAGGACATAGGCTAGTATAGGCTCACATAGGCTGCACCAGATGTGTATATAAGAATAGACTGAGGACATAGGCTAGTATAGGCTCACATAGGCTACACCAGATGTGTATATAGGAATAGACTGAGGGCATAGGCTAGTATAGGCTCACATAGGATGAACCAGATGTGTATATAAGAATAGACTGAGGACATAGGCTAGTATAGGCTCACATAAGCTACACCAGATGTGTATATAAGCATAGAGTGAGGACATAGGCTAGTACAGGCTCACATAGGCTGCACCAGATGTGTATATAAGAATAGACTGAGGACATAGGCTAGTATTTGCTCACATAGGCTACACCAGATCTCTAAATAAGACTAGACTGAGGACATAGGCTAGTACAGGCTCACATAGGGTACACCAGATCTCTAAATAAGAATTGACTGAGGACATAGGCTAGTATAGGCTCAAATGGGCTACACAAGATGCGTATATAAGAATAGACTGAGGACATAGACTAGTATAGGCTCACATAGGCTACACCAGATGTGTATATAAGAATAGACTGAGGACATAGGCTAGTATTGGCTCACATAGGCTACACCAGATTCGTATATACGAATAGACTGAGGACATAGGATATTCTAGGCTCACAAAGGCTACACCAGATGTGTATATAAGAATTGACTGAGCACATAGGCTAGTATAGGCTCACATAGGGTACACCAGATCTCTAAATAGGTACAGACTGGGGAGATAAGTTAGTATAGGCTCACATAGGCTACACCAGATCTCTAAATAAGAATAGACTGAGGACATAGGCTAGTATAGGCTCACATAGGCTACACCAGATGCGTATATAAGAATAGACTGAGGACATAGGCTAGTATAGGCTCACATAGGCTACACCAGATGTGTATATAAGAATAGACTGAGCACATAGGCTAGTGTATGCTCACATAGGCTACACCAGATGTGTATATAAGAATAGACTGAGCACATAGGCTAGTATAGGCTCAAATAGGCTACACCAGATCTCTAAATAAGAATAGACTGAGGACATAGGCTAGTGTAGGCTCACAAAGGCTACACCAGATCTCTAAATAAGTATAGACTCAGGACATAGGCTAGTATAGGCTCACATAGGCTACACCAGATGTGTATATAAGAATAGACTGAGGACATAGGCTAGTATAGGCTCACACAAGCTACACCAGATGTGTATATAAGAATAGACTGAGGACATAAGCTAGTATAGGCTCAGATAGGCTACACCAGATGTGTATATAAGAATAGACTGAGCACATAGGCTAGTATAGGCTCACATAGGCTACACCACATCTCTAAATAAGAATAGACTGAGGACATAGGCTAGTATAGGCTCACATAGGTTACACCATATGTGTACATAAGAATAGACTGAGGACATAGGTCAGTATAGGCTCACATAGGCTACACCAGATCTCTAAATAAGAATAGACTGAGGACATAGGCTAGTATAGGCTCACATAGGCTACACCAGATGTGTATATAAGAATAGACTGAGGACATAGGCTAGTATGGGCTCACATAGGCTACATCAGATCTCTAAATAAGAATAGACTGAGGACATAGGCTAGTATAGGCTCACATAGGCTACACCAGATCTCTAAATAAGAATAGACTGAGGACATAGGCTAGTATAGGCTCACATAGGCTACACCAGATATGTATATAAGAATAGACTGAGGACATTGGCTAGTATAGGCTCACATAGGCTACACCAGATGCGTATATAAGAATAGACTGAGGACATAGGCTAGTATAGGCTTACATAGGCTACACCAGATGCGTATATCGGAATAGACTGAACACATAGGCTAGTATAGGCTCACATGGGCTACACCAGATGTGTATATAACAATATACTGAGGACATAGGCTAGTATAGGCTCAGATAGGCTACACCAGATGTGTATATAAGAATAGACTGAGCACATAGGCTAGTATAGGCTCAAATAGGCTACACCAGATCTCTAAATAAGAATAAACTGAGGACATAGGCTAGTATAGAGTCACATAGGCTACACCAGATGTGTATATAAGAATAGACTGAGCACATAGGCTAGTATAGGCTCACATAGGCTACACCAGATGTGTATATAAGAATAGACTGAGGACATAGGCTAGTATAGGCTCACATAGGCTACACCAGATGTGTATATAAGAATAGACTGAGGACATAGGCTAGTATAGGCTCAGATAGGCTACACCAGATGTGTATATAAGAATAGACTGGGCACCTAGGCTAGTATAGGCTTACATAGGCTACACCAGATCTTTAAATAAGTATAGACTGAGGACATAGGCTAGTATAGGCTCACATAGGCTACACCAGATCTCTAAACAAGAATAGACTGAGGACATAGGCTAGTATAGGCTCACATAGGCTACACCAATTGTGTATATAAGAATAGACTGAGGACATAGGCTAGTATAGGCTCACATAGGCTACACCAGATCCCTAAATAGGTACAGACTGGGGAGATAAGCTAATATAGGCTCACAGAAGCTACACCAGATCTCCAAATAAGAATAGACTGAGGACATCGGCTAGTATAGGCTCACATAGGCTACACCAGATGTGTATATAAGAATAGACTGAGGACATAGGCTAGTATAGGCTCTCATAGGCTGCACCGAATGTGTATATAAGAATAGACTGAGGACATAGGCTAGTATAGGCTCACATAGGCTACACCAGATTTCTAAATAAGAATTGACTGAGGACATAGGCTAGTATAGGCTCACACAGGCTGCACCAGATGTGTATATAAGAATAGACTGAGGACATCGGCTAGTATAGGCTCACATAAGCTGCACTAGATGTGTATATAAGAATAGACTGAGGACATAGGCTAGTATAGGCTCACATAGGCTACACCAGATGTGTATATAAGAATAGACTGGGGACATAGGCTAGTGTAGGCTCACATAGGCTGCACCAGATGTGTATATAAGAATAGACTGAGGACATAGGCTAGTATAGGCTCAGATAGGCTGCACCAGATGTGTATATAAGAATAGACTGAGGACATAGACTAGTATAGGCTCACATAGGCTGCACCGGATGTGTATATAACAATAGACTGAGGACATAGGCTAGAATAGGCTCACATAGGCTACATCAGTTGTGTATATAAGAATAAACTGAGGACATAGGCTAGTATAGGCTCATATAGGCTACACCAGATCTCTAAATAAGAATAGACTGAGGACATAGGCTAGTATAGGCTCACATAGGCTACACCAGATGTGTATATAAGAATAAACTGAGGACATAGGCTAGTATAGGCTCCCATAGGCTACACCAGATCTCTAAATAAGAATAGACTGAGGACATAGCCTAGTATAGGCTCACAAAGGCTGCACCAGATGTGTAGATAAGAATAGACTGAGGACATAGGCTACTATAGGCTCACATAGGCTCCACCAGATCTCTAAATAAGAAAAGGCTGAGCACTTAGGCTAGTATAGGCTCACATAGCCTACAGCAGATCTCTAAATAAGAATAGACTGAGGACATAGGCTAGTATAGGCTCACAGAGGCTACACCAGATGTGTATATAAGAATAGACTGAGGACATAGGCTAGTATTTGCTCCCATAGGCTACACCAGATCTCTAAATAAGACTAGACTGAGGACATAGGCTAGCATAGGCTCACATAGGGTACACCAGATCTCTAAATAAGAATTGACTGAGGACATAGGCTAGTATAGGCTCACATAGGCTACACCAGATATGTACATAAGAATAAACTGAGGACATAGGCTAGTATAGGCCCATATAGGCTACACCAGATCTCTAAATAAGAATAGACTGAGGACATAGGCTAGTATAGGCTCACATAGGCTACACCAGATGTGTATATAAGAATAAACTGAGGACATAGGCTAGTATAGGCTCACATAGGCTGAACCAGATGTGTATATAAGAATAGGCTGAGGACATAGGCTAGTATTGGCTCACATAGGCTACACCAGATGTGTATATAAGAATAGACTGAGGACATAGGCTAGTATAGGCTCACATAGGCTGCACCGGATGTGTATATAAGAATAGACTGAGGACATAGGCTAGTATAGGCTGACATGGGCTACACCAGATCTCTAAATAAGAATAGACTGAGGACATAGGCTAGTATAGGCTCACATAGGCTGCACCAGATGTGTATATAAGAATAGACTGAGGACATAGGCTAGTATAGCCTCACATAGGCTACACCAGATGTGTATATAGGAATAGACTGAGGGCATAGGCTAGTATAGGCTCACATAGGATGAACCAGATGTGTATATAAGAATAGACTGAGGACATAGGCTAGTATAGGCTCACATAAGCTACACCAGATGTGTATATAAGCATAGAGCGTGGACATAGGCTAGTATAGGCTCACATAGGCTGCACCAGATGTGTATATAAGAATAGACTGAGGACATAGGCTAGTATAGGCTCACATAGGCTACACCAGATCTCTAAATAAGAATAGACTGAGGACATAGGCTAGTATTTGCTCACATAGGCTACACCAGATCTCTAAATAAGACTAGACTTAGGACATAGGCTAGTACAGGCTCACATAGGGTACACCAGATCTCTAAATAAGAATTGACTGAGGACATAGGCTAGTATAGGCTCAAATAGGCTACACAAGATGCGTATATAAGAATAGACTGAGGACATAGCCTAGTATAGGCTCACATAGGCTACACCAGATGTGTATATAAGAATAGACTGAGGACATAGGCTAGTATAGGCTCACATAGGCTACACCAGCTTCGTATATAAGATAAGACTGAGGACATAGGATATTATAGGCTCACATAGGCTACACCAGATGTGTATATAAGAATTGACTGAGCACATAGGCTAGTATAGGCTCACATAGGGTACACCAGATCTCTAAATAGGTACAGACTGGGGAGATAAGTTAGTATAGGCTCACATAGGCTACACCAGATCTCTAAATAAGAATAGACTGAGGACATAGGCTAGCATAGCCTCACATAGGCTACACCAGATGCGTATATAAGAATAGACTGAGGACATAGGCTAGTATAGGCTCACATAGGCTACACCAGATGTGTATATAAGAATAGACTGAGCACATAGGCTAGTATATGCTCACATAGGCTACACCAGATGTGTATATAAGAATAGACTGAGCACATAGGCTAGTATAGGCTCAAATAGGCTACACCAGATCTCTAAATAAGAATAGACTGAGGACATAGGCTAGTATAGGCTCACAAAGGCTACACCAGATTTCTAAATAAGTATAGACTCAGGACATAGGCTGGTATAGGCTCACATAGGCTACACCAGATGTGTATATAGGAATAGACTGAGGACATAGGCTAGTATAGGCTCACACAGGCTACACCAGATGTGTATATAAGAATAGACTGAGGACATAAGCTAGTATAGGCTCAGATAGGCTACACCAGATGTGTATATAAGATTAGACTGAGCACATAGGCTAGTATAGGCTCACATAGGCTACACCAGATGTGTATATAAGAATAGACTGAGGACATAGGTCAGTATAGGCTCGCATAGGCTACACCAGATGTGTATATAAGAATAGACTGAGGACATAGGTCAGTATAGGCTCACATAGGCTACACCAGATGTGTATATAAGAATAGACTGAGGACATAGGTCAGTATAGGCTCACATAGGCTACACCAGATCTCTAAATAAGAATAGACTGAGGACATAAGCTAGTATAGGCTCAGATAGGCTACACCAGATGTGTATATAAGAATAGACTGAGCACATAGGCTAGCATAGGCTCACATAGGCTACACCACATCTCTAAATAAGAATAGGCTGAGCACATAGGCTAGTATAGGCTCACATAGGCTACACCAGATGTGTATATAAGAATAGACTGAGGACATAGGTCAGTATAGGCTCACATAGGCTACACCAGATCTCTAAATAAGAATAGACTGAGGACATAAGCTAGTATAGGCTCACATAGGCTACACCAGATGTGTATATAAGAATAGACTGAGGACATAGGTCAGTATAGGCTCACATAGGCTACACCAGATCTCTAAATAAGAATAGACTGAGGACATAGCCTAGTATAGGCTCACATAGGCTACACCAGATGTGTATATAAGAATAGACTGAGGACATAGGTCAGTATAGGCTCACATAGGCTACACCAAATCTCTAAATGACAATAGACTGAGGACATAGGCTAGTATAGGCTCACATAGGCTACACCAGATGTGTATATAAGAATAGACCGAGGACATAGGTCAGTATAGGCTCACATAGGCTACACCAGATCTCTAAATAAGAATAGACTGAGGACATAAGCTAGTATAGGCTCAGATAGGCTACACCAGATGTGTATATAAGAATAGACTGAGCACATAGGCTAGCATAGGCTCACATAGGCTACACCACATCTCTAAATAAGAATAGGCTGAGCACATAGGCTAGTATAGGCTCACATAGGCTACACCAGATGTGTATATAAGAATAGACTGAGGACATAGGTCAGTTTAGGCTCACATAGGCTACACCAGATCTCTAAATAAGAATAAGATGAGGACATAGGCTAGTATAGGCTCACATAGGCTACACCAGATGTGTATATAAGAATAGACTGAGGACATAGGCTAGTATGGGCTCACATAGGCTACACCAGGTCTCTAAATAAGAATAGACTGAGGACATAGGCTAGTATAGGCTCACATAGGCTACACCAGATCTCTAAATAAGAATAGACTGAGGTCATAGGCTAGTATAGGCTCACATAGGCTACACCAGATGCGTATATAGGAATAGACTGAACACATAGGCTAGTATAGGCTCACATGGGCTACACCAGATCTCTAAATAAGACTAGACTTAGGACATAGGCTAGTACAGGCTCACATAGGGTACACCAGATCTCTAAATAAGAATTGACTGAGGACATAGGCTAGTATAGGCTCAAATAGGCTACACAAGATGCGTATATAAGAATAGACTGAGGACATAGCCTAGTATAGGCTCACATAGGCTACATCAGATGTGTATATAACAATATACTGAGGACATAGGCTAGTATAGGCTCAGATAGGCTACACCAGATGTGTATATAAGAATAGACTCAGCACATAGGCTAGTATAGGCTCAAATAGGCTACAGCAGATCTCTAAATAAGAATAGACTGAGGACATAGGCTAGTATAGAGTCACATAGGCTACACCAGATGTGTATATAAGAATAGACTGAGCACATAGGCTAGTATAGGCTCACATAGGCTAATCCAGATGTGTATATAAGAATAGACTGAGGACATAGGCTAGTGTAGGCTCACATAGGCTACACCAGATGTGTATATAAGAATAGACTGAGGACATAGGCTAGTATAGGCTCAGATAGGCTACACCAGATGTGTATATAAGAATCGACTGAGCACATAGGCTAGTATAGGCTTACATAGGCTACACCAGATCTCTAAATAAGTATGGACTGAGGACATAGGCTAGTATAGGCTCACATAGACTACACCAGATCTCTAAACAAGAATAGACTGAGGACATAGGCTAGTATAGGCTCACATAGGCTACACCAGATGTGTATATAAGAATAGACTGAGGACATAGGCTAGTATAGGCTCACATAGGCTACACCAGATCCCTAAATAGGTACAGACTGGGGAGATAAGCTAGTATATTCTCACATAGGCTACACCAGATCTCTAAATAAGAATAGACTGAGGACACAGGCTAGTATAGGCTCACATAGGCTACACCAGATCTATATATAAGAATGGACTGAGGACATAGGCTAGTATAGGCTCTCATAGGCTGCACCGAATGTGTATATAAGAGTAGACTGAGGACATAGGCTAGTATAGGCTCACATAGGCTACACCAGATTTCTAAATAAGAATAGACTGAGGACATAGGCTAGTATAGGCTCACACAGGTTGCACCAGATGTGTATATAAGAATAGACTGAGGACATAGGCTAGTATAGGCTCACATAGGCTGCACTAGATGTGTATATAAGAATAGACTGAGGACATAGGCTAGTATAGGCTCACATAGGCTACACCAGATGTGTATATAAGAATAGACTGGGGACATAGGCTAGTGTAGGCTCACATAGGCTGCACCAGATGTGTATATAAGAATAGACTGAGGACATAGGCTAGTATAGGCTCAGATAGGCTGCACCAGATGTGTATATAAGAATAGACTGAGGACATAGGCTAGTATAGGCTCACATAGGCTACACCAGATGTGTATATAAGAATAAACTGAGGACATAGGCTAGTATAGGCTCATATAGGCTACACCAGATCTCTAAATAAGAATAGACTGAGGACATAGGCTAGTATAGGCTCACATAGGCTACACCAGATGTGTATATAAGAATAAACTGAGGACATAGGCTAGAATAGGCTCCCATAGGCTACACCAGATCTCTAAATAAGAATAGACTGAGGACATAGCCTAGTATAGGCTCACAAAGGCTGCACCAGATGTGTAGATAAGAATAGACTGAGGACATAGGCTACTATAGGCTCACATAGGCTCCACCAGATCTCTAAATAAGAATAGACTGAGCACTTAGGCTAGTATAGGCTCACATAGGCTACAGCAGATCTCTAAATAAGAATAGACTGAGGACATAGGCTAGTATAGGCTCACATAGGCTACACCAGATGTGTATATAAGAATAGACTGAGGACATAGGCTAGTATTTGCTCACATAGGCTACACCAGATCTCTAAATAAGACTAGACTGAGGACATAGGCTAGTATAGGCTCACATAGGGTACACCAGATCTCTAAATAAGAATTGACTGAGGACATAGGCTAGTATAGGCTCACATAGGCTACACCAGATATGTACATAAGAATAAACTGAGGACATAGGCTAGTATAGGCTCATATAGACTACACCAGATCTCTAAATAAGAATAGACTGAGGACATAGGCTAGTATAGGCTCACTTAGGCTACACCAGATGTGTATATAAGAATAAACTGAGGACATAGGCTAGTATAGGCTCACATAGGCTACACCAGATGTGTATATAAGAATAGACTGAGCACATAGGCTAGTGTATGCTCACATAGGCTACACCAGATGTGTATATAAGAATAGACTGAGCACATAGGCTAGTATAGGCTCAAATAGGCTACACCAGATCTCTAAATAAGAATAGACTGAGGACATAGGCTAGTATAGGCTCACAAAGGCTACACCAGATCTCTAAATAAGTATAGACTCAGGACATAGGCTAGTATAGGCTCACATAGGCTACACCAGATGTGTATATAAGAATAGACTGAGGACATAGGCTAGTATAGGCTCACACAAGCTACACCAGATGTGTATATAAGAATAGACTGAGGACATAAGCTAGTATAGGCTCAGATAGGCTACACCAGATGTGTATATAAGAATAGACTGAGCACATAGGCTAGTATAGGCTCACATAGGCTACACCACATCTCTAAATAAGAATAGACTGAGGACATAGGCTAGTATAGGCTCACATAGGTTACACCATATGTGTATATAAGAATAGACTGAGGACATAGGTCAGTATAGGCTCACATAGGCTACACCAGATCTCTAAATAAGAATAGACTGAGGACATAGGCTAGTATAGGCTCACATAGGCTACACCAGATGTGTATATAAGAATAGACTGAGGACATAGGCTAGTATGGGCTCACATAGGCTACATCAGATCTCTAAATAAGAATAGACTGAGGACATAGGCTAGTATAGGCTCACATAGGCTACACCAGATCTCTAAATAAGAATAGACTGAGGACATAGGCTAGTATAGGCTCACATAGGCTACACCAGATATGTATATAAGAATAGACTGAGGACATTGGCTAGTATAGGCTCACATAGGCTACACCAGATGCGTATATAAGAATAGACTGAGGACATAGGCTAGTATAGGCTTACATAGGCTACACCAGATGCGTATATCGGAATAGACTGAACACATAGGCTAGTATAGGCTCACATGGGCTACACCAGATGTGTATATAACAATATACTGAGGACATAGGCTAGTATAGGCTCAGATAGGCTACACCAGATGTGTATATAAGAATAGACTGAGCACATAGGCTAGTATAGGCTCAAATAGGCTACACCAGATCTCTAAATAAGAATAAACTGAGGACATAGGCTAGTATAGAGTCACATAGGCTACACCAGATGTGTATATAAGAATAGACTGAGCACATAGGCTAGTATAGGCTCACATAGGCTACACCAGATGTGTATATAAGAATAGACTGAGGACATAGGCTAGTATAGGCTCACATAGGCTACACCAGATGTGTATATAAGAATAGACTGAGGACATAGGCTAGTATAGGCTCAGATAGGCTACACCAGATGTGTATATAAGAATAGACTGGGCACCTAGGCTAGTATAGGCTTACATAGGCTACACCAGATCTCTAAATAAGTATAGACTGAGGACATAGGCTAGTATAGGCTCACATAGGCTACACCAGATCTCTAAACAAGAATAGACTGAGGACATAGGCTAGTATAGGCTCACATAGGCTACACCAATTGTGTATATAAGAATAGACTGAGGACATAGGCTAGTATAGGCTCACATAGGCTACACCAGATCCCTAAATAGGTACAGACTGGGGAGATAAGCTAGTATAGGCTCACAGAGGCTACACCAGATCTCTAAATAAGAATAGACTGAGGACATCGGCTAGTATAGGCTCACATAGGCTACACCAGATGTGTATATAAGAATAGACTGAGGACATAGGCTAGTATAGGCTCTCATAGGCTGCACCGAATGTGTATATAAGAATAGACTGAGGACATAGGCTAGTATAGGCTCACATAGGCTACACCAGATTTCTAAATAAGAATTGACTGAGGACATAGGCTAGTATAGGCTCACACAGGCTGCACCAGATGTGTATATAAGAATAGACTGAGGACATCGGCTAGTATAGGCTCACATAAGCTGCACTAGATGTGTATATAAGAATAGACTGAGGACATAGGCTAGTATAGGCTCACATAGGCTACACCAGATGTGTATATAAGAATAGACTGGGGACATAGGCTAGTGTAGGCTCACATAGGCTGCACCAGATGTGTATATAAGAATAGACTGAGGACATAGGCTAGTATAGGCTCAGATAGGCTGCACCAGATGTGTATATAAGAATAGACTGAGGACATAGACTAGTATAGGCTCACATAGGCTGCACCGGATGTGTATATAACAATAGACTGAGGACATAGGCTAGAATAGGCTCACATAGGCTACACCAGTTGTGTATATAAGAATAAACTGAGGACATAGGCTAGTATAGGCTCATATAGGCTACACCAGATCTCTAAATAAGAATAGACTGAGGACATAGGCTAGTATAGGCTCACATAGGCTACACCAGATGTGTATATAAGAATAAACTGAGGACATAGGCTAGTATAGGCTCCCATAGGCTACACCAGATCTCTAAATAAGAATAGACTGAGGACATAGCCTAGTATAGGCTCACAAAGGCTGCACCAGATGTGTAGATAAGAATAGACTGAGGACATAGGCTACTATAGGCTCACATAGGCTCCACCAGATCTCTAAATAAGAAAAGGCTGAGCACTTAGGCTAGTATAGGCTCACATAGCCTACAGCAGATCTCTAAATAAGAATAGACTGAGGACATAGGCTAGTATAGGCTCACAGAGGCTACACCAGATGTGTATATAAGAATAGACTGAGGACATAGGCTAGTATTTGCTCCCATAGGCTACACCAGATCTCTAAATAAGACTAGACTGAGGACATAGGCTAGCATAGGCTCACATAGGGTACACCAGATCTCTAAATAAGAATTGACTGAGGACATAGGCTAGTATAGGCTCACATAGGCTACACCAGATATGTACATAAGAATAAACTGAGGACATAGGCTAGTATAGGCCCATATAGGCTACACCAGATCTCTAAATAAGAATAGACTGAGGACATAGGCTAGTATAGGCTCACATAGGCTACACCAGATGTGTATATAAGAATAAACTGAGGACATAGGCTAGTATAGGCTCACATAGGCTACACCAGATGTGTATATAAGAATAGACTGAGGACATAGGCTAGTATAGGCTCACATAGGCTGCACCGGATGTGTATATAAGAATAGACTGAGGACATAGGCTAGTATAGGCTGACATGGGCTACACCAGATCTCTAAATAAGAATAAACTGAGGACATAGGCTAGTATAGGCTCACATAGGCTGCACCAGATGTGTATATAAGAATAGACTGAGGATATAGGCTAGTATAGCCTCACATAGGCTACACCAGATGTGTATATAGGAATAGACTGAGGGCATAGGCTAGTATAGGCTCACATAGGATGAACCAGATGTGTATATAAGAATAGACTGAGGACATAGGCTAGTATAGGCTCACATAAGCTACACCAGATGTGTATATAAGCATAGAGCGTGGACATAGGCTAGTATAGGCTCACATAGGCTGCACCAGATGTGTATATAAGAATAGACTGAGGACATAGGCTAGTATAGGCTCACATAGGCTACACCAGATCTCTAAATAAGAATAGACTGAGGACATAGGCTAGTATTTGCTCACATAGGCTACACCAGATCTCTAAATAAGACTAGACTTAGGACATAGGCTAGTACAGGCTCACATAGGGTACACCAGATCTCTAAATAAGAATTGACTGAGGACATAGGCTAGTATAGGCTCAAATAGGCTACACAAGATGCGTATATAAGAATAGACTGAGGACATAGCCTAGTATAGGCTCACATAGGCTACACCAGATGTGTATATAAGAATAGACTGAGGACATAGGCTAGTATAGGCTCACATAGGCTACACCAGCTTCGTATATAAGATAAGACTGAGGACATAGGATATTATAGGCTCACATAGGCTACACCAGATGTGTATATAAGAATTGACTGAGCACATAGGCTAGTATAGGCTCACATAGGGTACACCAGATCTCTAAATAGGTACAGACTGGGGAGATAAGTTAGTATAGGCTCACATAGGCTACACCAGATCTCTAAATAAGAATAGACTGAGGACATAGGCTAGCATAGCCTCACATAGGCTACACCAGATGCGTATATAAGAATAGACTGAGGACATAGGCTAGTATAGGCTCACATAGGCTACACCAGATGTGTATATAAGAATAGACTGAGCACATAGGCTAGTATATGCTCACATAGGCTACACCAGATGTGTATATAAGAATAGACTGAGCACATAGGCTAGTATAGGCTCAAATAGGCTACACCAGATCTCTAAATAAGAATAGACTGAGGACATAGGCTAGTATAGGCTCACAAAGGCTACACCAGATTTCTAAATAAGTATAGACTCAGGACATAGGCTGGTATAGGCTCACATAGGCTACACCAGATGTGTATATAGGAATAGACTGAGGACATAGGCTAGTATAGGCTCACACAGGCTACACCAGATGTGTATATAAGAATAGACTGAGGACATAAGCTAGTATAGGCTCAGATAGGCTACACCAGATGTGTATATAAGAATAGACTGAGCACATAGGCTAGTATAGGCTCACATAGGCTACACCAGATGTGTATATAAGAATAGACTGAGGACATAGGTCAGTATAGGCTCGCATAGGCTACACCAGATGTGTATATAAGAATAGACTGAGGACATAGGTCAGTATAGGCTCACATAGGCTACACCAGATGTGTATATAAGAATAGACTGAGGACATAGGTCAGTATAGGCTCACATAGGCTACACCAGATCTCTAAATAAGAATAGACTGAGGACATAAGCTAGTATAGGCTCAGATAGGCTACACCAGATGTGTATATAAGAATAGACTGAGCACATAGGCTAGCATAGGCTCACATAGGCTACACCACATCTCTAAATAAGAATAGGCTGAGCACATAGGCTAGTATAGGCTCACATAGGCTACACCAGATGTGTATATAAGAATAGACTGAGGACATAGGTCAGTATAGGCTCACATAGGCTACACCAGATCTCTAAATAAGAATAGACTGAGGACATAAGCTAGTATAGGCTCACATAGGCTACACCAGATGTGTATATAAGAATAGACTGAGGACATAGGTCAGTATAGGCTCACATAGGCTACACCAGATCTCTAAATAAGAATAGACTGAGGACATAGCCTAGTATAGGCTCACATAGGCTACACCAGATGTGTATATAAGAATAGACTGAGGACATAGGTCAGTATAGGCTCACATAGGCTACACCAAATCTCTAAATAACAATAGACTGAGGACATAGGCTAGTATAGGCTCACATAGGCTACACCAGATGTCTATATAAGAATAGACTGAGGACATAGGTCAGTATAGGCTCACATAGGCTACACCAGATCTCTAAATAAGAATAGACTGAGGACATAAGCTAGTATAGGCTCAGATAGGCTACACCAGATGTGTATATAAGAATAGACTGAGCACATAGGCTAGCATAGGCTCACATAGGCTACACCACATCTCTAAATAAGAATAGGCTGAGCACATAGGCTAGTATAGGCTCACATAGGCTACACCAGATGTGTATATAAGAATAGACTGAGGACATAGGTCAGTATAGGCTCACATAGGCTACACCAGATCTCTAAATAAGAATAAGATGAGGACATAGGCTAGTATAGGCTCACATAGGCTACACCAGATGTGTATATAAGAATAGACTGAGGACATAGGCTAGTATGGGCTCACATAGGCTACACCAGGTCTCTAAATAAGAATAGACTGAGGACATAGGCTAGTATAGGCTCACATAGGCTACACCAGATCTCTAAATAAGAATAGACTGAGGACATAGGCTAGTATAGGCTCACATAGGCTACACCAGATGCGTATATAGGAATAGACTGAACACATAGGCTAGTATAGGCTCACATGGGCTACACCAGATCTCTAAATAAGACTAGACTTAGGACATAGGCTAGTACAGGCTCACATAGGGTACACCAGATCTCTAAATAAGAATTGACTGAGGACATAGGCTAGTATAGGCTCAAATAGGCTACACCAGATGCGTATATAAGAATAGACTGAGGACATAGCCTAGTATAGGCTCACATAGGCTACATCAGATGTGTATATAACAATATACTGAGGACATAGGCTAGTATAGGCTCAGATAGGCTACACCAGATGTGTATATAAGAATAGACTCAGCACATAGGCTAGTATAGGCTCAAATAGGCTACAGCAGATCTCTAAATAAGAATAGACTGAGGACATAGGCTAGTATAGAGTCACATAGGCTACACCAGATGTGTATATAAGAATAGACTGAGCACATAGGCTAGTATAGGCTCACATAGGCTAATCCAGATGTGTATATAAGAATAGACTGAGGACATAGGCTAGTGTAGGCTCACATAGGCTACACCAGATGTGTATATAAGAATAGACTGAGGACATAGGCTAGTATAGGCTCAGATAGGCTACACCAGATGTGTATATAAGAATCGACTGAGCACATAGGCTAGTATAGGCTTACATAGGCTACACCAGATCTCTAAATAAGTATGGACTGAGGACATAGGCTAGTATAGGCTCACATAGACTACACCAGATCTCTAAACAAGAATAGACTGAGGACATAGGCTAGTATAGGCTCACATAGGCTACACCAGATGTGTATATAAGAATAGACTGAGGACATAGGCTAGTATAGGCTCACATAGGCTACACCAGATCCCTAAATAGGTACAGACTGGGGAGATAAGCTAGTATATTCTCACATAGGCTACACCAGATCTCTAAATAAGAATAGACTGAGGACACAGGCTAGTATAGGCTCACATAGGCTACACCAGATCTATATATAAGAATGGACTGAGGACATAGGCTAGTATAGGCTCTCATAGGCTGCACCGAATGTGTATATAAGAGTAGACTGAGGACATAGGCTAGTATAGGCTCACATAGGCTACACCAGATTTCTAAATAAGAATAGACTGAGGACATAGGCTAGTATAGGCTCACACAGGCTGCACCAGATGTGTATATAAGAATAGACTGAGGACATAGGCTAGTATAGGCTCACATAGGCTGCACTAGATGTGTATATAAGAATAGACTGAGGACATAGGCTAGTATAGGCTCACATAGGCTACACCAGATGTGTATATAAGAATAGACTGGGGACATAGGCTAGTGTAGGCTCACATAGGCTGCACCAGATGTGTATATAAGAATAGACTGAGGACATAGGCTAGTATAGGCTCAGATAGGCTGCACCAGATGTGTATATAAGAATAGACTGAGGACATAGGCTAGTATAGGCTCACATAGGCTACACCAGATGTGTATATAAGAATAAACTGAGGACATAGGCTAGTATAGGCTCATATAGGCTACACCAGATCTCTAAATAAGAATAGACTGAGGACATAGGCTAGTATAGGCTCACATAGGCTACACCAGATGTGTATATAAGAATAAACTGAGGACATAGGCTAGAATAGGCTCCCATAGGCTACACCAGATCTCTAAATAAGAATAGACTGAGGACATAGCCTAGTATAGGCTCACAAAGGCTGCACCAGATGTGTAGATAAGAATAGACTGAGGACATAGGCTACTATAGGCTCACATAGGCTCCACCAGATCTCTAAATAAGAATAGACTGAGCACTTAGGCTAGTATAGGCTCACATAGGCTACAGCAGATCTCTAAATAAGAATAGACTGAGGACATAGGCTAGTATAGGCTCACATAGGCTACACCGGATGTGTATATAAGAATAGACTGAGGACATAGGCTAGTATTTGCTCACATAGGCTACACCAGATCTCTAAATAAGACTAGACTGAGGACATAGGCTAGTATAGGCTCACATAGGGTACACCAGATCTCTAAATAAGAATTGACTGAGGACATAGGCTAGTATAGGCTCACATAGGCTACACCAGATATGTACATAAGAATAAACTGAGGACATAGGCTAGTATAGGCTCATATAGACTACACCAGATCTCTAAATAAGAATAGACTGAGGACATAGGCTAGTATAGGCTCACTTAGGCTACACCAGATGTGTATATAAGAATAAACTGAGGACATAGGCTAGTATAGGCTCACATAGGCTGAACCAGATGTGTATATAAGAATAGGCTGAGGACATAGGCTAGTATAGGCTCACATAGGCTACACCAGATGTGTATATAAGAATAGACTGAGGACATAGGCTAGTATAGGCTCACATAGGCTGCACCGGATGTGTATATAAGAATAGACTGAGGACATAGGCTAGTATAGGCTCACATGGGCTACACCAGATCTCTAAATAAGAATAGACTGAGGACATAGGCTAGTATAGGCTCACATAGGCTGCACCAGATGTGTATATAAGAATAGACTGAGGACATAGGCTAGTATAGGCTCACATAGGATGAACCAGATGTGTATATAAGAATAGACTGAGGACATAGGCTAGTATAGGCTCACATAGGCTACACCAGATCTCTAAATAAGACTAGACTTAGGACATAAGCTAGTACAGGCTCACATAGGGTACACCAGATCTCTAAATAAGAATTGACTGAGGACATAGGCTAGTATAGGCTCACATAGGCTACACCAGATGTGTATATAAGAATAGACGGAGGACATAGGCTAGAATAGGCTCACATAGGGTACACCAGATCTCTAAATAAGAATAGACTGAGGACATAGGCTAGTATAGCCTCACATAGGCTACACCAGATGTGTATATAAGAATAAACTGAGGACATAGGCTAGTATAGGCTCCCATAGGCTACACCAGATCTCTAAATAAGAATAGACTGAGGACATAGCCTAGTATAGGCTCACAAAGGCTGCACCAGATGTGTAGATAAGAATAGACTGAGACATAGGCTACTATAGGCTCACATAGGCTCCACCAGATCTCTAAATAAGAATAGACTGAGCACTTAGGCTAGTATAGGCTCACATAGGCTACAGCAGATCTCTAAATAAGAATAGACTGAGGACATAGGCTAGTATAGGCTCACATAGGCTACACCAGATGTGTATATAAGAATAGACTGAGGACATAGGCTAGTATTTGCTCACATAGGCTACACCAGATCTCTAAATAAGACTAGACTGAGGACATAGGCTAGTATAGGCTCACATATCGTACACCACATCTCTAAATAAGAATTGACTGAGGACATAGGCTAGTATAGGCTCACAAAGGCTACACAAGATGCGTATATAAGAACAGACTGAGGACATAGCCTAGTATAGGCTCACATAGGCTACACCAGATGTGTATATAAGAATAGACTGAGGACATAGGCTAGTATAGGCTCACATAGGCTACACCAGATTCGTATATAAGAATAGACTGAGGACATAGGCTAGTATAGGCTCACATAGGCTACACCAGATGTGTATATAAGAATTGACTGAGCACATAGGCTAGTATAGGCTCACATAGGGTACACCAGATCTCTAAATAGGTACAGACTGGGGAGATAAGCTAGTATAGGCTCACATAGGCTACACCAGATCTCTAAATAAGAATAGACTGAGGACATAGGCTAGTATAGGCTCACATAGGCTTCACCAGATGCGTATATAAGAATAGACTGAGGACATAGGCTAGTATAGGCTCACATAGGCTACACCAGATGTGTATATAAGAATAGACTGAGCACATAGGCTAGCATATGCTCACATAGGGTACACCAGATGTGTATATAAGAATAGACTGAGCACATAGGCTAGTATAGGCTCACACAGGCTACACCAGATGTGTATATAAGAATAGACTGAGGACATAAGCTAGTATAGGCTCAGATAGGCTACACCAGATGTGTATATAAGAATAGACTGAGCACATAGGCTAGTATAGGCTCACATAGGCTACACCACATCTCTAAATAAGAATAGACTGAGGACATAGGCTAGTATAGGCACACATAGGCTACAGCAGATCTGTATATAAGAATAGACTGAGGACATAGGTCAGTATAGGCTCACATAGGCTACACCAGATCTCTGAATAAGAATAGACTGAGGACATAGGCTAGTATATGCTCACATAGGCTACACCAGATGTGTATATAAGAATAGACTGAGGACATAGGCTAGAATAGGCTCACATAGGCTACACCAGATGTGTATATAAGAATAGACTGAGGACATAGGTTAGTATGGGCTCACATAGGCTACACCAGATCTCTAAATAAGAATAGACTGAGGACATAGGCTAGTATAGGCTCACATAGGCTACACCAGATGTGTATATAAGAATAAACTGAGGACATAGGCTAGTATAGGCTCACAGAGGCTGAACCAGATGTGTATATAAGAATAGGCTGAGGACATAGGCCAGTATAGGCTCACATAGGCTACACCAGATGGGTATATAAGAATAGACTGAGGACATAGGCTACTATAGGCTCACATAGGCTGCACCGGGTGTGTATATAAGAATAGACTGAGGACATAGGCTAGTATAGGCTCACATAGGCTACACCAGATCTCTAAATAAGAATAGACTGAGGACATAGGCTAGTATAGAATCACATAGGCTACACCAGATGTGTATATAAGAATAGACTGAGCACATTGGCTAGTATAGGCTCACATAGGCTACACCAGATGTGTATATAAGAATAGACTGAGGACATAGGCTAGTATAGAGTCACATAGGCTATACCAGATGTGTATATAAGAATAGACTGAGGACATAGGCTAGTATAGGCTCACATAGGCTACACCAGATGTGTATATAAGAATAGACTGAGGACATAGGCTAGTATAGAGTCACATAGGCTACACCAGATGTGTATATAAGAATAGACTGAGCACATTGGCTAGTATAGGCTCACATAGGCTACACCAGATGTGTATATAAGAATAGACTGAGGACATAGGCTAGTATAGAGTCACATAGGCTACACCAGATGTGTATATAAGAATAGACTGAGGACATAGGCTAGTATAGAGTCACATAGGCTACACCAGATGTGTATATAAGAATAGACTGAGCACATTGGCTAGTATAGGCTCACATAGGCTACACCAGATGTGTATATAAGAATAGACTGAGGACATAGGCTAGTATAGAGTCACATAGGCTACACCAGATGTGTATATAAGAATAGACTGAGGACATAGGTTAGTATAGGCTCACATAGGCTACACCAGATGTGTATATAAGAATAGACTGAGGACATAGGCTAGTATAGGCTCAGATAGGCTACACCAGATGTGTATATAAGAATAGACTGAGCACATAGGCTAGTATAGGCTTACATAGGCTAAACCAGATCTCTAAATAAGTATAGACTGAGGACATAGGCTAGTGTAGGCTCACATAGGCTGCACCAGATGTGTATATAAGAATAGACTGAGGACATAGGCTAGTATAGGCTCAGATAGGCTGCAGCAGATGTGTATATAAGAATAGACTGGGGACATAGGCTAGTATAGGCTCACATAGGCTGCACCGGATGTGTATATAAGAATAGACTGAGGACATAGGCTAGTATAGGCTCACATAGGCTACACCAGATGTGTATATAAGAATAAACTGAGGACATAGGCTAGTATAGGCTCTTATAGGCTACACCAGATCTCTAAATAAGAATAGACTGAGGACATAGGCTAGTATAGGCTCACATAGGCTACACCAGATGTGTATATAAGAATAAACTGAGGACATAGGCTAGTATAGGCTCACAGAGGCTGAACCAGATGTGTATATAAGAATAGGCTGAGGACATAGGCCAGTATAGGCTCACATAGGCTACACCAGATGGGTATATAAGAATAGACTGAGGACATAGGCTACTATAGGCTCACATAGGCTGCACCGGGTGTGTATATAAGAATAGAATGAGGACATAGGCTAGTATAGGCTCACATAGGCTACACCAGATCTCTAAATAAGAATAGACTCAGGACATAGGCTAGTATAGGCTCACATAGGCTGCACCAGATGTGTATATAAGAATAGACTGAGGACATAGGCTAGTATAGCCTCACATTGGATACACCAGATGTGTATATAAGAATAGACTGAGGACATAGGCTAGTATAGGCTCATATAGGATGAACCAGATGTGTATATAAGAATACACTGAGGACATAGGCTAGTATAGGCTCACATAGGCTACACCAGATGTGTATATAAGCATAGAGTGAGGACATAGGCTAGTATAGGCTCACATAGGCTGCACCAGATTTGTATATAAGAATAGACTGAGGACATAGGCTAGTACAGGCTCACATAGGCTACACGAGATCTCTAAATAGGTACTGACTGGGGAGATAAGCTAGTATAGGCTCACATAGGCTACACCAGATCTCTAAATAAGAATAGACTGAGGACATAGGCTAGTATAGGCTCACATAGGGTACACCAGATCTCTAAATAAGAATTGACTGAGGACATAGGCTAGTATAGGCTCACATAGGCTACACCAGATGTGTATATAAGAATAGACTGAGGACATAGGCTAGTATAGGGTCACATAGGCTACACCAGATGTGTATATAAGAATAGACTGAGGACATAGGCTAGTATAGGCTCAGATAGGCCACCCCAGATGTGTATATAGGAATAGACTGAGCACATAGGCTAGTATAGGCTTACATAGGCTAAACCAGATCTCTAAATAAGTATAGACTGAGGACATAGGCTAGTATAGGCTCACATAGGCTACACCAGATCTCTAAATAAGAATAGACTGAGGACATAGGTTAGTATAGGCTCACATAGGGTACACCAGATCTCTAAATAGGTACAGACTGGGGAGATAAGCTAGTATAGGCTCACATAGGCTACACCAGATCTCTAAATAAGAATAGACTGAGGACATAGGCTAGTGTAGGCTCACATAGGCTGCACCAGATGTGTTTATAAGAATAGACTGAGGACTTAGGCTAGTATAGGCTCAGATAGGCTGCACCAGATGTGTATATAAGAATAGACTGGGGACATAGGCAAGTATAGGCTCACATAGACTGCACCGGATGTGTATATAAGAATAGACTGAGGACATAGGCTAGTATAGGCTCACATAGGCTACACCAGATGTGTATATAAGAATAAACTGAGGACATAGGCTAGTATAGGCTCATATAGGCTACACCAGATCTCTAAATAAGAATAGACTGAGGACATAGGCTAGTATAGGCTCACATAGGCTACACCAGATGTGTATATAAGAATAAACTGAGGACATAGGCTAGTATAGGCTCACATAGGCTGAACCAGATGTGTATATAAGAATAGGCTGAGGTCATAGGCTAGTATAGGCTCACATAGGCTACACCAGATGTGCATATAAGAACAGACTGAGGACATAGGCTAGTATAGCCTCACATAGGCTACACCAGATGTGTATATAAGAATAGACTGAGGACATAGGCTAGTATAGGCTCACATAGGATGAACCAGATGTGTATATAAGAATAGACTGAAGACATAGGCTAGTATAGGCTCACATAGGCTACACCAGATGTGTATATAAGCATAGACTGAGGACATACGCTAGTATAGGCTCACATAGGCTGCACCGGATGTGTATATAACAATAGACTGAGGACATAGGCTAGTATAGGCTCACATAGGCTACACCAGATGTGTATATAAGAATAAACTGAGGACATAGGCTAGTATAGGCTCATATAGGCTACACCAAATCTCTAAATAAGAATAGACTGAGGACATAGGCTAGTATAGGCGCACAGAGGCTACACCAGATGTGTATTTAAGAATAAACTGAGGACATAGGCTACTATAGGCTCCCATAGGCTACACCAGATCTCTAAATAAGAATAGACTGAGGACATAGGCTAGTATAGGCTCACAAAGGCTGCACCAGATGTGTAGATAACAATAGACTGAGGACATAGGCTACTATAGGCTCACATAGGCTCCACCAGATCTCTAAATAAGAATAGACTGAGCACTTAGGCTACTATAGGCTCACATAGGCTACAGCAGATCTCTAAATAAGAATAGACTGAGGACATAGGCTAGTATAGGCTCACATAGGGTACACCAGATGTGTATATAAGAATAGACTGAGGACATAGGCTAGTATTTGCTCACATAGGCTACACCAGATCTCTAAATAAGACTAGACTGAGGACATAGGCTAGTATAGGCTCACATAGGGTACACCAGATCTCTAAATAAGAATTGACTGAGGACATAGGCTAGTATAGGCTCACATAGGCTACACAAGATGCGTATATAAGAATAGACTGAGGACATAGGCTAGTATAGGCTCACATAGGCTACACCAGATGTGTATATAAGAATAGACTGAGGACATAGGCTAGTATAGGCTCACATAGGCTACACCAGATTCGTATATAAGAATAGACTGAGGACATAGGCTAGTATAGGCTCACATAGGCTACACCAGATGTGTATATAAGAATTGACTGAGCACATAGGCTAGTATAGGCTCACATAGGGTACACCAGATGTCTAAATAGGTACAGACTGGGGAGATAAGCTAGTATAGGCTCACATAGGCTAGACCAGATCTCTAAATAAGAATAGACTGAGGACATAGGCTAGTATAGGCTCACATAGGCTTCACCAGATGCGTATATAAGAATAGACTGAGGACATAGGCTAGTATAGGCTCACATAGGCTACACCAGATGTGTATATAAGAATAGACTGAGCACATAGGCTAGCATATGCTCACATAGACTACACCAGATTTGTATATAAGAATAGACTGAGCACATAGGCTAGTATAGGCTCAAATAGGCTACACCAGATCTCTAAATATGAATAGACTGAGGACATAGGCTAGTATAGGCTTACAAAGGCTACACCAGATCTCTAAATAAGTATAGACTCAGGACATAGGCTAGTATAGGCTCACATAGGCTACACCAGATGTGTATATAAGAATAGACTGAGGACATAGGCTAGTATAGGCTCACACAGGCTACACCTGATCTCTAAATAAGAATAGACTGAGGACATAGGCTAGTATAGGCTCACATAGGCTACACCAGATCTCTAAATAAGAATAGACTGAGCACATAGGCTAGTATAGGCTCACATAGGCTACACCAGATGTGTATATAAGAATAGACTGAGGACATAGGTTAGTATAGGCTCACATAGATTACACCAGATGTGTATATAAGAATAGACTGAGCACATAGGCTAGTATAGGCTCACATAGGCTACACCTGATCTCTAAATAAGAATAGACTGAGGACATAGGCTAGTATAGGCTCACACAGGCTACACCTGATCTCTAAATAAGAATAGACTGAGGACATAGGCTAGTATAGGCTCACATAGGCTACACCAGATCTCTAAATAAGAATAGACTGAGCACATAGGCTAGTATAGGCTCACATAGGCTACACCAGATCTCTAAATAAGAATAGACTGAGGACATAGGCTAGTATAGGCTCACATAGGCTACACCAGATCTCTAAATAAGAATAGACTGAGGACATAGGCTAGTATAGGCTCACATAGGCTACACCAGATGTGTATATAAGAATACACTGAGGACATAGGTTAGTATAGGCTCACATAGATTACACCAGATGTGTATATAAGAATAGACTGAGCACATAGGCTAGTATAGGCTCACATAGGCTACACCAGATCTCTAAATAGGTACTGACTGGGGAGATAAGCTAGTATAGGCTCACATAGGCTACACCAGATCTCTAAATAAGAATAGACTGAGGACATACGCTAGTATAGGCTCACCTAGGCTACACCAGATGTGTACATAAGAATAGACTGAGCACATAGGCTAGTATAGGCTCACATAGGCTACACCAGATGTGTATATAAGAATAGACTGAGGACATAGGCTAGTATAGGCTCACAAAGGCTACACCAGATGTGTATATAAGAATAGACTGAGGACATAGGCTAGTATAGGCTCAGATAGGCTACACCAGATGTGTATATAAGAATAGACTGAGCACATAGGCTAGTATAGGCTCATATAGGCTACACCAGATCTCTAAATAAGTATAGACTGAGGACATAGGCTAGTATAGGCTCACATAGGCTACACCAGATCTCTAAATAAGAATAGACTGAGGACATAGGTTAGTATAGGCTCACATAGATTACACCAGATCTCTAAATAGGTACAGACTGGGGAGATAAGCTAGTATAGGCTCACATAGGCTACACCAGATCTCTAAATAAGAATAGACTGAGGACATAGGCTAGTGTAGGCTCACATAGGCTGCACCAGATGTGTATATAAGAATAGACTGAGGACATGGGCTAGTATAGGCTCAGATAGGCTGCACCAGATGTGTATATAAGAATAGACTGGGGACATAGGCTAGTATAGGCTCACATAGGCTGCACCGGATGTGTATATAAGAATAGACTGAGGACATAGGCTAGTATAGGCTCACATAGGCTACACCAGATGTGTATATAAGAATAAACTGAGGACATAAGCTAGTATAGGCTCATATAGGCTACACCAGATCTCTAAATAAGAATAGACTCAGGACATAGGCTAGTATAGGCTCACATAGGCTACACCAGATGTGTGTATAAGAATAAACTGAGGACATGGGCTAGTATAGGCTCACATAGGCTGAACCAGATGTGTATATAAGAAGAGGCTGAGGACATAGGCTAGTATAGGCTCACATAGGCTACACCAGATGTGTATATAAGAATAAACTGAGGACATAGGCTAGTAAAGGCTCCCATAGGCTACACCAGATCTCTAAATAAGAATAGACTGAGGACATAGGCTAGTATAGGCTCACAAAGGCTCCACCAGATGTGTAGATAAGAATAGACTGAGGACATAGGCTTCTATAGGCTCACATAGGCTCCACCAGATGTGTATATAAGAATAGACTGAGCACATAGGCTAGTATTTGCTCAAATAGGCTACACCAGATCTCTAAATAAGTCTAGACTGGGGACATAGGCTAGTATAGGCTCACATAGGGTACAGCAGATCTCTAAATAAGAATTGACTGAGGACATAGGCTAGTATAGGCTCACATAGGCTACAATAGATGCGTATATAAGAATAGACTGAGGACATAGGCTAGTATAGGCTCACATAGGCTACACCAGATGTGTATATAAGCATAGACTGAGGACATAGGTTAGTATAGGCTCACATAGGCTACACCAGATCTCTAAATAAGAATAGACTCAGGACATAGGCTAGTATAGGCTCACATAGGCTGCACCAGATGTGTATATAAGAATAGACTGAGGACATAGGCTAGTATAGCCTCACATTGGCTAAACCAGATGTGTATATAAGAATAGACTGAGGACATAGGCTAGTATAGGCTCATATAGGATGAACCAGATGTGTATATAAGAATACACTGAGGACATAGGCTAGTATAGGCTCACATAGGCTACACCAGATGTGTATATAAGCATAGAGTGAGGACATAGGCTAGTATAGGCTCACATAGGCTGCACCAGATGTGTATATAAGAATAGACTGAGGACATAGGCTACTACAGGCTCACATAGGCTACACGAGATCTCTAAATACGTACTGACTGGGGAGATAAGCTAGTATAGGCTCACATAGGCTACACCAGATCTCTAAATAAGAATAGACTGAGGACATAGGCTGGTATAGGCTCACATAGGCTACACCAGATGTGTATGTAAGAATAGACTGAGCACATAGGCTAGTATAGGCTCACATAGGCTACACCAGATGTGTATATAAGAATAGACTGAGGACATAGGCTAGTATAGGGTCACATAGGCTACACCAGATGTGTATATAAGAATAGACTGAGGACATAGGCTAGTATAGGCTCAGATAGGCCACACCAGATGTGTATATAGGAATAGACTGAGCACATAGGCTAGTATAGGCTTACATAGGCTAAACCAGATCTCTAAATAAGTATAGACTGAGGACATAGGCTAGTATAGGCTCACATAGGCTACACCAGATCTCTAAATAAGAATAGACTGAGGACATAGGTTAGTATAGGCTCACATAGGGTACACCAGATCTCTAAATAGGTACAGACTGGGGAGATAAGCTAGTATAGGCTCACATAGGCTACACCAGATCTCTAAATAAGAATAGACTGAGGACATACGCTAGTGTAGGCTCACATAGGCTGCACCAGATGTGTTTATAAGAATAGACTGAGGACTTAGGCTAGTATAGGCTCAGATAGGCTGCACCAGATGTGTATATAAGAATAGACTGGGGACATAGGCAAGTATAGGCTCACATAGACTGCACCGGATGTGTATATAAGAATAGACTGAGGACATAGGCTAGTATAGGCTCACATAGGCTACACCAGATGTGTATATAAGAATAAACTGAGGACATAGGCTAGTATAGGCTCATATAGGCTACACCAGATCTCTAAATAAGAATAGACTGAGGACATAGGCTAGTATAGGCTCACATAGGCTACACCAGATGTGTATATAAGAATAAACTGAGGACATAGGCTAGTATAGGCTCACATAGGCTGAACCAGATGTGTATATAAGAATAGGCTGAGGACATAGGCTAGTATAGGCTCACATAGGCTACACCAGATGTGTATATAAGAACAGACTGAGGACATAGGCTAGTATAGCCTCACATAGGCTACACCAGATGTGTATATAAGAATAGACTGAGGACATAGGCTAGTATAGGCTCACATAGGATGAACCAGATGTGTATATAAGAATAGACTGAGGACATAGGCTAGTATAGGCTCACATAGGCTACACCAGATGTGTATATAAGCATAGACTGAGGACATACGCTAGTATAGGCTCACATAGGCTGCACCGGATGTGTATATAACAATAGACTGAGGACATAGGCTAGTATAGGCTCACATAGGCTACACCAGATGTGTATATAAGAATAAACTGAGGACATAGGCTAGTATAGGCTCATATAGGCTACACCAAATCTCTAAATAAGAATAGACTGAGGACATAGGCTAGTATAGGCGCACAGAGGCTACACCAGATGTGTATATAAGAATAAACTGAGGACATAGGCTACTATAGGCTCCCATAGGCTACACCAGATCTCTAAATAAGAATAGACTGAGGACATAGGCTAGTATAGGCTCACAAAGGCTGCACCAGATGTGTAGATAAGAATAGACTGAGGACATAGGCTACTATAGGCTCACATAGGCTCCACCAGATCTCTAAATAAGAATCGACGGAGCACATAGGCTATCATAGGCTCACATAGGCTACACCAGATCTCTAAATAAGAATAGACTGAGCACATACGCTAGTATAGAATCACATAGGCTACACCAGATCACTAAATAAGAATAGACTGAGCACATAGGCTAGTAGTTGCTCACATAGGCTACACCAGATCTCTAAAGAAGACTAGACTGAGGACATAGGCTAGTATAGGCTCACATAGGGTACACCAGATGTGTATATAAGAATAGACTGAGGACATAGGCTAGTAGTTGCTCACATAGGCTACACCAGATCTCTAAAGAAGACTAGACTGAGGACATAGGCTAGTATAGGCTCACATAGGGTACACCAGATCTCTAAATAAGAATTGACTGAGGACATAGGCTAGTATAGGCTCACATAGGCTACACCAGATGTGTATATAAGAATAGACTGAGGACATAGGTTAGTATAGGCTCACATAGGCTACACCAGATGTGTATATAAGAATAGACTGAGGACATAGGCTAGTATAGGCTTACATAGGCTACACCAGTTGTGTATATAAGAATTGACTGAGCACATAGGCTAGTATAGGCTCACATAGGGTACACCAGATCTCTAAATAGGTACAGACTGGGGAGATAAGCTAGTATAGGCTCACATAGGCTACACCAGATCTCTAAATAAGAATAGACTGAGGACATAGGCTAGTATAGGCTCACATAGGCTACACCAGATGCGTATATAAGAATAGACTGAGGACATAGGCTAGTATAGGCTCACATAGGCTACACCAGATGTGTATATAAGAATAGACTGAGCACATAGGCTAGTATACGCTCACATAGGCTACACCAGATGTGTATATAAAGATAGACTGAGCACATAGGCTAGTATAGGCTCAAATAGGCTACACCAGATCTCTAAATAAGAATAGACTGAGGACATAGGCTAGTATAGGCTTACAAAGGCTACACCAGATCTCTAAATAAGTATAGACTCAGGACATAGGCTAGTATAGGCTCACATAGGCTACACCAGATGTGTATATAAGAATAGACTGAGGACATAAGCTAGTATAGGCTCAGATAGGCTACACCAGATGTGTATCTAAGAATAGACTGAGCACATAGGCTAGTATAGGCTCACATAGGCTACACCACATCTCTAAATAAGAATAGACTGAGGACATAGGCTAGTATAGGCTCACACAGGCTACACCAGATGTGTATATAAGAATAGACTGAGGACATAAGCTAGTATAGGCTCAGATAGGCTACACCAGATGTGTATATAAGAATAGACTGAGCACATAGGCTAGTATAGGCTCACATAGGCTACACCACATCTCTAAATAAGAATAGACTGAGGACATAGGCTAGTATAGGCTCACATAGGCTACACCAGATGTGTATATAAGAACAGACTGAGGACATAGGTCAGTATAGGCTCACATAGGCTACACCAGATCTCTAAATAAGTATAGACTGAGGACATAGGCTAGTATAGGCTCACATAGGCTACACCGGATGTGTATATAAGAATAGAGTGAGGACATAGGCTAGTATAGGCTCACATAGGCTACACCAGATCTCTAAATAAGAATAGACTGAGGACATAGGCTAGTATAGGCTCACATAGGCTACACCAGATCTCTAAATAAGAATAGACTGAGGACATAGGCTAGTATAGGCTCACATAGGCTACACCAGATGTGTATATAAGAATAGACTGAGGACATAGGCTAGTATAGGCTCACATAGGCTACACCAGATGCGTATATAAGAATAGACTGAGGAAATAGGCTAGTATAGGCTCACATAGGCTACACGAGATGCGTATATAAGAATAGACTGAACACATAGGCTAGTATAGGCTCACATGGGCTACACCAGATGTGTATGTAACAATATACTGAGGACATAGGCTAGTATAGGCTCAGATAGGCTACACCAGATGTGTATATAAGAATAGACTGAGCACATAGGCTAGTATAGGCTCACATAGGCTACACCACATGTGTATATAAGAATAGACTGAGGACATAAGCTAGTATAGGCTCAGATAGGCTACACCAGATGTGTATATAAGAATAGACTGAGCACATAGTCTAGTATAGGCTCACATAGGCTACACCACATCTCTAAATAAGAATAGACTGAGGACATAGGCTAGTATAGGCTCACATAGGCTACACCAGATGTGTATATAAGATTAGACTGAGGACATAGGTCAGTATAGGCTCACATAGGCTACACCAGATCTCTAAATAAGAATAGACTGAGGACATAGGCTAGTATAGGCTCACATAGGCTACACCGGATGTGTATATAAGAATAGAGTGAGGACATAGGCTAGTATGGGCTCACATAGGCTAGACCAGATCTCTACATAAGAATAGACTGAGGACATAGGCTAGTATAGGCTCACATAGGCTACACCAGATCTCTAAATAAGAATAGACTGAGGACATAGGCTAGTATAGGCTCACATAGGCTACACCAGATGTGTATATAAGAATAGACTGAGGACATAGGCTAGTATAGGCTCACATAGGCTACACCAGATGCGTATATAAGAATAGAGTGAGGACATAGGCTACTATAAGCTCACATAGGCTACACGAAATGCGTATCTAAGAATAGACTGAACACATAGGCTAGTATAGGCTCACATGGGCTACACCAGATGTGTATGTAACAATATACTGAGGACATAGGCTAGTATAGGCTCAGATAGGATACACCAGATGTGTATATAAGAATAGACTGAGCACATAGGCCAGTATAGGCTAAAATAGGCTACACCAGATCTCTAAATAAGAATGGACTGAGGACATAGGCTAGTGTACAGACACATAGGCTACACCAGATGTGTATATAAGAATAGACTGAGCACATAGGCTAGTATAGGCTCACATAGGCTACACCAGATGTGTATATAAGAATAGACTGAAGACATAGGCTAGTATAGGCTCACATAGGCTACACCAGATGTGTATATAAGAATAGACTGAGGACATAGGCTAGTATAGGCTCAGATAGGCTACACCAGATGTGTATATAAGAATAGACTGAGCACATAGGCTAGTATAGGCTTACATAGGCTACACCAGATCTCTAAATAAGTATAGACTGAGGACATAGGCTAGTATAGGCTCACATAGGCTACACCAGATCTCTAAATAAGAATAGACTGAGGACATAGGTTAGTATAGGCTCACATAGGGTACACCAGATCTCTACATAGGTACAGACTGGGACATAGGCTAGTGTAGGCTCACATAGGCTGCACCGGATGTGTATATAAGAATAGACTGAGGACATAGGCTAGTATAGGCTCACATAGGCTACACCAGATGTGTATATAAGAATAAACTGAGGCCATAGGCTAGTATAGGCTCATATAGGCTACACCAGATCTCTAAATAAGAATAGACTGAGGACATAGGCTAGTATAGGCTCACATAGGCTACACCACATTTGTATATAAGAATAAACTGAGGACATAGGCTAGTATAGGCTCACATAGGCTGAACCACATGTGTATATAAGAATAGGCTGAGGACATAGGCTAGTATAGGCTCACATAGGCTACACCAGATGTGTATATAAGAATAGACTGAGGACATAGGCTAGTATAGGCTCACATAGGCTGCACCGGATGTGTATATAAGAATAGACTGAGCACATAGGCTAGTATAGGCTCACATAGGCTACACCAGATCTCTAAATAAGAATAAACTGAGGACATAGGCTAGTATAGGCTCACATAGGCTGCACCAGATGTGTATATAAGAATAGACTGAGGACATAGGCTGGTATAGCCTCACATAGGCTACACCAGATGTGTATATAAGAATAGACTGAGGACATAGGCTAGTATAGGCTCACATAGGCTAAACCAGATGTGTATATAAGCATAGAGTGAGGACATAGGCTAGTATAGGCTCACATAGGCTGCACCAGATGTGTATATAAGAATAGACTGAGGACATAGGCTAGTACAGCCTCACATAGGCTACACCAGATCTCTAAATAAGAATAGACTGAGGACATAGGCTAGTATAGGCTCACATAGGCTACACCAGATGTGTATATAAGAATAGACTGAGGACATAGGCTAGTATAGGCTCACATAGGCTACACCAGATCTCTAAATAGGTACTGACTGGGGAGATAAGCTAATATAGGCTCACATAGGCTACACCAGATCTCTAAATAAGAATAGACTGAGGACATAGGCTAGTATAGGCTCACATAGGCTACACCAGATGTGTATATAAGATTAGACTGAGGACATAGGTCAGTATAGGCTCACATAGGCTACACCAGATCTCTAAATAAGAATAGACTGTGGACATAGGCTAGTATAGGCTCACATAGGCTACACCAGATCTCTAAATAAGAATAGACTGAGGACATAGGCTAGTATAGGCTCACATAGGCTGCACCAGATGTGTATATAACAATAGACTGAGGACATAGGCTAGTATAGGCTCACATAGGCTACACCAGATGTGTATATAAGAATAGACTGACGACATAGGCTAATATAGGCTCACATAGGCCACACCAGATGTGTATATAAGAATAGAATGAGCACATAGGCTAGTATAGGCTCACATAGGCTACACCTGATCTCTAAATAAGAATAGACTGAGGACATAGGCTAGTATAGGCTCACATAGGCTACACCAGATCTCTAAATAAGAATAGACTGAGGACATAGGCTAGTATAGGCTCACATAGGCTGCACCGGATGTGTATATAAGAATAGACTGAGGACATAGGCTAGTATAGGCTCACATAGGCTACACCAGATCTCTAAATAAGAATAGACTGAGGACATAGGCTAGTATAGGCTCACATAGGCTGCACCAGATGTGTATATAAGAATAGACTGAGGACATAGGCTAGTATAGTATCACATAGGCTACACCAGATGTGTATATAAGAATAGACTGAGGACATAGGCTTGTATAGGCTCACATAGGCTACACCAGATCTCTAAATAAGTATAGACTCAGGACTTAGGCTAGTATAGGCTCACATAGGCTACACCAGATTTGTATATAAGAATAGACTGAGGACATAGGCTAGTATAGGCGCACATAGGCTACACCAGATGTGTATATAAGAATAAACTGAGGACATAGGCTAGTATAGGCTCACATAGGCTGAACCAGATGTGTATATAAGAATAGGCTGAGGACATAGGCTAGTATAGGCTCACATAGGCTACACCAGATGTGCATATAAGAACAGACTGAGGACATAGGCTAGTATAGCCTCACATAGGCTACACCAGATGTGTATATAAGAATAGACTGAGGACATAGGCTAGTATAGGCTCACATAGGGTACACCAGATGTGTATATAAGAATAGACTGAGGACATAGGCTAGTATAGGCTCACTTAGGCTACACCAGATGTGTATATAAGAATAGACTGAGGACATAGGCTAGTATAGGCTCACATAGGCCACACCAGATCTCTAAATAAGAATAGACTGAGCACATAGGCTAGTATAGGCTCACATAGGCTACACCAGATGTGTATATAAGAATAGACTGAGGACATAGGCTAGCATAGGCTCACATAGGCTACACCAGATCTCTAAATAAGAATAGACTGAGCACATAGGCTAGTATAGGATCACATAGGCTACACCAGATCTTTAAATAAGAATAGACTGAGCACATAGGCTAGTATAGGCTCACATAGGCTACACCAGATGTGTATATAAGAATAGACTGAACACATAGGCTAGTATAGGCTCAATTGGGCTACACGAGATGTGTATGTAACAATATACTCAGGACATAGGCTAGTATAGGCTCAGATAGGCTACACCAGATGTGTATATAAGAATAGACTGAGCACATAGGCTAGTATAGGCTCAAATAGGCTACACCAGATCTCTAAATAAGAATAGACTGAGGACATAGGCTAGTATAGAGTCACATAGGCTACACCAAATGTGTATATAAGAATAGACTGAGCACATAGGCTAGTATAGGCTTACATAGGCTAAACCAGATCTCTAAATAAGTATAGACTGAGGACATAGGCTAGTGTAGGCTCACATAGGATGCACCAAATGTGTATATAAGAATAGACTGAGGACATAGGCTAGTATAGGCTCACATAGGCTACACCAGATCTCTAAATAACAATAGACTGAGGACATAGACTAGTATAGGCTCACATATGCTGCACCGGATGTGTATATAAGAATAGACTGAGGACATAGGCTAGTATAGGCTCACATAAGCTACACCAGATGTGTATATAAGAATAAACTGAGGACATAGGCTAGTATAGGCGCATATAGGCTACACCAGATCTCTTAATAAGAATAGACTGAGGACATAGGCTAGTATAGGCTCACATAGGCTACACCAGATGTGTATATAAGAATAAACTGAGGACATAGGCTAGTATAGGCTCACATAGGCTGAACCAGATGTGTATATAAGAATAGGCTGAGGACATAGGCTAGTATAGGCTCACATAGGCTACACCAGATGTGTATATAAGAATAGACTGAGGACATAGGCTAATATAGGCTCACATAGGCTGCACCGGATGTGTATATAAGAATAGACTGAGGACATAGGCTAATATAGGCTCACATACGCTGCACCGGATGTGTATATAAGAATAGACTGAGGACATAGGCTAGTATAGGCTCACATAGGCTACACCAGATCTCTAAATAAGAATAGACTGAAGACATAGGCTAGTATAGGCTCACATAGGCTGCACCAGATGTGTATATAAGAATAGACTGAGGACATAGGCTAGTATAGCCTCACATTGGCTACACCAGATGTGTATATAAGAATAGACTGAGGACATAGGCTAGTATAGGCTCACATAGGCTACACCAGATGTGTATATAAGCATAGAGTGAGGACGTAGGCTAGTATAGGCTCACATAGGCTGCACCAGATGTGTATATAAGAATAGACTGAGGACATAGGCTAGTACAGGCTCACATAGGCTACACCAGATCTCTAAATAAGAATAGACTGAGGACATAGGCTAGTATAGGCTCACATAGGCTACACCAGATGTGTATATAAGAATAGACTGAGGACATAGGCTAGTATAGGCTCCCATAGGCTACACCAGATCTCTAAATAAGATAAGACTGAGCACATAGACTAGTATAGGCTCACAAAGGCTGCACCAGATGTGTAGATAAGTATAGACTGAGGACATAGGCTACTATAGGCTCACATAGGCTCCACCAGATCTCTAAATAAGAATAGACTGAGCACTTAGGCTAGTATAGGCTCACATAGGCTACAGCAGATCTCTAAATAAGAATAGACTGAGGACATAGGCTAGTATAGGCTCACATAGGCTACACCAGATGTGTACATAAGAATAGACTGAGGACATAGGCTAGTATTTGCTCACATAGGCTACACCAGATCTCTAAATAAGACTAGACTGAGGACATAGGCTAGTATAGGCTCACATAGGGTACACCAGATCTCTAAATAAGAATTGACTGAGGACATAGGCTAGTATAGGCTCACATAGGCTACACAAGATGCGTATATAAGAATAGACTGAGGACATAGGCTAGTATAGGCTCACATAGGCTACACCAGATGTGTATATAAGAATAGACTGAGGACATAGGCTAGTATAGGCTCACATAGGCTACACCAGATGTGTATATAAGAATTGACTGAGCACATAGGCTAGTATAGGCTCACATAGGCTACACCAGATTCGTATATAAGAATAGACTGAGGACATAGGCTAGTATAGGCTCACATAGGCTACACCAGATGTGTATATAAGAATTGACTGAGCACATAGGCTAGTATAGGCTCACATAGGCTACACCAGATGTGTATATAAGAATAGACTGAGGACATAGGCTAGTATAGGCTCAGATAGGCTACACCAGATGTGTATATAAGAATAGACTGAGCACATAGGCTAGCATATGCTCACATAGGCTACACGAGATGTGTATATAAGAATAGACTGAGCACATAGGCTAGTATAGGCTCAAATAGGCTACACCAGATAAGTATATAAGAATAGACTGAGGACATAGGCTAATATAGGCTCACTAAGGCCACACCAGATGTGTATATAAGAATAGACTGAGCACATAGGCTAGTATAGGCTCACATAGGCTGCACCAAATGTGTATATAAGAATAGACTGAGGACATAGGCTAGTATAGGCTCACATAGGCTACACCAGATCTCTAAATAACAATCGACTGAGGACATAGGCTAGTATAGGCTCACATATGCTGCACCGGATGTGTATATAAGAATAGACTGAGGACATAGGCTAGTATAGGCTCACATAAGCTACACCAGATGTGTATATAAGAATAAACTGAGGACATAGGCTAGTATAGGCGCATATAGGCTACACCAGATCTCTTAATAAGAATAGACTGAGGACATAGGCTAGTATAGGCTCACATAGGCTACACCAGATGTGTATATAAGAATAAACTGAGGACATAGGCTAGTATAGGCTCACATAGGCTGAACCAGATGTGTATATAAGAATAGGCTGAGGACATAGGCTAGTATAGGCTCACATAGGCTACACCAGATGTGTATATAAGAATAGTATGAGGACATAGGCTAATATAGGCTCACATAGGCTGCACCGGATGTGTATATAAGAATAGACTGAGGACATAGGCTAATATAGGCTCACATAGGCTGCACCGGATGTGTATATAAGAATAGACTGAGGACATAGGCTAGTATAGGCTCACATAGGCTACACCAGATCTCTAAATAAGAATAGACTGAAGACATAGGCTAGTATAGGCTCACATAGGCTGCACCAGATGTGTATATAAGAATAGACTGAGGACATAGGCTAGTATAGCCTCACATTGGCTACACCAGATGTGTATATAAGAATAGACTGAGGACATATACTAGTATAGGCTCACATAGGCTACACCAGATGTGTATATAAGCATAGAGTGAGGACGTAGGCTAGTATAGGCTCACATAGGCTGCACCAGATGTGTATATAAGAATAGACTGAGGACATAGGCTAGTACAGGCTCACATAGGCTACACCAGATCTCTAAATAAGAATAGACTGAGGACATAGGCTAGTATAGGCTCACATAGGCTACACCAGATGTGTATATAAGAATAGACTGAGGACATAGGCTAGTATAGGCTCCCATAGGCTACACCAGATCTCTAAATAAGATAAGACTGAGCACATAGGCTAGTATAGGCTCACAAAGGCTGCACCAGATGTGTAGATAAGTATAGACTGAGGACATAGGCTACTATAGGCTCACATAGGCTCCACCAGATCTCTAAATAAGAATAGACTGAGCACTTAGGCTAGTATAGGCTCACATAGGCTACAGCAGATCTCTAAATAAGAATAGACTGAGGACATAGGCTAGTATAGGCTCACATAGGCTACACCAGATGTGTACATAAGAATAGACTGAGGACATAGGCTAGTATTTGCTCACATAGGCTACACCAGATCTCTAAATAAGACTAGACTGAGGACATAGGCTAGTATAGGCTCACATAGGGTACACCAGATCTCTAAATAAGAATTGACTGAGGACATAGGCTAGTATAGGCTCACATAGGCTACACAAGATGCGTATATAAGAATAGACTGAGGACATAGGCTAGTATAGGCTCACATAGGCTACACCAGATGTGTATATAAGAATAGACTGAGGACATAGGCTAGTATAGGCTCACATAGGCTACACCAGATTCGTATATAAGAATAGACTGAGGACATAGGCTAGTATAGGCTCACATAGGCTACACCAGATGTGTATATAAGAATTGACTGAGCACATAGGCTAGTATAGGCTCACATAGGCTACACCAGATGTGTATATAAGAATAGACTGAGGACATAGGCTAGTATAGGCTCAGATAGGCTACACCAGATGTGTATATAAGAATATACTGAGCACATAGGCTAGCATATGCTCACATAGGCTACACCAGATGTGTATATAAGAATAGACTGAGCACATAGGCTAGTATAGGCTCAAATAGGCTACACCAGATAAGTATATAAGAATAGACTGAGGACATAGGCTAATATAGGCTCACATAGGCCCCACCAGATGTGTATATAAGAATAGACTGAGCACATAGGCTAGTATAGGCTCACATAGGCTACACCAGATGTGTATATAAGAATAGACTGAGGACATGGGCTAGTATAGGCTCACACAGGCTACACCAGATGTGTATATAAGAATAGACTGAGGACATAGGCTAGTATAGGCTCACATAGGCTACACCAGATCTCTAAATAGGTACTGACTGGGGAGATAAGCTAGTATAGGCTCACATAGGCTACACCAGATCTCTAAATAAGTATAGACTCAGGACATAGGCTAGTATAGGCTCACATAGGCTACACCAGATGTGTATATAAGAATAGATGAGGACATAGGCTAGTATAGGCTCACATAGGCTACACCAGATGTGTATATAAGAATAGACTGAGCACATAGGCTAGTATAGGCTCACATAGGCTACACCAGATGTGTATATAAGAATAGACTGAGGACATAGGCTAGTATAGGCTCACATAGGCTACACCAGATGTGTATATAAGAATAGACTGAGGACATAGGCTAGTATAGGCTCAGATAGGCTACACCAGATGTGTATATAAGAATAGACTGAGCACATAGGCTAGTATAGGCTCACATAGACTACACCAGATCTCTAAATAAGAATAGACTGAGGACATAGGTTAGTATAGGCTCACATAGGGTACACCAGATCTCTAAATAGGTACAGACTGGGGAGATAAGCTAGTATAGGCTCACATAGGCTACACCAGATCTCTAAATAAGAATAGACTGAGGACATAGGCTAGTATAGGCTCAGATAGGCTGCACCAAATGTGTATATAAGAATAGACTGGGGACATAGGCTAGTATAGGCTCACATAGGCTGCACCGGATGTGTATATAAGAATAGACTGAGGACATAGGCTAGTATAGGCTCACATAGGCTACACCAGATGTGTATATAAGAATAAACTGAGGACATAGGCTAGTATAGGCTCATATAGGCTACACCAGATCTCTAAATAAGAATAGACTGAGGACATAGGCTAGTATAGGCTCACATAGGCTACACCAGATGTGTATATAAGAATAAACTGAGGACATAGGCTAGTATAGGCTCACATAGGCTGAACCAGATGTGTATATAAGAATAGGCTGAGGACATAGGCTAGTATAGGCTCACATAGGCTACACCAGATGTGCATATAAGAACAGACTGAGGACATAGGCTAGTATAGCCTCACATAGGCTACACCAGATGTGTATATAAGAATAGACTGAGGACATAGGCTAGTATAGGCTCACATAGGGTACACCAGATGTGTATATAAGGATAGACTGAGGACATAGGCTAGTATAGGCTCACTTAGGCTACACCAGATGTGTATATAAGAATAGACTGAGGACATAGGCTAGTATAGGCTCACATAGGCCACACCAGATCTCTAAATAAGAATAGACTGAGCACATAGGCTAGTATAGGCTCACATAGGCTACACCAGATGTGTATATAAGAATAGACTGAGGACATAGGCTAGCATAGGCTCACATAGGCTACACCAGATCTCTAAATAAGAATAGACTGAGCACATAGGCTAGTATAGGCTCACATAGGCTACACCAGATGTGTATATAAGAATAGACTGAACACATAGGCTAGTATAGGCTCAATTGGGCTACACGAGATGTGTATGTAACAATATACTCAGGACATAGGCTAGTATAGGCTCAGATAGGCTACACCAGATGTGTATATAAGAATAGACTGAGCACATAGGCTAGTATAGGCTCAAATAGGCTACACCAGATCTCTAAATAAGAATAGACTGAGGACATAGGCTAGTATAGAGTCACATAGGCTACACCAAATGTGTATATAAGAATAGACTGAGCACATAGGCTAGTATAGGCTTACATAGGCTAAACCAGATCTCTAAATAAGTATAGCCTGAGGACATAGGCTAGTGTAGGCTCACATAGGCTGCACCAAATGTGTATATAAGAATAGACTGAGGACATAGGCTAGTATAGGCTCACATAGGCTACACCAGATCTCTAAATAACAATAGACTGAGGACATAGGCTAGTATAGGCTCACATATGCTGCACCGGATGTGTATATAAGAATAGACTGAGGACATAGGCTAGTATAGGCTCACATAAGCTACACCAGATGTGTATATAAGAATAAACTGAGGACATAGGCTAGTATAGGCGCATATAGGCTACACCAGATCTCTTAATAAGAATAGACTGAGGACATAGGCTAGTATAGGCTCACATAGGCTACACCAGATGTGTATATAAGAATAAACTGAGGACATAGGCTAGTATAGGCTCACATAGGCTGAACCAGATGTGTATATAAGAATAGGCTGAGGACATAGGCTAGTATAGGCTCACATAGGCTACACCAGATGTGTATATAAGAATAGACTGAGGACATAGGCTAATATAGGCTCACATAGGCTGCACCGGATGTGTATATAAGAATAGACTGAGGACATAGGCTAGTATAGGCTCACATAGGCTGCACCGGATGTGTTTATAAGCATAGACTGAGGACATAGGCTAGTATAGGCTCACATAGGCTACACCAGATCTCTAAATAAGAATAGACTGAAGACATAGGCTAGTATAGGCTCACATAGGCTGCACCGGATGTGTATATAAGAATAGACTGAGGACATAGGCTAGTATAGGCTCACATAGGCTACACCAGATCTCTAAATAAGAATAGACTGAAGACATAGGCTAGTATAGGCTCACATAGGCTGCACCAGATGTGTATATAAGAATAGACTGAGGACATAGGCTAGTATAGCCTCACATTGGCTACACCAGATGTGTATATAAGAATAGACTGAGGACATAGGCTAGTATAGGCTCACATAGGCTACACCAGATGTGTATATAAGCATAGAGTGAGGACGTAGGCTAGTATAGGCTCACATAGGCTGCACCAGATGTGTATATAAGAATAGACTGAGGACATAGGCTAGTACAGGCTCACATAGGCTACACCAGATCTCTAAATAAGAATAGACTGAGGACATAGGCTAGTATAGGCTCACATAGGCTACACCAGATGTGTATATAAGAATAGACTGAGGACATAGGCTAGTATAGGCTCCCATAGGCTACACCAGATCTCTAAATAAGATAAGACTGAGCACATAGGCTAGTATAAGCTCACAAAGGCTGCACCAGATGTGTAGATAAGTATAGACTGAGGACATAGGCTACTATAGGCTCACATAGGCTCCACCAGATCTCTAAATAAGAATAGACCGAGCACTTAGGCTAGTATAGGCTCACATAGGCTACAGCAGATCTCTAAATAAGAATAGACTGAGGACATAGGCTAGTATAGGCTCACATAGGCTACACCAGATGTGTACATAAGAATAGACTGAGGACATAGGCTAGTATTTGCTCACATAGGCTACACCAGATCTCTAAATAAGACTAGACTGAGGACATAGGCTAGTATAGGCTCACATAGGGTACACCAGATCTCTAAATAAGAATTGACTGAGGACATAGGCTAGTATAGGCTCACATAGGCTACACAAGATGCGTATATAAGAATAGACTGAGGACATAGGCTAGTATAGGCTCACATAGGCTACACCAGATGTGTATATAAGAATAGACTGAGGACATAGGCTAGTATAGGCTCACATAGGCTACACTAGATTCGTATATAAGAATAGACTGAGGACATAGGCTAGTATAGGCTCACATAGGCTACACCAGATGTGTATATAAGAATTGACTGAGCACATAGGCTAGTATAGGCTCACATAGGCTACACCAGATCTCTAAATAAGAATAGACTGAGGACATAGGCTAGTATAGGCTCAGATAGGCTACACCAGATGTGTATATAAGAATAGACTGAGCACATAGGCTAGCATATGCTCACATAGGCTACACCAGATGTGTATATAAGAATAGACTGAGCACATAGGCTAGTATAGGCTCAAATAGGCTACACCAGATAAGTATATAAGAATAGACTGAGGACATAGGCTAATATAGGCTCACATAGGCCACACCAGATGTGTATATAAGAATAGACTGAGCACATAGGCTAGTATAGGCTCACATAGGCTACACCAGATGTGTATATAAGAATAGACTGAGGACATGGGCCAGTATAGGCTCACACAGGCTACACCAGATGTGTATATAAGAATAGACTGAGGACATAGGCTAGTATAGGCTCACATAGGCTACACCAGATCTCTAAATAGGTACTGACTGGGGAGATAAGCTAGTATAGGCTCACATAGGCTACACCAGATCTCTAAATTAGTATAGACTCAGGACATAGGCTAGTATAGGCTCACATAGGCTACACCAGATGTGTATATAAGAATAGATGAGGACATAGGCTAGTATAGGCTCACATAGGCTACACCAGATGTGTATATAAGAATAGACTGAGCACATAGGCTAGTATAGGCTCACATAGGCTACACCAGATGTGTATATAAGAATAGACTGAGGACATAGGCTAGTATAGGCTCACATAGGCTACACCAGATGTGTATATAAGAATAGACTGAGGACATAGGCTAGTATAGGCTCAGATAGGCTACACGAGATGTGTATATAAGAATAGACTGAGCACATAGGCTAGTATAGGCTCACATAGACTACACCAGATCTCTAAATAAGAATAGACTGAGGACGTAGGTTAGTATAGGCTCACATAGGGTACACCAGATCTCTAAATAGGTACAGACTGGGGAGATAAGCTAGTATAGGCTCACATAGGCTACACCAGATCTCTAAATAAGAATAGACTGAGGACATAGGCTAGTATAGGCTCAGATAGGCTGCACCAAATGTGTATATAAGAATAGACTGGGGACATAGGCTAGTATAGGCTCACATAGGCTGCACCGGATGTGTATATAAGAATAGACTGAGGACATAGGCTAGTATAGGCTCACATAGGCTACACCAGATGTGTATATAAGAATAAACTGAGGACATAGGCTAGTATAGGCTCATATAGGCTACACCAGATCTCTAAATAAGAATAGACTGAGGACATAGGCTAGTATAGGCTCACATAGGCTACACCAGATGTGTATATAAGAATAAACTGAGGACATAGGCTAGTATAGGCTCACATAGGCTGAACCAGATGTGTATATAAGAATAGGCTGAGGACATAGGCTAGTATAGGCTCACATAGGCTACACCAGATGTGTATATAAGAACAGACTGAGGACATAGGCTAGTATAGCCTCTCATAGGCTACACCAGATGTGTATATAAGAATAGACTGAGGACATAGGCTAGTATTGGCTCACATAGGATGAACCAGATGTGTATATAAGAATAGACCGAGGACATAGGCTAGTATAGGCTCACATAGGCTACACCAGATGTGTATATAAGCATAGACTGAGGACATACGCTAGTATAGGCTCACATAGAATGCACCGGATGTGTATATAACAATAGACTGAGGGCATAGGCTAGTATAGGCTCACATAGGCTACACCAGATGTGTATATAAGAATAAACTGAGGACATAGGCTAGTATAGGCTCATATAGGCTACACCAGATCTCTAAATAAGAATAGACTGAGGACATAGGCTAGTATAGGCGCACATAGGCTACACCAGATGTGTATATAAGAATAAACTGAGGACATAGGCTAGTATAGGCTCCCATAGGCTACACCAGATCTCTAAATAAGAATAGACTGAGGACATAGGCTAGTATAGGCTCACAAAGGCTGCACCAGATGTGTAGATAAGAATAGACTGAGGACATAGGCTACTATAGGCTCACATAGGCTCCACCAGATCTCTAAAAAAGAATAGACTGAGCACTTAGGCTAGTATAGGCTCACATAGGCTACAGCAGATCTCTAAATAAGAATAGACTGAGGACATAGGCTAGTATAGGATCACATAGGCTACACCAGATGTGTATATAAGAATAGACTGAGGACATAGGCTAGTATTTGCTCACATAGGCTACACCAGATCTCTAAATAAGGCTAGACTGAGGACATAGGCTAGTATAGGCTCACATAGGGTACACCAGATCTCTAAATAAGAATTGACTGAGGACATAGGCTAGTATAGGCTCACATAGGCTACACAAGATGCGTATATAAGAATAGACTGATCACATAGGCTAGTATAGGCTCACATAGGCTACACCAGATGTGTATATAAGAATAAACTGAGGACATAGGCTAGTATAGGCTCATATAGGCTACACCAGATCTCTAAATAAGAATAGACTGAGGACATAGGCTAGTATAGGCTCACATAGGCTACACCAGATGTGTATATAAGAATAAACTGAGGACATAGGCTAGTATAGGCTCACATAGGCTGAACCAGATGTGTATATAAGAATAGGCTGAGGACATAGGCTAGTATAGGCTCACATAGGCTACACCAGATGTGTATATAAGAATAGACTGAGGACATAGGCTAGTATAGGCTCACATAGGCTGCACCGGATGTGTATATAAGAATAGACTGAGGACATAGGCTAGTGTAGGCTCACATAGGCTACACCAGATCTCTAAATAAGAATAGACTGAGGACATAGGCTAGTATAGGCTCACATAGGCTGCACCAGATGTGTATATAAGAATAGACTGAGGACATAGGCTATTATAGCCTCACATAGGCTACACCAGATGTGTATATAAGAATAGACTGAGGACATAGGCTAGTATAGGCTCACATAGGCTACACCAGATGTGTATATAAGCATAGAGTGAGGACATAGGCTAGTATAGGCTCACATAGGCTGCACCAGATGTGTATATAAGAATAGACTTACGACATAGGCTAGTACAGCCTCACATAGGCTACACCTGATCTCTAAATAAGAATAGACTGAGGACATAGGCTAGTATAGGCTCACATAGGCTACACCAGATGTGTATATAAGAATAGACTGAGGACATGGGCTAGTATAGGCTCTCATAAGCTGCACCGAATGTGTATATAAGAATAGACTGAGGACATAGGCTAGTATAGGCTCACATAGGCTGCACCAGATGTGTATATAACAATAGACTGAGGACATAGGCTAGTATAGGCTCACATAGGCTACACCAGATGTGTATATAAGAATAGACTGAGGACATAGGCTAATATAGGCTCACATAGGCCACACCAGATGTGTATATAAGAATAGAATGAGCACATAGGCTAGTATAGGCTCACATAGGCTACACCTGATCTCTAAATAAGAATAGACTGAGGACATAGGCTAGTATAGGCTCACATAGGCTACACCAGATCTCTAAATAAGAATAGTCTGAGGACATAGGCTAGTATAGGCTCACATAGGCTGCACCGGATGTGTATATAAGAATAGACTAAGGACATAGGCTAGTATAGGCTCACATAGGCTACACCTGATCTCTAAATAAGAATAGACTGAGGACATAGGCTAGTACAGGCTCACATAGGCTACACCAGATCTCTAAATAAGAATAGACTGAGGACATATACTAGTATAGGCTCACATAGGCTACACCAGATCTCTAAATAGGTAATGACAGGGGAGATAAGCTAGTATAGGCTCACATAGGCTACACCAGATCTCTAAATAAGAATAGACTGAGGACATAGGCTAGTATAGGCTCACATAGGCTACACCAGATCTCTAAATAAGAATAGACTGAGGACATAGGCTAGTATAGGCTCACATAGGCTACACCAGATGTGTATATAAGAATAGACTGAGGACATAGGCTAGTATAGGCTCTCATAGGCTGCACCGAATGTGTATATAAGAATAGACTGAGGACATAGGCTAGTATAGGCTCACATAGGCTACCCCAGATCTCTAAATAAGAATAGACTGAGGACATAGGCTTGTATAGGCTCTCATAGGCTACACCAGATCTCTAAATAAGAATAGACTGAGGACATAGGCTAGTATAGGCTCACATAGGCTACACCAGATGTGTATATAATAATAGACTGAGCACATAGGCTAGTATAGGCTCACATAGGCTACACCAGATCTCTAAATAAGAATAGACTGAGGACATAGGCTAGTATAGGCTCACATAGGCTACACCAGATCTCTAAATAAGAATAGACTGAGGACATAGGCTTGTATAGGCTCTCATAGGCTACACCAGATCTCTAAATAAGAATAGACTGAGGACATAGGCTAATATAGGCTCACATAGGCCACACCAGATGTGTATATAGGAATAGACTGAGCACATAGGCTAGTATAGGCTCACATAGGCTACACCTGATCTCTAAATAAGAATAGACTGAGGACATAGGCTAGTATAGGCTCACATAGGCTACACCAGATCTCTAAATAAGAATAGACTGAGGACATAGGCTAGTATAGGCTCACATAGGCTACACCAGATGTGTATATAAGAATAGACTGAGCACATAGGCTAGTATAGGCTCACATAGGCCACACCAGATGTGTATATAAGAATAGACTGAGGACATAGGCTAATATAGGCTCACATAGGGCACACCAGATGTGTATATAAGAATAGACTGAGGACATAGGCTAATATAGGCTCACATAGGCCACACCAGATGTGTATATAAGAATAGACTGAGCACATAGGCTAGTATAGGCTCACATAGGCTACACCTGATCTCTAAATAAGAATAGACTGAGGACATAGGCTAGTATGGGCTCACATAGGCTACACCAGATCTCAAAATAAGAATAGATTGAGCACATAGGCTAATATAGGCTCACATAGGCTACACCAGATGTGTATATAAGAATAGACTGAGGACATAGGCTTGTATAGGCTCACATAGGCTACACCAGATCTCTAAATAAGTATAGACTCAGGACTAAGGCTAGTATAGGCTCACATAGGCTACACCAGATTTGTATATAAGAATAAACTGAGGACATAGGCTAGTATGGGCTCACATAGGCTACACCAGATCTCTAAATAAGAATCGACTGAGGACATAGGCTAGCATAGGCTCACATAGGCTACACCAGATCTCTAAATAAGAATAGACTGAGGACATAGGCTAGTATAGGATCACATAGGCTACACCAGATCTCTAAATAAGAATAGACTGAGGACATAGGCTAGTATGGGCTCACATAGGCTACACCAGATCTCAAAATAAGAATAGATTGAGCACATAGGCTAGTATAGGCTCACATAGGCTACACCAGATGTGTATATAAGAATAGACTGAGGACATAGGCTAGTATAGGCTCACATAGGCCACACCAGATCTCTAAATAAGAATAGACTGACCACATAGGCTAGTATAGGCTCACATAGGCTACACCAGATGTGTATATAAGAATAGACTGAGGACATAGGCTAGCATAGGCTCACATAGGCTACACCAGATGTGTATATAAGAATAGACTGAGGATATAGGCTAGTATAGCCTCACATAGGCTACACCAGATCTTTAAATAAGAATAGACTGAGCACATAGGCTAGCATAGGCTCACATAGGCTGCATCAGATGTGTATATAATAATAGACTGAGGACATAGGCTAGTATAGCCTCACATAGGCTACACCAGATCTTTAAATAAGAATAGACTGAGAACATAGGCTAGTATAGGCTCACATAGGCTACACCAGATGTGTATATAAGAATAGACTGAGGATATAGGCTAGTATAGGCTCACATAGGCTACACCAGATCTCTAAATAAGAATAGACTGAGGACATAGGCTAGTATAGGCTCTGATAGGCTACACCAGATGTGTATCTAAAAATTGACTGAGGACATAGGCTAGTATAGGCTCACATAGGCTGCATCAGATGTGTATATAATAATAGACTGAGGACATAGGCTAGTATAGGCTCACATAGGCTGCAACATTTGTGTATATAAGAATAGACTGAGGACAGAGGCTAGTATAGGCTCACATAGGCTACACCAGATGTGTATATAAGAATAGACTGAGGACATAGGCTAGTATAGGCTCACATAGGCTACACCAGATGTGTATATAAGAATAGACTGAGGACATAGGCTAGTATAGGCTCACATAGGCCACACCAGATCTCTAAATAAGAATAGACTGAGCACATAGGCTAGTATAGGCTCACATAGGCTACACCAGATGTGTATATATGAATAGACTGAGGACATAGGCTAGCATAGGCTCACATAGGCTACACAAGATCTCTAAATAAGAATAGACTGAGCACATAGGCTAGTATAGGCTCACATAGGCTACACCAGATCTTTAAATAAGAATAGACTGAGCACATAGGCTAGTATAGGCTCACATAGGCTACACCAGATCTCTAAATAAGAATAGACTGAGGACATAGGCTAGTATAGGCTCTCATAGGCTACACCAGATCTCTAAATAAGAATAGACTGAGGACATAGGCTAGTATAGGCTCACATAGGCTACACCAGATAAGTATATAAGAATAGACTGAGGACATAGGCTAATATAGGCTCACATAGGCCACACCAGATGTGTATATAAGAATAGACTGAGCACATAGGCTAGTATAGGCTCACATAGGCTACACCTGATCTCTAAATAAGAATAGACTGAGGACATAGGCTAGTATAGGCTCACATAGGCTACATAAGATCTCTAAATAAGAATAGACTGAGGACATAGGCTAGTATAGGCTCACATAGGCTGCACCGGATGTGTATATAAGAATAGACTGAGGACATAGGCTAGTATAGGCTCACATAGGCTACACCAGATCTCTAAATAAGAATAGACTGAGGACATAGGCTAGTATAGGCTCACATAGGCTACACCAGATCTCTAAATAAGAATAGACTGAGGACATAGGCTAGTATAGGCTCACATAGGCTGCACCGGATGTGTATATAAGAATAGACTGAGGACATAGGCTAGTATAGGCTCACATAGGCTACACCAGATCTCTAAATAAGAATAGACTGAGGACATAGGCTAGTATAGGCTCACATAGGCTACACCAGATCTCTAAATAAGAATAGACTGAGGACATAGGCTAGTATAGGCTCACATAGGCTACACCAGATCTCTAAATAAGAATAGACTGAGGACATAGGCTAGTATATGCTCACATAGGCTGCACCAGATGTGTATATAAGAATAGACTGAGGACATAGGCTAGTATAGCCTCACATAGGCTGCACCGGATGTGTATATAAGAATAGACTGAGGACATAGGCTTGTATAGGCTCACATAGGCTACACCAGATCTCTAAATAAGTATAGACTCAGGACTAAGGCTAGTATAGGCTCACATAGGCTACACCAGATTTGTATATAAGAATAAACTGAGGACATAGGCTAGTATGGGCTCACATAGGCTACACCAGATCTCTAAATAAGAATCGACTGAGCACATACGCTAGTACAGAATCACATAGGCTACACCAGATCTCTAAATAAGAATAGACTGAGGACATAGGGTAGTATAGGCTCACATAGGCTGCACCAGATCTCTAAATAAGAATAGACTGAGCACATAGGCTAGTATAGGCTCATATAGGCTTCACCAGATCTCTAAATAAGAATAGACTGAGCACATAGGCTAGTATAGGCTCACATAGGCTACACCAGATGTGTATATAAGAATAGACTGAGGACATAGGCTAGTATAGGCTCACATAGGCCACACCAGATCTCTAAATAAGAATAGACTGAGCACATAGGCTAGTATAGGCTCACATAGGCTACACCGGATGTGTATATAAGAATAGACTGAGGACATAGGCTAGCATAGGCTCACATAGGCTACACCAGATCTCTAAATAAGAATAGACTGAGCACATAGGCTAGTATAGGCTCACATAGGCTACACCAGATCTTTAAATAAGAATCGACTGAGCACATAGGCTAGTATAGGCTCACATAGGCTACACCAGATGTGTATATAAGAATAGACTGAGGATATAGGCTAGTATAGGCTCACATAGGCTACACCAGATCTCTAAATAAGAATAGACTGAGGACATAGGCTAGTATAGGCTCACATAGGCTACACCAGATGTGTATCTAAAAATAGACTGAGGACATAGGCTAGTATAGGCTCACATAGGTTGCACCAGATGTGTATATAATAATAGACTGAGGACATAGGCTAGTATAGGCTCACATAGGCTGCAACATTTGTGTATATAAGAATAGACTGAGGACATAGGCTAGTATAGGCTCACATAGGCTACACCAGGTGTGTATATAAGAATAGACTGAGGACATAGGCTAGTATAGGCTCACATAGGCTACACCAGATGTGTATATAAGAATTGACTGAGGACATAGGCTAGTATAGGCTCACATAGGCCACACCAGATCTCTAAATAAGAATAGACTGAGCACATAGGCTAGTATAGGCTCACATAGGCTACACCAGATGTGTATATAAGAATAGACTGAGGACATAGGCTGGCATAGGCTCACATAGGCTACACCACATCGCTAAATAAGAATAGACTGAGCACATAGGCTAGTATAGGCTCACATAGGCTACACCAGATCTTTAAATAAGAATAGACTGAGCACATAGGCTAGTATAGGCTCACATAGGCTACACCAGATGTGTATATAAGAATAGACTGAGGATATAGGCTAGTATAGGCTCACACAGGCTACACCAGATCTCTAAATAAGAATAGACTGAGGACATAGGCTAGTATAGGCTCACATAGGCTACACCAGATGTGTATCTAAAAATAGACTGAGGACATAGGCTAGTATAGGCTCACATAGGCTACACCAGATCTCTAAATAAGAATAGACTGAGGACATAGGCTAGTATAGGCTCACATAGGCTACAACAGATGTGTATATAAGAATAGACTGAGGACATAGGCTAGTATAGGCTCACATAGGCTGCACCAGATGTGTATATAAGAATAGACTGAGCACATAGGCTAGTATAGGCTCACATAGGCTGCACTAGATGTGTATATAAGAATAGACTGAGGACATAGGCTATTATAGGCTCACATAGGCTACACCAGATGTGTATATAAGAATAGACTGGGGACATAGGCTAGTGTAGGCTCACATAGGCTGCACCAGATGTGTATATAAGAATAGACTGAGGACATATGCTAGTATAGGCTCAGATAGGCTGCACCAGATATGTATATAAGAATAGACTGAGGACATAGGCTAGTATAAGCTGACATAGGCTGCACCGGATGTGTATATAACAATAGACTGTGGACATAGGCTAGTATAGGCTCACATAGGCTACACCAGATGTGTATATAAGAATAAACTGAGGACATAGGCTAGTATAGGCTCATATAGGCTACACCAGATCTCTAAATAAGAATAGAATGAGGACATAGGCTAGTATAGGCTCACATAGGCTACACCAGATGTGTATATAAGAATAAACTGAGGACATAGGCTAGTATAGGCTCACATAGGCTACACCAGATCTCTAAATAAGAATAGACTGAGGACATAGGCTAGTATAGGCTCACAAAGGCTGCACCAGATGTGTAGATAAGAATAGACTGAGGACATAGGCTCACATAGGCTCCACCAGATCTCTAAATAAGAATAGACTGAGCACTAAGGCTAGTATAGGCTCACATAGGCTACAGCAGATCTCTAAATAAGAATAGACTGAGGACATAGGCTAGTATAGGCTCACATAGGCTACACCAGATCTCTAAATAAGAATAGACTGAGGACATAGGCTAGTATAGGCTCACATAGGTTGCACCAGATGTGTATATAATAATAGACTGAGGACATAGGCTAGTATAGGCTCACATAGGCTGCAACATTTGTGTATATAAGAATAGACTGAGGACATAGTTTAGTATAGGCTCACATAGGCTACACCAGGTGTGTATATAAGAATAGACTGAGGACATAGGCTAGTATAGGCTCACATAGGCTACACCAGATGTGTATATAAGAATTGACTGAGGACATAGGCTAGTATAGGCTCACATAGGCCACACCAGATCTCTAAATAAGAATAGACTGAGCACATAGGCTAGTATAGGCTCACATAGGCTGCACTAGATGTGTATATAAGAATAGACTGAGGACATAGGCTATTATAGGCTCACATAGGCTACACCAGATGTGTATATAAGAATAGACTGGGGACATAGGCTAGTGTAGGCTCACATAGGCTGCACCAGATGTGTATATAAAAATAGACTGAGGACATATGCTAGTATAGGCTCAGATAGGCTGCACCAGATGTGTATATAAGAATAGACTGAGGACATAGGCTAGTATAAGCTCACATAGGCTGCACCGGATGTGTATATAACAATAGACTGAGGACATAGCCTAGTATAGGCTCACATAGGCTACACCAGATGTGTATATAAGAATAAACTGAGGACATACGCTAGTATAGGCTCATATAGGCTACACCAGATCTCCAAATAAGAATAGAATGAGGACATAGGCTAGTATAGGCTCACATAGGCTACACCAGATGTGTATATAAGAATAAACTGAGGACATAGGCTAGTATAGGCTCACATAGGCTACACCAGATCTCTAAATAAGAATAGACTGAGGACATAGGCTAGTATAGGCTCACAAAGGCTGCACCAGATGTGTAGATAAGAATAGACTGAGGACATAGGCTCACATAGGCTCCACCAGATCTCTAAATAAGAATAGACTGAGCACTAAGGCTAGTATAGGCTCACATATGCTACAGCAGATCTCTAAATAAGAATAGACTGAGGACATAGGCTAGTATAGGCTCACATAGGCTAAACCAGATGTGTATATAAGAATAGACTGAGGACATAGGCTAGTATTTGCTCACATAGGCTACACCAGATCTCTAAATAAGACTAGACTGAGGACATAGGCTAGTATAGGCTCACATAAGCTACACCAGATCTCTAAATAAGAATTGACTGAGGACATAGGCTAGTATAGGCTCAAATAGGCTACACAAGATGCGTATATAAGAATAGACTGAGGACATAGGCTAGTATAGGCTCACATAGGCCACACCAGATGTGTATATAAGAATAGACTGAGGACATAGGCTAGTATAGGCTCACATAGGCTACACCAGCTTCGTATATAAGAATAGACTGAGGACATAGGATATTATTGGCTGACATAGGCTACACCAGATGTGTATATAAGAATTGACTGAGCACATAGGCTAGGATAGGCTCACATAGGGTACACCAGATCTCTAAATAGGTACATACTGGGGAGATAAGCTAGTATAGGCTCACATAGGCTACACCAGATCTCTAAATAAGAATAGACTGAGGACATAGGCTAGTATAGGCTCACATAGGCTACACCAGATGCGTATATAAGAATACACTGAGGAAATAGGCTAGTATAGGCTCACATAGGCTACACCAGATGTGTATATAAGAATAGACTGAGCACATAGGCTAGTATATGCTCACATAGGCTACACCAGATGTGTATATAAGAATAGACTGAGCACATGGGCTAGTATAGGCTCAAATAGGCTACACCAGATCTCTAAATAAGAATAGACTGAGAAAATAGGCTAGTATAGGCTCAGAAAGGCTACACCAGATCTCTAAATAAGTATAGACTCAGGACATAGGTTAGTATAGGCTCACATAGGCTACACCAGATGTGTATATAAGAATAGACTGAGGACATAGGCTAGTATAATCTCACACAGGCTACACCAGATGTGTATATAAGAATAGACTGAGGACATAAACTAGTATAGGCTCAGGTAGGCTACACCAGATGTGTATATAAGAATAGACTGAGCACATAGGCTAGTATAGGCTCACATAGGCTACACCAGATGTGTATCTAAAAATAGACTGAGGACATAGGCTAGTATAGGCTCACATAGGCTACACCAGATGTGTATATAAGAATAGACTGAGGACATAGGCTAGTATTTGCTCACATAGGCTACACCAGATCTCTAAATAAGACTAGACTGAGGACATAGGCTAGTATAGGCTCACATAGGCTACACCAGATCTCTAAATAAGAATTGACTGAGGACATAGGCTAGTATAGGCTCAAATAGGCTACACAAGATGCGTATATAAGAATAGACTGAGGACATAGGCTAGTATAGGCTCACATAGGCCACACCAGATGTGTATATAAGAATAGACTGAGGACATAGGCTAGTATAGGCTCACATAGGCTACACCAGATTCGTATATAAGAATAGACTGAGGACATAGGATATAATTGGCTGACATAGGCTACACCAGATGTGTATATAAGAATTGACTGAGCACATAGGCTAGGATAGGCTCACATAGGGTACACCAGATCTCTAAATAGGTACAGACTGGGGAGATAAGCTAGTATAGGCTCACATAGGCTACACCAGATCTCTAAATAAGAATAGACTGAGGACATAGGCTAGTATAGGCTCACATAGGCTACACAAGATGCGTATATAAGAATAGACTGAGGACATAGGCTAGTATAGGCTCACATAGGCTACACCAGATGTGTATATAAGAATAGACTGAGCACATAGGCTAGTATATGCTCACATAGGCTACACCAGATGTGTATATAAGAATAGACTGAGCACATAGGCTAGTATAGGCTCAAATAGGCTACACCAGATCTCTAAATAAGAATAGACTGAGAAAATAGGCTAGTATAGGCTCAGAAAGGCTACACCAGATCTCTAAATAAGTATAGACTCAGGACATAGGTTAGTATAGGCTCACATAGGCTACACCAGATGTGTATATAAGAATAGACTGAGGACATAGGCTAGTATAATCTCACACAGGCTACACCAGATGTGTATATAAGAATAGACTGAGGACATAAACTAGTATAGGCTCAGGTAGGCTACACCAGATGTGTATATAAGAATAGACTGAGCACATAGGCTAGTATAGGCGCACATAGGCTACACCACATCTCTAAATAAGAATAGACTGAGGACATAGGCTAGTATAGGCTCACATAGGCTACACCAGATGTGTATATAAGAATAGACTGAGGACATAGGTCAATATAGGCTCACATAGGCTACACCAGATCTCTATATAAGAATAGACTGAGGACATAGGCTAGTATAGGCTCACATAGGCTACACCAGATGTGTATATAAGAATAGACTGATGAAATAGGCTAGTATGGGCTCACATAGGCTACACCAGATCTCTAAATAAGAATAGACTTAGGACATAGGCTAGTATAGGCTCACATAGGCTACACCAGATCTCTAAATAAGAATAGACTGAGCACATAGGCTAGTATAGGCTCACATAGGCTACACCAGATATGTATATAAGAATAGACTGAGGACATAGGCTAGTATAGGCTCACATAGGCTAAACCAGATGCGTATATAAGAATAGACTGAGGACATAGGCTAGTATAGGCTCACATAAGCTACACCAGATGCGTATATAGGAATAGACTGAACACATAGACTAGTATAGGCTCACATGGGCTACACCAGATGTGTATATAACAATATACTGAGGACATAGGCTGGTATAGGCTCAGATAGGCTATACCAGATGTGTATATAAGAATAGACTGAGCACATAGGCTAGTATAGGCTCAAATAGGCTACACCAGATCTCTAAATAAGAATAGACTGAGGGCATAGGCTAGTATGGAGTCACATAGGCTACACCAGATGTGTATATAAGAATAGACTGAGCACATAGGCTAGTATAGGCTCACATAGGCTACACCAGATGTGTATATAAGAATAGACTGAGGACATAGGCTAGTATAGGCTCACATAGGCTACACCAGATGTGTATATAAGAATAGACTGAGGCAATAGGCTAGTATAGGCTCAGATAGGCTACACCAGATGTGTATATAAGAATAGACTGAGCACATAGGCTAGTATAGGCTTACATAGGCTACACCAGATCTCTAAATAAGTATAGACTGAGGACATAGGCTAGTATAGGCAAACATAGGCTACACCAGATCTCTAAATAAGAACAGACTGAGAACATAGGTTAGTATAGGCTCACATAGGCTACACCAGATGTGTATATAAGAATAGACTGAGGACATAGGCTAGTATAGGCTCACATAGGCTACACCAGATCCCTAAATAGGTACAGACTGGGGAGATAAGCTAGTATAGGCTCACATAGGCTACACCAGATCTCAAAATAAGAATAGACTGAGGACATAGGCTAGTATAGGCTCACATAGGCTACACCAGATGTGTATATAAGAATAGGCTGAGGACATAGGCTAGTATAGGCTCCCATAGGCTACACCAGATCTCTAAATAAGAATAGACTGAGGACATAGGCTAGTATAGGCTCACATAGGCTACACCAGATCTCTAAATAAGAATAGACTGAGGACATAGGCTAGTATAGGCTCACATAGGCTGCACCAGATGTGTATATAAGAATAGACTGAGGACATAGGCTAGTATAGGCTCACATAGGCTGCACTAGATGTGTATATAAGAATAGACTGAGGACATAGGCTAGTATAGGCTCACATAGGCTACACCAGATGTGTATATAAGAATAGACTGGGGACATAGGCTAGTGTAGGCTCACATAGGCTGCACCAGATGTGTATATAAGAATAGACTGAGGACATAGGCTAGTATAGGGTCAGATAGGCTGCACCAGATGTGTATATAAGAATAGACTGAGGACATAGGCTAGTATAGGCTCACATAGGCTGCACCGGATGTGTATATAACAATAGACTGAGGACGTAGGCTAGTATAGGCTCACATAGGCTACACCAGATGTGTATATAAGAATAAACTGAGGACATAGGCTAGTATAGGCTCATATAGGCTACACCAGATCTCTAAATAAGAATAGACTGAGGACATAGGCTAGTATAGGCTCACATAGGCTACACCAGATGTGTATATAAGAATAAACTGAGGACATAGGCTAGTATAGGCTCCCATAGGCTACACCAGATCTCTAAATAAGAATAGACTGAGGACATAGACTAGTATAGGCTCACAAAGGCTGCACCAGATGTGTAGATAAGAATAGACTGAGGACATAGGCTACTATAGGCTCACATAGGCTCCACCAGATCTCTAAATAAGAATAGACTGAGCACTTAGGCTAGTATAGGCTCACATAGGCTACAGCAGATCTCTAAATAAGAATAGACTGAGGACATAGGCTAGTATAGGCTCACATAGGGTACACCAGATCTCTAAATAAGAATAGACTGAGGACATAGGCTAGTATAGGCTCACAAAGGCTGCACCAGATGTGTAGATAAGAATAGACTGAGGACATAGGCTACTATAGGCTCACATAGGCTCCACCAGATCTCTAAATAAGAATAGACTGAGCACTTAGGCTAGTATAGGCTCACATAGGCTACAGCAGATCTCTAAATAAGAATAGACTGAGGACATAGGCTAGTATAGGCTCACATAGGCTACACCAGATCTGTAAATAAGAATAGACTGAGGACATAGACTAGTATAGGCTCACATAGGCTACACCAGATGTGTATATAAGAATAGACTGAGGACATAGGCTAGTATAGGCTCACATAGGCTACACAAGATGCGTATATAAGAATAGACTGAGGACATAGGCTAGTATAGGCTCACATAGGCTACACCAGATGTGTATATAAGAATAGACTGAGCACATAGGCAAGTATATGCTCACATAGGCTATACCAGATGTGTATATAAGAATAGTCTGAGCACATAGGCTAGTATAGGCTCAAATAGGCTACACCAGATCTCTAAATAAGAATAGACTGAGGATATAGGCTAGTATAGGCTTACAAAGGCTACACCAGATCTCTAAATAAGTATAGACTCAGGACATAAGCTAGTATAGGCTCAGATAGGCTACACCAGATGTGTATATAAGAATAGACTGAGCACATAGGCTAGTATAGGCTCACATAGGCTACACCACATCTCTAAATAAGAATAGACTGAGGACATAGGCTAGTATAGGCTCACATAGGCTACACCAGATGTGTATATAAGAATAGACAGAGGACATAGGTCAGTATAGGCTCACATAGGCTACACCAGATCTCTAAATAAGAATAGACTGAGGACATAGGCTAGTATGGGCTCACATAGGCTACACCAGGTCTGTATATAAGTATAGACTGAGGACATAGGCTAGTATGGGCTCACATAGGCTACACCAGATCTCTAAATAATAATAGACTGAGGACATAGGCTAGTATAGGCTCACATAGGCTACACCAGATCTCTAAATAAGAATAGACTGAGGACATAGGCTAGTATAGGCTCACATAGGCTACACCAGATGTGTATATAAGAATAGACTGAGGACATAGGCTAGTATAGGCTCACATAGGCTACACCAGATGCGTACATAAGAATAGACTGAGGACATAGGCTAGTATAGGCTCACATAGGCTACACGAGATGCGTATATAAGAATAGACTGAACACATAGGCTAGTATAGGCTCACATGGGCTACACCAGATGTGTATGTAACAATATACTGAGGACATAGGCTAGTATAGGCTCAGTTAGGCTACACCAGATGTGTATATAAGAATAGACTGAGCACATAGGCTAGTATAGGCTCAAATAGGCTACACCAGATCTCTAAATAATAATAGACTGAGGACATAGGCTAGTATAGACTCACATAGGCTACACCAGATGTGTATATAAGAATAGACTGAGGACATAGGCTAGTATAGGCTCAGATAGGCTACACCAGATGTGTATATAAGAATAGACTGAGGACATAGGCTAGTATAGGCTCACATAGGCTACACCAGATGTGTATATAAGAATAGACTGAGGACATAGGCTAGTATAGGCTCACATAGGCTACACCAGATGTGTATATAAGAATAGACTGAGGACATAGGCTAGTATAGGCTCAGATAGGCTACACCAGATGTGTATATAAGAATAGACTGAGCACATAGGCTAGTATAGGCTTACATAGGCTACACCAGATCTCTAAATAAGTATAGACTGAGGACATAGGCTAGTATAGGCTCACATAGGCTACACCAGATCTCTAAATAAGAATAGACTGAGGACATAGGCTAGTATAGGCTCACATAGGCTACAACAGATGTGTATATAAGAATAGACTGAGGACATAGGCTAGTATAGGCTCACATAGGCTGCACCAGATGTGTATATAAGAATAGACTGAGCACATAGGCTAGTATAGGCTCACATAGGCTGCACTAGATGTGTATATAAGAATAGACTGAGGACATAGGCTATTATAGGCTCACATAGGCTACACCAGATGTGTATATAAGAATAGACTGGGGACATAGGCTAGTGTAGGCTCACATAGGCTGCACCAGATGTGTATATAAGAATAGACTGAGGACATATGCTAGTATAGGCTCAGATAGGCTGCACCAGATATGTATATAAGAATAGACTGAGGACATAGGCTAGTATAAGCTGACATAGGCTGCACCGGATGTGTATATAACAATAGACTGTGGACATAGGCTAGTATAGGCTCACATAGGCTACACCAGATGTGTATATAAGAATAAACTGAGGACATAGGCTAGTATAGGCTCATATAGGCTACACCAGATCTCTAAATAAGAATAGAATGAGGACATAGGCTAGTATAGGCTCACATAGGCTACACCAGATGTGTATATAAGAATAAACTGAGGACATAGGCTAGTATAGGCTCACATAGGCTACACCAGATCTCTAAATAAGAATAGACTGAGGACATAGGCTAGTATAGGCTCACAAAGGCTGCACCAGATGTGTAGATAAGAATAGACTGAGGACATAGGCTCACATAGGCTCCACCAGATCTCTAAATAAGAATAGACTGAGCACTAAGGCTAGTATAGGCTCACATAGGCTACAGCAGATCTCTAAATAAGAATAGACTGAGGACATAGGCTAGTATAGGCTCACATAGGCTACACCAGATCTCTAAATAAGAATAGACTGAGGACATAGGCTAATATAGGCTCACATAGGCTACACCAGATCTCTAAATAAGAATAGACTGAGGACATAGGCTAGTATAGGCTCACATAGGCTACACCAGATGTGTATATAAGAATAGACTGAGGACATAGGCTAGTATAGGCTCACATAGGCTACACCAGATCCCTAAATAGGTACAGACTGGGGAGATAAGCTAGTATAGGCTCACATAGGCTACACCAGATCTCAAAATAAGAATAGACTGAGGACATAGGCTAGTATAGGCTCACATTGGCTGCACTAGATGTGTATATAAGAATAGACTGAGGACATAGGCTAGTATAGGCTCACATAGGCTACACCAGATGTGTATATAAGAATAGACTGGGGACATAGGCTAGTGTAGGCTCACATAGGCTGCACCAGATGTGTATATAAGAATAGACTGAGGACATAGGCTAGTATAGGGTCAGATAGGCTGCACCAGATGTGTATATAAGAATAGACTGAGGACATAGGCTAGTATAGGCTCACATAGGCTGCACCGGATGTGTATATAACAATAGACTGAGGACGTAGGCTAGTATAGGCTCACATAGGCTACACCAGATGTGTATATAAGAATAAACTGAGGACATAGGCTAGTATAGGCTCCCATAGGCTACACCAGATCTCTAAATAAGAATAGACTGAGGACATAGACTAGTATAGGCTCACAAAGGCTGCACCAGATGTGTAGATAAGAATTACTGAGGACATAGGCTACTATAGGCTCACATAGGCTCCACCAGATCTCTAAATAAGAATAGACTGAGCACTTAGGCTAGTATAGGCTCACATAGGCTACAGCAGATCTCTAAATAAGAATAGACTGAGGACATAGGCTAGTATAGGCTCACATAGGCTGCACCAGATGTGTAGATAAGAATAGACTGAGGACATAGGCTACTATAGGCTCACATAGGCTCCACCAGATCTCTAAATAAGAATAGACTGAGGACATAGGCTAGTATAGGCTCACAAAGGCTGCACCAGATGTGTAGATAAGAACAGACTGAGGACATAGGCTACTATAGGCTCACATAGGCTCCACCAGATCTCTAAATAAGAATAGACTGAGCACTTAGGCTAGTATAGGCTCACATAGGCTACAGCAGATCTCTAAATAAGAATAGACTGAGGACATAGGCTAGTATAGGCTCACATAGGCTACACCAGATCTCTAAATAAGAATAGACTGAGGACATAGACTAGTATAGGCTCACATAGGCTACACCAGATGTGTATATAAGAATAGACTGAGGACATAGGCTAGTATAGGCTCACATAGGCTACACCAGATGTGTATATAAGAATAGACTGAGCACATAGGCTAGTATATGCTCACATAGGCTATACCAGATGTGTATATAAGAATAGTCTGAGCACATAGGCTAGTATAGGCTCAAATAGGCTACACCAGATCTCTAAATAAGAATAGACTGAGGATATAGGCTAGTATAGGCTTACAAAGGCTACACCAGATCTCTAAATAAGTATAGACTCAGGACATAGGCCAGTATAGGCTCACATAGGCTACACCAGATGTGTATATAAGAATAGACTGAGGACATAGGCTAGTATAGGCTCACACAGGCTACACCAGATGTGTATATAAGAATAGACTGAGGACATAAGCTAGTATAGTCTCAGATAGGCTACACCAGATGTGTAAATAAGAATAGACTGAGCACATAGGCTAGTATAGGCTCACATAGGCTACACCACATCTCTACATAAGAATAGACTGAGGACATAGGCCAGTATAGGCTCACATAGGCTACACCAGATGTGTATATAAGAATAGACAGAGGACATAGGTCAGTATAGGCTCACATAGGCTACACCAGATCTCTAAATAAGAATAGACTGAGGACATAGGCTAGTATGGGCTCACATAGGCTACACCAGGTCTGTATATAAGTATAGACTGAGGACATAGGCTAGTATGGGCTCACATAGGCTACACCAGATCTCTAAATAAGAATAGACTGAGGACATAGGCTAGTATAGGCTCACATAGGCTACACCAGATCTCTAAATAAGAATAGACTGAGGACATAGGCTAGTATAGGCTCACATAGGCTACACCAGATGTGTATATAAGAATAGACTGAGGACATAGGCTAGTATAGGCTCACATAGGCTACACCAGATGCGTATATAAGAATAGACTGAGGACATAGGCTAGTATAGGCTCACATAGGCTACACGAGATGCGTATATAAGAATAGACTGAACACATAGGCTAGTATAGGCTCACATGGGCTACACCAGATGTGTATGTAACAATATACTGAGGACATAGGCTAGTATAGGCTCAGATAGGCTACACCAGATGTGTATATAAGAATAGACTGAGCACATAGGCTAGTATAGGCTCAAATAGGCTACACCAGATCTCTAAATAATAATAGACTGAGGACATAGGCTAGTATAGACTCACATAGGCTACACCAGATGTGTATATAAGAATAGACTGGTTACATAGGCTAGTATAGGCTCACATAGGCTGCACCGGATGTGTATATAAGAATAGACTGAGGACATAGGCTAGTATAGGCTCACATAGGCTACACCAGATGTGTGTATCAGAATAAACTGAGGACATAGACTAGTATAGGCTCATATAGGCTACACCAGATCTCTAAATAAGAATAGACTGAGGACATAGGCTAGTATAGGCTCACATAGGCTACACCAGATGTGTATATAAGAATAAACTGAGGACATAGGCTAGTATAGGCTCACATAGGCTCAACCAGATGTGTATATAAGAATAGGCTGAGGACATAGGCTAGTATAGGCTCACAAAAGCTACACCAGATGTGTATATAAGAATAGACTGAGGACATAGGCTAGTATAGGCTCACATAGGCTGCACCGGATGTGTATATAAGAATAGACTCAGGACATAGGCTAGTATAGGCTCACATAGGCTACACCAGATCTCTAAATAAGAATAGACTGAGGACATAGGCTAGTATAGGCTCACATAGGCTTCACCAGATGTGTATATAAGAATAGACTGAGCACATAGGCTAGTATAGGCTCACATAGGCTACACCTGATCTCTAAATAAGAATAGACTGAGGACATAGGCTAGTATAGGCTCACATAGGCTACACCTGATCTCTAAATAAGAATAGACTGAGGACATAGGCTAGTATAGGCTCACATAGGCCACACCAGATGTGTATATAAGAATAGACTGAGCACATAGGCTAGTATAGGCTCACATAGGCTACACCTGATCTCTAAATAAGAATAGACTGAGGACATAGGGAAGTATAGGCTCACATAGGCTACACCAGATCTCTAAATAAGAATAGACTGAGGACATAGGCTAGTATAGGCTCACATAGGCTGCACCGGATGTGTATATAAGAATAGACTGAGGACATAGGCTATTATAGGCTCACATAGGCTACACCTGATCTCTAAATAAGAATAGACTGAGGACATAGGCTAGTATAGGCTCACATAGGCTACACCAGATCTCTAAATAAAAATAAACTGAGGACATAGGCTAGTATAGGCTGACATAGGCTACACCAGATCTCTAAATAGGTACTGACTGGGGAGATAAGCTAGTATAGGCTCACATAGGCTACACCAGATCTCTAAATAAGAATAGACTGAGGACATAGGCTAGTATAGGCTCACTTAGGCTACACCAGATGTGTATATAAGAATAGACTGAGGACATAGGCTAATATAGGCTCACATAGGCCACACCAGATGGGTATATAAGAATAGACTGAGGACATAGGCTAGTATAGGCTCACATAGGCTACACCAGATCTCTAAATAAGAATAGACTGAGGGCATAGGCTAGTATAGGCTCACATAGGCTGCACCAGATGTGTATATAAGAATAGACTGAGGACATAGGCTAGTATAGCGTCACATAGGCTACACCAGATCTCTAAATAAGTATAGACTCAGGACTTAGGCTAGTATAGGCTCACATAGGCTACACCAGATTTGTATATAAGAATAGACTGAGGACATTGGCTAGCATAGGCTCACATAGGCTACACCTGATCTCTAAATAAGAATAGACTGAGGACATAGGCTAGTATAGGATCACATAGGCTGCACCAGATCTCTAAATAAGAATAGACTGAGCACATAGGCTAGTATAGGCTCACATAGGCTTCACCAGATCTCTAAATAAGAATAGACTGAGCACATAGGCTAGTATAGGCTCACATAGGCCACACCAGATCTCTAAATAAGAATAGAGTGAGCACATAGGCTAGTATAGGCTCACATAGGCTACACCAGATGTGTATATAAGAATAGACTGAGGACATAGGCTAGTATAGGCTCACATAGGCTACACCAGATGTGTATATAAGAATAGACTGAGGACATAGGCTAGTATAGCCTCACATAGGCTACACCAGATGTGTATATAGGGATAGACTGAGGACAAAGGCTAGTATAGGCTCATCTAGACTGCACCAGATCTCTAAATAAGAATAGACTGAGCACATAGGCTAGTATAGGCTCGCATAGGCTACACCAGATCTCTAAATAAGAATAGACTGAGCACATAGGCTAGTATAGGCTCGCATAGGCTACACCAGATCTCTAAATAAGAATAGACTGAGCACATAGGTTAGTATAGGCTCACATAGGCTACACCAGATGTGTATATAAGAATAGACTGAGGATATAGGCTAGTATAGGCTCGCATAGGCTACACCAGATCTCTAAATAAGAATAGACTGAGCACATAGGCTAGTATAGGCTCGCATAGGCTACACCAGATCTCTAAATAAGAATAGAGTGAGCACATAGGCTAGTATAGGCTCGCATAGGCTACACCAGATCTCTAAATAAGAATAGACTGAGCACATAGGTTAGTATAGGCTCGCATAGGCTACACCAGATCTCTAAATAAGAATAGAGTGAGCACATAGGCTAGTATAGGCTCGCATAGGCTACACCAGATCTCTAAATAAGAATAGACTGAGCACATAGGTTAGTATAGGCTCACATAGGCTACACCAGATGTGTATATAAGAATAGACTGAGGATATAGGCTAGTATAGGCTCGCATAGGCTACACCAGATCTCTAAATAAGAATAGACTGAGCACATAGGCTAGTATAGGCTCGCATAGGCTACACCAGATCTCTAAATAAGAATAGAGTGAGCACATAGGCTAGTATAGGCTCACATAGGCTACACCAGATGTGTATATAAGAATAGACTGAGGATATAGGCTAGTATAGGCTCACATAGGCTACACCAGATCTCTAAATAAGAATAGACTGAGGACATAGGCTAGTATAGGCTCACATAGGCTACACCAGATGTGTATCTAAAAATAGACTGAGGACATAGGCTAGTATAGGCTCACATAGGCTGCACCAGATGTGTATATAATAATAGACTGAGGACATAGACTAGTATAGGCTCACATAGGCTACACAAGATGCGTATATAAGAATAGACTGAGGACATAGGCTAGTATAGGCTCACATAGGCTACACCAGATGTGTATATAAGAATAGACTGAGCACATAGGCAAGTATATGCTCACATAGGCTATACCAGATGTGTATATAAGAATAGTCTGAGCACATAGGCTAGTATAGGCTCAAATAGGCTACACCAGATCTCTAAATAAGAATAGACTGAGGATATAGGCTAGTATAGGCTTACAAAGGCTACACCAGATCTCTAAATAAGTATAGACTCAGGACATAGGCCAGTATAGGCTCACATAGGCTACACCAGATGTGTATATAAGAATAGACTGAGGACATAAGCTAGTATAGGCTCAGATAGGCTACACCAGATGTGTATATAAGAATAGACTGAGCACATAGGCTAGTATAGGCTCACATAGGCTACACCACATCTCTAAATAAGAATAGACTGAGGACATAGGCTAGTATAGGCTCACATAGGCTACACCAGATGTGTATATAAGAATAGACAGAGGACATAGGTCAGTATAGGCTCACATAGGCTACACCAGATCTCTAAATAAGAATAGACTGAGGACATAGGCTAGTATGGGCTCACATAGGCTACACCAGGTCTGTATATAAGTATAGACTGAGGACATAGGCTAGTATGGGCTCACATAGGCTACACCAGATCTCTAAATAATAATAGACTGAGGACATAGGCTAGTATAGGCTCACATAGGCTACACCAGATCTCTAAATAAGAATAGACTGAGGACATAGGCTAGTATAGGCTCACATAGGCTACACCAGATGTGTATATAAGAATAGACTGAGGACATAGGCTAGTATAGGCTCACATAGGCTACACCAGATGCGTACATAAGAATAGACTGAGGACATAGGCTAGTATAGGCTCACATAGGCTACACGAGATGCGTATATAAGAATAGACTGAACACATAGGCTAGTATAGGCTCACATGGGCTACACCAGATGTGTATGTAACAATATACTGAGGACATAGGCTAGTATAGGCTTACATAGGCTACACCAGATGCGTATATAAGAATAGACTGAACACATAGGCTAGTATAGGCTCACATGGGCTACACCAGATGTGTATGTAACAATATACTGAGGACATAGGCTAGTATAGGCTCACATAGGCTACACCAGATGTGTATATAAGAATAGACTGAGGACATAGGCTAGTATAGGCTCACATAGGCTACACCAGATGCGTACATAAGAATAGACTGAGGACATAGGCTAGTATAGGCTCACATAGGCTACACGAGATGCGTATATAAGAATAGACTGAACACATAGGCTAGTATAGGCTCACATGGGCTACACCAGATGTGTATGTAACAATATACTGAGCACATAGGCTAGTATAGGCTCAAATAGGCTACACCAGATCTCTAAATAATAATAGACTGAGGACATAGGCTAGTATAGACTCACATAGGCTACACCAGATGTGTATATAAGAATAGACTGAGGACATAGGCTAGTATAGGCTCAGATAGGCTACACCAGATGTGTATATAAGAATAGACTGAGGACATAGGCTAGTATAGGCTCACATAGGCTACACCAGATGTGTATATAAGAATAGACTGAGGACATAGGCTAGTATAGGCTCACATAGGCTACACCAGATGTGTATATAAGAATAGACTGAGGACATAGGCTAGTATAGGCTCAGATAGGCTACACCAGATGTGTATATAAGAATAGACTGAGCACATAGGCTAGTATAGGCTTACATAGGCTACACCAGATCTCTAAATAAGTATAGACTGAGGACATAGGCTAGTATAGGCTCACATAGGCTACACCAGATCTCTAAATAAGAATAGACTGAGGACATAGGTTAGTATAGGCTCACATAGGGTATACCAGATCTCTAAATAGGTACAGACTGGGGAGATAGGCTAGTATAGGCTCACATAGGCTACACCAGATCTCTAAATAAGAATAGACTGAGGACATAGGCTAGTGTAGGCTCACATAGGCTGCACCAGATGTGTATATAAGAATAGACTGAGGACATAGGCTAGTATAGGCCCAGATAGGCTGCACCAGATGTGTATATAAGAATAGACTGGTTACATAGGCTAGTATAGGCTCACATAGGCTGCACCGGATGTGTATATAAGAATAGACTGAGGACATAGGCTAGTATAGGCTCACATAGGCTACACCAGATGTGTGTATAAGAATAAACTGAGGACATAGGCTAGTATAGGCTCATATAGGCTACACCAGATCTCTAAATAAGAATAGACTGAGGACATAGGCTAGTATAGGCTCACATAGGCTACACCAGATGTGTATATAAGAATAAACTGAGGACATAGGCTAGTATAGGCTCACATAGGCTGAACCAGATGTGTATATAAGAATAGGCTGAGGACATAGGCTAGTATAGGCTCACAAAGGCTACACCAGATGTGTATATAAGAATAGACTGAGGACATAGGCTAGTATAGGCTCACATAGGCTGCACCGGATGTGTATATAAGAATAGACTCAGGACATAGGCTAGTATAGGCTCACATAGGCTACACCAGATCTCTAAATAAGAATAGACTGAGGACATAGGCTAGTATAGGCTCACATAGGCTTCACCAGATGTGTATATAAGAATAGACTGAGCACATAGGCTAGTATAGGCTCACATAGGCTACACCAGATGCGTATATAAGAATAGACTGAGGACATAGGCTAGTATAGGCTCACATAGGCTACACGAGATGCGTATATAAGAATAGACTGAACACATAGGCTAGTATAGGCTCACATGGGCTACACCAGATGTGTATGTAACAATATACTGAGGACATAGGCTAGTATAGGCTCAGATAGGCTACACCAGATGTGTATATAAGAATAGACTGAGCACATAGGCTAGTATAGGCTCAAATAGGCTACACCAGATCTCTAAATAATAATAGACTGAGGACATAGGCTAGTATAGACTCACATAGGCTACACCAGATGTGTATATAAGAATAGACTGAGGACATAGGCTAGTATAGGCTCACATAGGCTGAACCAGATGTGTATATAAGAATAGGCTGAGGACATAGGCTACTATAGGCTCACATAGGCTCCACCAGATCTCTAAATAAGAATAGACTGAGGACATAGGCTAGTATAGGCTCACATAGGCTACACCAGATGTGTATATAAGAATAGACTGAGGACATAGGCTAGTATAGGCTCACATAGGCTACACCAGATCCCTAAATAGGTACAGACTGGGGAGATAAGCTAGTATAGGCTCACATAGGCTACACCAGATCTCAAAATAAGAATAGACTGAGGACATAGGCTAGTATAGGCTCACATTGGCTGCACTAGATGTGTATATAAGAATAGACTGAGGACATAGGCTAGTATAGGCTCACATAGGCTACACCAGATGTGTATATAAGAATAGACTGGGGACATAGGCTAGTGTAGGCTCACATAGGCTGCACCAGATGTGTATATAAGAATAGACTGAGGACATAGGCTAGTATAGGGTCAGATAGGCTGCACCAGATGTGTATATAAGAATAGACTGAGGACATAGGCTAGTATAGGCTCACATAGGCTGCACCGGATGTGTATATAACAATAGACTGAGGACGTAGGCTAGTATAGGCTCACATAGGCTACACCAGATCTCTAAATAAGAATAGACTGAGGACATAGACTAGTATAGGCTCACAAAGGCTGCACCAGATGTGTAGATAAGAATAGACTGAGGACATAGGCTACTATAGGCTCACATAGGCTCCACCAGATCTCTAAATAAGAATAGACTGAGCACTTAGGCTAGTATAGGCTCACATAGGCTACAGCAGATCTCTAAATAAGAATAGACTGAGGACATAGGCTAGTATAGGCTCACATAGGCTGCACCAGATGTGTAGATAAGAATAGACTGAGGACATAGGCTACTATAGGCTCACATAGGCTCCACCAGATCTCTAAATAAGAATAGACTGAGGACATAGGCTAGTATAGGCTCACAAAGGCTGCACCAGATGTGTAGATAAGAATAGACTGAGGACATAGGCTACTATAGGCTCACATAGGCTCCACCAGATCTCTAAATAAGAATAGACTGAGCACTTAGGCTAGTATAGGCTCACATAGGCTACAGCAGATCTCTAAATAAGAATAGACTGAGGACATAGGCTAGTATAGGCTCACATAGGCTACACCAGATCTCTAAATAAGAATAGACTGAGGACATAGACTAGTATAGGCTCACATAGGCTACACCAGATGTGTATATAAGAATAGACTGAGGACATAGGCTAGTATAGGCTCACATAGGCTACACCAGATGTGTATATAAGAATAGACTGAGCACATAGGCTAGTATATGCTCACATAGGCTATACCAGATGTGTATATAAGAATAGTCTGAGCACATAGGCTAGTATAGGCTCAAATAGGCTACACCAGATCTCTAAATAAGAATAGACTGAGGATATAGGCTAGTATAGGCTTACAAAGGCTACACCAGATCTCTAAAAAAGTATAGACTCAGGACATAGGCCAGTATAGGCTCACATAGGCTACACCAGATGTGTATATAAGAATAGACTGAGGACATAGGCTAGTATAGGCTCACACAGGCTACACCAGATGTGTATATAAGAATAGACTGAGGACATAAGCTAGTATAGTCTCAGATAGGCTACACCAGATGTGTATATAAGAATAGACTGAGCACATAGGCTAGTATAGGCTCACATAGGCTACACCACATCTCTACATAAGAATAGACTGAGGACATAGGCCAGTATAGGCTCACATAGGCTACACCAGATGTGTATATAAGAATAGACAGAGGACATAGGTCAGTATAGGTTCACATAGGCTACACCAGATCTCTAAATAAGAATAGACTGAGGACATAGGCTAGTATGGGCTCACATAGGCTACACCAGGTCTGTATATAAGTATAGACTGAGGACATAGGCTAGTATGGGCTCACATAGGCTACACCAGATCTCTAAATAAGAATAGACTGAGGACATAGGCTAGTATAGGCTCACATAGGCTACACCAGATCTCTAAATAAGAATAGACTGAGGACATAGGCTAGTATAGGCTCACATAGGCTACACCAGATGTGTATATAAGAATAGACTGAGGACATAGGCTAGTATAGGCTCACATAGGCTACACCAGATGCGTATATAAGAATAGACTGAGGACATAGGCTAGTATAGGCTCACATAGGCTACACGAGATGCGTATATAAGAATAGACTGAACACATAGGCTAGTATAGGCTCACATGGGCTACACCAGATGTGTATGTAACAATATACTGAGGACATAGGCTAGTATAGGCTCAGATAGGCTACACCAGATGTGTATATAAGAATAGACTGAGCACATAGGCTAGTATAGGCTCAAATAGGCTACACCAGATCTCTAAATAATAATAGACTGAGGACATAGGCTAGTATAGACTCACATAGGCTACACCAGATGTGTAAATAAGAATAGACTGAGGACATAGGCTAGTATAGGCTCAGATAGGCTACACCAGATGTGTATATAAGAATAGACTGAGGACATAGGCTAGTATAGGCTCACATAGGCTACACCAGATGTGTATATAAGAATAGACTGAGGACATAGGCTAGTATAGGCTCACATAGGCTACACCAGATGTGTATATAAGAATAGACTGAGGACATAGGCTAGTATAGGCTCAGATAGGCTACACCAGATGTGTATATAGGAATAGACTGAGCACATAGGCTAGTATAGGCTCACATAGGCTACACCAGATCTCTAAATAAGTATAGACTGAGGACATAGGCTAGTAGAGGCTCACATAGGCTACACCAGATCTCTAAATAAGAATAGACTGAGGACATAGGTTAGTATAGGCTCACATAGGGTATACCAGATCTCTAAATAGGTACAGACTGGGGAGATAGGCTAGTATAGGCTCACATAGGCTACACCAGATCTCTAAATAAGAATAGACTGAGGACATAGGCTAGTGTAGGCTCACATAGGCTGCACCAGATGTGTATATAAGAATAGACTGAGGACATAGGCTAGTATAGGCCCAGATAGGCTGCACCAGATGTGTATATAAGAATAGACTGGTTACATAGGCTAGTATAGGCTCACATAGGCTGCACCGGATGTGTATATAAGAATAGACTGAGGACATAGGCTAGTATAGGCTCACATAGGCTACACCAGATGTGTGTATCAGAATAAACTGAGGACATAGGCTAGTATAGGCTCATATAGGCTACACCAGATCTCTAAATAAGAATAGACTGAGGACATAGGCTAGTATAGGCTCACATAGGCTACACCAGATGTGTATATAAGAATAAACTGAGGACATAGGCTAGTATAGGCTCACATAGGCTCAACCAGATGTGTATATAAGAATAGGCTGAGGACATAGGCTAGTATAGGCTCACAAAAGCTACACCAGATGTGTATATAAGAATAGACTGAGGACATAGGCTAGTATAGGCTCACATAGGCTGCACCGGATGTGTATATAAGAATAGACTCAGGACATAGGCTAGTATAGGCTCACATAGGCTACACCAGATCTCTAAATAAGAATAGACTGAGGACATAGGCTAGTATAGGCTCACATAGGCTTCACCAGATGTGTATATAAGAATAGACTGAGCACATAGGCTAGTATAGGCTCACATAGGCTACACCTGATCTCTAAATAAGAATAGACTGAGGACATAGGCTAGTATAGGCTCACATTGGCTACACCTGATCTCTAAATAAGAATAGACTGAGGACATAGGCTAGTATAGGCTCACATAGGCCACACCAGATGTGTATATAAGAATAGACTGAGCACATAGGCTAGTATAGGCTCACATAGGCTACACCTGATCTCTAAATAAGAATAGACTGAGGACATAGGGAAGTATAGGCTCACATAGGCTACACCAGATCTCTAAATAAGAATAGACTGAGGACATAGGCTAGTATAGGCTCACATAGGCTGCACCGGATGTGTATATAAGAATAGACTGAGGACATAGGCTATTATAGGCTCACATAGGCTACACCTGATCTCTAAATAAGAATAGACTGAGGACATAGGCTAGTATAGGCTCACATAGGCTACACCAGATCTCTAAATAAAAATAAACTGAGGACATAGGCTAGTATAGGCTGACATAGGCTACACCAGATCTCTAAATAGGTACTGACTGGGGAGATAAGCTAGTATAGGCTCACATAGGCTACACCAGATCTCTAAATAAGAATAGACTGAGGACATAGGCTAGTATAGGCTCACTTAGGCTACACCAGATGTGTATATAAGAATAGACTGAGGACATAGGCTAATATAGGCTCACATAGGCCACACCAGATGGGTATATAAGAATAGACTGAGGACATAGGCTAGTATAGGCTCACATAGGCTACACCAGATCTCTAAATAAGAATAGACTGAGGGCATAGGCTAGTATAGGCTCACATAGGCTGCACCAGATGTGTATATAAGAATAGACTGAGGACATAGGCTAGTATAGCGTCACATAGGCTACACCAGATCTCTAAATAAGTATAGACTCAGGACTTAGGCTAGTATAGGCTCACATAGGCTACACCAGATTTGTATATAAGAATAGACTGAGGACATTGGCTAGCATAGGCTCACATAGGCTACACCTGATCTCTAAATAAGAATAGACTGAGGACATAGGCTAGTATAGGATCACATAGGCTGCACCAGATCTCTAAATAAGAATAGACTGAGCACATAGGCTAGTATAGGCTCACATAGGCTTCACCAGATCTCTAAATAAGAATAGACTGAGCACATAGGCTAGTATAGGCTCACATAGGCCACACCAGATCTCTAAATAAGAATAGAGTGAGCACATAGGCTAGTATAGGCTCACATAGGCTACACCAGATGTGTATATAAGAATAGACTGAGGACATAGGCTAGTATAGGCTCACATAGGCTACACCAGATGTGTATATAAGAATAGACTGAGGACATAGGCTAGTATAGCCTCACATAGGCTACACCAGATGTGTATATAAGGATAGACTGAGGACATAGGCTAGTATAGGCTCACATAGACTGCACCAGATCTCTAAATAAGAATAGACTGAGCACATAGGCTAGTATAGGCTCGCATAGGCTACACCAGATCTCTAAATAAGAATAGACTGAGCACATAGGCTAGTATAGGCTCGCATAGGCTACACCAGATCTCTAAATAAGAATAGACTGAGCACATAGGTTAGTATAGGCTCACATAGGCTACACCAGATGTGTATATAAGAATAGACTGAGGATATAGGCTAGTATAGGCTCGCATAGGCTACACCAGATCTCTAAATAAGAATAGACTGAGCACATAGGCTACTATAGGCTCGCATAGGCTACACCAGATCTCTAAATAAGAATAGAGTGAGCACATAGGCTAGTATAGGCTCGCATAGGCTACACCAGATCTCTAAATAAGAATAGACTGAGCACATAGGTTAGTATAGGCTCGCATAGGCTACACCAGATCTCTAAATAAGAATAGAGTGAGCACATAGGCTAGTATAGGCTCGCATAGGCTACACCAGATCTCTAAATAAGAATAGACTGAGCACATAGGTTAGTATAGGCTCACATAGGCTACACCAGATGTGTATATAAGAATAGACTGAGGATATAGGCTAGTATAGGCTCGCATAGGCTACACCAGATCTCTAAATAAGAATAGACTGAGCACATAGGCTAGTATAGGCTCGCATAGGCTACACCAGATCTCTAAATAAGAATAGAGTGAGCACATAGGCTAGTATAGGCTCACATAGGCTACACCAGATGTGTATATAAGAATAGACTGAGGATATAGGCTAGTATAGGCTCACATAGGCTACACCAGATCTCTAAATAAGAATAGACTGAGGACATAGGCTAGTATAGGCTCACATAGGCTACACCAGATGTGTATCTAAAAATAGACTGAGGACATAGGCTAGTATAGGCTCACATAGGCTGCACCAGATGTGTATATAATAATAGACTGAGGACATAGACTAGTATAGGCTCACATAGGCTGCAACATTTGTGTATATAAGAATAGACTGAGGACATAGGCTAGTATAGGCTCACATAGGCTACACCAGATGTGTATATAAGAATAGGCTGAGGACATAAGCTAGTATAGGCTCACATAGGCTGCACCAGATGTGTATATCAGAATAGACTGAGGACATAGGCTAGTATAGGCCCACATAGGCTACACCAGATCTCTAAATAAGAATAGACTGAGGACATAGGCTAGTATAGGCTCACATAGGCTACACCAGATGTGTAAATAAGAATAGACTGAGGACATAGGCTAGTATAGGCTCACATAGGCTACACCAGATGTGTATATAAGAATAAACTGAGGACATAGCCTAGTATAGGCGCACATAGGGTACACCAGATCTCTAAATAAGAATAGACTGAGGACATAGGCTAGTATAGGCTCACATAGGCTACACCAGATTTGTATATAAGAATAAACTGAGAACATAGGCTAGTATAGGCTCACATAGGCTACACCAGATTTGTATATAAGAATAGACTGAGGACATAGGATAGTATAGGCTCACATAGGCTACACCAGATCTCTAAATAAGAATAGACTGAGCACATAGGTTAGTATAGGCTCACATAGGCTACACCAGATGTGTATATAAGAATTGACTGAGGACATAGGCTAGTATAGGCTCACATAGGCTACACCAGATCTCTAAATAAGAATAGACTGAGCACATAGGCTAATATAGGCTCACATAGGCTACACCAGATCTCTAAATAAGAATAGACTGAGCACATACGCTAGTATAGGCTCACATAGGTTACACCAGATGTGTATATAAGAATAGACTGAGGACATAGGCTAGTATAGCCTCACATAGGCTGCACCAGATCTCTAAATAAGAATAGACTGAGGACATAGGCTAGTATAGGCTCACATAGGCTGCACCAGATGTGTATATAAGAATAGACTGAGGACATAGGCTAGTATAGCCTCACATAGGCTACACCAGATGTGTATATAAGGATAGACTGAGGACATAGGCTAGTATAGGCTCACATAGGATGAACCAGATGTGTATATAAGAATAGACTGAGGACATAGGCTAGTATAGGCTCACATAGGCTACACCAGATGTGTATATAAGAATAGACTGAGGACATAGGCTAGTATAGGCTCAGATAGGCTACACCAGATGTGTATATAAGAATAGACTGAGCACGTAGGCTAGTATAGGCTTACATAGGCCACACCAGATCTCTAAATAAGTATAGACTGAGGACATAGGCTAGTATAGGCTCACATAGGCTACACCAGATCTCTAAATAAGAATAGTCTGAGGACATAGGTTAGTATAGGCTCACATAGGCTGCACCAGATGTGTATATAAGAATAGACTGAGGACATAGGCTAGTATAAGCTCCGATAGGCTGTACCAGATGTGTATATAAGAATAGACTGGTTACATAGGCTAGTATAGGCTCACATAGGCTGCACCGTATTTGTATATAAGAATAGACTGAGGACATAGGCTAGTATAGGCTCACATAGGCTACACCAGATGTGTATATAAGAATAAACTGAGGACATAGGCTAGTATAGGCTCATATAGGCTACACCAGATCTCTAAATAAGAATAGACTGAGGACATAGGCTAGTATAGGCTCACATAGGCTACACCAGATGTGTATATAAGAATAAACTGAGGACATAGGCTAGTATAGGCTCACATAGGCTGAACCAGATGTGTATATAAGAATTGGCTGAGGACATAGGCTAGTATAGGCTCACATAGGCTACACCAGATGTGTATATAAGAATAGACTGAGGACATAGGCTAGTATAGCTTCACATAGGCTGCACCGGATGTGTATATAAAAATAGACTGAGGACGTAGGCTAGTATAGGCTCACATAGGCTACACCAGATCTCTAAATAAGAATAGACTGAGGACATAGGCTAGTATAGGCTCACATTGGCTGCACCAGATGTGTATATAAGAATAGACTGAGGACATAGGCTAGTATAGCCTCACATAGGCTACACCAGATGTGTATATAAGAATAGACTGAGGACATAGGCTAGTATAGCCTCACATAGGATGAACCAGATGTGTATATAAGAATAGACTGAGGACATAGGCTAGTATAGGCTCACATAGGCTACACCAGATGTATATATAAGCATAGAGTGAGGACATAGGCTAGTATAGGCTCACATAGGCTGCACCAGATGTGTATATAAGAATAGACTGAGGACATAGGCTAGTACAGGCTCACATAGGCTACACCAGATCTATAAATAAGAATAGACTGAGGACATAGGCTAGTATAGGCTCACATAGGCTACACCAGACTTGTATATAAGAATAGACTGAGGACATAGGCTAGTATAGGCTCACATAGGCTACACCAGATCTCTAAATAGGGACTGACTGGGGAGATAAGCTAGTATAGGCTCACATAGGCTACACCAGATCTCTAAATAAGAATAGACTGAGGACATAGGCTAGTATAGGCTCACATAGGCTACACCAGATGTGTATATAAGAATAGACTGAGGACATAGGCTAGTATAGGCTCTCATAGGCTGCACCGAATGTGTATATAAGAATAGACTGAGGACATAGGCCAGTATAGGCTCACATAGGCTACACCAGATCTCTATATAAGAATAGAGTGAGGAAATAGGCTAGTATAGCCTCTCATAGGCTACACCAGATCTATAAATAAGAATAGACTGAGGACATAGGCTAGTATAGGCTCACATAGGCTGCACCAGATGTGTATATAACAATAGACTGAGGACATAGGCTAGTATAGGCTCACATAGGCTACACCAGATGTGTATATAAGAATAGACTGAGGACATAGGCTAATATAGGCTCACATAGGCCACACCAGATGTGTATATAAGAATAGACTGAGCACATAGGCTAGTATAGGCTCACATAGGCTACACCTGATCTCTAAATAAGAATAGACTGAGGACATAGGCTAGTATAGGCTCACATAGGCTACACCAGATCTCTAAATAAGAATAGACTGAGGACATAGGCTAGTATAGGCTCACATAGGCTGCACCGGATGTGTATATAAGAATAGACTGAGGACATAGGCTAGTATAGGCTCACATAGGCTACACCTGATCTCTAAATAAGAATAGACTGAGGACATAGGCTAGTATAGGCTCACATAGGCTACACCAGATCTCTAAATAAGAATAAACTGAGGACATAGGCTAGTATAGGCTGACATAGGCTACACCAGATCTCTAAATAGGTACTGACTGGGGAGATAAGCTAGTATAGGCTCACATAGGCTACACCAGATCTCTAAACAAGAGTAGACTGAGGACATAGGCTAGTATAGGCTCACATAGGCTACACCAGATGTGTATATAAGAATAGACTGAGGACATAGGCTAGTATAGGCTCTCATAGGCTGCACCGAATGTGTATATAAGAATAGACTGAGGACATAGGCTAGTATAGGCTCACATAGGCTACACCAGATCTCTAAATAAGAATAGACTGAGGACATAGGCTAGTATAGGCTCTCATAGGCTACACCAGATCTCTAAATAAGAATAGACTGACGACATAGGCTAGTATAGGCTCACTTAGGCTACACCAGATGTGTATATAAGAATAGACTGAGGACATAGGCTAATATAGGCTCACATAGGCCACACCAGTTGTGTATATAAGAATAGACTGAGCACATAGGCTAGTATAGGCTCACATAGGCTACACCTGATCTCAAAATAAGAATAGACTGAGGACATAGGCTAGTATAGGCTCACATAGGCTACACCAGATCTCTAAATAAGAATAGACTGAGGACATAGGCTAGTATAGGCTCACATAGGCTACACCAGATCTCTAAATAAGAATAGACTGAGGGCAAAGGCTAGTATAGGCTCACATAGGCTGCACCAGATGTGTATATAAGAATAGACTGAGGACTTAGGCTAGTATAGCCTCACATAGGCTACACCAGATGTGTATATAAGAATAGACTGAGGACATAGGCTAGTATGGGCTCACATAGGCTACACCAGATCTCTAAATAAGAATCGACTGAGGACATAGGCTAGCATAGGTTCACATAGGCTACACCTGATCTCTAAATAAGAATAGACTGAGGACATAGGCTAGTATAGGATCACATAGGCTACACCAGATCTCTAAACAAGAATAGACTGAAGACATAGGTTAGTATGGGCTCACATAGGCTACACCAGATCTCTAAATAAGAATAGATTGAGCACACAGGCTAGTATAGGCTCACATAGGCTACACCAGATCTCTAAATAAGAATCGACGGAGCACATAGGCTATCATAGGCTCACATAGGCTACACCAGATCTCTAAATAAGAATAGACTGAGCACATACGCTAGTATAGAATCACATAGGCTACACCAGATCACTAAATAAGAATAGACTGAGCACATAGGCTAGTATAGGCTCACATAGGCTGCACCAGATCTCTAAATAAGAATAGACTGAGCACATAGGCTAGTATAGGCTCACATAGGCTTCACCAGATCTCTAAATAAGAATAGACTGAGCACATAGGCTAGTATAGGCTCACATAGGCTACACCAGATGTGTATATAAGAATAGACTGAGGACATAGGCTAGTATAGGCTCACATAGGCCACACCAGATCTATAAATAAGAATAGAGTGTGCACATAGGCTAGTATAGGCTCACATAGGCTTCACCAGATCTCTAAATAAGAATAGACTGAGGACATAGGCTAGTATAGGCTCACATAGGCTACACCAGATGTGTATATAAGAATAGACTGAGGACATAGGCTAGTATAGGCTCACATAGGCCACACCAGATCTCTAAATAAGAATAGAGTGAGCACATAGGCTAGTATAGGCTCACATAGGCTGCACCAGATCTCTAAATAAGAATAGACTGAGCACATAGGCTAGTATAGGCTCACATAAGCTTCACCAAATCTCTAAATAAGAATAGACTGAGCACATAGGCTAGTATAGGCTCACATAGGCTACACCAGATGTGTATATAAGAATAGACTGAGGACATAGGCTAGCATAGGCTCAAATAGGCTACACCAGATCTCTAAATAAGAATAGACTGAGGACATAGGCTAGTATAGGCTCACATAGGCTACACCAGATGTGTATCTAAAAATAGACTGAGGACATAGGCTAGTATAGGCTCACATAGGCTGCACCAGATGTGTATATCAGAATAGGCTGAGGACATAAGCTAGTATAGGCTCACATAGGCTGCACCAGATGTATATATCAGAATAGACTGAGGACATAGGCTAGCATAGGCCCACATAGGCTACACCAGATCTCTAAATAAGAATAGACTGAGGACATAGGCTAGTATAGGCTCACATAGACTGCACCAGATGTGTATATAAGAATAGACTGAGGACATAGGCTAGTATAGGCTCACATAGGCTACACCAGATGTGTATATAAGTATAGACTGAGGACATAGGCTAGTATAGGCTCACATAGGCTACACCTGATCTCTAAATAAGAATAGACTGAGGACATAGGCTAGTATAGGCTCACATAGGCCACACCAGATGTGTATATAAGAATAGACTGAGCACATAGGCTAGTATAGGCTCACATAGGCTACACCTGATCTCTAAATAAGAATAGACTGAGGACATAGGGAAGTATAGGCTCACATAGGCTACACCAGATCTCTAAATAAGAATAGACTGAGGACATAGGCTAGTATAGGCTCACATAGGCTGCACCGGATGTGTATATAAGAATAGACTGAGGACATAGGCTATTATAGGCTCACATAGGCTACACCTGATCTCTAAATAAGAATAGACTGAGGACATAGGCTAGTATAGACTCACATAGGCTACACCAGATCTCTAAATAAAAATAAACTGAGGACATAGGCTAGTATAGGCTGACATAGGCTACACCAGATCTCTAAATAGGTACTGACTGGGGAGATAAGCTAGTATAGGCTCACATAGGCTACACCAGATCTCTAAATAAGAATAGACTGAGGACATAGGCTAGTATAGGCTCACTTAGGCTACACCAGATGTGTATATAAGAATAGACTGAGGACATAGGCTAATATAGGCTCACATAGGCCACACCAGATGTGTATATAAGAATAGACTGAGCACATAGGCTAGTATAGGCTCACATAGGCTACACCTGATCTCTAAATAAGAATAGACTGAGGACATAGGCTAGTATAGGCTCACATAGGCTACGCCAGATCTCTAAATAAGAATAGACAGAGGACATAGGCTAGTATAGGCTCACATAGGCTGCACCGGATGGGTATATAAGAATAGACTGAGGACATAGGCTAGTATAGGCTCACATAGGCTGCACCGGATGGGTATATAAGAATAGACTGAGGACATAGGCTAGTATAGGCTCACATAGGCTACACCAGATCTCTAAATAAGAATAGACTGAGGGCATAGGCTAGTATAGGCTCACATAGGCTGCACCAGATGTGTATATAAGAATAGACTGAGGACATAGGCTAGTATAGCCTCACATAGGCTACACCAGATCTCTAAATAAGTATAGACTCAGGACTTAGGCTAGTATAGGCTCACATAGGCTACACCAGATTTGTATATAAGAATAGACTGAGGACATTGGCTAGTATGGGCTCACATAGGCTACACCAGATCTCTAAATAAGAATCGACTGAGGACATAGGCTAGCATAGGCTCACATAGGCTACACCTGATCTCTAAATAAGAATAGACTGAGGACATAGGCTAGTATAGGATCACATAGGCTGCACCAGATCTCTAAATAAGAATAGACTGAGCACATAGGCTAGTATAGGCTCACATAGGCTTCACCAGATCTCTAAATAAGAATAGACTGAGCACATAGGCTAGTATAGGCTCACATAGGCCACACCAGATCTCTAAATAAGAATAGAGTGAGCACATAGGCTAGTATAGGCTCACATAGGCTACACCAGATGTGTATATAAGAATAGACTGAGGACATAGGCTAGTATAGGCTCACATAGGCTACACCAGATGTGTATATAAGAATAGACTGAGGACATAGGCTAGTATAGCCTCACATAGGCTACACCAGATGTGTATATAAGGATAGACTGAGGACATAGGCTAGTATAGGCTCACATAGACTGCACCAGATCTCTAAATAAGAATAGACTGAGCACATAGGCTAGTATAGGCTCGCATAGGCTACACCAGATCTCTAAATAAGAATAGACTGAGCACATAGGCTAGTATGGGCTCGCATAGGCTACACCAGATCTCTAAATAAGAATAGACTGAGCACATAGGTTAGTATAGGCTCACATAGGCTACACCAGATGTGTATATAAGAATAGACTGAGGATATAGGCTAGTATAGGCTCGCATAGGCTACACCAGATCTCTAAATAAGAATAGACTGAGCACATAGGCTAGTATAGGCTCGCATAGGCTACACCAGATCTCTAAATAAGAATAGACTGAGCACATAGGCTAGTATAGGCTCGCATAGGCTACACCAGATCTCTAAATAAGAATAGACTGAGCACATAGGTTAGTATAGGCTCGCATAGGCTACACCAGATCTCTAAATAAGAATAGAGTGAGCACATAGGCTAGTATAGGCTCGCATAGGCTACACCAGATCTCTAAATAAGAATAGACTGAGCACATAGGTTAGTATAGGCTCACATAGGCTACACCAGATGTGTATATAAGAATAGACTGAGGATATAGGCTAGTATAGGCTCGCATAGGCTACACCAGATGTGTATATAAGAATAGACTGAGGATATAGGCTAGTATAGGCTCGCATAGGCTACACCAGATCTCTAAATAAGAATAGACTGAGCACATAGGTTAGTATAGGCTCACATAGGCTACACCAGATGTGTATATAAGAATAGACTGAGCACATAGGTTAGTATAGGCTCACATAGGCTACACCAGATGTGTATATAAGAATAGACTGAGGATATAGGCTAGTATAGGCTCGCATAGGCTACACCAGATCTCTAAATAAGAATAGACTGAGCACATAGGCTAGTATAGGCTCGCATAGGCTACACCAGATCTCTAAATAAGAATAGACTGAGCACATAGGTTAGTATAGGCTCGCATAGGCTACACCAGATCTCTAAATAAGAATAGAGTGAGCACATAGGCTAGTATAGGCTCGCATAGGCTACACCAGATCTCTAAATAAGAATAGACTGAGCACATAGGTTAGTATAGGCTCACATAGGCTACACCAGATGTGTATATAAGAATAGACTGAGGATATAGGCTAGTATAGGCTCGCATAGGCTACACCAGATCTCTAAATAAGAATAGACTGAGCACATAGGCTAGTATAGGCTCGCATAGGCTACACCAGATCTCTAAATAAGAATTGAGTGAGCACATAGGCTAGTATTGGCTCACATAGGCTACACCAGATGTGTATATAAGAATAGACTGAGGATATAGGCTAGTATAGGCTCACATAGGCTACACCAGATCTCTAAATAAGAATAGACTGAGGACATAGGCTAGTATAGGCTCCCATAGGCTACACCAGATGTGTATCTAAAAATAGACTGAGGACATAGGCTAGTATAGGCTCACATAGGCTGCACCAGATGTGTATATAATAATAGACTGAGGACATAGACTAGTATAGGCTCACATAGGCTGCAACATTTGTGTATATAAGAATAGACTGAGGACATAGGCTAGTATAGGCTCACATAGGCTACACCAGATGTGTATATAAGAATAGGCTGAGGACATAAGCTAGTATAGGCTCACATAGGCTGCACCAGATGTGTATATCAGAATAGACTGAGGACATAGGCTAGTATAGGCCCACATAGGCTACACCAGATCTCTAAATAAGAATAGACTGAGGACATAGACTAGTATAGGCTCACATAGGCTACACCAGATGTGTAAATAAGAATAGACTGAGGACATAGGCTAGTATAGGCTCACATAGGCTACACCAGATGTGTATATAAGAATAAACTGAGGACATAGCCTAGTATAGGCTCACATAGGGTACACCAGATCTCTAAATAAGAATAGACTGAGGACATAGGCTAGTATAGGCTCACATAGGCTACACCAGATTTGTATATAAGAATAAACTGAGAACATAGGCTAGTATAGGCACACATAGGCTACACCAGATTTGTATATAAGAATAGACTGAGGACATAGGCTAGTATAGGCTCACATAGGCTACACCAGATCTCTAAATAAGAATAGACTGAGCACATAGGTTAGTATAGGCTCACATAGGCTACACCAGATGTGTATATAAGAATTGACTGAGGACATAGGCTAGTATAGGCTCACATAGGCTACACCAGATCTCTAAATAAGAATAGACTGAGCACATAGGCTAATATAGGCTCACATAGGCTACACCAGATCTCTAAATAAGAATAGACTGAGCACATACGCTAGTATAGGCTCACATAGGTTACACCAGATGTGTATATAAGAATAGACTGAGGACATAGGCTAGTATAGCCTCACATAGGCTGCACCAGATCTCTAAATAAGAATAGACTGAGGACATAGGCTAGTATAGGCTCACATAGGCTGCACCAGATGTGTATATAAGAATAGACTGAGGACATAGGCTAGTATAGCCTCACATAGGCTACACTAGATGTGTATATAAGGATAGACTGAGGACATAGGCTAGTATAGGCTCACATAGGATGAACCAGATGTGTATATAAGGATAGACTGAGGACATAGGCTAGTATAGGCTCACATAGGCTACACAAGATGTGTATATAAGAATAGACAGAGGACATAGGCTAGTATAGGCTCAGATAGGCTACACCAGATGTGTATACAAGAATAGACTGAGCACGTAGGCTAGTATAGGCTTACATAGGCCACACCAGATCTCTAAATAAGTATAGACTGAGGACATAGGCTAGTATAGGCTCACATAGGCTACACCAGATCTCTAAATAAGAATAGTCTGAGGACATAGGTTAGTATAGGCTCACATAGGCTGCACCAGATGTGTATATAAGAATAGACTGAGGACATAGGCTAGTATAGGCTCCGATAGGCTGTACCAGATGTGTATATAAGAATAGACTGGTTACATAGGCTAGTATAGTCTCACATAGGCTACAGCAGATGTGTATATAAGAATAAACTGAGGACATAGGCTAGTATAGGCTCATATAGGCTACACCAGATCTCTAAATAAGAATAGACTGAGGACATAGGCTAGTATAGGCTCACATAGGCTACAGCAGATGTGTATATAAGAATAAACTGAGGACATAGGCTAGTATAGGCTCACATAGGCTGAACCAGATGTGTATATAAGAATTGGCTGAGGACATAGGCTAGTATACGCTCACATAGGCTACACCAGATGTGTATATAAGAATAGACTGAGAACATAGGCTAGTATAGCCTCACATAGGCTACACCAGATGTGTATATAAGAATAGACTGAGGACATAGGCTAGTATAGGCTCACATAGGATGAACCAGATGTGTATATAAGAATAGACTGAGGACATAGGCTAGTATAGGCTCACATAGGCTACACCAGATGTATATATAAGCATAGAGTGAGGACATAGGCTAGTATAGGCTCACATAGGCTGCACCAGATGTGTATATAAGAATAGACTGAGGACATAGGCTAGTACAGGCTCACATAGGCTACACCAGATCTATAAATAAGAATAGACTGAGGACATAGGCTAGTATAGGCTCACATAGGCTACACCAGATTTGTATATAAGAATAGACTGAGGACATAGGCTAGTATAGGCTCACATAGGCTACACCAGATCTCTAAATAGGGACTGACTGGGGAGATAAGCTAGTATAGGCTCACATAGGCTACACCAGATCTCTAAATAAGAATAGACTGAGGACATAGGCTAGTATAGGCTCACATAGGCTACACCAGATGTGTATATAAGAATAGACTGAGGACATAGGCTAGTATAGGCTCTCATAGGCTGCACCGAATGTGTATATAAGAATAGACTGAGGACATAGGCTAGTGTAGGCTCACATAGGCTACACCAGATCTCTATATAAGAATAGAGTGAGGAAATAGGCTAGTATAGCCTCTCATAGGCTACACCAGATCTATAAATAAGAATAGACTGAGGACATAGGCTAGTATAGGCTCACATAGGCTGCACCAGATGTGTATATAACAATAGACTGAGGACATAGGCTAGTATAGGCTCACATAGGCTACACCAGATGTGTATATAAGAATAGACTGACGACATAGGCTAATATAGGCTCACATAGGCCACACCAGATGTGTATATAAGAATAGACTGAGCACATAGGCTAGTATAGGCTCACATAGGCTACACCTGATCTCTAAATAAGAATAGACTGAGGACATAGGCTAGTATAGGCTCACATAGGCTACACCAGATCTCTAAATAAGAATAGACTGAGGACATAGGCTAGTATAGGCTCACATAGGCTGCACCGGATGTGTATATAAGAATAGACTGAGGACATAGGCTAGTATAGGCTCACATAGGCTACACCTGATCTCTAAATAAGAATAGACTGAGGACATAGGCTAGTATAGGCTCACATAGGCTACACCAGATCTCTAAATAAGAATAAACTGAGGACATAGGCTAGTATAGGCTGACATAGGCTACACCAGATCTCTAAATAGGTACTGACTGGGGAGATAAGCTAGTATAGGCTCACATAGGCTACACCAGATCTCTAAACAAGAGTAGACTGAGGACATAGGCTAGTATAGGCTCACATAGGCTACACCAGATGTGTATATAAGAATAGACTGAGGACATAGGCTAGTATAGGCTCTCATAGGCTGCACCGAATGTGTATATAAGAATAGACTGAGGACATAGGCTAGTATAGGCTCACATAGGCTACACCAGATCTCTAAATAAGAATAGACTGAGGACATAGGCTAGTATAGGCTCACATAGGCTACACCAGATCTCTAAATAAGAATAGACTGAGGGCATAGGCTAGTATAGGCTCACATAGGCTGCACCAGATGTGTATATAAGAATAGACTGAGGACTTAGGCTAGTATAGCCTCACATAGGCTACACCAGATGTGTATATAAGAATAGACTGAGGACATAGGCTAGTATGGGCTCACATAGGCTACACCAGATCTCTAAATAAGAATCGACTGAGGACATAGGCTAGCATAGGTTCACATAGGCTACACCTGATCTCTAAATAAGAATAGACTGAGGACATAGGCTAGTATAGGATCACATAGGCTACACCAGATCTCTAAATAAGAATAGACTGAAGACATAGGTTAGTATGGGCTCACATAGGCTACACTAGATCTCTAAATAAGAATAGATTGAGCACACAGGCTAGTATAGGCTCACATAGGCTACACCAGATCTCTAAATAAGAATCGACGGAGCACATAGGCTATCATAGGCTCACATAGGCTACACCAGATCTCTAAATAAGAATAGACTGAGCACATACGCTAGTATATTATCACATAGGCTACACCAGATCACTAAATAAGAATAGACTGAGCACATAGGCTAGTATAGGCTCACATAGACTGCACCAGATCTCTAAATAAGAATAGACTGAGCACATAGGCTAGTATAGGCTCACATAGGCTTCACCAGATCTCTAAATAAGAATAGACTGAGCACATAGGCTAGTATAGGCTCACATAGGCTACACCAGATGTGTATATAAGAATAGACTGAGGACATAGGCTAGTATAGGCTCACATAGGCCACACCAGATCTCTAAATAAGAATAGAGTGTGCACATAGGCTAGTATAGGCTCACATAGGCTTCACCAGATCTCTAAATAAGAATAGACTGAGCACATAGGCTAGTATAGGCTCACATAGGCTACACCAGATGTGTATATAAGAATAGACTGAGGACATAGGCTAGTATAGGCTCACATAGGCCACACCAGATCTCTAAATAAGAATAGAGTGAGCACATAGGCTAGTATAGGCTCACATAGGCTGCACCAGATCTCTAAATAAGAATAGACTGAGCACATAGGCTAGTATAGGCTCACATAGGCTTCACCAGATCTCTAAATAAGAATAGACTGAGCACATAGGCTAGTATAGGCTCACATAGGCTACACCAGATGTGTATATAAGAATAGACTGAGGACATAGGCTAGCATAGGCTCAAATAGGCTACACCAGATCTCTAAATAAGAATAGACTGAGGACATAGGCTAGTATAGGCTCACATAGGCTACACCAGATGTGTATCTAAAAATAGACTGAGGACATAGGCTAGTATAGGCTCACATAGGCTGCACCAGATGTGTATATCAGAATAGGCTGAGGACATAAGCTAGTATAGGCTCACATAGGCTGCACCAGATGTATATATCAGAATAGACTGAGGACATAGGCTAGCATAGGCCCACATAGGCTACACCAGATCTCTAAATAAGAATAGACTGAGGACATAGGCTAGTATAGGCTCACATAGACTGCACCAGATGTGTATATAAGATTAGACTGAGGACATAGGCTAGTATAGGCTCACATAGGCTACACCAGATCTCTAAATAAGAATAGACTGAGGACATAGACTAGTATAGGCTCACATAGGCTGCAACATTTGTGTATATAAGAATAGACTGAGGACATAGGCTAGTATAGGCTCACATAGGCTACACCAGATGTGTATATAAGAATAGGCTGAGGACATAAGCTAGTATAGGCTCACATAGGCTGCACCAGATGTGTATATCAGAATAGACTGAGGACATAGGCTAGTATAGGCCCAAATAGGCTACACCAGATCTCTAAATAAGAATAGACTGAGGACATAGGCTAGTATAGGCTCACATAGACTGCACCAGATGTGTATATAAGAATAGACTGAGGACATAGGCTAGTATAGGCTCACATAGGCTACACCAGATGTGTAAATAAGAATAGACTGAGGACATAGGCTAGTATAGGCTCACATAGGCTACACCAGATGTGTATATAAGAATAAACTGAGGACATAGCCTAGTATAGGCTCACATAGGGTACACCAGAACTCTAAATAAGAATAGACTGAGGACATAGGCTAGTATAGGCTAATATAGGCTGCACCAGATGTGTATATAAGAATAGACTGAGGACATAGGCTAGTATAGGCTCACATAGGCTGCACCAGATCTCTAAATAAGAATAGACTGAGGACATAGGCTAGTATAGGCTCACATAGGCTACACCAGATCTCTAAATAAGAATAGACTGAGCACATAGGCTAGTATAGGCTCACATAGGCTACACCAGATGTGTATATAAGAATTGACTGAGGACATAGGCTAGTATAGGCTCACATAGGCTATACCAGATCTCTAAATAAGAATAGACTGAGCACATAGGCTAATATAGGCTCACATAGGCTACACCAGATCTCTAAATAAGAATAGACTGAGCACATACGCTAGTATAGGCTCACATAGGTTACACCAGATGTGTATATAAGAATAGACTGAGGACATAGGCTAGTATAGCCTCACATAGGCTGCACCGGATATGTATATAAGAATAGACTGAGGACATAGGCTAGTATAGGCTCACATAGGCTACACCAGATCTCTAAATAAGAATAGACTGAGCACATAGGCTACTATAGGCTCACATAGGTTACACCAGATGTGTATATAAGAATAGACTGAGGACATAGGCTAGTATAGCCTCACATAGGCTGCACCGGATATGTATATAAGAATAGACTGAGGACATAGGCTAGTATAGGCTCACATAGGCTACACCAGATCTCTAAATAAGAATAGACTGAGGACATAGGCTAGTATAGGCTCACATAGGCTGCACCAGATGTGTATATAAGAATAGACTGAGGACATAGGCTAGTATAGGCTCACATAGGCTACACCAGATGTGTATATAAGGATAGACTGAGGACATAGGCTAGTATAGGCTCACATAGGCTGCACCAGATGTGTATATAAGAATAGACTGAGGACATAGGCTAGTATAGCCTCACATAGGCTACACCAGATGTGTATATAAGGATAGACTGAGGACATAGGCTAGTATAGGCTCACATAGGATGAACCAGATGTGTATATTAGAATAGACTGAGGACATAGGCTAGTATAGGCTCACATAGGCTACACCAGATGTGTATATAAGCATAGAGTGAGGACATAGGCTAGTATAGGCTCACATAGGCTGCACCAGTTGTGTATATAGGAATAGACTGAGGACATAGGCTAGTATAGGCTCACATAGGTTACACCAGATGTGTATATAAGCATAGAGTGAGGACATAGGCTAGTATAGGCTCACATAGGCTGCACCAGATGTGTATATAAGAATAGACTGAGCACATACGCTAGTATAGGCTCACATAGGTTACACCAGATGTGTATATAAGAATAGACTGAGTACATAGGCTAGTATAGGCTCACATAGGCTGCACCGGATGTGTATATAAGAATAGACTGAGGACATTGGCTAGTATAGGCTCACATAGGCTACACCAGATCTCTAAATAAGAATAGACTGAGGACATAGGCTAGTATAGGCTCACATAGGCCGCACCAGATGTGTATATAAGAATAGACTGAGAACATAGGCTAGTATAGGCTCACATAGGCTGCACCGGATGTGTATATAAGAATAGACTGAGGACATAGGCTAGTATAGGCTCACATAGGCTACACCAGATCTCTAAATAAGAATAGACTGAGGACATAGGCTAGTATAGGCTCACATAGGCCGCACCAGATGTGTATATAAGAATAGACTGAGAACATAGGCTACTATAGGCTCACATAGGCTCCACCAGATCTCTAAATAAGAATAGACTGAGCACTTAGGCTAGTATAGGCTCACATAGGCTACAGCAGTTCTCTAAATAAGAATAGACTGAGGACATAGGCTAGTATAGGCTCACATAGGCTACACCAGATGTGTATCTAAAAATAGACTGAGGACATAGGCTAGTATAGGCTCACATAGGCTGCACCAGATGTGTATATAATAATAGACTGAGGACATAGACTAGTATAGGCTCACATAGGCTGCAACATTTGTGTATATAAGAATAGACTGAGGACATAGGCTAGTATAGGCTCAAATAGGCTACACCAGACGTGTATATAAGAATAGGCTGAGGACATAAGCTAGTATAGGCTCACATAGGCTGCACCAGATGTGTATCAGAATAGACTGAGGACATAGGCTAGTATAGGCCCACATAGGCTACACCAGATCTCTAAATAAGAATAGACTGAGGACATAGGCTAGTATAGGCTCACATAGACTGCACCAGATGTGTATATAAGAATAGACTGAGGACATAGGCTAGTATAGGCTCACACAGGCTACACCAGATGTGTAAATAAGAATAGACTGAGGACATAGGCTAGTATAGGCTCACATAGGCTACACCAGATGTGTATATAAGAATAAACTGAGGACATAGCCTAGTATAGGCTCACATAGGGTACACCAGATCTCTAAATAAGAATAGACTGAGGACATAGGCTAGTATAGGCTCACATAGGCTACACCAGATTTGTATATAAGAATAAACTGAGAACATAGGCTAGTATAGGCTAATATAGGCTGCACCAGATGTGTATATAAGAATAGACTGAGGACATAGGCTAGTATAGGCTCACATAGGCTGCACCAGATCTCTAAATAAGAATAGACTGGGGACATAGGCTAGTATAGGCTCACATAGGCTACACCAGATCTCTAAATAAGAATAGACTGAGCACATAGGTTAGTATAGGCTCACATAGGCTACACCAGATGTGTATATAAGAATTGACTGAGGACATAGGCTAGTATAGGCTCACATAGGCTACACCAGATCTCTAAATAAGAATAGACTGAGCACATAGGCTAATATAGGCTCACATAGGCTACACCAGATCTCTAAATAAGAATAGACTGAGCGCATACGCTAGTATAGGCTCACATAGGTCACACCAGATGTGTATATAAGAATAGACTGAGGACATAGGCTAGTATAGCCTCACATAGGCTACACCAGATCTCTAAATAAGAATAGACTGAGGACATAGGCTAGTATAGGCTCACATAGGCTGCACCAGATGTGTATATAAGAATAGACTGAGGACATAGGCTAGTATAGCCTCACATAGGCTACACCAGATGTGTATATAAGGATAGACTGAGGACATAGGCTAGTATAGGCTCACATAGGATGAACCAGATGTGTATATAAGAATAGACTGAGGACATAGGCTAGTATAGGCTCACATAGGCTACACCAGATGTGTATATCAGAATAGACTGAGGACATGCGCTAGTATAGTTTCAGATAGGCTACACCAGATGTGTATATAAGAATAGACTGAGCACGTAGGCTAGTATAGGCTTACATAGGCCACACCAGATCTCTAAATAAGTATAGACTGAGGACATAGGCTAGTATAGGCTCACATAGGCTACACCAGATCTCTAAATAAGAATAGTCTGAGGACATAGGTTAGTATAGGCTCACATAGGGTACACCAGATCTCTAAATAGGTACAGACTGGGGAGATAAGCTAGTATAGGCTCACATAGGCTACACCAGATCTCTAAATAAGAATAGACTGAGGACATAGGCTAGTGTAGGCTCAGATAGGCTGCACCAGATGTGTATATAAGAATAGACTGAGGACATAGGCTAGTATAGGCTCCGATAGGCTGTACCAGATGTGTATATAAGAATAGACTGGTTACATAGGCTAGTATAGGCTCACATAGGCTGCACCGTATGTGTATATAAGAATAGACTGAGGACATAAGCTAGTATAGGCTCACATAGGCTACACCAGATGTGTATCTAAGAATAAACTGAGGACATAGGCTAGTATAGGCTCATATAGGCTACACCAGATCTCTAAATAAGAATAGACTGAGGACATAGGCTAGTATAGGCTCACATAGGCTACACCAGATGTGTATATAAGAATAAACTGAGGACATAGGCTAGTATAGGCTCACATAGGCTGAACCAGATGTGTATATAAGAATAGGCTGAGGACATAGGCTAGTATAGGCTCACATAGGCTACACCAGATGTGTATATAAGAATAGACTGAGGACATAGGCTAGTATAGCTTCACATAGGCTGCACCGGATGTGTATATAAAAATAGACTGAGGACGTAGGCTAGTATAGGCTCACATAGGCTACACCAGATCTCTAAATAAGAATAGACTGAGGACATAGGCTAGTATAGGCTCACATAGGCTGCACCAGATGTGTATATAAGAATAGACTGAGGACATAGGCTAGTATAGCCTCACATAGGCTACACCAGATGTGTATATAAAAATACACTGAGGACATAGGCTAGTATAGGCTCACATAGGATGAACCAGATGTGTATATAAGAATAGACTGAGGACATAGGCTAGTATAGGCTCACATAGGCTACACCAGATGTATATATAAGCATAGAGTGAGGACATAGGCTAGTATAGGCTCACATAGGCTGCACCAGATGTGTATATAAGAATAGACTGAGGACATAGGCTAGTACAGGCTCACATAGGCTACACCAGATCTATAAATAAGAATAGACTGAGGACATAGGCTAGTATAGGCTCACATAGGCTGCACCAGATGTGTATATAAGAATAGACTGAGGACATAGGCTAGTATAGGCTCACATAGGCTGCACCGGATGTGTATATAAGAATAGACTGAGGACATAGGCTAGTATAGGCTCACATAGGCTACACCAGATCTCTAAATAAGAATAGACTGAGGACATAGGCTAGTATAGGCTCACATAGGCCGCACCAGATGTGTATATAAGAATAGACTGAGAACATAGGCTAGTATAGGCTCACATAGGCTGCACCGGATGTGTATATAAGAATAGACTGAGGACGTAGGCTAGTATAGGCTCACATAGGCTACACCAGATCTCTAAATAAGAATAGACTGAGGACATAGGCTAGTATAGGCTCACATAGGCCGCACCAGATGTGTATATAAGAATAGACTGAGAACATAGGCTAGTATAGGCTCACATAGGCTGCACCGGATGTGTATATAAGAATAGACTGAGCACATAGGCTAGTATAGGCTCACATAGGCTACACCTGATCTCTAAATAAGAATAGACTGAGGACATAGGCTAGTATAGGCTCACATAGGCTACACCAGATCTCTAAATAAGAATAGACAGAGGACATAGGCTAGTATAGGCTCACATAGGCTGCACCGGATGGGTATATAAGAATAGACTGAGGACATAGGCTAGTATAGGCTCACATAGGCTGCACCGGATGGGTATATAAGAATAGACTGAGGACATAGGCTAGTATAGGCTCACATAGGCTACACCAGATCTCTAAATAAGAATAGACTGAGGGCATAGGCTAGTATAGGCTCACATAGGCTGCACCAGATGTGTATATAAGAATAGACTGAGGACATAGGCTAGTATAGCCTCACATAGGCTACACCAGATCTCTAAATAAGTATAGACTCAGGACTAAGGCTAGTATAGGCTCACATAGGCTACACCAGATTTGTATATAAGAATAGACTGAGGACATTGGCTAGTATGGGCTCACATAGGCTACACCAGATCTCTAAATAAGAATCGACTGAGGACATAGGCTAGCATAGGCTCACATAGGCTACACCTGATCTCTAAATAAGAATAGACTGAGGACATAGGCTAGTATAGGATCACATAGGCTGCACCAGATCTCTAAATAAGAATAGACTGAGCACATAGGCTAGTATAGGCTCACATAGGCTTCACCAGATCTCCAAATAAGAATAGACTGAGCACATAGGCTAGTATAGGCTCACATAGGCCACACCAGATCTCTAAATAAGAATAGAGTGAGCACATAGGCTAGTATAGGCTCACATAGGCTACACCAGATGTGTATATAAGAATAGACTGAGGACATAGGCTAGTATAGGCTCACATAGGCTACACCAGATGTGTATATAAGAATAGACTGAGGACATAGGCTAGTATAGCCTCACATAGGCTACACCAGATGTGTATATAAGGATAGACTGAGGACATAGGCTAGTATAGGCTCACATAGACTGCACCAGATCTTTAAATAAGAATAGACTGAGCACATAGGCTAGTATAGGCTCGCATAGGCTACACCAGATCTCTAAATAAGAATAGACTGAGCACATAGGCTAGTATAGGCTCGCATAGGCTACACCAGATCTCTAAATAAGAATAGACTGAGCACATAGGTTAGTATAGGCTCACATAGGCTACACCAGATGTGTATATAAGAATAGACTGAGGATATAGGCTAGTATAGGCTCGCATAGGCTACACCAGATCTCTAAATAAGAATAGACTGAGCACATAGGCTAGTATAGGCTCGCATAGGCTACACCAGATCTCTAAATAAGAATAGAGTGAGCACATAGGCTAGTATAGGCTCGCATAGGCTACACCAGATCTCTAAATAAGAATAGACTGAGCACATAGGTTAGTATAGGCTCGCATAGGCTACACCAGATCTCTAAATAAGAATAGAGTGAGCACATAGGCTAGTATAGGCTCGCATAGGCTACACCAGATCTCTAAATAAGAATAGACTGAGCACATAGGTTAGTATAGGCTCACATAGGCTACACCAGATGTGTATATAAGAATAGACTGAGGATATAGGCTAGTATAGGCTCGCATAGGCTACACCAGATCTCTAAATAAGAATAGACTGAGCACATAGGCTAGTATAGGCTCGCATAGGCTACACCAGATCTCTAAATAAGAATAGAGTGAGCACATAGGCTAGTATAGGCTCACATAGGCTACACCAGATGTGTATATAAGAATAGACTGAGGATATAGGCTAGTATAGGCTCACATAGGCTACACCAGATCTCTAAATAAGAATAGACTGAGGACATAGGCTAGTATAGGCTCACATAGGCTACACCAGATGTGTATCTAAAAATAGACTGAGGACATAGGCTAGTATAGGCTCACATAGGCTGCACCAGATGTGTATATAATAATAGACTGAGGACATAGACTAGTATAGGCTCACATAGGCTGCAACATTTGTGTATATAAGAATAGACTGAGGACATAGGCTAGTATAGGCTCACATAGGCTACACCAGATGTGTATATAAGAATAGGCTGAGGACATAAGCTAGTATAGGCTCACATAGGCTGCACCAGATGTGTATATCAGAATAGACTGAGGACATAGGCTAGTATAGGCCCACATAGGCTACACCAGATCTCTAAATAAGAATAGACTGAGGACATAGGCTAGTATAGGCTCACATAGGCTACACCAGATGTGTAAATAAGAATAGACTGAGGACATAGGCTAGTATAGGCTCACATAGGCTACACCAGATGTGTATATAAGAATAAACTGAGGACATAGCCTAGTATAGGCTCACATAGCGTACACCAGATCTCTAAATAAGAATAGACTGAGGACATAGGCTAGTATAGGCTCACATAGGCTACACCAGATTTGTATATAAGAATAAACTGAGAACATAGGCTAGTATAGGCTCACATAGGCTACACCAGATTTGTATATAAGAATAGACTGAGGACATAGGCTAGTATAGGCTCACATAGGCTACACCAGATCTCTAAATAAGAATAGACTGAGCACATAGGTTAGTATAGGCTCACATAGGCTACACCAGATGTGTATATAAGAATTGACTGAGGACATAGGCTAGTATAGGCTCACATAGGCTACACCAGATCTCTAAATAAGAATAGACTGAGCACATAGGCTAATATAGGCTCACATAGGCTACACCAGATCTCTAAATAAGAATAGACTGAGCACATAGGCTAGTATAGGCTCACATAGGCTACACCAGATCTCTACATAAGAATAGACTGAAGACATAGGTTAGTATGGGCTCACATAGGCTACACTAGATCTCTAAATAAGAATAGATTGAGCACACAGGCTAGTATAGGCTCACATAGGCTACACCAGATCTCTAAATAAGAATCGACGGAGCACATAGGCTATCATAGGCTCACATAGGCTACACCAGATCTCTAAATAAGAATAGACTGAGCACATACGCTAGTATAGAATCACATAGGCTACACCAGATCACTAAATAAGAATAGACTGAGCACATAGGCTAGTATAGGCTCACATAGGCTGCACCAGATCTCTAAATAAGAATAGACTGAGCACATAGGCTAGTATAGGCTCACATAGGCTTCACCAGATCTCTAAATAAGAATAGACTGAGCACATAGGCTAGTATAGGCTCACATAGGCTACACCAGATGTGTATATAAGAATAGACTGAGGACATAGGCTAGTATAGGCTCACATAGGCCACACCAGATCTCTAAATAAGAATAGAGTGTGCACATAGGCTAGTATAGGCTCACATAGGCTTCACCAGATCTCTAAATAAGAATAGACTGAGCACATAGGCTAGTATAGGCTCACATAGGCTACACCAGATGTGTATATAAGAATAGACTGAGGACATAGGCTAGTATAGGCTCACATAGGCCACACCAGATCTCTAAATAAGAATAGAGTGAGCACATAGGCTAGTATAGGCTCACATAGGCTGCACCAGATCTCTAAATAAGAATAGACTGAGCACATAGGCTAGTATAGGCTCACATAGGCTTCACCAGATCTCTAAATAAGAATAGACTGAGCACATAGGCTAGTATAGGCTCACATAGGCTACACCAGATGTGTATATAAGAATAGACTGAGGACATAGGCTAGCATAGGCTCAAATAGGCTACACCAGATCTCTAAATAAGAATAGACTGAGGACATAGGCTAGTATAGGCTCACATAGGCTACACCAGATGTGTATCTAAAAATAGACTGAGGACATAGGCTAGTATAGGCTCACATAGGCTGCACCAGATGTGTATATCAGAATAGGCTGAGGACATAAGCTAGTATAGGCTCACATAGGCTGCACCAGATGTATATATCAGAATAGACTGAGGACATAGGCTAGCATAGGCCCACATAGGCTACACCAGATCTCTAAATAAGAATAGACTGAGGACATAGGCTAGTATAGGCTCACATAGACTGCACCAGATGTGTATATAAGAATAGACTGAGGACATAGGCTAGTATAGGCTCACATAGGCTACACCAGATCTCTAAATAAGAATAGACTGAGGACATAGACTAGTATAGGCTCACATAGGCTGCAACATTTGTGTATATAAGAATAGACTGAGGACATAGGCTAGTATAGGCTCACATAGGCTACACCAGATGTGTATATAAGAATAGGCTGAGGACATAAGCTAGTATAGGCTCACATAGGCTGCACCAGATGTGTATATCAGAATAGACTGAGGACATAGGCTAGTATAGGCCCTAATAGGCTACACCAGATCTCTAAATAAGAATAGACTGAGGACATAGGCTAGTATAGGCTCACATAGACTGCACCAGATGTGTATATAAGAATAGACTGAGGACATAGGCTAGTATAGGCTCACATAGGCTACACCAGATGTGTATATAAGAATAAACTGAGGACATAGCCTAGTATAGGCTCACATAGGGTACACCAGATCTCTAAATAAGAATAGACTGAGGACATAGGCTAGTATAGGCTAATATAGGCTGCACCAGATGTGTATATAAGAATAGACTGAGGACATAGGCTAGTATAGGCTCACATAGGCTGCACCAGATCTCTAAATAAGAATAGACTGAGGACATAGGCTAGTATAGGCTCACATAGGCTACACCAGATCTCTAAATAAGAATAGACTGAGCACATAGGCTAGTATAGGCTCACATAGGCTACACCAGATGTGTATATAAGAATTGACTGAGGACATAGGCTAGTATAGGCTCACATAGGCTACACCAGATCTCTAAATAAGAATAGACTGAGCACATAGGCTAATATAGGCTCACATAGGCTACACCAGATCTCTAAATAAGAATAGACTGAGCACATACGCTAGTATAGGCTCACATAGGTTACACCAGATGTGTATATAAGAATAGACTGAGGACATAGGCTAGTATAGCCTCACATAGGCTGCACCGGATATGTATATAAGAATAGACTGAGGACATAGGCTAGTATAGGCTCACATAGGCTACACCAGATCTCTAAATAAGAATAGACTGAGGACATAGGCTAGTATAGGCTCACATAGGCTGCACCAGATGTGTATATAAGAATAGACTGAGGACATAGGCTAGTATAGGCTCACATAGGCTACACCAGATGTGTATATAAGGATAGACTGAGGACATAGGCTAGTATAGGCTCACATAGGCTGCACCAGATGTGTATATAAGAATAGACTGAGGACATAGGCTAGTATAGCCTCACATAGGCTACACCAGATGTGTATATAAGGATAGACTGAGGACATAGGCTAGTATAGGCTCACATAGGATGAACCAGATGTGTATATAAGAATAGACTGAGGACATAGGCTAGTATAGGCTCACATAGGCTACACCAGATGTGTATATAAGCATAGAGTGAGGACATAGGCTAGTATAGGCTCACATAGGCTGCACCAGATGTGTATATAAGAATAGACTGAGCACATACGCTAGTATAGGCTCACATAGGTTACACCAGATGTGTATATAAGAATAGACTGAGTACATAGGCTAGTATAGGCTCACATAGGCTGCACCGGATGTGTATATAAGAATAGACTGAGGACATTGGCTAGTATAGGCTCACATAGGCTACACCAGATCTCTAAATAAGAATAGACTGAGGACATAGGCTAGTATAGGCTCACATAGGCCGCACCAGATGTGTATATAAGAATAGACTGAGAACATAGGCTAGTATAGGCTCACATAGGCTGCACCGGATGTGTATATAAGAACAGACTGAGGACATAGGCTAGTATAGGCTCACATAGGCTACACCAGATCTCTAAATAAGAATAGACTGAGGACATAGGCTAGTATAGGCTCACATAGGCCGCACCAGATGTGTATATAAGAATAGACTGAGAACATAGAATACTATAGGCTCACATAGGCTCCACCAGATCTCTAAATAAGAATAGACTGAGCACTTAGGCTAGTATAGGCTCACATAGGCTACAGCAGTTCTCTAAATAAGAATAGACTGAGGACATAGGCTAGTATAGGCTCACATAGGCTACACCAGATGTGTATCTAAAAATAGACTGAGGACATAGGCTAGTATAGGCTCACATAGGCTGCACCAGATGTGTATATAATAATAGACTGAGGACATAGACTAGTATAGGCTCACATAGGCTGCAACATTTGTGTATATAAGAATAGACTGAGGACATAGGCTAGTATAGGCTCAAATAGGCTACACCAGACGTGTATATAAGAATAGGCTGAGGACATAAGCTAGTATAGGCTCACATAGGCTGCACCAGATGTGTATATCAGAATAGACTGAGGACATAGGCTAGTATAGGCCCACATAGGCTACACCAGATCTCTAAATAAGAATAGACTGAGGACATAGGCTAGTATAGGCTCACATAGACTGCACCAGATGTGTATATAAGAATAGACTGAGGACATAGGCTAGTATAGGCTCACACAGGCTACACCAGATGTGTAAATAAGAATAGACTGAGGACATAGGCTAGTATAGGCTCACATAGGCTACACCAGATGTGTATATAAGAATAAACTGAGGACATAGCCTAGTATAGGCTCACATAGGCTACACCAGATGTGTATATAAGAATAGACTGAGGACATAGGCTAGTATAGGCTCACATAGGCCACACCAGATCTCTAAATAAGAATAGAGTGAGCACATAGGCTAGTATAGGCTCACATAGGCTGCACCAGATCTCTAAATAAGAATAGACTGAGCACATAGGCTAGTATAGGCTCACATAGGCTTCACCAGATCTCTAAATAAGAATAGACTGAGCACATAGGCTAGTATAGGCTCACATAGGCTACACCAGATGTGTATATAAGAATAGACTGAGGACATAGGCTAGCATAGGCTCAAATAGGCTACACCAGATCTCTAAATAAGAATAGACTGAGGACATAGGCTAGTATAGGCTCACATAGGCTACACCAGATGTGTATCTAAAAATAGACTGAGGACATAGGCTAGTATAGGCTCACATAGGCTGCACCAGATGTGTATATCAGAATAGGCTGAGGACATAAGCTAGTATAGGCTCACATAGGCTGCACCAGATGTATATATCAGAATAGACTGAGGACATAGGCTAGCATAGGCCCACATAGGCTACACCAGATCTCTAAATAAGAATAGACTGAGGACATAGGCTAGTATAGGCTCACATAGACTGCACCAGATGTGTATATAAGAATAGACTGAGGACATAGGCTAGTATAGGCTCACATAGGCTACACCAGATCTCTAAATAAGAATAGACTGAGGACATAGACTAGTATAGGCTCACATAGGCTGCAACATTTGTGTATATAAGAATAGACTGAGGACATAGGCTAGTATAGGCTCACATAGGCTACACCAGATGTGTATATAAGAATAGGCTGAGGACATAAGCTAGTTTAGGCTCACATAGGCTGCACCAGATGTGTATATCAGAATAGACTGAGGACATAGGCTAGTATAGGCCCTAATAGGCTACACCAGATCTCTAAATAAGAATAGACTGAGGACATAGGCTAGTATAGGCTCACATAGACTGCACCAGATGTGTATATAAGAATAGACTGAGGACATAGGCTAGTATAGGCTCACATAGGCTACACCAGATGTGTAAATAAGAATAGACTGAGGACATAGGCTAGTATAGGCTCACATAGGCTACACCAGATGTGTATATAAGAATAAACTGAGGACATAGCCTAGTATAGGCTCACATAGGGTACACCAGATCTCTAAATAAGAATAGACTGAGGACATAGGCTAGTATAGGCTAATATAGGCTGCACCAGATGTGTATATAAGAATAGACTGAGGACATAGGCTAGTATAGGCTCACATAGGCTGCACCAGATCTCTAAATAAGAATAGACTGAGGACATAGGCTAGTATAGGCTCACATAGGCTACACCAGATCTCTAAATAAGAATAGACTGAGCACATAGGCTAGTATAGGCTCACATAGGCTACACCAGATGTGTATATAAGAATTGACTGAGGACATAGGCTAGTATAGGCTCACATAGGCTACACCAGATCTCTAAATAAGAATAGACTGAGCACATAGGCTAATATAGGCTCACATAGGCTACACCAGATCTCTAAATAAGAATAGACTGAGCACATACGCTAGTATAGGCTCACATAGGTTACACCAGATGTGTATATAAGAATAGACTGAGGACATAGGCTAGTATAGCCTCACATAGGCTGCACCGGATATGTATATAAGAATAGACTGAGGACATAGGCTAGTATAGGCTCACATAGGCTACACCAGATCTCTAAATAAGAATAGACTGAGGACATAGGCTAGTATAGGCTCACATAGGCTGCACCAGATGTGTATATAAGAATAGACTGAGGACATAGGCTAGTATAGGCTCACATAGGCTACACCAGATGTGTATATAAGGATAGACTGAGGACATAGGCTAGTATAGGCTCACATAGGCTGCACCAGATGTGTATATAAGAATGGACTGAGGACATAGGCTAGTATAGCCTCACATAGGCTACACCAGATGTGTATATAAGGATAGACTGAGGACATGGGCTAGTATAGGCTCACATAGGATGAACCAGATGTGTATATAAGAATAGACTGAGGACATAGGCTAGTATAGGCTCACATAGACTACACCAGATGTGTATATAAGCATAGAGTGAGGACATAGGCTAGTATAGGCTCACATAGGCTGCACCAGTTGTGTATATAGGAATAGACTGAGGACATAGGCTAGTATAGGCTCACATAGGCTACACCAGATGTGTATATAAGCATAGAGTGAGGACATAGGCTAGTATAGGCTCACATAGGCTGCACCAGATGTGTATATAAGAATAGACTGAGCACATACGCTAGTATAGGCTCACATAGGTTACACCAGATGTGTATATAAGAATAGACTGAGTACATAGGCTAGTATAGGCTCACATAGGCTGCACCGGATGTGTATATAAGAATAGACTGAGGACATTGGCTAGTATAGGCTCACATAGGCTACACCAGATCTCTAAATAAGAATAGACTGAGGACATAGGCTAGTATAGGCTCACATAGGCCGCACCAGATGTGTATATAAGAATAGACTGAGGACATAGGCTAGTATAGGCTCACATAGGCTGCACCGGATGTGTATATAAGAACAGACTGAGGACATAGGCTAGTATAGGCTCACATAGGCTACACCAGATCTCTAAATAAGAATAGACTGAGGACATAGGCTAGTATAGGCTCACATAGGCCGCACCAGATGTTTATATAAGAATAGACTGAGAACATAGAATTATATAGGCTCACATAGGCTCCACCAGATCTCTAAATAAGAATAGACTGAGCACTTAGGCTAGTATAGGCTCACATAGGCTACAGCAGTTCTCTAAATAAGAATAGACTGAGGACATAGGCTAGTATAGGCTCACATAGGCTACACCAGATGTGTATCTAAAAATAGACTGAGGACATAGGCTAGTATAGGCTCACATAGGCTGCACCAGATGTGTATATAATAATAGACTGAGGACATAGACTAGTATAGGCTCACATAGGCTGCAACATTTGTGTATATAAGAATAGACTGAGGACATAGGCTAGTATAGGCTCAAATAGGCTACACCAGACGTGTATATAAGAATAGGCTGAGGACATAAGCTAGTATAGGCTCACATAGGCTGCACCAGATGTGTATATCAGAATAGACTGAGGACATAGGCTAGTATAGGCCCACATAGGCTACACCAGATCTCTAAATAAGAATAGACTGAGGACATAGGCTAGTATAGGCTCACATAGACTGCACCAGATGTGTATATAAGAATAGACTGAGGACATAGGCTAGTATAGGCTCACACAGGCTACACCAGATGTGTAAATAAGAATAGACTGAGGACATAGGCTAGTATAGGCTCACATAGGCTACACCAGATGTGTATATAAGAATAAACTGAGGACATAGCCTAGTATAGGCTCACATAGGGTACACCAGATCTCTAAATAAGAATAGACTGAGGACATAGGCTAGTATAGGCTCACATAGGCTACACCAGATTTGTATATAAGAATAAACTGAGAACATAGGCTAGTATAGGCTAATATAGGCCGCACCAGATGTGTATATAAGAATAGACTGAGGACATAGGCTAGTATAGGCTCACATAAGCTGCACCAGATCTCTAAATAAGAATAGACTGAGGACATAGGCTAGTATAGGCTCACATAGGCTACACCAGATCTCTAAATAAGAATAGACTGAGCACATAGGTTAGTATAGGCTCACATAGGCTACACCAGATGTGTATATAAGAATTGACTGAGGACATAGGCTAGTATAGGCTCACATAGGCTACACCAGATCTCTAAATAAGAATAGACTGAGCACATAGGCTAATATAGGCTCACATAGGCTACACCAGATCTCTAAATAAGAATAGACTGAGCGCATACGCTAGTATAGGCTCACATAGGTTACACCAGATGTGTATATAAGAATAGACTGAGGACATAGGCTAGTATAGCCTCACATAGGCTACACCAGATCTCTAAATAAGAATAGACTGAGGACATAGGCTAGTATAGGCTCACATAGGCTGCACCAGATGTGTATATAAGAATAGACTGAGGACATAGGCTAGTATAGCCTCACATAGGCTACACCAGATGTGTATATAAGGATAGACTGAGGACATAGGCTAGTATAGGCTCACATAGGATGAACCAGATGTGTATATAAGAATAGACTGAGGACATAGGCTAGTATAGGCTCACATAGGCTACACCAGATGTGTATATCAGAATAGACTGAGGACATGCGCTAGTATAGGCTCAGATAGGCTACACCAGATGTGTATATAAGAATAGACTGAGCACGTAGGCTAGTATAGGCTTACATAGGCCACACCAGATCTCTAAATAAGTATAGACTGAGGACATAGGCTAGTATAGGCTCACATAGGCTACACCAGATCTCTAAATAAGAATAGTCTGAGGACATAGGTTAGTATAGGCTCACATAGGGTACACCAGATCTCTAAATAGGTACAGACTGGGGAGATAAGCTAGTATAGGCTCACATAGGCTACACCAGATCTCTAAATAAGAATAGACTGAGGACATAGGCTAGTGTAGGCTCAGATAGGCTGCACCAGATGTGTATATAAGAATAGACTGAGGACATAGGCTAGTATAGGCTCCGATAGGCTGTACCAGATGTGTATATAAGAATAGACTGGTTACATAGGCTAGTATAGGCTCACATAGGCTGCACCGTATGTGTATATAAGAATAGACTGAGGACATAGGCTAGTATAGGCTCACATAGGCTACACCAGATGTGTATATAAGAATAAACTGAGGACATAGGCTAGTATAGGCTCATATAGGCTACACCAGATCTCTAAATAAGAATAGACTGAGGACATAGGCTAGTATAGGCTCACATAGGCTACACCAGATGTGTATATAAGAATAAACTGAGGACATAGGCTAGTATAGGCTCACATAGGCTGAACCAGATGTGTATATAAGAATAGGCTGAGGACATAGGCTAGAATAGGCTCACATAGGCTACACCAGATGTGTATATAAGAATAGACTGAGGACATAGGTTAGTATAGCTTCACATAGGCTGCACCGGATGTGTATATAAAAATAGACTGAGGACGTAGGCTAGTATAGGCTCACATAGGCTACACCAGATCTCTAAATAAGAATAGACTGAGGACATAGGCTAGTATAGGCTCACATAGGCTGCACCAGATGTGTATATAAGAATAGACTGAGGACATAGGCTAGTATAGCCTCACATAGGCTACACCAGATGTGTATATAAAAATACACTGAGGACATAGGCTAGTATAGGCTCACATAGGATGAACCAGATGTGTATATAAGAATAGACTGAGGACATAGGCTAGTATAGGCTCACATAGGCTACACCAGATGTATATATAAGCATAGAGTGAGGACATAGGCTAGTATAGGCTCACATAGGCTGCACCAGATGTGTATATAAGAATAGACTGAGGACATAGGCTAGTACAGGCTCACATAGGCTACACCAGATCTATAAATAAGAATAGACTGAGGACATAGGCTAGTATAGGCTCACATAGGCTGCACCAGATGTGTATATAAGAATAGACTGAGGACATAGGCTAGTATAGGCTCACATAGGCTGCACCGGATGTGTATATAAGAATAGACTGAGGACATAGGCTAGTATAGGCTCACATAGGCTACACCAGATCTCTAAATAAGAATAGACTGAGGACATAGGCTAGTATAGGCTCACATAGGCCGCACCAGATGTGTATATAAGAATAGACTGAGAACATAGGCTAGTATAGGCTCACATAGGCTGCACCGGATGTGTATATAAGAATAGACTGAGGACATAGGCTAGTATAGGCTCACATAGGCTACACCAGATCTCTAAATAAGAATAGACTGAGGACATAGGCTAGTATAGGCTCACATAGGCCGCACCAGATGTGTATATAAGAATAGACTGAGAACCTAGGCTACTATAGGCTCACATAGGCTCCATCAGATCTCTAAATAAGAATAGACTGAGCACTTAGGCTAGTATAGGCTCACATAGGCTACAGCAGATCTCTAAATAAGAATAGACTGAGGACATAGGCTAGTATAGGCTCACATAGGCTACACCAGATGTGTATATAAGAACAGACTGAGGACATAGGCTAGTATAGGCTCACATAGGGTACACCAGATCTCTAAATAAGAATAGACTGAGGACATAGGCTAGTATAGGCTCACAAAGGCTGCACCAGATGTGTAGATAAGAATAGACTGAGGACATAGGCTACTATAGGCTCACATAGGCTCCACCAGATCTCTAAATAAGAATAGACTGAGCACTTAGGCTAGTATAGGCTCACATAGGCTACACCAGATCTCTAAATAAGAATAGACTGAGGACATATTCTAGTATAGGCTCACATAGGCTACACCAGATCTCTAAATAAGAATAGACTGAGGACATAGACTAGTATAGGCTCACATAGGCTACACCAGATGTGTATATAAGAATAGACTGAGGACATAGGCTAGTATAGGCTCACATAGGCTACACAAGATGCGTATATAAGAATAGACTGAGGACATAGGCTAGTATAGGCTCACATAGGCTACACCAGATGTGTATATAAGAATAGACTGAGCACATAGGCTAGTATATGCTCACATAGGCTATACCAGATGTGTATATAAGAATAGTCTGAGCACATAGGCTAGTATAGGCTCAAATAGGCTACACCAGATCTCTAAATAAGAATAGACTGAGGACATAGGCTAGTATAGGCTTACAAAGGCTACACCAGATCTCTAAATAAGTATAGACTCAGGACATAGGCTAGTATAGCCTCACATAGGCTACACCAGATGTGTATATAAGAATAGACTGAGGACATAGGCTATTATAGGCTCACACAGGCTACACCAGATGTGTATATAAGAATAGACTGAGGACATAAGCTAGTATAGGCTCAGATAGGCTACACCAGATGTGTATATAAGAATAGACTGAGCACATAGGCTAGTATAGGCTCACATAGGCTACACCACATCTCTAAATAAGAATAGACTGAGGACATAGGCTAGTATAGGCTCACATAGGCTACACCAGATGTGTATATAAGAATAGACAGAGGACATAGGTCAGTATAGGCTCACATAGGCTACACCAGATCTCTAAATAAGAATAGACTGAGGACATAGGCTAGTATGGGCTCACATAGGCTACACCAGGTCTGTATATAAGTATAGACTGAGGACATAGGCTAGTATAGGCTCACATAGGCTACACCAGATGTGTATATAAGAATAGACTGAGGACATAGGCTAGTATAGGCTCACATAGGCTACACGAGATGCGTATATAAGAATAGACTGAGGACATAGGCTAGTATAGGCTCACATAGGCTACACGAGATGCGTATATAAGAATAGACTGAACACATAGGCTAGTATAGGCTCACATAGGCTACACCAGATGCGTATATAAGAATAGACTGAGGACATAGGCTAGTATAGGCTCACATAGGCTACACGAGATGCGTATATAAGAATAGACTGAACACATAGGCTAGTATAGGTTCACATAGGCTACAACAGATCTCTAAATAAGAATAGACTGAGGACATAGGTTAGTATAGGCTCACATAGGGTATACCAGATCTCTAAATAGGTACAGACTGGGGAGATAGGCTAGTATAGGCTCACATAGGCTACACCAGATCTCTAAATAAGAATAGACTGAGGACATAGGCTAGTATAGGCTCACTTAGGCTACACCAGATGTGTATGTAACAATATACTGAGGACATAGGCTAGTATAGGCTCAGATAGGCTACACCAGATGTGTATATAAGAATAGACTGAGTACATTGGCTAGTATAGGCTCAAATAGGCTACACCAGATCTCTAAATAATAATAGACTGAGGACATAGGCTAGTATAGACTCACATAGGCTACACCAGATGTGTATATAAGAATAGACTGAGCACATAGGCTGGTATAGGCTCACATAGGCTACACCAGATGTGTATATAAGAATAGACTGAGGACATAGGCTAGTATAGGCTCACATAGGCTACACCAGATGTGTATATAAGAATAGACTGAGGACATAGGCTAGTATAGGCTCAGATAGGCTACACCAGATGTGTATATAAGAATAGACTGAGCACATAGGCTAGTATAGGCTTACATAGGCTACACCAGATCTGTAAATAAGTATAGACTGAGGACATAGGCTAGTATAGGCTCACATAGGGTATACCAGATCTCTAAATAGGTACAGACTGGGGAGATAGGCTAGTATAGGCTCACATAGGCTACACCAGATCTCTAAATAAGAATAGACTGAGGACATAGGCTAGTGTAGGCTCACATAGGCTGCACCAGATGTGTATATAAGAATGGACTGAGGACATAGGCTAGTATAGGCCCAGATAGGCTGCACCAGATGTGTATATAAGAATAGACTGGTTACATAGGCTAGTATAGGCTCACATAGGCTGCACCGGATGTGTATATAAGAATAGACTGAGGACATAGGCTAGTATAGGCTCACATAGGCTACACCAGATGTGTGTATAAGAATAAACTGAGGACATAGGCTAGTATAGGCTCACATAGGCTACACCAGATGTGTATATAAGAATAAACTGAGGACATAGGCTAGTATAGGCTCACATAGGCTACACCAGATCTCTAAATAAGAATAGACTGAGGACATAGGCTAGTATAGGCTCACATAGGCTACACCAGATGTGTATATAAGAATAATCTGAGGACATAGGCTAGTATAGGCTCACACAGGCTGAACCAGATGTGTATATAAGAATAGGCTGAGGACATAGGCTAGTATAGGCTCACATAGGCTACACCAGATGTGTATATAAGAATAGACTGAGGACATAGGCTAGTATAGGCTCACATAGGCTGCACCGGATGTGTATATAAGAATAGACTCAGGACATAGGCTAGTATAGGCGGACATTGGCTACACCAGATCTCTAAATAAGAATAGACTGAGGACATAGGCTAGTATAGGCTCACATAGGCTGCACCAGATGTGTATATAAGAATAGACTGAGCACATAGGCTAGTATAGGCTCACATAGGCTACACCTGATCACTAAATAAGAATAGACTGAGGACATAGGCTAGTATAGGCTCACATAGGCTACACCTGATCTCTAAATAAGAATAGACTGAGGACATAGGCTAGTATAGGCTCACATAGGCCACACCAGATGTGTATATAAGATTAGACTGAGCACATAGGCTAGTATAGGCTCACATAGGCTACACCTGATCTATAAATAAGAATAGACTGAGGACATAGGCTAGTATAGGCTCACATAGGCTACACCAGATCTCTAAATAAGAATAGACTGAGGACATAGGCTAGTATAGGCTCACATAGGCTGCACCGGATGTGTATATAAGAATAGACTGAGGACATAGGCCATTATAGGCTCACATAGGCTACACCTGATCTCTAAATAAGAATAGACTGAGGACATAGGCTAGTATAGGCTCACATAGGCTACACCAGATCTCTAAATAAAAATAAACTGAGGACATAGGCTAGTATAGGCTGACATAGGCTACACCAGATCTCTAAATAGGTACTGACTGGGGAGATAAGCTAGTATAGGCTCACATAGGCTACACCGGATGTGTATATAAGAATAGACTGAGGACATAGGCTATTATAGGCTCACATAGGCTACACCTGATCTCTAAATAAGAATAGACTGAGGACATAGGCTATTATAGGCTCACATAGGCTACACCTGATCTCTAAATAAGAATAGACTGAGGACATAGGCTAGTATAGGCTCACATAGGCTACACCAGATCTCTAAATAAGAATAGACTGAGGACATAGGCTAGTATAGGCTCACATAGGCTGCACCAGATGTGTATATAAGAATAGACTGAGGACATAGGCTAGTATAGCCTCACATAGGCTACACCAGATGTGTATATAAGGATAGACTGAGGACATAGGCTAGTATAGGCTCACATAGGATGAACCAGATGTGTATATAAGAATAGACTGAGGACATAGGCTAGTATAGGCTCACATAGGCTACACCAGATGTGTATATCAGAATAGACTGAGGACATGGGCTAGTATAGGCTCAGATAGGCTACACCAGATGTGTATATAAGAATAGACTGAGCACGTAGGCTAGTATAGGCTTACATAGGCCACACCAGATCTCTAAATAAGTATAGACTGAGGACATAGGCTAGTATAGGCTCACATAGGCTACACCAGATCTCTAAATAAGAATAGTCTGAGGACATAGGTTAGTATAGGCTCACATAGGGTACACCAGATCTCTAAATAGGTACAGACTGGGGAGATAAGCTAGTATAGGCTCACATAGGCTACACCAGATCTCTAAATAAGAATAGACTGAGGACATAGGCTAGTGTAGGCTCAGATAGGCTGCACCAGATGTGTATATAAGAATAGACTGGTTACATAGGCTAGTATAGGCTCACATACGCTGCACCGTATGTGTATATAAGAATAGACTGAGGACATAGGCTAGTATAGGCTCACATAGGCTACACCAGATGTGTATATAAGAATAAACTGAGGATATAGGCTAGTATAGGCTCATATAGGCTACACCAGATCTCTAAATAAGAATAGACTGAGGACATAGGCTAGTATAGGCTCACATAGGCTACACCAGATGTGTATATAAGAATAAACTGAGGACAGAGGCTAGTATAGGCTCACATAGGCTGAACCAGATCTCTAAATAAGAATAGACTGAGCACATAGGCTAGTATAGGCTCACATAGGCTTCACCAGATCTCTAAATAAGAATAGACTGAGCACATAGGCTAGTATAGGCTCACATAGGCTACACCAGATGTGTATATAAGAATAGACTGAGGACATAGGCTAGTATAGGCTCACATAGGCCACACCAGATCTCTAAATAAGAATAGAGTGTGCACATAGGCTAGTATAGGCTCACATAGGCTTCACCAGATCTCTAAATAAGAATAGACTGAGCACATAGGCTAGTATAGGCTCACATAGGCTACACCAGATGTGTATATAAGAATAGACTGAGGACATAGGCTAGTATAGGCTCACATAGGCCACACCAGATCTCTAAATAAGAATAGAGTGAGCACATAGGCTAGTATAGGCTCACATAGGCTGCACCAGATCTCTAAATAAAAATAGACTGAGCACATAGGCTAGTATAGGCTCACATAGGCTTCACCAGATCTCTAAATAAGAATAGACTGAGCACATAGGCTAGTATAGGCTCACATAGGCTACACCAGATGTGTATATAAGAATAGACTGAGGACATAGGCTAGCATAGGCTCAAATAGGCTACACCAGATCTCTAAATAAGAATAGACTGAGGACATAGGCTAGTATAGGCTCACATAGGCTACACCAGATGTGTATCTAAAAATAGACTGAGGACATAGGCTAGTATAGGCTCACATAGGCTGCACCAGATGTGTATATCAGAATAGGCTGAGGACATAAGCTAGTATAGGCTCACATAGGCTGCACCAGATGTATATATCAGAATAGACTGAGGACATAGGCTAGCATAGGCCCACATAGGCTACACCAGATCTCTAAATAAGAATAGACTGAGGACATAGGCTAGTATAGGCTCACATAGACTGCACCAGATGTGTATATAAGAATAGACTGAGGACATAGGCTAGTATAGGCTCACATAGGCTACACCAGATCTCTAAATAAGAATAGACTGAGGACATAGACTAGTATAGGCTCACATAGGCTGCAACATTTGTGTATATAAGAATAGACTGAGGACATAGGCTAGTATAGGCTCACATAGGCTACACCAGATGTGTATATAAGAATAGGCTGAGGACATAAGCTAGTATAGGCTCACATAGGCTGCACCAGATGTGTATATCAGAATAGACTGAGGACATAGGCTAGTATAGGCCCTAATAGGCTACACCAGATCTCTAAATAAGAATAGACTGAGGACATAGGCTAGTATAGGCTCACATAGACTGCACCAGATGTGTATATAAGAATAGACTGAGGACATAGGCTAGTATAGGCTCACATAGGCTACACCAGATGTGTAAATAAGAATAGACTGAGGACATAGGCTAGTATAGGCTCACATAGGCTACACCAGATGTGTATATAAGAATAAACTGAGGACATAGCCTAGTATAGGCTCACATAGGGTACACCAGATCTCTAAATAAGAATAGACTGAGGACATAGGCTAGTATAGGCTAATATAGGCTGCACCAGATGTGTATATAAGAATAGACTGAGGACATAGGCTAGTATAGGCTCACATAGGCTGCACCAGATCTCTAAATAAGAATAGACTGAGGACATAGGCTAGTATAGGCTCACATAGGCTACACCAGATCTCTAAATAAGAATAGACTGAGCACATAGGCTAGTATAGGCTCACATAGGCTACACCAGATGTGTATATAAGAATTGACTGAGGACATAGGCTAGTATAGGCTCACATAGGCTACACCAGATCTCTAAATAAGAATAGACTGAGCACATAGGCTAATATAGGCTCACATAGGCTACACCAGATCTCTAAATAAGAATAGACTGAGCACATACGCTAGTATAGGCTCACATAGGTTACACCAGATGTGTATATAAGAATAGACTGAGGACATAGGCTAGTATAGCCTCACATAGGCTGCACCGGATATGTATATAAGAATAGACTGAGGACATAGGCTAGTATAGGCTCACATAGGCTACACCAGATCTCTAAATAAGAATAGACTGAGGACATAGGCTAGTATAGGCTCACATAGGCTGCACCAGATGTGTATATAAGAATAGACTGAGGACATAGGCTAGTATAGGCTCACATAGGCTACACCAGATGTGTATATAAGGATAGACTGAGGACATAGGCTAGTATAGGCTCACATAGGCTGCACCAGATGTGTATATAAGAATAGACTGAGGACATAGGCTAGTATAGCCTCACATAGGCTACACCAGATGTGTATATAAGGATAGACTGAGGACATAGGCTAGTATAGGCTCACATAGGATGAACCAGATGTGTATATAAGAATAGACTGAGGACATAGGCTAGTATAGGCTCACATAGGCTACACCAGATGTGTATATAAGCATAGAGTGAGGACATAGGCTAGTATAGGCTCACATAGGCTGCACCAGTTGTGTATATAGGAATAGACTGAGGACATAGGCTAGTATAGGCTCACATAGGCTACACCAGATGTGTATATAAGCATAGAGTGAGGACATAGGCTAGTATAGGCTCACATAGGCTGCACCAGATGTGTATATAAGAATAGACTGAGCACATACGCTAGTATAGGCTCACATAGGTTACACCAGATGTGTATATAAGAATAGACTGAGTACATAGGCTAGTATAGGCTCACATAGGCTGCACCGGATGTGTATATAAGAATAGACTGAGGACATTGGCTAGTATAGGCTCACATAGGCTACACCAGATCTCTAAATAAGAATAGACTGAGGACATAGGCTAGTATAGGCTCACATAGGCCGCACCAGATGTGTATATAAGAATAGACTGAGAACATAGGCTAGTATAGGCTCACATAGGCTGCACCGGATGTGTATATAAGAACAGACTGAGGACATAGGCTAGTATAGGCTCACATAGGCTACACCAGATCTCTAAATAAGAATAGACTGAGGACATAGGCTAGTATAGGCTCACATAGGCCGCACCAGATGTGTATATAAGAATAGACTGAGAACATAGAATACTATAGGCTCACATAGGCTCCACCAGATCTCTAAATAAGAATAGACTGAGCACTTAGGCTAGTATAGGCTCACATAGGCTACAGCAGTTCTCTAAATAAGAATAGACTGAGGACATAGGCTAGTATAGGCTCACATAGGCTACACCAGATGTGTATCTAAAAATAGACTGAGGACATAGGCTAGTATAGGCTCACATAGGCTGCACCAGATGTGTATATAATAATAGACTGAGGACATAGACTAGTATAGGCTCACATAGGCTGCAACATTTGTGTATATAAGAATAGACTGAGGACATAGGCTAGTATAGGCTCAAATAGGCTACACCAGACGTGTATATAAGAATAGGCTGAGGACATAAGCTAGTATAGGCTCACATAGGCTGCACCAGATGTGTATATCAGAATAGACTGAGGACATAGGCTAGTATAGGCCCACATAGGCTACACCAGATCTCTAAATAAGAATAGACTGAGGACATAGGCTAGTATAGGCTCACATAGACTGCACCAGATGTGTATATAAGAATAGACTGAGGACATAGGCTAGTATAGGCTCACACAGGCTACACCAGATGTGTAAATAAGAATAGACTGAGGACATAGGCTAGTATAGGCTCACATAGGCTACACCAGATGTGTATATAAGAATAAACTGAGGACATAGCCTAGTATAGGCTCACATAGGCTACACCAGATGTGTATATAAGAATAGACTGAGGACATAGGCTAGTATAGGCTCACATAGGCCACACCAGATCTCTAAATAAGAATAGAGTGAGCACATAGGCTAGTATAGGCTCACATAGGCTGCACCAGATCTCTAAATAAGAATAGACTGAGCACATAGGCTAGTATAGGCTCACATAGGCTTCACCAGATCTCTAAATAAGAATAGACTGAGCACATAGGCTAGTATAGGCTCACATAGGCTACACCAGATGTGTATATAAGAATAGACTGAGGACATAGGCTAGCATAGGCTCAAATAGGCTACACCAGATCTCTAAATAAGAATAGACTGAGGACATAGGCTAGTATAGGCTCACATAGGCTACACCAGATGTGTATCTAAAAATAGACTGAGGACATAGGCTAGTATAGGCTCACATAGGCTGCACCAGATGTGTATATCAGAATAGGCTGAGGACATAAGCTAGTATAGGCTCACATAGGCTGCACCAGATGTATATATCAGAATAGACTGAGGACATAGGCTAGCATAGGCCCACATAGGCTACACCTGATCTCTAAATAAGAATAGACTGAGGACATAGGCTAGTATAGGCTCACATAGACTGCACCAGATGTGTATATAAGAATAGACTGAGGACATAGGCTAGTATAGGCTCACATAGGCTACACCAGATCTCTAAATAAGAATAGACTGAGGACATAGACTAGTATAGGCTCACATAGGCTGCAACATTTGTGTATATAAGAATAGACTGAGGACATAGGCTAGTATAGGCTCACATAGGCTACACCAGATGTGTATATAAGAATAGGCTGAGGACATAAGCTAGTATAGGCTCACATAGGCTGCACCAGATGTGTATATCAGAATAGACTGAGGACATAGGCTAGTATAGGCCCTAATAGGCTACACCAGATCTGTAAATAAGAATAGACTGAGGACATAGGCTAGTATAGGCTCACATAGACTGCACCAGATGTGTATATAAGAATAGACTGAGGACATAGGCTAGTATAGGCTCACATAGGCTACACCAGATGTGTAAATAAGAATAGACTGAGGACATAGGCTAGTATAGGCTCACATAGGCTACACCAGATGTGTATATAAGAATAAACTGAGGACATAGCCTAGTATAGGCTCACATAGGGTACACCAGATCTCTAAATAAGAATAGACTGAGGACATAGGCTAGTATAGGCTAATATAGGCTGCACCAGATGTGTATATAAGAATAGACTGAGGACATAGGCTAGTATAGGCTCACATAGGCTGCACCAGATCTCTAAATAAGAATAGACTGAGGACATAGGCTAGTATAGGCTCACATAGGCTACACCAGATCTCTAAATAAGAATAGACTGAGCACATAGGCTAGTATAGGCTCACATAGGCTACACCAGATGTGTATATAAGAATTGACTGAGGACATAGGCTAGTATAGGCTCACATAGGCTACACCAGATCTCTAAATAAGAATAGACTGAGCACATAGGCTAATATAGGCTCACATAGGCTACACCAGATCTCTAAATAAGAATAGACTGAGCACATACGCTAGTATAGGCTCACATAGGTTACACCAGATGTGTATATAAGAATAGACTGAGGACATAGGCTAGTATAGCGTCACATAGGCTGCACCGGATATGTATATAAGAATAGACTGAGGACATAGGCTAGTATAGGCTCACATAGGCTACACCAGATCTCTAAATAAGAATAGACTGAGGACATAGGCTAGTATAGGCTCACATAGGCTGCACCAGATGTGTATATAAGAATAGACTGAGGACATAGGCTAGTATAGGCTCACATAGGCTACACCAGATGTGTATATAAGGATAGACTGAGGACATAGGCTAGTATAGGCTCACATAGGCTGCACCAGATGTGTATATAAGAATAGACTGAGGACATAGGCTAGTATAGCCTCACATAGGCTACACCAGATGTGTATATAAGGATAGACTGAGGACATAGGCTAGTATAGGCTCACATAGGATGAACCAGATGTGTATATAAGAATAGACTGAGGACATAGGCTAGTATAGGCTCACATAGGCTACACCAGATGTGTATATAAGCATAGAGTGAGGACATAGGCTAGTATAGGCTCACATAGGCTGCACCAGTTGTGTATATAGGAATAGACTGAGGACATAGGCTAGTATAGGCTCACATAGGCTACACCAGATGTGTATATAAGCATAGAGTGAGGACATAGGCTAGTATAGGCTCACATAGGCTGCACCAGATGTGTATATAAGAATAGACTGAGCACATACGCTAGTATAGGCTCACATAGGTTACACCAGATGTGTATATAAGAATAGACTGAGTACATAGGCTAGTATAGGCTCACATAGGCTGCACCGGATGTGTATATAAGAATAGACTGAGGACATTGGCTAGTATAGGCTCACATAGGCTACACCAGATCTCTAAATAAGAATAGACTGAGGACATAGGCTAGTATAGGCTCACATAGGCCGCACCAGATGTGTATATAAGAATAGACTGAGAACATAGGCTAGTATAGGCTCACATAGGCTGCACCGGATGTGTATATAAGAACAGACTGAGGACATAGGCTAGTATAGGCTCACATAGGCTACACCAGATCTCTAAATAAGAATAGACTGAGGACATAGGCTAGTATAGGCTCACATAGGCCGCACCAGATGTGTATATAAGAATAGACTGAGAACATAGAATACTATAGGCTCACATAGGCTCCACCAGATCTCTAAATAAGAATAGACTGAGCACTTAGGCTAGTATAGGCTCACATAGGCTACAGCAGTTCTCTAAATAAGAATAGACTGAGGACATAGGCTAGTATAGGCTCACATAGGCTACACCAGATGTGTATCTAAAAATAGACTGAGGACATAGGCTAGTATAGGCTCAAATAGGCTACACCAGACGTGTATATAAGAATAGGCTGAGGACATAAGCTAGTATAGGCTCACATAGGCTGCACCAGATGTGTATATCAGAATAGACTGAGGACATAGGCTAGTATAGGCCCACATAGGCTACACCAGATCTCTAAATAAGAATAGACTGAGGACATAGGCTAGTATAGGCTCACATAGACTGCACCAGATGTGTATATAAGAATAGACTGAGGACATAGGCTAGTATAGGCTCACACAGGCTACACCAGATGTGTAAATAAGAATAGACTGAGGACATAGGCTAGTATAGGCTCACATAGGCTACACCAGATGTGTATATAAGAATAAACTGAGGACATAGCCTAGTATAGGCTCACATAGGGTACACCAGATCTCTAAATAAGAATAGACTGAGGACATAGGCTAGTATAGGCTCACATAGGCTACACCAGATTTGTATATAAGAATAAACTGAGAACATAGGCTAGTATAGGCTAATATAGGCTGCACCAGATGTGTATATAAGAATAGACTGAGGACATAGGCTAGTATAGGCTCACATAAGCTGCACCAGATCTCTAAATAAGAATAGACTGAGGACATAGGCTAGTATAGGCTCACATAGGCTACACCAGATCTCTAAATAAGAATAGACTGAGCACATAGGTTAGTATAGGCTCACATAGGCTACACCAGATGTGTATATAAGAATTGACTGAGGACATAGGCTAGTATAGGCTCACATAGGCTACACCAGATCTCTAAATAAGAATAGACTGAGCACATAGGCTAATATAGGCTCACAAAGGCTACACCAGATCTCTAAATAAGAATAGACTGAGCGCATACGCTAGTATAGGCTCACATAGGTTACACCAGATGTGTATATAAGAATAGACTGAGGACATAGGCTAGTATAGCCTCACATAGGCTACACCAGATCTCTAAATAAGAATAGACTGAGGAAATAGGCTAGTATAGGCTCACATAGGCTGCACCAGATGTGTATATAAGAATAGACTGAGGACATAGGCTAGTATAGCCTCACATAGGCTACACCAGATGTGTATATAAGGATAGACTGAGGACATAGGCTAGTATAGGCTCACATAGGATGAACCAGATGTGTATATAAGAATAGACTGAGGACATAGGCTAGTATAGGCTCACATAGGCTACACCAGATGTGTATATCAGAATACACTGAGGACATGCGCTAGTATAGGCTCAGATAGGCTACACCAGATGTGTATATAAGAATAGACTGAGCACGTAGGCTAGTATAGGCTTACATAGGCCACACCAGATCTCTAAATAAGTATAGACTGAGGACATAGGCTAGTATAGGCTCACATAGGCTACACCAGATCTCTAAATAAGAATAGTCTGAGGACATAGGTTAGTATAGGCTCACATAGGGTACACCAGATCTCTAAATAGGTACAGACTGGGGAGATAAGCTAGTATAGGCTCACATAGGCTACACCAGATCTCTAAATAAGAATAGACTGAGGACATAGGCTAGTGTAGGCTCAGATAGGCTGCACCAGATGTGTATATAAGAATAGACTGAGGACATAGGCTAGTATAGGCTCCGATAGGCTGTACCAGATGTGTATATAAGAATAGACTGGTTACATAGGCTAGTATAGGCTCACATAGGCTGCACCGTATGTGTATATAAGAATAGACTGAGGACATAGGCTAGTATAGGCTCACATAGGCTACACCAGATGTGTATATAAGAATAAACTGAGGACATAGGCTAGTATAGGCTCATATAGGCTACACCAGATCTCTAAATAAGAATAGACTGAGGACATAGGCTAGTATAGGCTCACATAGGCTACACCAGATGTGTATATAAGAATAAACTGAGGACATAGGCTAGTATAGGCTCACATAGGCTGAACCAGATGTGTATATAAGAATAGGCTGAGGACATAGGCTAGTATAGGCTCACATAGGCTACACCAGATGTGTATATAAGAATAGACTGAGGACATAGGCTAGTATAGCTTCACATAGGCTGCACCGGATGTGTATATAAAAATACACTGAGGACATAGGCTAGTATAGGCTCACATAGGATGAACCAGATGTGTATATAAGAATAGACTGAGGACATAGGCTAGTATAGGCTCACATAGGCTACACCAGATGTATATATAAGCATAGAGTGAGGACATAGGCTAGTATAGGCTCACTTTGGCTGCACCAGATGATTATATAAGAATAGACTGAGGACATAGGCTAGTACAGGCTCACATAGGCTACACCAGATCTATAAATAAGAATAGACTGAGGACATAGGCTAGTATAGGCTCACATAGGCTGCACCAGATGTGTATATAAGAATAGACTGAGGACATAGGCTAGTATAGGCTCACATAGGCTGCACCGGATGTGTATATAAGAATAGACTGAGGACATAGGCTAGTATAGGCTCACGTAGGCTACACCAGATCTCTAAATAAGAATAGACTGAGGACATAGGCTAGTATAGGCTCACATAGGCCGCACCAGATGTGTATATAAGAATAGACTGAGAACATAGGCTAGTATAGGCTCACATAGGCTGCACCGGATGTGTATATAAGAATAGACTGACGACATAGGCTAGTATAGGCTCACATAGGCTACACCAGATCTCTAAATAAGAATAGACTGAGGACATAGGCTAGTATAGGCTCACATAGGCCGCACCAGATGTGTATATAAGAATAGACTGAGAACCTAGGCTACTATAGGCTCACATAGGCTCCACCAGATCTCTAAATAAGAATAGACTGAGCACTTAGGCTAGTATAGGCTCACATAGGCTACAGCAGATCTCTAAATAAGAATAGACTGAGGACATAGGCTAGTATAGGCTCACATAGGCTACACCAGATGTGTATATAAGAACAGACTGAGGACATAGGCTAGTATAGGCTCACATAGGGTACACCAGATCTCTAAATAAGAATAGACTGAGGACATAGGCTAGTATAGGCTCACAAAGGCTGCACCAGATGTGTAGATAAGAATAGACTGAGGACATAGGCTACTATAGGCTCACATAGGCTCCACCAGATCTCTAAATAAGAATAGACTGAGCACTTAGGCTAGTATAGGCTCACATAGGCTACACCAGATCTCTAAATAAGAATAGACTGAGGACATAGGCTAGTATAGGCCCACATAGGCTACACCAGATCTCTAAATAAGAATAGACTGAGGACATAGGCTAGTATAGGCTCACATAGGCTACACCAGATGTGTTTATAAGAATAGACTGAGGACATAGGCTAGTATAGGCTCACATAGGCTACACAAGATGCGTATATAAGAATAGACTGAGGACATAGGCTAGTATAGGCTCACATAGGCTACACCAGATGTGTATATAAGAATAGACTGAGCACATAGGCTAGTATATGCTCACATAGGCTATACCAGATGTGTATATAAGAATAGTCTGAGCACATAGGCTAGTATAGGCTCAAATAGGCTACACCAGATCTCTAAATAAGAATAGACTGAGGACATAGGCTAGTATAGGCTTACAAAGGCTACACCAGATCTCTAAATAAGTATAGACTCAGGACATAGGCTAGTATAGCCTCACATAGGCTACACCAGATGTGTATATAAGAATAGACTGAGGACATAGGCTATTATAGGCTCACACAGGCTACACCAGATGTGTATATAAGAATAGACTGAGGACATAAGCTAGTATAGGCTCAGATAGGCTACACCAGATGTGTATATAAGAATAGACTGAGCACATAGGCTAGTATAGGCTCACATAGGCTACACCACATCTCTAAATAAGAATAGACTGAGGACATAGGCTAGTATAGGCTCACATAGGCTACACCAGATGTGTATATAAGAATAGACAGAGGACATAGGTCAGTATAGGCTCACATAGGCTACACCAGATCTCTAAATAAGAATAGACTGAGGACATAGGCTAGTATGGGCTCACATAGGCTACACCAGGTCTGTATATAAGTATAGACTGAGGACATAGGCTAGTATAGGCTCACATAGGCTACACCAGATGTGTATATAAGAATAGACTGAGGACATAGGCTAGTATAGGCTCACATAGGCTACACGAGATGCGTATATAAGAATAGACTGAGGACATAGGCTAGTATAGGCTCACATAGGCTACACGAGATGCGTATATAAGAATAGACTGAACACATAGGCTAGTATAGGCTCACATAGGCTACACCAGATGCGTATATAAGAATAGACTGAGGACATAGGCTAGTATAGGCTCACATAGGCTACACGAGATGCGTATATAAGAATAGACTGAACACATAGGCTAGTATAGGTTCACATAGGCTACAACAGATCTTTAAATAAGAATAGACTGAGGACATAGGTTAGTATAGGCTCACATAGGGTATACCAGATCTCTAAATAGGTACAGACTGGGGAGATAGGCTAGTATAGGCTCACATAGGCTACACCAGATCTCTAAATAAGAATAGACTGAGGACATAGGCTAGTATAGGCTCACTTAGGCTACACCAGATGTGTATGTAACAATATACTGAGGACATAGGCTAGTATAGGCTCAGATAGGCTACACCAGATGTGTATATAAGAATAGACTGAGTACATTGGCTAGTATAGGCTCAAATAGGCTACACCAGATCTCTAAATAATAATAGACTGAGGACATAGGCTAGTATAGACTCACATAGGCTACACCAGATGTGTATATAAGAATAGACTGAGCACATAGGCTGGTATAGGCTCACATAGGCTACACCAGATGTGTATATAAGAATAGACTGAGGACATAGGCTAGTATAGGCTCACATAGGCTACACCAGATGTGTATATAAGAATAGACTGAGGACATAGGCTAGTATAGGCTCAGATAGGCTACACCAGATGTGTATATAAGAATAGACTGAGGACATAGGCTAGTATAGGCTTACATAGGCTACACCAGATCTGTAAATAAGTATAGACTGAGGACATAGGCTAGTATAGGCTCACATAGGGTATACCAGATCTCTAAATAGGTACAGACTGGGGAGATAGGCTAGTATAGGCTCACATAGGCTACACCAGATCTCTAAATAAGAATAGACTGAGGACATAGGCTAGTGTAGGCTCACATAGGCTGCACCAGATGTGTATATAAGAATAGACTGAGGACATAGGCTAGTATAGGCCCAGATAGGCTGCACCAGATGTGTATATAAGAATAGACTGGTTACATAGGCTAGTATAGGCTCACATAGGCTGCACCGGATGTGTATATAAGAATAGACTGAGGACATAGGCTAGTATAGGCTCACATAGGCTACACCAGATGTGTGTATAAGAATAAACTGAGGACATAGGCTAGTATAGGCTCACATAGGCTACACCAGATGTGTATATAAGAATAAACTGAGGACATAGGCTAGTATAGGCTCACATAGGCTACACCAGATCTCTAAATAAGAATAGACTGAGGACATAGGCTAGTATAGGCTCACATAGGCTACACCAGATGTGTATATAAGAATAAACTGAGGACATAGGCTAGTATAGGCTCACACAGGCTGAACCAGATGTGTATATAAGAATAGGCTGAGGACATAGGCTAGTATAGGCTCACATAGGCTACACCAGATGTGTATATAAGAATAGACTGAGGACATAGGCTAGTATAGGCTCACATAGGCTGCACCGGATGTGTATATAAGAATAGACTCAGGACATAGGCTAGTATAGGCTCACATTGGCTACACCAGATCTCTAAATAAGAATAGACTGAGGACATAGGCTAGTATAGGCTCACATAGGCTGCACCAGATGTGTATATAAGAATAGACTGAGCACATAGGCTAGTATAGGCTCACATAGGCTACACCTGATCTCTAAATAAGAATAGACTGAGGACATAGGCTAGTATAGGCTCACATAGGCTACACCTGATCTCTAAATAAGAATAGACTGAGGACATAGGCTAGTATAGGCTCACATAGGCCACACCAGATGTGTATATAAGATTAGACTGAGCACATAGGCTAGTATAGGCTCACATAGGCTACACCTGATCTATAAATAAGAATAGACTGAGGACATAGGCTAGTATAGGCTCACATAGGCTACACCAGATCTCTAAATAAGAATAGACTGAGGACATAGGCTAGTATAGGCTCACATAGGCTGCACCGGATGTGTATATAAGAATAGACTGAGGACATAGGCCATTATAGGCTCACATAGGCTACACCTGATCTCTAAATAAGAATAGACTGAGGACATAGGCTAGTATAGGCTCACATAGGCTACACCTGATCTCTAAATAAGAATAGACTGAGGACATAGGCTAGTATAGGCTCACATAGGCTACACCAGATCTCTAAATAAGAATAGACTGAGGACATAGGCTAGTATAGGCTCACATAGGCTGCACCAGATGTGTATATAAGAATAGACTGAGGACATAGGCTAGTATAGCCTCACATAGGCTACACCAGATGTGTATATAAGGATAGACTGAGGACATAGGCTAGTATAGGCTCACATAGGATGAACCAGATGTGTATATAAGAATAGACTGAGGACATAGGCTAGTATAGGCTCACATAGGCTACACCAGATGTGTATATCAGAATAGACTGAGGACATGGGCTAGTATAGGCTCAGATAGGCTACACCAGATGTGTATATAAGAATAGACTGAGCACGTAGGCTAGTATAGGCTTACATAGGCCACACCAGATCTCTAAATAAGTATAGACTGAGGACATAGGCTAGTATAGGCTCACATAGGCTACACCAGATCTCTAAATAAGAATAGTCTGAGGACATAGGTTAGTATAGGCTCACATAGGGTACACCAGATCTCTAAATAGGTACAGACTGGGGAGATAAGCTAGTATAGGCTCACATAGGCTACACCAGATCTCTAAATAAGAATAGACTGAGGACATAGGCTAGTGTAGCCTCAGATAGGCTGCACCAGATGTGTATATAAGAATAGACTGGTTACATAGGCTAGTATAGGCTCACATAGGCTGCACCGTATGTGTATATAAGAATAGACTGAGGACATAGGCTAGTATAGGCTCACATAGGCTACACCAGATGTGTATATAAGAATAAACTGAGGATATAGGCTAGTATAGGCTCATATAGGCTACACCAGATCTCTAAATAAGAATAGACTGAGGACATAGGCTAGTATAGGCTCACATAGGCTACACCAGATGTGTATATAAGAATAAACTGAGGACAGAGGCTAGTATAGGCTCACATAGGCTGAACCAGATGTGTATATAAGAATAGGCTGAGGACATAGGCTAGTATAGGCTCACATAGGCTACACCAGATGTGTATATAAGAATAGACTGAGGACATAGGCTAGTATAGCTTCACATAGGCTGCACCGGATGTGTATATAAAAATAGACTGAGGACGTAGGCTAGTATAGGCTCACATAGGCTACACCAGATCTCTAAATAAGAATAGACTGAGGACATAGGCTAGTATAGGCTCACATAGGCTGCACCAGATGTGTATATAAGAATAGACTAAGGACATAGGCTAGTATAGGCTCACATAGGCCGCACCAGATGTGTATATAAGAATAGACTGAGAACATAGGCTAGTATAGGCTCACATAGGCTGCACCGGATGTGTATATAAGAATAGACTGAGGACATAGGCTAGTATAGGCTCACATAGGCTACACCAGATCTCTAAATAAGAATAGACTGAGGACATAGGCTAGTATAGGCTCACATAGGCCGCACCAGATGTGTATATAAGAATAGACTGAGAACCTAGGCTACTATAGGCTCACATAGGCTCCACCAGATCTCTAAATAAGAATAGACTGAGCACTTAGGCTAGTATAGGCTCACATAGGCTACAGCAGATCTCTAAATAAGAATAGACTGAGGACATAGGCTAGTATAGGCTCACATAGGCTACACCAGATGTGTATATAAGAACAGACTGAGGACATAGGCTAGTATAGGCTCACATAGGGTACACCAGATCTCTAAATAAGAATAGACTGAGGACATAGGCTAGTATAGGCTCACAAAGGCTGCACCAGATGTGTAGATAAGAATAGACTGAGGACATAGGCTACTATAGGCTCACATAGGCTCCACCAGATCTCTAAATAAGAATAGACTGAGCACTTAGGCTAGTATAGGCTCACATAGGCTACACCAGATCTCTAAATAAGAATAGACTGAGGACATATTCTAGTATAGGCTCACATAGGCTACACCAGATCTCTAGATAAGAATAGACTGAGGACATAGACTAGTATAGGCTCACATAGGCTACACCAGATGTGTTTATAAGAATAGACTGAGGACATAGGCTAGTATAGGCTCACATAGGCTACACAAGATGCGTATATAAGAATAGACTGAGGACATAGGCTAGTATAGGCTCACATAGGCTACACCAGATGTGTATATAAGAATAGACTGAGCACATAGGCTAGTATATGCTCACATAGGCTATACCAGATGTGTATATAAGAATAGTCTGAGCACATAGGCTAGTATAGGCTCAAATAGGCTACACCAGATCTCTAAATAAGAATAGACTGAGGACATAGGCTAGTATAGGCTTACAAAGGCTACACCAGATCTCTAAATAAGTATAGACTCAGGACATAGGCTAGTATAGCCTCACATAGGCTACACCAGATGTGTATATAAGAATAGACTGAGGACATAGGCTATTATAGGCTCACACAGGCTACACCAGATATGTATATAAGAATAGACTGAGGACATAAGCTAGTATAGGCTCAGATAGGCTACACCAGATGTGTATATAAGAATAGACTGAGCACATAGGCTAGTATAGGCTCACATAGGCTACACCACATCTCTAAATAAGAATAGACTGAGGACATAGGCTAGTATAGGCTCACATAGGCTACACCAGATGTGTATATAAGAATAGACAGAGGACATAGGTCAGTATAGGCTCACATAGGCTACACCAGATCTCTAAATAAGAATAGACTGAGGACATAGGCTAGTATGGGCTCACATAGGCTACACCAGGTCTGTATATAAGTATAGACTGAGGACATAGGCTAGTATAGGCTCACATAGGCTACACCAGATGTGTATATAAGAATAGACTGAGGACATAGGCTAGTATAGGCTCACATAGGCTACACGAGATGCGTATATAAGAATAGACTGAGGACATAGGCTAGTATAGGCTCACATAGGCTACACGAGATGCGTATATAAGAATAGACTGAACACATAGGCTAGTATAGGCTCACATAGGCTACACCAGATGCGTATATAAGAATAGACTGAGGACATAGGCTAGTATAGGCTCACATAGGCTACACGAGATGCGTATATAAGAATAGACTGAACACATAGGCTAGTATAGGTTCACATAGGCTACAACAGATCTCTAAATAAGAATAGACTGAGGACATAGGTTAGTATAGGCTCACATAGGGTATACCAGATCTCTAAATAGGTACAGACTGGGGAGATAGGCTAGTATAGGCTCACATAGGCTACACCAGATCTCTAAATAAGAATAGACTGAGGACATAGGCTAGTATAGGCTCACTTAGGCTACACCAGATGTGTATGTAACAATATACTGAGGACATAGGCTAGTATAGGCTCAGATAGGCTACACCAGATGTGTATATAAGAATAGACTGAGTACATTGGCTAGTATAGGCTCAAATAGGCTACACCAGATCTCTAAATAATAATAGACTGAGGACATAGGCTAGTATAGACTCACATAGGCTACACCAGATGTGTATATAAGAATAGACTGAGCACATAGGCTGGTATAGGCTCACATAGGCTACACCAGATGTGTATATAAGAATAGACTGAGGACATAGGCTAGTATAGGCTCACATAGGCTACACCAGATGTGTATATAAGAATAGACTGAGGACATAGGCTGGTATAGGCTCAGATAGGCTACACCAGATGTGTATATAAGAATAGACTGAGCACATAGGCTAGTATAGGCTTACATAGGCTACACCAGATCTGTAAATAAGTATAGACTGAGGACATAGGCTAGTATAGGCTCACATAGGGTATACCAGATCTCTAAATAGGTACAGACTGGGGAGATAGGCTAGTATAGGCTCACATAGGCTACACCAGATCTCTAAATAAGAATAGACTGAGGACATAGGCTAGTGTAGGCTCACATAGGCTGCACCAGATGTGTATATAAGAATAGACTGAGGACATAGGCTAGTATAGGCCCAGATAGGCTGCACCAGATGTGTATATAAGAATAGACTGGTTACATAGGCTAGTATAGGCTCACATAGGCTGCACCGGATGTGTATATAAGAATAGACTGAGGACATAGGCTAGTATAGGCTCACATAGGCTACACCAGATGTGTGTATAAGAATAAACTGAGGACATAGGCTAGTATAGGCTCACATAGGCTACACCAGATGTGTATATAAGAATAAACTGAGGACATAGGCTAGTATAGGCTCACATAGGCTACACCAGATCTCTAAATAAGAATAGACTGAGGACATAGGCTAGTATAGGCTCACATAGGCTACACCAGATGTGTATATAAGAATAAACTGAGGACATAGGCTAGTATAGGCTCACACAGGCTGAACCAGATGTGTATATAAGAATAGGCTGAGGACATAGGCTAGTATAGGCTCACATAGGCTACACCAGATGTGTATATAAGAATAGACTGAGGACATAGGCTAGTATAGGCTCACATAGGCTGCACCGGATGTGTATATAAGAATAGACTCAGGACATAGGCTAGTATAGGCTCACATTGGCTACACCAGATCTCTAAATAAGAATAGACTGAGGACATAGGCTAGTATAGGCTCACATAGGCTGCACCAGATGTGTATATAAGAATAGACTGAGCACATAGGCTAGTATAGGCTCACATAGGCTACACCTGATCTCTAAATAAGAATAGACTGAGGACATAGGCTAGTATAGGCTCACATAGGCTACACCTGATCTCTAAATAAGAATAGACTGAGGACATAGGCTAGTATAGGCTCACATAGGCCACACCAGATGTGTATATAAGATTAGACTGAGCACATAGGCTAGTATAGGCTCACATAGGCTACACCTGATCTATAAATAAGAATAGACTGAGGACATAGGCTAGTATAGGCTCACATAGGCTACACCAGATCTCTAAATAAGAATAGACTGAGGACATAGGCTAGTATAGGCTCACATAGGCTGCACCGGATGTGTATATAAGAATAGACTGAGGACATAGGCCATTATAGGCTCACATAGGCTACACCTGATCTCTAAATAAGAATAGACTGAGGACATAGGCTAGTATAGGCTCACATAGGCTACACCTGATCTCTAAATAAGAATAGACTGAGGACATAGGCTAGTATAGGCTCACATAGGCTACACCAGATCTCTAAATAAGAATAGACTGAGGACATAGGCTAGTATAGGCTCACATAGGCTGCACCAGATGTGTATATAAGAATAGACTGAGGACATAGGCTAGTATAGCCTCACATAGGCTACACCAGATGTGTATATAAGGATAGACTGAGGACATAGGCTAGTATAGGCTCACATAGGATGAACCAGATGTGTATATAAGAATAGACTGAGGACATAGGCTAGTATAGGCTCACATAGGCTACACCAGATGTGTATATCAGAATAGACTGAGGACATGGGCTAGTATAGGCTCAGATAGGCTACACCAGATGTGTATATAAGAATAGACTGAGCACGTAGGCTAGTATAGGCTTACATAGGCCACACCAGATCTCTAAATAAGTATAGACTGAGGACATAGGCTAGTATAGGCTCACATAGGCTACACCAGATCTCTAAATAAGAATAGTCTGAGGACATAGGTTAGTATAGGCTCACATAGGGTACACCAGATCTCTAAATAGGTACAGACTGGGGAGATAAGCTAGTATAGGCTCACATAGGCTACACCAGATCTCTAAATAAGAATAGACTGAGGACATAGGCTAGTGTAGCCTCAGATAGGCTGCACCAGATGTGTATATAAGAATAGACTGGTTACATAGGCTAGTATAGGCTCACATAGGCTGCACCGTATGTGTATATAAGAATAGACTGAGGACATAGGCTAGTATAGGCTCACATAGGCTACACCAGATGTGTATATAAGAATAAACTGAGGATATAGGCTAGTATAGGCTCATATAGGCTACACCAGATCTCTAAATAAGAATAGACTGAGGACATAGGCTAGTATAGGCTCACATAGGCTACACCAGATGTGTATATAAGAATAAACTGAGGACAGAGGCTAGTATAGGCTCACATAGGCTGAACCAGATGTGTATATAAGAATAGGCTGAGGACATAGGCTAGTATAGGCTCACATAGGCTACACCAGATGTGTATATAAGAATAGACTGAGGACATAGGCTAGTATAGCTTCACATAGGCTGCACCGGATGTGTATATAAAAATAGACTGAGGACGTAGGCTAGTATAGGCTCACATAGGCTACACCAGATCTCTAAATAAGAATAGACTGAGGACATAGGCTAGTATGGGCTCACATAGGCTGCACCAGATGTGTATATAAGAATAGACTAAGGACATAGGCTAGTATAGCCTCACATAGGCTACACCAGATGTGTATATAAAAATACACTGAGGACATAGGCTAGTATAGGCTCACATAGGATGAACCAGATGTGTATATAAGAATAGACTGAGGACATAGGCTAGTATAGGCTCACATAGGCTACACCAGATGTATATATAAGCATAGAGTGAGGACATAGGCTAGTATAGGCTCACATAGGCTGCACCAGATGTGTATATAAGAATAGACTGAGGACATAGGCTAGTACAGGCTCACATAGGCTACACCAGATCTATAAATAAGAATAGACTGAGGACATAGGCTAGTATAGGCTCACATAGGCTGCACCAGATGTGTATATAAGAATAGACTGAGGTCATAGGCTAGTATAGGCTCACATAGGCTGCACCGGATGTGTATATAAGAATAGACTGAGGACATAGGCTAGTATAGGCTCACATAGGCTACACCAGATCTCTAAATAAGAATAGACTGAGGACATAGGCTAGTATAGGCTCACATAGGCCGCACCAGATGTGTATATAAGAATAGACTGAGAACATAGGCTAGTATAGGCTCACATAGGCTGCACCGGATGTGTATATAAGAATAGACTGAGGACATAGGCTAGTATAGGCTCACATAGGCTACACCAGATCTCTAAATAAGAATAGACTGAGGACATAGGCTAGTATAGGCTCACATAGGCCGCACCAGATGTGTATATAAGAATAGACTGAGAACCTAGGCTACTATAGGCTCACATAGGCTCCACCAGATCTCTAAATAAGAATAGACTGAGCACTTAGGCTAGTATAGGCTCACATAGGCTACAGCAGATCTCTAAATAAGAATAGACTGAGGACATAGGCTAGTATAGGCTCACATAGGCTACACCAGATGTGTATATAAGAACAGACTGAGGACATAGGCTAGTATAGGCTCACATAGGGTACACCAGATCTCTAAATAAGAATAGACTGAGGACATAGGCTAGTATAGGCTCACAAAGGCTGCACCAGATGTGTAGATAAGAATAGACTGAGGACATAGGCTACTATAGGCTCACATAGGCTCCACCAGATCTCTAAATAAGAATAGACTGAGCACTTAGGCTAGTATAGGCTCACATAGGCTACACCAGATCTCTAAATAAGAATAGACTGAGGACATATTCTAGTATAGGCTCACATAGGCTACACCAGATCTCTAAATAAGAATAGACTGAGGACATAGACTAGTATAGGCTCACATAGGCTACACCAGATGTGTATATAAGAATAGACTGAGGACATAGGCTAGTATAGGCTCACATAGGCTACACAAGATGCGTATATAAGAATAGACTGAGGACATAGGCTAGTATAGGCTCACATAGGCTACACCAGATGTGTATATAAGAATAGACTGAGCACATAGGCTAGTATATGCTCTCATAGGCTATACCAGATGTGTATATAAGAATAGTCTGAGCACATAGGCTAGTATAGGCTCAAATAGGCTACACCAGATCTCTAAATAAGAATAGACTGAGGACATAGGCTAGTATAGGCTTACAAAGGCTACACCAGATCTCTAAATAAGTATAGACTCAGGACATAGGCTAGTATAGGCTCACATAGGCTACACCAGATGTGTATATAAGAATAGACTGAGGACATAGGCTAGTATAGGCTCACACAGGCTACACCAGATGTGTATATAAGAATAGACTGAGGACTTAAGCTAGTATAGGCTCAGATAGGCTACACCAGATGTGTATATAAGAATAGACTGAGCACATAGGCTAGTATAGGCTCACATAGGCTACACCACATCTCTAAATAAGAATAGACTGAGGACATAGGCTAGTATAGGCTCACATAGGCTACACCAGATGTGTATATAAGAATAGACAGAGGACATAGGTCAGTATAGGCTCACATAGGCTACACCAGATCTCTAAATAAGAATAGACTGAGGACATAGGCTAGTATGGGCTCACATAGGCTACACCAGGTCTGTATATAAGTATAGACTGAGGACATAGGCTAGTATAGGCTCACATAGGCTACACCAGATGTGTATATAAGAATAGACTGAGGACATAGGCTAGTATAGGCTCACATAGGCAACACGAGATGCGTATATAAGAATAGACTGAGGACATAGGCTAGTATAGGCTCACATAGGCTACACGAGATGCGTATATAAGAATAGACTGAACACATAGGCTAGTATAGGCTCACATAGGCTACACCAGATGCGTATATAAGAATAGACTGAGGACATAGGCTAGTATAGGCTCACATAGGCTACACGAGATGCGTATATAAGAATAGACTGAACACATAGGCTAGTATAGGTTCACATAGGCTACAACAGATCTCTAAATAAGAATAGACTGAGGACATAGTTTAGTATAGGCTCACATAGGGTATACCAGATCTCTAAATAGGTACAGACTGGGGAGATAGGCTAGTATAGGCTCACATAGGCTACACCAGATCTCTAAATAAGAATAGACTGAGGACATAGGCTAGTATAGGCTCACTTAGGCTACACCAGATGTGTATGTAACAATATACTGAGGACATAGGCTAGTATAGGCTCAGATAGGCTACACCAGATGTGTATATAAGAATAGACTGAGTACATTGGCTAGTATAGGCTCAAATAGGCTACACCAGATCTCTAAATAATAATAGACTGAGGACATAGGCTAGTATAGACTCACATAGGCTACACCAGATGTGTATATAAGAATAGACTGAGCACATAGGCTGGTATAGGCTCACATAGGCTACACCAGATGTGTATATAAGAATAGACTGAGGACATAGGCTAGTATAGGCTCACATAGGCTACACCAGATGTGTATATAGGAATAGACTGAGGACATAGGCTAGTATAGGCTCAGATAGGCTACACCAGATGTGTATATAAGAATAGACTGAGCACATAGGCTAGTATAGGCTTACATAGGCTACACCAGATCTGTAAATAAGTATAGACTGAGGACATAGGCTAGTATAGGCTCACATAGGGTATACCAGATCTCTAAATAGGTACAGACTGGGGAGATAGGCTAGTATAGGCTCACATAGGCTACACCAGATCTCTAAATAAGAATAGACTGAGGACATAGGCTAGTGTAGGCTCACATAGGCTGCACCAGATGTGTATATAAGAATAGACTGAGGACATAGGCTAGTATAGGCCCAGATAGGCTGCACCAGATGTGTATATAAGAATAGACTGGTTACATAGGCTAGTATAGGCTCACATAGGCTGCACCGGATGTGTATATAAGAATAGACTGAGGATATAGGCTAGTATAGGCTCACATAGGCTACACCAGATGTGTGTATAAGAATAAACTGAGGACATAGGCTAGTATAGGCTCACATAGGCTACACCAGATGTGTATATAAGAATAAACTGAGGACATAGGCTAGTATAGGCTCACATAGGCTACACCAGATCTCTAAATAAGAATAGACTGAGGACATAGGCTAGTATAGGCTCACATAGGCTACACCAGATGTGTATATAAGAATAAAGTGAGGACATAGGCTAGTATAGGCTCACATAGGCTGAACCAGATGTGTATATAAGTATAGGCTGAGGACATAGGCTAGTATAGGCTCACATAGGCTAAACCAGATGTGTATATAAGAATAGACTGAGGACATAGGCTAGTATAGGCTCACATAGGCTGCACCGGATGTGTATATAAGAATAGACTCAGGACATAGGCTAGTATAGGCTCACATTGGCTACACCAGATTTCTAAATAAGAATAGACTGAGGACATAGGCCAGTATAGGCTCACATAGGCTGCACCAGATGTGTATATAAGAATAGACTGAGCACATAGGCTAGTATAGGCTCACATAGGCTACACCTGATCTCTAAATAAGAATAGACTGAGGACATAGGCTAGTATAGGCTCACATAGGCTACACCTGATCTCTAAATAAGAATAGACTGAGGACATAGGCTAGTATAGGCTCACATAGGCCACACCAGATGTGTATATAAGATTAGACTGAGCACATAGGCTAGTATAGGCTCACATAGGCTACACCTGATCTATAAATAAGAATAGACTGAGGACATAGGCTAGTATAGGCTCACATAGGCTACACCAGATCTCTAAATAAGAATAGACTGAGGACATAGGCTAGTATAGGCTCACATAGGCTGCACCGGATGTGTATATAAGAATAGACTGAGGACATAGGCTATTATTGGCTCACATAGGCTACACCTGATCTCTAAATAAGAATAGACTGAGGACATAGGCTAGTATAGGCTCACATAGGCTACACCAGATCTCTAAATAAAAATAAACTGAGGACATAGGCTAGTATAGGCTGACATAGGCTACACCAGATCTCTAAATAGGTACTGACTGGGGAGATAAGCTAGTATAGGCTCACATAGGCTACACCGGATGTGTATATAAGAATAGACTGAGGACATAGGCTATTATAGGCTCACATAGGCTACACCTGATCTCTAAATAAGAATAGACTGAGGACATAGGCTAGTATAGGCTCACATAGGCTACACCAGATCTCTAAATAAGAATAGACTGAGGACATAGGCTAGTGTAGGCTCACATAGGCTACACCAGATCTCTAAATAAGTATAGACTCAGGACTTAAGCTAGTATAGGCTCACATAGGCTACACAAGATTTGTATATAAGAATAGACTGAGGACATTGGCTAGTATGGGCTCACATAGGCTACACCAGATCTCTAAATAAGAATAGACTGAGGACATAGGCTAGCATAGGCTCACATAGGCTACACCTGATCTCTAAATAAGAATAGACTGATTACATAGGCTAGTATAGGATCACATAGGCTACACCAGATCTCTAAATAAGAATAGACTGAGGACATAGGCTAGTATGGGCTCACATAGGCTACACCAGATCTCTAAATAAGAATAGATTGAGCACATAGGCTAGTATAGGCTCACATAGGCTACACCAGATCTCTAAATAAGAATCGACGGAGCACATAGGCTATCATAGGCTCACATAGGCTACACCAGATCTCTAAATAAGAATAGACTGAGCACATACGCTAGTATAGAATCACATAGGCTACACCAGATCTCTAAATAAGAATAGACTGAGGACATAGGCTAGTATAGGCTCACATAGGCTGCACCAGATCTCTAAATAAGAATAGACTGAGCACATAGGCTAGTATAGGCTCACATAGGCTACACCAGATGTGTATAAGAATAGACTGAGGACATAGGCTAGTATAGGCTCACATAGGCCACACCAGATCTCTAAATAAGAATAGAGTGAGCACATAGGCTAGTATAGGCTCACATAGGCTACACCAGATGTGTATATAAGAATAGACTGAGGACATAGGCTAGCATAGGCTCACATAGGCTACACCAGATCTCTAAATAAGAATAGACTGAGCACATAGGCTAGTATAGGCTCGCATAGGCTACACCAGATCTCTAAATAAGAATAGACTGAGCACATAGGCTAGTATAGGCTCACATAGGCTACACCAGATGTGTATATAAGAATAGACTGAGGATATAGGCTAGTATAGGCTCACATAGGCTACACCAGATCTCTAAATAAGAATAGACTGAGGTCATAGGCTAGTATAGGCTCACATAGGCTACACCAGATGTGTATCTAGAAATAGACTGAGGACATAGGTTAGTATAGGCTCACATAGGGTATACCAGATCTCTAAATAGGTACAGACTGGGGAGATAGGCTAGTATAGGCTCACATAGGCTACACCAGATCTCTAAATAAGAATAGACTGAGGACATAGGCTAGTGTAGGCTCACATAGGCTGCACCAGATGTGTATATAAGAATAGACTGAGGACATAGGCTAGTATAGGCCCAGATAGGCTGCACCAGATGTGTATATAAGAATAGACTGGTTACATAGGCTAGTATAGGCTCACATAGGCTGCACCGGATGTGTATATAAGAATAGACTGAGGACATAGGCTAGTATAGGCTCACATAGGCTACACCAGATGTGTGTATAAGAATAAACTGAGGACATAGGCTAGTATAGGCTCACATAGGCTACACCAGATGTGTATATAAGAATAAACTGAGGACATAGGCTAGTATAGGCTCACATAGGCTACACCAGATCTCTAAATAAGAATAGACTGAGGACATAGGCTAGTATAGGCTCACATAGGCTACACCAGATGTGTATATAAGAATAAACTGAGGACATAGGCTAGTATAGGCTCACATAGGCTGAACCAGATGTGTATATAAGAATAGGCTGAGGACATAGGCTAGTATAGGCTCACATAGGCTACACCAGATGTGTATATAAGAATAGACTGAGGACATAGGCTAGTATAGGCTCACATAGGCTGCACCGGATGTGTATATAAGAATAGACTCAGGACATAGGCTAGTATAGGCTCACATAGGCTACACCAGATCTCTAAATAAGAATAGACTGAGGACATAGGCTAGTATAGGCTCACATAGGCTGCACCAGATGTGTATATAAGAATAGACTGAGCACATAGGCTAGTATAGGCTCACATAGGCTACACCTGATCTCTAAATAAGAATAGACTGAGGACATAGGCTAGTATAGGCTCACATAGGCTACACCTGATCTCTAAATAAGAATAGACTGAGGACATAGGCTAGTATAGGCTCACATAGGCCAAAACAGATGTGTACATAAGATTAGACTGAGCACATAGTCTAGTATAGGCTCACATAGGCTACACCTGATCTCTAAATAAGAATAGACTGAGGACATAGGCTAGTATAGGCTCACATAGGCTGCACCGGATGTGTATATAAGAATAGACTGAGGACATAGGCTATTATAGGCTCACATAGGCTACACCTGATCTCTAAATAAGAATAGACTTAGGACATAGGATAGTATAGGCTCACATAGGCTACACCAGATCTCTAAATAAAAATAAACTGAGGACATAGGCTAGTATAGGCTCACATAGGCTACACCAGATCTCTAAATAAGAATAGACTGAGGACATAGGCTAGTATAGGCTCACATAGGCTGCACCGGATGTGTATATAAGAATAGACTGAGGACATAGGCTATTATAGGCTCACATAGGCTACACCTGATCTCTAAATAAGAATAGACTGAGGACATAGGCTAGTATAGGCTCACATAGGCTACACCAGATCTCTAAATAAAAATAAACTGAGGACATAGGCTAGTATAGGCTGACATAGGCTACACCAGATCTCTAAATAAAAATAAACTGAGGACATAGGCTAGTATAGGCTGACATAGGCTACACCAGATCTCTAAATAAAAATAAACTGAGGACATAGGCTAGTATAGGCTGACATAGGCTACACCAGATCTCTAAATAAAAATAAACTGAGGGCATAGGCTAGTATAGGCTCACATAGGCTGCACCAGATGTGTATATAAGAATAGACTGAGGACATAGGCTAGTATAGCCTCACATAGGCTACACCAAATGTGTATATAAGAATAGACTGAGGACATAGGCTAGTATAGGCTCACATAGGCTACACCAGATCTCTAAATAAGTATAGACTCAGGACTTAAGCTAGTATAGGCTCACATAGGCTACACAAGATTTGTATATAAGAATAGACTGAGGACATTGGCTAGTATGGGCTCACATAGGCTACACCAGATCTCTAAATAAGAATCGACTGAGGACATAGGCTAGTATAGGCTCACATAGGCTACACCAGATCTCTAAATAAGAATAGACTGAGGACATAGGCTAGTATAGGCTCACATAGGCTACACCAGATGTGTATATAAGAATAGACTGAGGATATAGGCTAGTATAGGCTCACATAGGCTACACCAGATCTCTAAATAAGAATAGACTGAGGACATAGGCTAGTATAGGCTCACATAGGCTACACCAGATGTGTATCTAAAAATTGACTGAGGACATAGGCTAGTATAGGCTCACATAGGCTGCACCAGATGTGTATATAATAATAGACTGAGGACATAGATTAGTATAGGCTCACATAGGCTGCAACATTTGTGTATATAAGAATAGACTGAGGACATAGGCTAGTATAGGCTCACATAGGCTACACCAGATGTGTATATAAGAATAGGCTGAGGACATAAGCTAGTATAGGCTCACATAGGCTGCACCAGATGTGTATATCAGAATAGACTGAGGACATAGGCTAGTATAGGCCCACATAGGCTACACCACATCTCTAAATAAGAATAGACTGAGGACATAGGCTAGTATAGGCTCACATAGGCTACACCAGATGTGTAAATAAGAATAGACTGAGGACATAGGCTAGTATAGGCTCACATAGGCTACACCAGATGTGTATATAAGAATAAACTGAGGACATAGGCTAGTATAGGCTCACATAGGCTGCACCGGATGTGTATATAAGAATAGACTCAGGACATAGGCTAGTATAGGCTCACATAGGCTACACCAGATCTCTAAATAAGAATAGACTGAGGACATAGGCTAGTATAGGCTCACATAGGCTGCACCAGATGTGTATATAAGAATAGACTGAGCACATAGGCTAGTATAGGCTCACATAGGCTACACCTGATCTCTAAATAAGAATAGACTGAGGACATAGGCTAGTATAGGCTCACATAGGCTACACCTGATCTCTAAATAAGAATAGACTGAGGACATAGGCTAGTATAGGCTCACATAGGCCAAAACAGATGTGTATATAAGATTAGACTGAGCACATAGTCTAGTATAGGCTCACATAGGCTACACCTGATCTCTAAATAAGAATAGACTGAGGACATAGGCTAGTATAGGCTCACATAGGCTGCACCGGATGTGTATATAAGAATAGACTGAGGACATAGGCTATTATAGGCTCACATAGGCTACACCTGATCTCTAAATAAGAATAGACTGAGGACATAGGATAGTATAGGCTCACATAGGCTACACCAGATCTCTAAATAAAAATAAACTGAGGACATAGGCTAGTATAGGCTCACATAGGCTACACCAGATCTCTAAATAAGAATAGACTGAGGACATAGGCTAGTATAGGCTCACATAGGCTGCACCGGATGTGTATATAAGAATAGACTGAGGACATAGGCTATTATAGGCTCACATAGGCTACACCTGATCTCTAAATAAGAATAGACTGAGGACATAGGCTAGTATAGGCTCACATAGGCTACACCAGATCTCTAAATAAAAATAAACTGAGGACATAGGCTAGTATAGGCTGACATAGGCTACACCAGATCTCTAAATAAAAATAAACTGAGGACATAGGCTAGTATAGGCTGACATAGGCTACACCAGATCTCTAAATAAAAATAAACTGAGGACATAGGCTAGGTTAGGCTGACATAGGCTACACCAGATCTCTAAATAAAAATAAACTGAGGGCATAGGCTAGTATAGGCTCACATAGGCTGCACCAGATGTGTATATAAGAATAGACTGAGGACATAGGCTAGTATAGCCTCACATAGGCTACACCAAATGTGTATATAAGAATAGACTGAGGACATAGGCTAGTATAGGCTCACATAGGCTACACCAGATCTCTAAATAAGTATAGACTCAGGACTTAAGCTAGTATAGGCTCACATAGGCTACACAAGATTTGTATATAAGAATAGACTGAGGACATTGGCTAGTATGGGCTCACATAGGCTACACCAGATCTCTAAATAAGAATCGACTGAGGACATAGGCTAGTATAGGCTGACATAGGCTACACCAGATCTCTAAATAAGAATAGACTGAGGACATAGGCTAGTATAGGCTCACATAGGCTACACCAGATGTGTATATAAGAATAGACTGAGGATATAGGCTAGTATAGGCTCACATAGGCTACACCAGATCTCTAAATAAGAATAGACTGAGGACATAGGCTAGTATAGGCTCACATAGGCTACACCAGATGTGTATCTAAAAATTGACTGAGGACATAGGCTAGTATAGGCTCACATAGGCTGCACCAGATGTGTATATAATAATAGACTGAGGACATAGACTAGTATAGGCTCACATAGGCTGCAACATTTGTGTATATAAGAATAGACTGAGGACATAGGCTAGTATAGGCTCACATAGGCTACACCAGATGTGTATATAAGAATAGGCTGAGGACATAAGCTAGTATAGGCTCACATAGGCTGCACCAGATGTGTATATCAGAATAGACTGAGGACATAGGCTAGTATAGGCCCACATAGGCTACACCACATCTCTAAATAAGAATAGACTGAGGACATAGGCTAGTATAGGCTCACATAGGCTACACCAGATGTGTAAATAAGAATAGACTGAGGACATAGGCTAGTATAGGCTCACATAGGCTACACCAGATGTGTATATAAGAATAAACTGAGGACATAGCCTAGTATAGGCTCACATAGGGTACACCAGATCTCTAAATAAGAATAGACTGAGGACATAGGCTAGTATAGGCTCACATAGGCTACACCAGGTTTGTATATAAGAATAACCTGAGAACATAGGCTAGTATAGGCTCACATAGGCTACACCAGATGTGTATATAAGAATTGACTGAGGACATAGGCTAGTATAGGCTCACATAGGCTACACCAGATCTCTAAATAAGAATAGACTGAGCACATAGGCTAATATAGGCTCACATAGGCTACACCAGATCTCTAAATAAGAATAGACTGAGCACATACGCTAGCATAGGCTCACATAGGTTACACCAGATGTGTATATAAGAATAGACTGAGCACATAGGCTAATATAGGCTCACATAGGCTACACCAGATCTCTAAATAAGAATAGACTGAGGACATAGGCTATTATAGCCTCACATAGGCTACACCAGATGTGTATATAAGGATAGACTGAGGACATAGGCTAGTATAGGCTCACATAAGATGAACCAGATGTGTATATAAGAATAGACTGAGGACATAGGCTAGTATAGGCTCACATAGGCTACACCAGATGTGTATATAAGAATAGACTGAGGACATAGGCTAGTATAGCCTCACATAGGCTACACCAGATGTGTATATAAGAATAGACTGAGGACATAGGCTAGTATAGGCTCACATAGGCTACACCAGATCTCTAAATAAGTATAGACTCAGGACTTAAGCTAGTATAGGCTCACATAGGCTACACAAGATTTGTATATAAGAATAGACTGAGGACATTGGCTAGTATGGGCTCACATAGGCTACACCAGATCTCTAAATAAGAATCGACTGAGGACATAGGCTAGTATAGGCTCACATAGGCTACACCAGATCTCTAAATAAGAATAGACTGAGGACATAGGCTAGTATAGGCTCACATAGGCTACACCAGATGTGTATATAAGAATAGACTGAGGATATAGGCTAGTATAGGCTCACATAGGCTACACCAGATCTCTAAATAAGAATAGACTGAGGACATAGGCTAGTATAGGCTCACATAGGCTACACCAGATGTGTATCTAAAAATAGACTGAGGACATAGGCTAGTATAGGCTCACATAGGCTGCACCAGATGTGTATATAATAATAGACTGAGGACATAGACTAGTATAGGCTCACATAAGCTGCAACATTTGTGTATATAAGAATAGACTGAGGACATAGGCTGGTATAGGCTCACATAGGCTACACCAGATGTGTATATAAGAATAGGCTGAGGACATAAGCTAGTATAGGCTCACATAGGCTGCACCAGATGTGTATATCAGAATAGACTGAGGACATAGGCTAGTATAGGCCCACATAGGCTACACCACATCTCTAAATAAGAATAGACTGAGGACATAGGCTAGTATAGGCTCACATAGGCTACACCAGATGTGTAAATAAGAATAGACTGAGGACATAGGCTAGTATAGGCTCACATAGGCTACACCAGATGTGTATATAAGAATAAACTGAGGACATAGCCTAGTATAGGCTCACATAGGGTACACCAGATCTCTAAATAAGAATAGACTGAGGACATAGGCTAGTATAGGCTCACATAGGCTACACCAGATTTGCATATAAGAATAAACTGAGAACATAGGCTAGTATAGGCTCACATAGGCTACACCAGATGTGTATATAAGAATTGACTGAGGACATAGGCTAGTATAGGCTCACATAGGCTACACCAGATTTCTAAATAAGAATAGACTGAGCACATAGGCTAATATAGGCTCACATAGGCCACACCAGATCTCTAAATAAGAATAGACTGAGCACATACGCTAGTATAGGCTCACATAGGTTACACCAGATGTGTATATAAGAATAGACTGAGGACATAGGCTAGTATAGCCTCACATAGGCTACACCAGTCCTCTAAATAAGAATAGACTGAGGACATAGGCTAGTATAGGCTCACATAGGCTGCACCCTATGTGTATATAAGAATAGACTGAGGACATAGGCTAGTATAGGCTCACATAGGCTACACCAGATGTGTATATAAGGATAGACTGAGGACATAGGCTAGTGTAGGCTCACATAGGATGAACCAGATGTGTATATAAGAATAGACTGAGGACATAGGCTAGTATAGGCTCACATAGGCTACACCAGATGTGTATATAAGAATAGACTGAGGACATAGGCTAGTATAGGCTCAGATAGGCTACACCAGATGTGTATATAAGAATAGACTGAGCACGTAGGCTAGTATAGGCTTACATAGGCCACACCAGATCTCTAAATAAGTATAGACTGAGGACATAGGCTAGTATAGGCTCACATAGGCTACACCAGATCTCTAAATAAGAATAGTCTGAGGACATAGGTTAGTATAGGCTCACATAGGGTACACCAGATCTCTAAATAGGTACAGACTGGGGAGATAAGCTAGTATAGGCTCACATAGGCTACACCAGATGTGTATATAAGAATAGACTGAGGACATAGGCTAGTATAGGCTCCGATAGGCTGCACCAGATGTGTATATAAGAATAGACTGAGGACATAGGCTAGTATAGGCTCCGATAGGCTGCACCAGATGTGTATATAAGAATAGACTGAGGACATAGGCTAGTATAGGCTCCGATAGGCTGCACCAGATGTGTATATAAGAATAGACTGGTTACATAGGCTAGTATAGGCTCACATAGGCTGCACCCTATGTGTATATAAGAATAGACTGAGGACATAGGCTAGTATAGGCTCACATAGGCTAAACAGATGTGTATATAAGAATAAACTGAGGACATAGGCTAGTATAGGCTCATATAGGCTACACCAGATCTCTAAATAAGAATAGACTGAGGACATAGGCTAGTATAGGCTCACATAGGCTACACCAGATGTGTATATAAGAATTAACTGAGGACATAGGCTAGTATAGGCTCACATAGGCTGAACCAGATGTGTATATAAGAATAGGCTGAGGACATAGGCTAGTATAGGCTCACATAGGCTACACCAGATGTGTATATAAGAATAGACTGAGGACATAGGCTAGTATAGCTTCACATAGGCTGCACCGGATGTGTATATAAAAATAGACTGAGGACGTAGGCTAGTATAGGCTCACATAGGCTACACCAGATCTCTAAATAAGAATAGACTGAGGACATAGGCTAGTATAGGCTCACATAGGCTGCACCATCTGTGTATATAAGAATAGACTGAGGACATAGGCTAGTATAGCCTCACATAGGCTACACCAGATGTGTATATAAGAATAGACTGAGGACATAGGCTAGTATAGGCTCACATAGGATGAACCAGATGTGTATATAAGAATAGACTGAGGACATAGGCTAGTATAGGCTCACATAGGCTACACCAGATGTATATATAAGCATAGAGTGAGGACATAGGCTAGTATAGGCTCACATAGGCTGCACCAGATGTGTATATAAGAATAGACTGAGGACATAGGCTAGTACAGGCTCACATAGGCTACACCAGATCTATAAATAAGAATAGACTGAGGACATAGGCTAGTATAGGCTCACATAGGCTACACCAGATTTGTATATAAGAATAGACTGAGGACATAGGCTAGTATAGGCTCACATAGGCTACACCAGATCTCTAAATAGGGACTGACTGGGGAGATAAGCTTGTATAGGCTCACATAGGCTACACCAGATCTCTAAATAAGAATAGACTGAGGACATAGGCTAGTATAGGCTCACATAGGCTGCACCAGATGTGTATATAAGAATACACTGAGGACATAGGCTAGTATAGCCTCACATAGGCCACACCAGATGTGTATATAAGAATAGACTGAGCACATAGGCTAGTATAGGCTCACATAGGCTACACCTGATCTCTAAATAAGAATAGACTGAGGACATAGGCTAGTATAGGCTCACATAGGCTACACCAGATCTCTAAATAAGAATAGACTGAGGACATAGGCTAGTATAGGCTCACATAGGCTACACCAGATGTGTATATAAGAATAGACTGAGGATATAGGCTAGTATAGGCTCACATAGGCTACACCAGATCTCTAAATAAGAATAGACTGAGGACATAGGCTAGTATAGGCTCACATAGGCTACACCAGATGTGTATCTAAAAATAGACTGAGGACTTAGGCTAGTATAGGCTCACATAGGCTGCACCAGATGTGTATATAATAATAGACTGAGGACATAGACTAGTATAGGCTCACATAAGCTGCAACATTTGTGTATATAAGAATAGACTGAGGACATAGGCTAGTATAGGCTCACATAGGCTACACCAGATGTGTATATAAGAATAGGCTGAGGACATAAGCTAGTATAGGCTCACATAGGCTGCACCAGATGTGTATATCAGAATAGACTGAGGACATAGGCTAGTATAGGCCCACATAGGCTACACCGTATCTCTAAATAAGAATAGACTGAGGACATAGGCTAGTATAGGCTCACATAGGCTACACCAGATGTGTAAATAAGAATAGACTGAGGACATAGGCTAGTATAGGCTCACATAGGCTACACCAGATGTGTATATAAGAATAAACTGAGGACATAGCCTAGTATAGGCTCACATAGGGTACACCAGATCTCTAAATAAGAATAGACTGAGGACATAGGCTAGTATAGGCTCACATAGGCTACACCAGATTTGCATATAAGAATAAACTGAGAACATAGGCTAGTATAGGCTCACATAGGCTACACCAGATGTGTATATAAGAATTGACTGAGGACATAGGCTAGTATAGGCTCACATAGGCTACACCAGATTTCTAAATAAGAATAGACTGAGCACATAGGCTAATATAGGCTCACATAGGCTACACCAGATCTCTAAATAAGAATAGACTGAGCACATACGCTAGTATAGGCTCACATAGGTTACACCAGATGTGTATATAAGAATAGACTGAGGACATAGGCTAGTATAGCCTCACATAGGCTACACCAGTCCTCTAAATAAGAATAGACTGAGGACATAGGCTAGTATAGGCTCACATAGGCTGCACCCTATGTGTATATAAGAATAGACTGAGGACATAGGCTAGTATAGGCTCACATAGGCTACACCAGATGTGTATATAAGGATAGACTGAGGACATAGGCTAGTGTAGGCTCACATAGGATGAACCAGATGTGTATATAAGAATAGACTGAGGACATAGGCTAGTATAGGCTCACATAGGCTACACCAGATGTGTATATAAGAATAGACTGAGGACATAGGCTAGTATAGGCTCAGATAGGCTACACCAGATGTGTATATAAGAATAGACTGAGCACGTAGGCTAGTATAGGCTTACATAGGCCACACCAGATCTCTAAATAAGTATAGACTGAGGACATAGGCTAGTATAGGCTCACATAGGCTACACCAGATCTCTAAATAAGAATAGTCTGAGGACATAGGTTAGTATAGGCTCACATAGGGTACACCAGATCTCTAAATAGGTACAGACTGGGGAGATAAGCTAGTATAGGCTCACATAGGCTACACCAGATGTGTATATAAGAATAGACTGAGGACATAGGCTAGTATAGGCTCCGATAGGCTGCACCAGATGTGTATATAAGAATAGACTGAGGACATAGGCTAGTATAGGCTCCGATAGGCTGCACCAGATGTGTATATAAGAATAGACTGGTTACATAGGCTAGTATAGGCTCACATAGGCTGCACCCTATGTGTATATAAGAATAGACTGAGGACATAGGCTAGTATAGGCTCACATAGGCTACACCAGATGTGTATATAAGAATAAACTGAGGACATAGGCTAGTATAGGCTCATATAGGCTACACCAGATCTCTAAATAAGAATAGACTGAGGACATAGGCTAGTATAGGCTCACATAGGCTACACCAGATGTGTATATAAGAATAAACTGAGGACATAGGCTAGTATAGGCTCACATAGGCTGAACCAGATGTGTATATAAGAATAGGCTGAGGACATAGGCTAGTATAGGCTCACATAGGCTACACCAGATGTGTATATAAGAATAGACTGAGGACATAGGCTAGTATAGCTTCACATAGGCTGCACCGGATGTGTATATAAAAATAGACTGAGGACGTAGGCTAGTATAGGCTCACATAGGCTACACCAGATCTCTAAATAAGAATAGACTGAGGACATAGGCTAGTATAGGCTCACATAGGCTGCACCATCTGTGTATATAAGAATAGACTGAGGACATAGGCTAGTATAGCCTCACATAGGCTACACCAGATGTGTATATAAGAATAGACTGAGGACATAGGCTAGTATAGGCTCACATAGGATGAACCAGATGTGTATATAAGAATAGACTGAGGACATAGGCTAGTATAGGCTCACATAGGCTACACCAGATGTATATATAAGCATAGAGTGAGGACATAGGCTAGTATAGGCTCACATAGGCTGCACCAGATGTGTATATAAGAATAGACTGAGGACATAGGCTAGTACAGGCTCACATAGGCTACACCAGATCTATAAATAAGAATAGACTGAGGACATAGGCTAGTATAGGCTCACATAGGCTACACCAGATTTGTATATAAGAATAGACTGAGGACATAGGCTAGTATAGGCTCACATAGGCTACACCAGATCTCTAAATAGGGACTGACTGGGGAGATAAGCTTGTATAGGCTCACATAGGCTACACCAGATCTCTAAATAAGAATAGACTGAGGACATAGGCTAGTATAGGCTCACATAGGCTGCACCAGATGTGTATATAAGAATACACTGAGGACATAGGCTAGTATAGCCTCACATAGGCCACACCAGATGTGTATATAAGAATAGACTGAGCACATAGGCTAGTATAGGCTCACATAGGCTACACCTGATCTCTAAATAAGAATAGACTGAGGACATAGGCTAGTATAGGCTCACATAGGCTACACCAGATCTCTAAATAAGAATAGACTGAGGACATAGGCTAGTATAGGCTCACATAGGCTGCACCGGATGTGTATATAAGAATAGACTGAGGACATAGGCTAGTATAGGCTCACATAGGCTACACCTGATCTCTAAATAAGAATAGACTGAGGACATAGGCTAGTATAGGCTCACATAGGCTACACCAGATCTCTAAATAAGAATAAACTGAGGACATAGGCTAGTATAGGCTGACATAGGCTACACCAGATCTCTAAATAGGTACTGACTGGGGAGATAAGCTAGTATAGGCTCACATAGGCTACACCAGATCTCTAAACAAGAGTAGACTGAGGACATAGGCTAGTATAGGCTCACATAGGCTACACCAGATGTGTATATAAGAATAGACTGAGGACATAGGCTAGTATAGGCTCTCATAGGCTGCACCGAATGTGTATATAAGAATAGACTGACGACATAGGCTAGTATAGGCTCACATAGGCTACACCAGATCTCTAAATAAGAATAGACTGAGGACATAGGCTAGTATAGGCTCTCATAGGCTGCACCGAATGTGTATATAAGAATAGACTGAGGACATAGGCTAGTATAGGCTCAAATAGGCTACACCAGATCTCTAATAAGAATAGACTGAGGACATAGGCTAGTATAGGCTCACATAGGCTACACCAGTTGTGTATATAAGAATAGACTGAGGACATAGGCTAATATAGGCTCACATAGGCCACACCAGAAGTGTATATAAGAATAGACTGAGCACATAGGCTAGTATAGGCTCACATAGGCTACACCTGATCTCTAAATAAGAATAGACTGACGACATAGGCTAGTATAGGCTCACATAGGCTACACCAGATCTCTAAATAAGAATAGACTGAGGACATAGGCTAGTATAGGCTCACATAGGCTGCACCGGATGGGTATATAAGAATAGACTGAGGACAGGGGCTAGTATAGGCTCACATAGGCTACACCAGATCTCTAAATAAGAATAGACTGACGGCATAGGCTAGTATAGGCTCACATAGGCCGCACCAGATGTGTATATAAGAATAGACTGAGAACATAGGCTAGTATAGGCTCACATAGGCTGCACCGGATGTGTATATAAGAACAGACTGAGGACATAGGCTAGTATAGGCTCACATAGGCTACACCAGATCTCTAAATAAGAATAGACTGAGGACATAGGCTAGTATAGGCTCACATAGGCCGCACCAGATGTGTATATAAGAATAGACTGAGAACATAGAATACTATAGGCTCACATAGGCTCCACCAGATCTCTAAATAAGAATAGACTGAGCACTTAGGCTAGTATAGGCTCACATAGGCTACAGCAGTTCTCTAAATAAGAATAGACTGAGGACATAGGCTAGTATAGGCTCACATAGGCTACACCAGATGTGTATCTAAAAATAGACTGAGGACATAGGCTAGTATAGGCTCACATAGGCTGCACCAGATGTGTATATAATAATAGACTGAGGACATAGACTAGTATAGGCTCACATAGGCTGCAACATTTGTGTATATAAGAATAGACTGAGGACATAGGCTAGTATAGGCTCAAATAGGCTACACCAGACGTGTATATAAGAATAGGCTGAGGACATAAGCTAGTATAGGCTCACATAGGCTGCACCAGATGTGTATATCAGAATAGACTGAGGACATAGGCTAGTATAGGCCCACATAGGCTACACCAGATCTCTAAATAAGAATAGACTGAGGACATAGGCTAGTATAGGCTCACATAGACTGCACCAGATGTGTATATAAGAATAGACTGAGGACATAGGCTAGTATAGGCTCACACAGGCTACACCAGATGTGTAAATAAGAATAGACTGAGGACATAGGCTAGTATAGGCTCACATAGGCTACACCAGATGTGTATATAAGAATAAACTGAGGACATAGCCTAGTATAGGCTCACATAGGCTACACCAGATGTGTATATAAGAATAGACTGAGGACATAGGCTAGTATAGGCTCACATAGGCCACACCAGATCTCTAAATAAGAATAGAGTGAGCACATAGGCTAGTATAGGCTCACATAGGCTGCACCAGATCTCTAAATAAGAATAGACTGAGCACATAGGCTAGTATAGGCTCACATAGGCTTCACCAGATCTCTAAATAAGAATAGACTGAGCACATAGGCTAGTATAGGCTCACATAGGCTACACCAGATGTGTATATAAGAATAGACTGAGGACATAGGCTAGCATAGGCTCAAATAGGCTACACCAGATCTCTAAATAAGAATAGACTGAGGACATAGGCTAGTATAGGCTCACATAGGCTACACCAGATGTGTATCTAAAAATAGACTGAGGACATAGGCTAGTATAGGCTCACATAGGCTGCACCAGATGTGTATATCAGAATAGGCTGAGGACATAAGCTAGTATAGGCTCACATAGGCTACACCAGATCTCTAAATAAGAATAGACTGAGGACATAGGCTAGTATAGGCTCACATAGACTGCACCAGATGTGTATATAAGAATAGACTGAGGACATAGGCTAGTATAGGCTCACATAGGCTACACCAGATCTCTAAATAAGAATAGACTGAGGACATAGACTAGTATAGGCTCACATAGGCTGCAACATTTGTGTATATAAGAATAGACTGAGGACATAGGCTAGTATAGGCTCACATAGGCTACACCAGATGTGTATATAAGAATAGGCTGAGGACATAAGCTAGTATAGGCTCACATAGGCTGCACCAGATGTGTATATCAGAATAGACTGAGGACATAGGCTAGTATAGGCCCTAATAGGCTACACCAGATCTCTAAATAAGAATAGACTGAGGACATAGGCTAGTATAGGCTCACATAGACTGCACCAGATGTGTATATAAGAATAGACTGAGGACATAGGCTAGTATAGGCTCACATAGGCTACACCAGATGTGTAAATAAGAATAGACTGAGGACATAGGCTAGTATAGGCTCACATAGGCTACACCAGATGTGTATATAAGAATAAACTGAGGACATAGCCTAGTATAGGCTCACATAGGGTACACCAGATCTCTAAATAAGAATAGACTGAGGACATAGGCTAGTATAGGCTAATATAGGCTGCACCAGATGTGTATATAAGAATAGACTGAGGACATAGGCTAGTATAGGCTCACATAGGCTGCACCAGATCTCTAAATAAGAATAGACTGAGGACATAGGCTAGTATAGGCTCACATAGGCTACACCAGATCTCTAAATAAGAATAGACTGAGCACATAGGCTAGTATAGGCTCACATAGGCTACACCAGATGTGTATATAAGAATTGACTGAGGACATAGGCTAGTATAGGCTCACATAGGCTACACCAGATCTCTAAATAAGAATAGACTGAGCACATAGGCTAATATAGGCTCACATAGGCTACACCAGATCTCTAAATAAGAATAGACTGAGCACATACGCTAGTATAGGCTCACATAGGTTACACCAGATGTGTATATAAGAATAGACTGAGGACATAGGCTAGTATAGCCTCACATAGGCTGCACCGGATATGTATATAAGAATAGACTGAGGACATAGGCTAGTATAGGCTCACATAGGCTACACCAGATCTCTAAATAAGAATAGACTGAGGACATAGGCTAGTATAGGCTCACATAGGCTGCACCAGATGTGTATATAAGAATAGACTGAGGACATAGGCTAGTATAGGCTCACATAGGCTACACCAGATGTGTATATAAGGATAGACTGAGGACATAGGCTAGTATAGGCTCACATAGGCTGCACCAGATGTGTATATAAGAATAGACTGAGGACATAGGCTAGTATAGCCTCACATAGGCTACACCAGATGTGTATATAAGGATAGACTGAGGACATAGGCTAGTATAGGCTCACATAGGATGAACCAGATGTGTATATAAGAATAGACTGAGGACATAGGCTAGTATAGGCTCACATAGGCTACACCAGATGTGTATATAAGCATAGAGTGAGGACATAGGCTAGTATAGGCTCACATAGGCTGCACCAGTTGTGTATATAGGAATAGACTGAGGACATAGGCTAGTATAGGCTCACATAGGCTACACCAGATGTGTATATAAGCATAGAGTGAGGACATAGGCTAGTATAGGCTCACATAGGCTGCACCAGATGTGTATATAAGAATAGACTGAGCACATACGCTAGTATAGGCTCACATAGGTTACACCAGATGTGTATATAAGAATAGACTGAGTACATAGGCTAGTATAGGCTCACATAGGCTGCACCGGATGTGTATATAAGAATAGACTGAGGACATTGGCTAGTATAGGCTCACATAGGCTACACCAGATCTCTAAATAAGAATAGACTGAGGACATAGGCTAGTATAGGCTCACATAGGCCGCACCAGATGTGTATATAAGAATAGACTGAGAACATAGGCTAGTATAGGCTCACATAGGCTGCACCGGATGTGTATATAAGAACAGACTGAGGACATAGGCTAGTATAGGCTCACATAGGCTACACCAGATCTCTAAATAAGAATAGACTGAGGACATAGGCTAGTATAGGCTCACATAGGCCGCACCAGATGTGTATATAAGAATAGACTGAGAACATAGAATACTATAGGCTCACATAGGCTCCACCAGATCTCTAAATAAGAATAGACTGAGCACTTAGGCTAGTATAGGCTCACATAGGCTACAGCAGTTCTCTAAATAAGAATAGACTGAGGACATAGGCTAGTATAGGCTCACATAGGCTACACCAGATGTGTATCTAAAAATAGACTGAGGACATAGGCTAGTATAGGCTCACATAGGCTGCACCAGATGTGTATATAATAATAGACTGAGGACATAGACTAGTATAGGCTCACATAGGCTGCAACATTTGTGTATATAAGAATAGACTGAGGACATAGGCTAGTATAGGCTCAAATAGGCTACACCAGACGTGTATATAAGAATAGGCTGAGGACATAAGCTAGTATAGGCTCACATAGGCTGCACCAGATGTGTATATCAGAATAGACTGAGGACATAGGCTAGTATAGGCCCACATAGGCTACACCAGATCTCTAAATAAGAATAGACTGAGGACATAGGCTAGTATAGGCTCACATAGACTGCACCAGATGTGTATATAAGAATAGACTGAGGACATAGGCTAGTATAGGCTCACACAGGCTACACCAGATGTGTAAATAAGAATAGACTGAGGACATAGGCTAGTATAGGCTCTCATAGGCTGCACCGAATGTGTATATAAGAATAGACTGAGGACATAGGCTAGTATAGGCTCAAATAGGCTACACCAGATCTCTAATAAGAATAGACTGAGGACATAGGCTAGTATAGGCTCACATAGGCTACACCAGATGTGTATATAAGAATAGACTGAGGACATAGGCTAATATAGGCTCACATAGGCCACACCAGAAGTGTATATAAGAATAGACTGAGCACATAGGCTAGTATAGGCTCACATAGGCTACACCTGATCTCTAAATAAGAATAGACTGAGGACATAGGCTAGTATAGGCTCACATAGGCTACACCAGATCTCTAAATAAGAATAGACTGAGGACATAGGCTAGTATAGGCTCACATAGGCTGCACCGGATGGGTATATAAGAATAGACTGAGGACAGGGGCTAGTATAGGCTCACATAGGCTACACCAGATCTCTAAATAAGAATAGACTGACGGCATAGGCTAGTATAGGCTCACATAGGCCGCACCAGATGTGTATATAAGAATAGACTGAGAACATAGGCTAGTATAGGCTCACATAGGCTGCACCGGATGTGTATATAAGAACAGACTGAGGACATAGGCTAGTATAGGCTCACATAGGCTACACCAGATCTCTAAATAAGAATACACTGAGGACATAGGCTAGTATAGGCTCACATAGGCCGCACCAGATGTGTATATAAGAATAGACTGAGAACATAGAATACTATAGGCTCACATAGGCTCCACCAGATCTCTAAATAAGAATAGACTGAGCACTTAGGCTAGTATAGGCTCACATAGGCTACAGCAGTTCTCTAAATAAGAATAGACTGAGGACATAGGCTAGTATAGGCTCACATAGGCTACACCAGATGTGTATCTAAAAATAGACTGAGGACATAGGCTAGTATAGGCTCACATAGGCTGCACCAGATGTGTATATAATAATAGACTGAGGACATAGACTAGTATAGGCTCACATAGGCTGCAACATTTGTGTATATAAGAATAGACTGAGGACATAGGCTAGTATAGGCTCAAATAGGCTACACCAGACGTGTATATAAGAATAGGCTGAGGACATAAGCTAGTATAGGCTCACATAGGCTGCACCAGATGTGTATATCAGAATAGACTGAGGACATAGGCTAGTATAGGCCCACATAGGCTACACCAGATCTCTAAATAAGAATAGACTGAGGACATAGGCTAGTATAGGCTCACATAGACTGCACCAGATGTGTATATAAGAATAGACTGAGGACATAGGCTAGTATAGGCTCACACAGGCTACACCAGATGTGTAAATAAGAATAGACTGAGGACATAGGCTAGTATAGGCTCACATAGGCTACACCAGATGTGTATATAAGAATAAACTGAGGACATAGCCTAGTATAGGCTCACATAGGCTACACCAGATGTGTATATAAGAATAGACTGAGGACATAGGCTAGTATAGGCTCACATAGGCCACACCAGATCTCTAAATAAGAATAGAGTGAGCACATAGGCTAGTATAGGCTCACATAGGCTGCACCAGATCTCTAAATAAGAATAGACTGAGCACATAGGCTAGTATAGGCTCACATAGGCTTCACCAGATCTCTAAATAAGAATAGACTGAGCACATAGGCTAGTATAGGCTCACATAGGCTACACCAGATGTGTATATAAGAATAGACTGAGGACATAGGCTAGCATAGGCTCAAATAGGCTACACCAGATCTCTAAATAAGAATAGACTGAGGACATAGGCTAGTATAGGCTCACATAGGCTACACCAGATGTGTATCTAAAAATAGACTGAGGACATAGGCTAGTATAGGCTCACATAGGCTGCACCAGATGTGTATATCAGAATAGGCTGAGGACATAAGCTAGTATAGGCTCACATAGGCTGCACCAGATGTATATATCAGAATAGACTGAGGACATAGGCTAGCATAGGCCCACATAGGCTACACCAGATCTCTAAATAAGAATAGACTGAGGACATAGGCTAGTATAGGCTCACATAAACTGCACCAGATGTGTATATAAGAATAGACTGAGGACATAGGCTAGTATAGGCTCACATAGGCTACACCAGATCTCTAAATAAGAATAGACTGAGGACATAGACTAGTATAGGCTCACATAGGCTGCAACATTTGTGTATATAAGAATAGACTGAGGACATAGGCTAGTATAGGCTCACATAGGCTACACCAGATGTGTATATAAGAATAGGCTGAGGACATAAGCTAGTATAGGCTCACATAGGCTGCACCAGATGTGTATATCAGAATAGACTGAAGACATAGGCTAGTATAGGCCCTAATAGGCTACACCAGATCTCTAAATAAGAATAGACTGAGGACATAGGCTAGTATAGGCTCACATAGACTGCACCAGATGTGTATATAAGAATAGACTGAGGACATAGGCTAGTATAGGCTCACATAGGCTACACCAGATGTGTAAATAAGAATAGACTGAGGACATAGGCTAGTATAGGCTCACATAGGCTACACCAGATGTGTATATAAGAATAAACTGAGGACATAGCCTAGTATAGGCTCACATAGGGTACACCAGATCTCTAAATAAGAATAGACTGAGGACATAGGCTAGTATAGGCTAATATAGGCTGCACCAGATGTGTATATAAGAATAGACTGAGGACATAGGCTAGTATAGGCTCACATAGGCTGCACCAGATCTCTAAATAAGAATAGACTGAGGACATAGGCTAGTATAGGCTCACATAGGCTACACCAGATCTCTAAATAAGAATAGACTGAGCACATAGGCTAGTATAGGCTCACATAGGCTACACCAGATGTGTATATAAGAATTGACTGAGGACATAGGCTAGTATAGGCTCACATAGGCTACACCAGATCTCTAAATAAGAATAGACTGAGCACATAGGCTAATATAGGCTCACATAGGCTACACCAGATCTCTAAATAAGAATAGACTGAGCACATACGCTAGTATAGGCTCACATAGGTTACACCAGATGTGTATATAAGAATAGACTGAGGACATAGGCTAGTATAGCCTCACATAGGCTGCACCGGATATGTATATAAGAATAGACTGAGGACATAGGCTAGTATAGGCTCACATAGGCTACACCAGATCTCTAAATAAGAATAGACTGAGGACATAGGCTAGTATAGGCTCACATAGGCTGCACCAGATGTGTATATAAGAATAGACTGAGGACATAGGCTAGTATAGGCTCACATAGGCTACACCAGATGTGTATATAAGGATAGACTGAGGACATAGGCTAGTATAGGCTCACATAGGCTGCACCAGATGTGTATATAAGAATAGACTGAGGACATAGGCTAGTATAGCCTCACATAGGCTACACCAGATGTGTATATAAGGATAGACTGAGGACATAGGCTAGTATAGGCTCACATAGGATGAACCAGATGTGTATATAAGAATAGACTGAGGACATAGGCTAGTATAGGCTCACATAGGCTACACCAGATGTGTATATAAGCATAGAGTGAGGACATAGGCTAGTATAGGCTCACATAGGCTGCACCAGTTGTGTATATAGGAATAGACTGAGGACATAGGCTAGTATAGGCTCACATAGGCTACACCAGATGTGTATATAAGCATAGAGTGAGGACATAGGCTAGTATAGGCTCACATAGGCTGCACCAGATGTGTATATAAGAATAGACTGAGCACATACGCTAGTATAGGCTCACATAGGTTACACCAGATGTGTATATAAGAATAGACTGAGTACATAGGCTAGTATAGGCTCACATAGGCTGCACCGGATGTGTATATAAGAATAGACTGAGGACATTGGCTAGTATAGGCTCACATAGGCTACACCAGATCTCTAAATAAGAATAGACTGAGGACATAGGCTAGTATAGGCTCACATAGGCCGCACCAGATGTGTATATAAGAATAGACTGAGAACATAGGCTAGTATAGGCTCACATAGGCTGCACCGGATGTGTATATAAGAACAGACTGAGGACATAGGCTAGTATAGGCTCACATAGGCTACACCAGATCTCTAAATAAGAATAGACTGAGGACATAGGCTAGTATAGGCTCACATAGGCCGCACCAGATGTGTATATAAGAATAGACTGAGAACATAGAATACTATAGGCTCACATAGGCTCCACCAGATCTCTAAATAAGAATAGACTGAGCACTTAGGCTAGTATAGGCTCACATAGGCTACAGCAGTTCTCTAAATAAGAATAGACTGAGGACATAGGCTAGTATAGGCTCACATAGGCTACACCAGATGTGTATCTAAAAATAGACTGAGGACATAGGCTAGTATAGGCTCACATAGGCTGCACCCGATGTGTATATAATAATAGACTGAGGACATAGACTAGTATAGGCTCACATAGGCTGCAACATTTGTGTATATAAGAATAGACTGAGGACATAGGCTAGTATAGGCTCAAATAGGCTACACCAGACGTGTATATAAGAATAGGCTGAGGACATAAGCTAGTATAGGCTCACATAGGCTGCACCAGATGTGTATATCAGAATAGACTGAGGACATAGGCTAGTATAGGCCCACATAGGCTACACCAGATCTCTAAATAAGAATAGACTGAGGACATAGGCTAGTATAGGCTCACATAGACTGCACCAGATGTGTATATAAGAATAGACTGAGGACATAGGCTAGTATAGGCTCACACAGGCTACACCAGATGTGTAAATAAGAATAGACTGAGGACATAGGCTAGTATAGGCTCACATAGGCTACACCAGATGTGTATATAAGAATAAACTGAGGACATAGCCTAGTATAGGCTCACATAGGGTACACCAGATCTCTAAATAAGAATAGACTGAGGACATAGGCTAGTATAGGCTCACATAGGCTACACCAGATTTGTATATAAGAATAAACTGAGAACATAGGCTAGTATAGGCTAATATAGGCTGCACCAGATGTGTATATAAGAATAGACTGAGGACATAGGCTAGTATAGGCTCACATAAGCTGCACCAGATCTCTAAATAAGAATAGACTGAGGACATAGGCTAGTATAGGCTCACATAGGCTACACCAGATCTCTAAATAAGAATAGACTGAGCACATAGGTTAGTATAGGCTCACATAGGCTACACCAGATGTGTATATAAGGATAGACTGAGGACATAGGCTAGTATAGGCTCACATAGGCTGCACCAGATGTGTATATAAGAATAGACTGAGGACATAGGCTAGTATAGCCTCACATAGGCTGCACCAGATGTGTATATAAGAATAGACTGAGGACATAGGCTAGTATAGGCTCCGATAGGCTGTACCAGATGTGTATATAAGAATAGACTGGTTACATAGGCTAGTATAGGCTCACATAGGCTGCACCGTATGTGTATATAAGAATAGACTGAGGACATAGGCTAGTATAGGCTCACATAGGCTACACCAGATGTGTATATAAGAATAAACTGAGGACATAGGCTAGTATAGGCTCATATAGGCTACACCAGATCTCTAAATAAGAATAGACTGAGGACATAGGCTAGTATAGGCTCACATAGGCTACACCAGATGTGTATATAAGAATAAACTGAGGACATAGGCTAGTATAGGCTCACATAGGATGAACCAGATGTGTATATAAGAATAGGCTGAGGACATAGGCTAGTATAGGCTCACATAGGCTACACCAGATGTGTATATAAGAATAGACTGAGGACATAGGCTAGTATAGCTTCACATAGGCTGCACCGGATGTGTATATAAAAATAGACTGAGGACGTAGGCTAGTATAGGCTCACATAGGCTACACCAGATCTCTAAATAAGAATAGACTGAGGACATAGGCTAGTATAGGCTCACATAGGCTGCACCAGATGTGTATATAAGAATAGACTGAGGACATAGGCTAGTATAGCCTCACATAGGCTACACCAGATGTGTATATAAAAATACACTGAGGACATAGGCTAGTATAGGCTCACATAGGATGAACCAGATGTGTATATAAGAATAGACTGAGGACATAGGCTAGTATAGGCTCACATAGGCTACACCAGATGTATATATAAGCATAGACTGAGGACATAGGCTAGTATAGGCTCACATAGGCTGCACCAGATCTCTAAATAAGAATAGACTGAGGACATAGGCTAGTATAGGCTCACATAGGCTACACCAGATCTCTAAATAAGAATAGACTGAGCACATAGGCTAGTATAGGCTCACATAGGCTACACCAGATGTGTATATAAGAATTGACTGAGGACATAGGCTAGTATAGGCTCACATAGGCTACACCAGATCTCTAAATAAGAATAGACTGAGCACATAGGCTAATATAGGCTCACATAGGCTACACCAGATCTCTAAATAAGAATAGACTGAGCACATACGCTAGTATAGGCTCACATAGGTTACACCAGATGTGTATATAAGAATAGACTGAGGACATAGGCTAGTATAGCCTCACATAGGCTGCACCGGATATGTATATAAGAATAGACTGAGGACATAGGCTAGTATAGGCTCACATAGGCTACACCAGATCTCTAAATAAGAATAGACTGAGGACATAGGCTAGTATAGGCTCACATAGGCTGCACCAGATGTGTATATAAGAATAGACTGAGGACATAGGCTAGTATAGGCTCACATAGGCTACACCAGATGTGTATATAAGGATAGACTGAGGACATAGGCTAGTATAGGCTCACATAGGCTGCACCAGATGTGTATATAAGAATAGACTGAGGACATAGGCTAGTATAGCCTCACATAGGCTACACCAGATGTGTATATAAGGATAGACTGAGGACATAGGCTAGTATAGGCTCACATAGGATGAACCAGATGTGTATATAAGAATAGACTGAGGACATAGGCTAGTATAGGCTCACATAGGCTACACCAGATGTGTATATAAGCATAGAGTGAGGACATAGGCTAGTATAGGCTCACATAGGCTGCACCAGTTGTGTATATAGGAATAGACTGAGGACATAGGCTAGTATAGGCTCACATAGGCTACACCAGATGTGTATATAAGCATAGAGTGAGGACATAGGCTAGTATAGGCTCACATAGGCTGCACCAGATGTGTATATAAGAATAGACTGAGCACATACGCTAGTATAGGCTCACATAGGTTACACCAGATGTGTATATAAGAATAGACTGAGTACATAGGCTAGTATAGGCTCACATAGGCTGCACCGGATGTGTATATAAGAATAGACTGAGGACATTGGCTAGTATAGGCTCACATAGGCTACACCAGATCTCTAAATAAGAATAGACTGAGGACATAGGCTAGTATAGGCTCACATAGGCCGCACCAGATGTGTATATAAGAATAGACTGAGAACATAGGCTAGTATAGGCTCACATAGGCTGCACCGGATGTGTATATAAGAAGAGACTGAGGACATAGGCTAGTATAGGCTCACATAGGCTACACCAGATCTCTAAATAAGAATAGACTGAGGACATAGGCTAGTATAGGCTCACATAGGCCGCACCAGATGTGTATATAAGAATAGACTGAGAACATAGAATACTATAGGCTCACATAGGCTCCACCAGATCTCTAAATAAGAATAGACTGAGCACTTAGGCTAGTATAGGCTCACATAGGCTACAGCAGTTCTCTAAATAAGAATAGACTGAGGACATAGGCTAGTATAGGCTCACATAGGCTACACCAGATGTGTATCTAAAAATAGACTGAGGACATAGGCTAGTATAGGCTCACATAGGCTGCACCAGATGTGTATATAATAATAGACTGAGGACATAGACTAGTATAGGCTCACATAGGCTGCAACATTTGTGTATATAAGAATAGACTGAGGACATAGGCTAGTATAGGCTCAAATAGGCTACACCAGACGTGTATATAAGAATAGGCTGAGGACATAAGCTAGTATAGGCTCACATAGGCTGCACCAGATGTGTATATCAGAATAGACTGAGGACATAGGCTAGTATAGGCCCACATAGGCTACACCAGATCTCTAAATAAGAATAGACTGAGGACATAGGCTAGTATAGGCTCACATAGACTGCACCAGATGTGTATATAAGAATAGACTGAGGACATAGGCTAGTATAGGCTCACACAGGCTACACCAGATGTGTAAATAAGAATAGACTGAGGACATAGGCTAGTATAGGCTCACATAGGCTACACCAGATGTGTATATAAGAATAAACTGAGGACATAGCCTAGTATAGGCTCACATAGGGTACACCAGATCTCTAAATAAGAATAGACTGAGGACATAGGCTAGTATAGGCTCACATAGGCTACACCAGATTTGTATATAAGAATAAACTGAGAACATAGGCTAGTATAGGCTAATATAGGCTGCACCAGATGTGTATATAAGAATAGACTGAGGACATAGGCTAGTATAGGCTCACATTAGCTGCACCAGATCTCTAAATAAGAATAGACTGAGGACATAGGCTAGTATAGGCTCACATAGGCTACACCAGATCTCTAAATAAGAATAGACTGAGCACATAGGTTAGTATAGGCTCACATAGGCTACACCAGATGTGTATATAAGAATTGACTGAGGACATAGGCTAGTATAGGCTCACATAGGCTACACCAGATCTCTAAATAAGAATAGACTGAGCACATAGGCTAATATAGGCTCACATAGGCTACACCAGATCTCTAAATAAGAATAGACTGAGCGCATACGCTAGTATAGGCTCACATAGGTTACACCAGATGTGTATATAAGAATAGACTGAGGACATAGGCTAGTATAGCCTCACATAGGCTACACCAGATCTCTAAATAAGAATAGACTGAGGACATAGGCTAGTATAGGCTCACATAGGCTGCACCAGATGTGTATATAAGAATAGACTGAGGACATAGGCTAGTATAGCCTCACATAGGCTACACCAGATGTGTATATACGGATAGACTGAGGACATAGGCTAGTATAGGCTCACATAGGATGAACCAGATGTGTATATAAGAATAGACTGAGGACATAGGCTAGTATAGGCTCACATAGGCTACACCAGATGTGTATATCAGAATAGACTGAGGACATGCGCTAGTATAGGCTCAGATAGGCTACACCAGATGTGTATATAAGAATAGACTGAGCACGTAGGCTAGTATAGGCTTACATAGGCCACACCAGATCTCTAAATAAGTATAGACTGAGGACATAGGCTAGTATAGGCTCACATAGGCTACACCAGATCTCTAAATAAGAATAGTCTGAGGACATAGGTTAGTATAGGCTCACATAGGGTACACCAGATCTCTAAATAGGTACAGACTGGGGAGATAAGCTAGTATAGGCTCACATAGGCTACACCAGATCTCTAAATAAGAATAGACTGAGGACATAGGCTAGTGTAGGCTCAGATAGGCTGCACCAGATGTGTATATAAGAATAGACTGAGGACATAGGCTAGTATAGGCTCCGATAGGCTGTACCAGATGTGTATATAAGAATAGACTGGTTACATAGGCTAGTATAGGCTCACATAGGCTGCACCGTATGTGTATATAAGAATAGACTGAGGACATAGGCTAGTATAGGCTCACATAGGCTACACCAGATGTGTATATAAGAATAAACTGAGGACATAGGCTAGTATAGGCTCATATAGGCTACACCAGATCTCTAAATAAGAATAGACTGAGGACATAGGCTAGTATAGGCTCACATAGGCTACACCAGATGTGTATATAAGAATAAACTGAGGACATAGGCTAGTATAGGCTCACATAGGCTGAACCAGATGTGTATATAAGAATAGGCTGAGGACATAGGCTAGTATAGGCTCACATAGGCTACACCAGATGTGTATATAAGAATAGACTGAGGACATAGGCTAGTATAGCTTCACATAGGCTGCACCGGATGTGTATATAAAAATAGACTGAGGACGTAGGCTAGTATAGGCTCACATAGGCTACACCAGATCTCTAAATAAGAATAGACTGAGGACATAGGCTAGTATAGGCTCACATAGGCTGCACCAGATGTGTATATAAGAATAGACTGAGGACATAGGCTAGTATAGCCTCACATAGGCTACACCAGATGTGTATATAAAAATACACTGAGGACATAGGCTAGTATAGGCTCACATAGGATGAACCAGATGTGTATATAAGAATAGACTGAGGACATAGGCTAGTATAGGCTCACATAGGCTACACCAGATGTATATATAAGCATAGAGTGAGGACATAGGCTAGTATAGGCTCACATAGGCTGCACCAGATGTGTATATAAGAATAGACTGAGGACATAGGCTAGTACAGGCTCACATAGGCTACACCAGATCTATAAATAAGAATAGACTGAGGACATAGGCTAGTATAGGCTCACATAGGCTGCACCAGATGTGTATATAAGAATAGACTGAGGACATAGGCTAGTATAGGCTCACATAGGCTGCACCGGATGTGTATATAAGAATAGACTGAGGACATAGGCTAGTATAGGCTCACATAGGCTACACCAGATCTCTAAATAAGAATAGACTGAGGACATAGGCTAGTATAGGCTCACATAGGCCGCACCAGATGTGTATATAAGAATAGACTGAGAACATAGGCTAGTATAGGCTCACATAGGCTGCACCGGATGTGTATATAAGAATAGACTGAGGACATAGGCTAGTATAGGCTCACATAGGCTACACCAGATCTCTAAATAAGAATAGACTGAGGACATAGGCTAGTATAGGCTCACATAGGCCGCACCAGATGTGTATATAAGAATAGACTGAGAACCTAGGCTACTATAGGCTCACATAGGCTCCACCAGATCTCTAAATAAGAATAGACTGAGCACTTAGGCTAGTATAGGCTCACATAGGCTACAGCAGATCTCTAATAAGAATAGACTGAGGACATAGGCTAGTATAGGCTCACATAGGCTACACCAGATGTGTATATAAGAACAGACTGAGGACATAGGCTAGTATAGGCTCACATAGGGTACACCAGATCTCTAAATAAGAATAGACTGAGGACATAGGCTAGTATAGGCTCACAAAGGCTGCACCAGATGTGTAGATAAGAATAGACTGAGGACATAGGCTACTATAGGCTCACATAGGCTCCACCAGATCTCTAAATAAGAATAGACTGAGCACTTAGGCTAGTATAGGCTCACATAGGCTACACCAGATCTCTAAATAAGAATAGACTGAGGACATATTCTAGTATAGGCTCACATAGGCTACACCAGATCTCTAAATAAGAATAGACTGAGGACATAGACTAGTATAGGCTCACATAGGCTACACCAGATGTGTATATAAGAATAGACTGAGGACATAGGCTAGTATAGGCTCACATAGGCTACACAAGATGCGTATATAAGAATAGACTGAGGACATAGGCTAGTATAGGCTCACATAGGCTACACCAGATGTGTATATAAGAATAGACTGAGCACATAGGCTAGTATATGCTCACATAGGCTATACCAGATGTGTATATAAGAATAGTCTGAGCACATAGGCTAGTATAGGCTCAAATAAGCTACACCAGATCTCTAAATAAGAATAGACTGAGGACATAGGCTAGTATAGGCTTACAAAGGCTACACCAGATCTCTAAATAAGTATAGACTCAGGACATAGGCTAGTATAGCCTCACATAGGCTACAACAGATGTGTATATAAGAATAGACTGAGGACATAGGCTATTATAGGCTCACACAGGCTACACCAGATGTGTATATAAGAATAGACTGAGGACATAAGCTAGTATAGGCTCAGATAGGCTACACCAGATGTGTATATAAGAATAGACTGAGCACATAGGCTAGTATAGGCTCACATAGGCTACACCACATCTCTAAATAAGAATAGACTGAGGACATAGGCTAGTATAGGCTCACATAGGCTACACCAGATGTGTATATAAGAATAGACAGAGGACATAGGTCAGTATAGGCTCACATAGGCTACACCAGATCTCTAAATAAGAATAGACTGAGGACATAGGCTAGTATGGGCTCACATAGGCTACACCAGGTCTGTATATAAGTATAGACTGAGGACATAGGCTAGTATAGGCTCACATAGGCTACACCAGATGTGTATATAAGAATAGACTGAGGACATAGGCTAGTATAGGCTCACATAGGCTACACGAGATGCGTATATAAGAATAGACTGAGGACATAGGCTAGTATAGGCTCACATAGGCTACACGAGATGCGTATATAAGAATAGACTGAACACATAGGCTAGTATAGGCTCACATAGGCTACACCAGATGCGTATATAAGAATAGACTGAGGACATAGGCTAGTATAGGCTCACATAGGCTACACGAGATGCGTATATAAGAATAGACTGAACACATAGGCTAGTATAGGTTCACATAGGCTACAACAGATCTCTAAATAAGAATAGACTGAGGACATAGGTTAGTATAGGCTCACATAGGGTATACCAGATCTCTAAATAGGTACAGACTGGGGAGATAGGCTAGTATAGGCTCACATAGGCTACACCAGATCTCTAAATAAGAATAGACTGAGGACATAGGCTAGTATAGGCTCACTTAGGCTACACCAGATGTGTATGTAACAATATACTGAGGACATAGGCTAGTATAGGCTCAGATAGGCTACACCAGATGTGTATATAAGAATAGACTGAGTACATTGGCTAGTATAGGCTCAAATAGGCTACACCAGATCTCTAAATAATAATAGACTGAGGACATAGGCTAGTATAGACTCACATAGGCTACACCAGATGTGTATATAAGAATAGACTGAGCACATAGGCTGGTATAGGCTCACATAGGCTACACCAGATGTGTATATAAGAATAGACTGAGGACATAGGCTAGTATAGGCTCACATAGGCTACACCAGATGTGTATATAAGAATAGACTGAGGACATAGGCTAGTATAGGCTCAGATAGGCTACACCAGATGTGTGTATAAGAATAAACTGAGGACATAGGCTAGTATAGGCTTACATAGGCTACACCAGATCTGTAAATAAGTATAGACTGAGGACATAGGCTAGTATAGGCTCACATAGGGTATACCAGATCTCTAAATAGGTACAGACTGGGGAGATAGGCTAGTATAGGCTCACATAGGCTACACCAGATCTCTAAATAAGAATAGACTGAGGACATAGGCTAGTGTAGGCTCACATAGGCTGCACCAGATGTGTATATAAGAATAGACTGAGGACATAGGCTAGTATAGGCCCAGATAGGCTGCACCAGATGTGTATATAAGAATAGACTGGTTACATAGGCTAGTATAGGCTCACATAGGCTGCACCGGATGTGTATATAAGAATAGACTGAGGACATAGGCTAGTATAGGCTCACATAGGCTACACCAGATGTGTGTATAAGAATAAACTGAGGACATAGGCTAGTATAGGCTCACATAGGCTACACCAGATGTGTATATAAGAATAAACTGAGGACATAGGCTAGTATAGGCTCACATAGGCTACACCAGATCTCTAAATAAGAATAGACTGAGGACATAGGCTTGTATAGGCTCACATAGGCTACACCAGATGTGTATATAAGAATAAACTGAGGACATAGGCTAGTATAGGCTCACACAGGCTGAACCAGATGTGTATATAAGAATAGGCTGAGGACATAGGCTAGTATAGGCTCACATAGGCTACACCAGATGTGTATATAAGAATAGACTGAGGACATAGGCTAGTATAGGCTCACATAGGCTGCACCGGATGTGTATATAAGAATAGACTCAGGACATAGGCTAGTATAGGCTCACATTGGCTACACCAGATCTCTAAATAAGAATAGACTGAGGACATAGGCTAGTATAGGCTCACATAGGCTGCACCAGATGTGTATATAAGAATAGACTGAGCACATAGGCTAGTATAGGCTCACATAGGCTACACCTGATCTCTAAATAAGAATAGACTGAGGACATAGGCTAGTATAGGCTCACATAGGCTACACCTGATCTCTAAATAAGAATAGACTGAGGACATAGGCTAGTATAGGCTCACATAGGCCACACCAGATGTGTATATAAGATTAGACTGAGCACATAGGCTAGTATAGGCTCACATAGGCTACACCTGATCTATAAATAAGAATAGACTGAGGACATAGGCTAGTATAGGCTCACATAGGCTACACCAGATCTCTAAATAAGAATAGACTGAGGACATAGGCTAGTATAGGCTCACATAGGCTGCACCGGATGTGTATATAAGAATAGACTGAGGACATAGGCCATTACAGGCTCACATAGGCTACACCTGATCTCTAAATAAGAATAGACTGAGGACATAGGCTAGTATAGGCTCACATAGGCTACACCAGATCTCTAAATAAAAATAAACTGAGGACATAGGCTAGTATAGGCTGACATAGGCTACACCAGATCTCTAAATAAGAATAGACTGAGGACATAGGCTAGTATAGGCTCACATAGGCTGCACCAGATGTGTATATAAGAATAGACTGAGGACATAGGCTAGTATAGCCTCACATAGGCTACACCAGATGTGTATATAAGGATAGACTGAGGACATAGGCTAGTATAAGCTCACATAGGATGAACCAGATGTGTATATAAGAATAGACTGAGGACATAGGCTAGTATAGGCTCACATAGGCTACACCAGATGTGTATATCAGAATAGACTGAGGACATGGGCTAGTATAGGCTCAGATAGGCTACACCAGATGTGTATATAAGAATAGACTGAGCACGTAGGCTAGTATAGGCTTACATAGGCCACACCAGATCTCTAAATAAGTATAGACTGAGGACATAGGCTAGTATAGGCTCACATAGGCTACACCAGATCTCTAAATAAGAATAGTCTGAGGACATAGGTTAGTATAGGCTCACATAGGGTACACCAGATCTCTAAATAGGTACAGACTGGGGAGATAAGCTAGTATAGGCTCACATAGGCTACACCAGATCTCTAAATAAGAATAGACTGAGGACATAGGCTAGTGTAGGCTCAGATAGGCTGCACCAGATGTGTATATAAGAATAGACTGGTTACATAGGCTAGTATAGGCTCACATAGGCTGCACCGTATGTGTATATAAGAATAGACTGAGGACATAGGCTAGTATAGGCTCACATAGGCTACACCAGATGTGTATATAAGAATAAACTGAGGATATAGGCTAGTATAGGCTCATATAGGCTACACCAGATCTCTAAATAAGAATAGACTGAGGACATAGGCTAGTATAGGCTCACATAGGCTACACCAGATGTGTATATAAGAATAAACTGAGGACAGAGGCTAGTATAGGCTCACATAGGCTGAACCAGATGTGTATATAAGAATAGGCTGAGGACATAGGCTAGTATAGGCTCACATAGGCTACACCAGATGTGTATATAAGAATAGACTGAGGACATAGGCTAGTATAGCTTCACATAGGCTGCACCGGATGTGTATATAAAAATAGACTGAGGACGTAGGCTAGTATAGGCTCACATAGGCTACACCAGATCTCTAAATAAGAATAGACTGAGGACATAGGCTAGTATAGGCTCACATAGGCTGCACCAGATGTGTATATAAGAATAGACTAAGGACATAGGCTAGTATAGCCTCACATAGGCTACACCAGATGTGTATATAAAAATACACTGAGGACATAGGCTAGTATAGGCTCACATAGGATGAACCAGATGTGTATATAAGAATAGACTGAGGACATAGGCTAGTATAGGCTCACATAGGCTACACCAGATGTATATATAAGCATAGAGTGAGGACATAGGCTAGTATAGGCTCACATAGGCTGCACCAGATGTGTATATAAGAATAGACTGAGGACATAGGCTAGTACAGGCTCACATAGGCTACACCAGATCTATAAATAAGAATAGACTGAGGACATAGGCTAGTATAGGCTCACATAGGCTGCACCAGATGTGTATATAAGAATTGACTGAGGTCATAGGCTAGTATAGGCTCACATAGGCTGCACCGGATGTGTATATAAGAATAGACTGAGGACATAGGCTAGTATAGGCTCACATAGGCTACACCAGATCTCTAAATAAGAATAGACTGAGGACATAGGCTAGTATAGGCTCACATAGGCCGCACCAGATGTGTATATAAGAATAGACTGAGAACATAGGCTAGTATAGGCTCACATAGGCTGCACCGGATGTGTATATAAGAATAGACTGAGGACATAGGCTAGTATAGGCTCACATAGGCTACACCAGATCTCTAAATAAGAATAGACTGAGGACATAGGCTAGTATAGGCTCACATAGGCCGCACCAGATGTGTATATAAGAATAGACTGAGAACCTAGGCTACTATAGGCTCACATAGGCTCCACCAGATCTCTAAATAAGAATAGACTGAGCACTTAGGCTAGTATAGGCTCACATAGGCTACAGCAGATCTCTAAATAAGAATAGACTGAGGACATAGGCTAGTATAGGCTCACATAGGCTACACCAGATGTGTATATAAGAACAGACTGAGGACATAGGCTAGTATAGGCTCACATAGGGTACACCAGATCTCTAAATAAGAATAGACTGAGGACATAGGCTAGTATAGGCTCACAAAGGCTGCACCAGATGTGTAGATAAGAATAGACTGAGGACATAGGCTACTATAGGCTCACATAGGCTCCACCAGATCTCTAAATAAGAATAGACTGAGCACTTAGGCTAGTATAGGCTCACATAGGCTACACCAGATCTCTAAATAAGAATAGACTGAGGACATATTCTAGTATAGGCTCACATAGGCTACACCAGATCTCTAAATAAGAATAGACTGAGGACATAGACTAGTATAGGCTCACATAGGCTACACCAGATGTGTATATAAGAATAGACTGAGGACATAGGCTAGTATAGGCTCACATAGGCTACACAAGATGCGTATATAAGAATAGACTGAGGACATAGGCTAGTATAGGCTCACATAGGCTACACCAGATGTGTATATAAGAATAGACTGAGCACATAGGCTAGTATATGCTCACATAGGCTATACCAGATGTGTATATAAGAATAGTCTGAGCACATAGGCTAGTATAGGCTCAAATAGGCTACACCAGATCTCTAAATAAGAATAGACTGAGGACATAGGCTAGTATAGGCTTACAAAGGCTACACCAGATCTCTAAATAAGTATAGACTCAGGACATAGGCTAGTATAGGCTCACATAGGCTACACCAGATGTGTATATAAGAATAGACTGAGGACATAGGCTAGTATAGGCTCACACAGGCTACACCAGATGTGTATATAAGAATAGACTGAGGACTTAAGCTAGTATAGGCTCAGATAGGCTACACCAGATGTGTATATAAGAATAGACTGAGCACATAGGCTAGTATAGGCTCACATAGGCTACACCACATCTCTAAATAAGAATAGACTGAGGACATAGGCTAGTATAGGCTCACATAGGCTACACCAGATGTGTATATAAGAATAGACAGAGGACATAGGTCAGTATAGGCTCACATAGGCTACACCAGATCTCTAAATAAGAATAGACTGAGGACATAGGCTAGTATGGGCTCACATAGGCTACACCAGGTCTGTATATAAGTATAGACTGAGGACATAGGCTAGTATAGGCTCACATAGGCTACACCAGATGTGTATATAAGAATAGACTGAGGACATAGGCTAGTATAGGCTCACATAGGCTACACGAGATGCGTATATAAGAATAGACTGAGGACATAGGCTAGTATAGGCTCACATAGGCTACACGAGATGCGTATATAAGAATAGACTGAACACATAGGCTAGTATAGGCTCACATAGGTTACACCAGATGCGTATATAAGAATAGACTGAGGACATAGGCTAGTATAGGCTCACATAGGCTACAAGAGATGCGTATATAAGAAAAGACTGAACACATAGGCTAGTATAGGTTCACATAGGCTACAACAGATCTCTAAATAAGAATAGACTGAGGACATAGTTTAGTATAGGCTCACATAGGGTATACCAGATCTCTAAATAGGTACAGACTGGGGAGATAGGCTAGTATAGGCTCACATAGGCTACACCAGATCTCTAAATAAGAATAGACTGAGGACATAGGCTAGTATAGGCTCACTTAGGCTACACCAGATGTGTATGTAACAATATACTGAGGACATAGGCTAGTATAGGCTCAGATAGGCTACACCAGATGTGTATATAAGAATAGACTGAGTACATTGGCTAGTATAGGCTCAAATAGGCTACACCAGATCTCTAAATAATAATAGACTGAGGACATAGGCTAGTATAGACTCACATAGGCTACACCAGATGTGTATATAAGAATAGACTGAGCACATAGGCTGATATAGGCTCACATAGGCTACACCAGATGTGTATATAAGAATAGACTGAGGACATAGGCTAGTATAGGCTCACATAGGCTACACCAGATGTGTATATAGGAATAGACTGAGGACATAGGCTAGTATAGGCTCAGATAGGCTACACCAGATGTGTATATAAGAATAGACTGAGCACATAGGCTAGTATAGGCTTACATAGGCTACACCAGATCTGTAAATAAGTATAGACTGAGGACATAGGCTAGTATAGGCTCACATAGGGTATACCAGATCTCTAAATAGGTACAGACTGGGGAGATAGGCTAGTATAGGCTCACATAGGCTACACCAGATCTCTAAATAAGAATAGACTGAGGACATAGGCTAGTGTAGGCTCACATAGGCTGCACCAGATGTGTATATAAGAATAGACTGAGGACATAGGCTAGTATAGGCCCAGATAGGCTGCACCAGATGTGTATATAAGAATAGACTGGTTACATAGGCTAGTATAGGCTCACATAGGCTGCACCGGATGTGTATATAAGAATAGACTGAGGATATAGGCTAGTATAGGCTCACATAGGCTACACCAGATGTGTGTATAAGAATAAACTGAGGACATAGGCTAGTATAGGCTCACATAGGCTACACCAGATGTGTATATAAGAATAAACTGAGGACATAGGCTAGTATAGGCTCACATAGGCTACACCAGATCTCTAAATAAGAATAGACTGAGGACATAGGCTAGTATAGGCTCACATAGGCTACACCAGATGTGTATATAAGAATAAACTGAGGACATAGGCTAGTATAGGCTCACATAGGCTGAACCAGATGTGTATATAAGTATAGGCTGAGGACATAGGCTAGTATAGGCTCACATAGGCTAAACCAGATGTGTATATAAGAATAGACTGAGGACATAGGCTAGTATAGGCTCACATAGGCTGCACCGGATGTGTATATAAGAATAGACTCAGGACATAGGCTAGTATAGGCTCACATTGGCTACACCAGATCTCTAAATAAGAATAGACTGAGGACATAGGCTAGTATAGGCTCACATAGGCTGCACCAGATGTGTATATAAGAATAGACTGAGCACATAGGCTAGTATAGGCTCACATAGGCTACACCTGATCTCTAAATAAGAATAGACTGAGGACATAGGCTAGTATAGGCTCACATAGGCTACACCTGATCTCTAAATAAGAATAGACTGAGGACATAGGCTAGTATAGGCTCACATAGGCCACACCAGATGTGTATATAAGATTAGACTGAGCACATAGGCTAGTATAGGCTCACATAGGCTACACCTGATCTATAAATAAGAATAGACTGAGGACATAGGCTAGTATAGGCTCACATAGGCTACACCAGATCTCTAAATAAGAATAGACTGAGGACATAGGCTAGTATAGGCTCACATAGGCTGCACCGGATGTGTATATAAGAATAGACTGAGGACATAGGCTATTATAGGCTCACATAGGCTACACCTGATCTCTAAATAAGAATAGACTGAGGACATAGGCTAGTATAGGCTCACATAGGCTACACCAGATCTCTAAATAAAAATAAACTGAGGACATAGGCTAGTATAGGCTGACATAGGCTACACCAGATCTCTAAATAGGTACTGACTGGGGAGATAAGCTAGTATAGGCTCACATAGGCTACACCGGATGTGTATATAAGAATAGACTGAGGACATAGGCTATTATAGGCTCACATAGGCTACACCTGATCTCTAAATAAGAATAGACTGAGGACATAGGCTAGTATAGGCTCACATAGGCTACACCAGATCTCTAAATAAAAATAAACTGAGGGCATAGGCTAGTATAGGCTCACATAGGCTACACCAGATCTCTAAATAAGAATAGACTGAGGACATAGGCTAGTATAGGCTCACATAGGCTACACCAGATCTCTAAATAAGTATAGACTCAGGACTTAAGCTAGTATAGGCTCACATAGGCTACACAAGATTTGTATATAAGAATAGACTGAGGACATTGGCTAGTATGGGCTCACATAGGCTACACCAGATCTCTAAATAAGAATAGACTGAGGACATAGGCTAGCATAGGCTCACATAGGCTACACCTGATCTCTAAATAAGAATAGACTGATTACATAGGCTAGTATAGGATCACATAGGCTACACCAGATCTCTAAATAAGAATAGACTGAGGACATAGGCTAGTATGGGCTCACATAGGCTACACCAGATGTGTATATAAGAATCGACGGAGCACATAGGCTATCATAGGCTCACATAGGCTACACCAGATCTCTAAATAAGAATAGACTGAGCACATACGCTAGTATAGAATCACATAGGCTACACCAGATCTCTAAATAAGAATAGACTGAGGACATAGGCTAGTATAGGCTCACATAGGCTGCACCAGATCTCTAAATAAGAATAGACTGAGCACATAGGCTAGTATAGGCTCACATAGGCCACACCAGATGTGTATAAGAATAGACTGAGGACATAGGCTAGTATAGGCTCACATAGGCCACACCAGATCTCTAAATAAGAATAGAGTGAGCACATAGGCTAGTATAGGCTCACATAGGCTACACCAGATGTGTATATAAGAATAGACTGAGGACATAGGCTAGTATAGGCTCACATAGGGTATACCAGATCTCTAAATAGGTACAGACTGGGGAGATAGGCTAGTATAGGCTCACATAGGCTACACCAGATCTCTAAATAAGAATAGACTGAGGACATAGGCTAGTGTAGGCTCACATAGGCTGCACCAGATGTGTATATAAGAATAGACTGAGGACATAGGCTAGTATAGGCCCAGATAGGCTGCACCAGATGTGTATATAAGAATAGACTGGTTACATAGGCTAGTATAGGCTCACATAGGCTGCACCGGATGTGTATATAACAATAGACTGAGGACATAGGCTAGTATAGGCTCACATAGGCTACACCAGATGTGTGTATAAGAATAAACTGAGGACATAGGCTAGTATAGGCTCACATAGGCTACACCAGATGTGTATATAAGAATAAACTGAGGACATAGGCTAGTATAGGCTCACATAGGCTACACCAGATCTCTAAATAAGAATAGACTGAGGACATAGGCTAGTATAGGCTCACATAGGCTACACCAGATGTGTATATAAGAATAAACTGAGGACATAGGCTAGTATAGGCTCACATAGGCTGAACCAGATGTGTATATAAGAATAGGCTGAGGACATAGGCTAGTATAGGCTCACATAGGCTACACCAGATGTGTATATAAGAATAGACTGAGGACATAGGCTAGTATAGGCTCACATAGGCTGCACCGGATGTGTATATAAGAATAGACTCAGGACATAGGCTAGTATAGGCTCACATAGGCTACACCAGATCTCTAAATAAGAATAGACTGAGGACATAGGCTAGTATAGGCTCACATAGGCTGCACCAGATGTGTATATAAGAATAGACTGAGCACATAGGCTAGTATAGGCTCACATAGGCTACACCTGATCTCTAAATAAGAATAGACTGAGGACATAGGCTAGTATAGGCTCACATAGGCTACACCTGATCTCTAAATAAGAATAGACTGAGGACATAGGCTAGTATAGGCTCACATAGGCCAAAACAGATGTGTATATAAGATTAGACTGAGCACATAGTCTAGTATAGGCTCACATAGGCTACACCTGATCTCTAAATAAGAATAGACTGAGGACATAGGCTAGTATAGGCTCACATAGGCTGCACCGGATGTGTATATAAGAATAGACTGAGGACATAGGCTATTATAGGCTCACATAGGCTACACCTAATCTCTAAATAAGAATAGACTGAGGACATAGGATAGTATAGGCTCACATAGGCTACACCAGATCTCTAAATAAAAATAAACTGAGGACATAGGCTAGTATAGGCTCACATAGGCTACACCAGATCTCTAAATAAGAATAGACTGAGGACATAGGCTAGTATAGGCTCACATAGGCTGCACCGGATGTGTATATAAGAATAGACTGAGGACATAGGCTATTATAGGCTCACATAGGCTACACCTGATCTCTAAATAAGAATAGACTGAGGACATAGGCTAGTATAGGCTCACATAGGCTACACCAGATCTCTAAATAAAAATAAACTGAGGACATAGGCTAGTATAGGCTGACATAGGCTACACCAGATCTCTAAATAAAAATAAACCGAGGACATAGGCTAGTATAGGCTGACATAGGCTACACCAGATCTCTAAATAAAAATAAACTGAGGACATAGGCTAGTATAGGCTGACATAGGCTACACCAGATCTCTAAATAAAAATAAACTGAGGGCATAGGCTAGTATAGGCTCACATAGGCTGCACCAGATGTGTATATAAGAATAGACTGAGGACATAGGCTAGTATAGCCTCACATAGGCTACACCAGATGTGTATATAAGAATAGACTGAGGACATAGGCTAGTATAGGCTCACCTAGGCTACACCAGATCTCTAAATAAGTATAGACTCAGGACTTAAGCTAGTATAGGCTCACATAGGCTACACAAGATTTGTATATAAGAATAGACTGAGGACATTGGCTAGTATGGGCTCACATAGGCTACACCAGATCTCTAAATAAGAATCGACTGAGGACATAGGCTAGTATAGGCTCACATAGGCTACACCAGATCTCTAAATAAGAATAGACTGAGGACATAGGCTAGTATAGGCTCACATAGGCTACACCAGATGTGTATATAAGAATAGACTGAGGATATAGGCTAGTATAGGCTCACATAGGCTACACCAGATCTCTAAATAAGAATAGACTGAGGACATAGGCTAGTATAGGCTCACATAGGCTACACCAGATGTGTATCTAAAAATTGACTGAGGACATAGGCTAGTATAGGCTCACATAGGCTGCACCAGATGTGTATATAATAATAGACTGAGGACATAGACTAGTATAGGCTCACATAGGCTGCAACATTTGTGTATATAAGAATAGACTGAGGACATAGGCTAGTATAGGCTCACATAGGCTACACCAGATGTGTATATAAGAATAGGCTGAGGACATAAGCTAGTATAGGCTCACATAGGCTGCACCAGATGTGTATATCAGAATAGACTGAGGACATAGGCTAGTATAGGCCCACATAGGCTACACCACATCTCTAAATAAGAATAGACTGAGGACATAGGCTAGTATAGGCTCACATAGGCTACACCAGATGTGTAAATAAGAATAGACTGAGGACATAGGCTAGTATAGGCTCACATAGGCTACACCAGATGTGTATATAAGAATAAACTGAGGACATAGCCTAGTATAGGCTCACATAGGGTACACCAGATCTCTAAATAAGAATAGACTGAGGACATAGGCTAGTATAGGCTCACATAGGCTACACCAGGTTTGTATATAAGAATAAACTGAGAACATAGGCTAGTATAGGCTCACATAGGCTACACCAGATGTGTATATAAGAATTGACTGAGGACATAGGCTAGTATAGGCTCACATAGGCTACACCAGATCTCTAAATAAGAATAGACTGAGCACATAGGCTAATATAGGCTCACATAGGCTACACCAGATCTCTAAATAAGAATAGACTGAGCACATACGCTAGCATAGGCTCACATAGGTTACACCAGATGTGTATATAAGAATAGACTGAGCACATAGGCTAATATAGGCTCACATAGGCTACACCAGATCTCTAAATAAGAATAGACTGAGGACATAGGCTATTATAGCCTCACATAGGCTACACCAGATGTGTATATAAGGATAGACTGAGGACATAGGCTAGTATAGGCTCACATAAGATGAACCAGATGTGTATATAAGAATAGACTGAGGACATAGGCTAGTATAGGCTCACATAGGCTACACCAGATGTGTATATAAGAATAGACTGAGGACATAGGCTAGTATAGCCTCACATAGGCTACACCAGATGTGTATATAAGAATAGACTGAGGACATAGGCTAGTATAGGCTCACATAGGCTACACCAGATCTCTAAATAAGTATAGACTCAGGACTTAAGCTAGTATAGGCTCACATAGGCTACACAAGATTTGTATATAAGAATAGACTGAGGACATTGGCTAGTATGGGCTCACATAGGCTACACCAGATCTCTAAATAAGAATCGACTGAGGACATAGGCTAGTATAGGCTCACATAGGCTACACCAGATCTCTAAATAAGAATAGACTGAGGACATAGGCTAGTATAGGCTCACATAGGCTACACCAGATGTGTATATAAGAATAGACTGAGGATATAGGCTAGTATAGGCTCACATAGGCTACACCAGATCTCTAAAAAAGAATAGACTGAGGACATAGGCTAGTATAGGCTCACATAGGCTACACCAGATGTGTATCTAAAAATAGACTGAGGACATAGGCTAGTATAGGCTCACATAGGCTGCACCAGATGTGTATATAATAATAGACTGAGGACATAGACTAGTATAGGCTCACATAAGCTGCAACATTTGTGTATATAAGAATAGACTGAGGACATAGGCTAGTATAGGCTCACATAGGCTACACCAGATGTGTATATAAGAATAGGCTGAGGACATAAGCTAGTATAGGCTCACATAGGCTGCACCAGATGTGTATATCAGAATAGACTGAGGACATAGGCTAGTATAGGCCCACATAGGCTACACCACATCTCTAAATAAGAATAGACTGAGGACATAGGCTAGTATAGGCTCACATAGGCTACACCAGATGTGTAAATAAGAATAGACTGAGGACATAGGCTAGTATAGGCTCACATAGGCTACACCAGATGTGTATATAAGAATAAACTGAGGACATAGCCTAGTATAGGCTCACATAGGGTACACCAGATCTCTAAATAAGAATAGACTGAGGACATAGGCTAGTATAGGCTCACATAGGCTACACCAGATTTGCATATAAGAATAAACTGAGAAAATAGGCTAGTATAGGCTCACATAGGCTACACCAGATGTGTATATAAGAATTGACTGAGGACATAGGCTAGTATAGGCTCACATAGGCTACACCAGATTTCTAAATAAGAATAGACTGAGCACATAGGCTAATATAGGCTCACATAGGCTACACCAGATCTCTAAATAAGAATAGACTGAGCACATACGCTAGTATAGGCTCACATAGGTTACACCAGATGTGTATATAAGAATAGACTGAGGACATAGGCTAGTATAGCCTCACATAGGCTACACCAGTCCTCTAAATAAGAATAGACTGAGGACATAGGCTAGTATAGGCTCACATAGGCTGCACCCTATGTGTATATAAGAATAGACTGAGGACATAGGCTAGTATAGGCTCACATAGGCTACACCAGATGTGTATATAAGGATAGACTGAGGACATAGGCTAGTGTAGTCTCACATAGGATGAACCAGATGTGTATATAAGAATAGACTGAGGACATAGGCTAGTATAGGCTCACATAGGCTACACCAGATGTGTATATAAGAATAGACTGAGGACATAGGCTAGTATAGGCTCAGATAGGCTACACCAGATGTGTATATAAGAATAGACTGAGCACGTAGGCTAGTATAGGCTTACATAGGCCACACCAGATCTCTAAATAAGTATAGACTGAGGACATAGGCTAGTATAGGCTCACATAGGCTACACCAGATCTCTAAATAAGAATAGTCTGAGGACATAGGTTAGTATAGGCTCACATAGGGTACACCAGATCTCTAAATAGGTACAGACTGGGGAGATAAGCTAGTATAGGCTCACATAGGCTACACCAGATGTGTATATAAGAATAGACTGAGGACATAGGCTAGTATAGGCTCCGATAGGCTGCACCAGATGTGTATATAAGAATAGACTGAGGACATAGGCTAGTATAGGCTCCGATAGGCTGCACCAGATGTGTATATAAGAATAGACTGAGGACATAGGCTAGTATAGGCTCCGATAGGCTGCACCAGATGTGTATATAAGAATAGACTGGTTACATAGGCTAGTATAGGCTCACATAGGCTGCACCCTATGTGTATATAAGAATAGACTGAGGACATAGGCTAGTATAGGCTCACATAGGCTACACCAGATGTGTATATAAGAATAAACTGAGGACATAGGCTAGTATAGGCTCATATAGGCTACACCAGATCTCTAAATAAGAATAGACTGAGGACATAGGCTAGTATAGGCTCACATAGGCTACACCAGATGTGTATATAAGAATAAACTGAGGACATAGGCTAGTATAGGCTCACATAGGCTGAACCAGATGTGTATATAAGAATAGGCTGAGGACATAGGCTAGTATAGGCTCACATAGGCTACACCAGATGTGTATATAAGAATAGACTGAGGACATAGGCTAGTATAGCTTCACATAGGCTGCACCGGATGTGTATATAAAAATAGACTGAGGACGTAGGCTAGTATAGGCTCACATAGGCTACACCAGATCTCTAAATAAGAATAGACTGAGGACATAGGCTAGTATAGGCTCACATAGGCTGCACCATCTGTGTATATAAGAATAGACTGAGGACATAGGCTAGTATAGCCTCACATAGGCTACACCAGATGTGTATATAAGAATAGACTGAGGACATAGGCTAGTATAGGCTCACATAGGATGAACCAGATGTGTATATAAGAATAGACTGAGGACATAGGCTAGTATAGGCTCACATAGGCTACACCAGATGTATATATAAGCATAGAGTGAGGACATAGGCTAGTATAGGCTCACATAGGCTGCACCAGATGTGTATATAAGAATAGACTGAGGACATAGGCTAGTACAGGCTCACATAGGCTACACCAGATCTATAAATAAGAATAGACTGAGGACATAGGCTAGTATAGGCTCACATAGGCTACACCAGATTTGTATATAAGAATAGACTGAGGACATAGGCTAGTATAGGCTCACATAGGCTACACCAGATCTCTAAATAGGGACTGACTGGGGAGATAAGCTTGTATAGGCTCACATAGGCTACACCAGATCTCTAAATAAGAATAGACTGAGGACATAGGCTAGTATAGGCTCACATAGGCTGCACCAGATGTGTATATAAGAATACACTGAGGACATAGGCTAGTATAGCCTCACATAGGCCACACCAGATGTGTATATAAGAATAGACTGAGCACATAGGCTAGTATAGGCTCACATAGGCTACACCTGATCTCTAAATAAGAATAGACTGAGGACATAGGCTAGTATAGGCTCACATAGGCTACACCAGATCTCTAAATAAGAATAGACTGAGGACATAGGCTAGTATAGGCTTACATAGGCTGCACCGGATGTGTATATAAGAATAGACTGAGGACATAGGCTAGTATAGGCTCACATAGGCTACACCTGATCTCTAAATAAGAATAGACTGAGGACATAGGCTAGTATAGGCTCACATAGGCTACACCAGATCTCTAAATAAGAATAAACTGAGGACATAGGCTAGTATAGGCTGACATAGGCTACACCAGATCTCTAAATAGGTACTGACTGGGGAGATAAGCTAGTATAGGCTCACATAGGCTACACCAGATCTCTAAACAAGAGTAGACTGAGGACATAGGCTAGTATAGGCTCACATAGGCTACACCAGATGTGTATATAAGAATAGACTGAGGACATAGGCTAGTATAGGCTCTCATAGGCTGCACCGAATGTGTATATAAGAATAGACTGACGACATAGGCTAGTATAGGCTCACATAGGCTACACCAGATCTCTAAATAAGAATAGACTGAGGACATAGGCTAGTATAGGCTCTCATAGGCTGCACCGAATGTGTATATAAGAATAGACTGAGGACATAGGCTAGTATAGGCTCAAATAGGCTACACCAGATCTCTAATAAGAATAGACTGAGGACATAGGCTAGTATAGGCTCACATAGGCTACACCAGATGTGTATATAAGAATAGACTGAGGACATAGGCTAATATAGGCTCACATAGGCCACACCAGAAGTGTATATAAGAATAGACTGAGCACATAGGCTAGTATAGGCTCACATAGGCTACACCTGATCTCTAAATAAGAATAGACTGAGGACATAGGCTAGTATAGGCTCACATAGGCTACACCAGATCTCTAAATAAGAATAGACTGAGGACATAGGCTAGTATAGGCTCACATAGGCTGCACCGGATGGGTATATAAGAATAGACTGAGGACAGGGGCTAGTATAGGCTCACATAGGCTACACCAGATCTCTAAATAAGAATAGACTGACGGCATAGGCTAGTATAGGCTCACATAGGCTGCACCAGATGTGTATATAAGAATAGACTGAGGACATAGGCTAGTATAGCCTCACATAGGCTACACCAGATGTGTATATAAGAATAGACTGAGGACATAGGCTAGTATAGGCTCACATAGGCTACACCAGATCTCTAAATAAGTATAGACTCAGGACTTAGGCTAGTATAGCCTCACATAGGCTACACCAGATGTGTATATAAGAATAGACTGAGGACATAGGCTAGTATAGGCTCACATAGGCTACACCTGATCTCTAAATAAGAATAGACTGAGGACATAGGCTAGTATAGGATCACATAGGCTACACCAGATCTCTAAATAAGAATAGACTGAGGACATAGGCTAGTATGGGCTCACATAGGCTACACCAGATCTCTAAATAAGAATAGATTGGGCACATAGGCTAGTATAGGCTCAGATAGGCTACACCAGATGTGTATATAACAATAGACTGAGGACATAGGCTAGTATAGGCTCACATAGGCTGCACCAGATGTGTATATAAGAATAGACTGAGGACAAGGGCTAGTATAGGCTCACATAGGTTACACCAGATGTGTATATAAGAATAGACTGAGGACATAGGCTAGTGTGGGCTCACATAGGCTGCACCAGATGTGTATATAAGAATAGACTGAGGACATAGGCTAGTATAGGCTCAGATAGGCTACACCAGATGTGTATATAAGAATAGACCGAGCACATAGGCTGGTATAGGCTCAAATAGGGTACACCAGATCTCGAAATAAGAATAGACTGAGGACATAGGCTAGTATAGGCTCACATAGGCTACACCAGATGTGTATATAAGAATAGACTGAGGACATAGGCTAGTATAGGCTCACATAGGCTACACCAGATCTCTAAATAAGAATAGACTGATGACATAGGGTAGTATAGGCTCACATAGGCTACACCACATGTGTATATAAGAATAGACTGAGGACATAGGCTAGTATAGGCTCACATAGGCTGCACCAGATGTGTATATAACAATAGACTGAGGACATAGGTTAGTATAGGCTCACATAGGCTGCACCAGATGTGTATATAAGAATAGACTGAGGACAAGGGCTAGTATAGGCTCACATAGGTTACACCAGATGTGTATATAAGAATAGACTGAGGACATAGGCTAGTGTGGGCTCACATAGGCTGCACCAGATGTGTATATAAGAATAGACTGAGGACATAGGCTAGTATAGGCTCAGATAGGCTACACCAGATGTGTATATAAGAATAGACCGAGCACATAGGCTAGTATAGGCTCAAATAGGGTACACCAGATCTCGAAATAAGAATAGACTGAGGACATAGGCTAGTATAGGCTCACATAGGCTACACCAGATGTGTATATAAGAATAGACTGAGGACATAGGCTAGTATAGGCTCACATAGGCTACACCAGATCTCTAAATAAGAATAGACTGATGACATAGGGTAGTATAGGCTCACATAGGCTGCACCGGATGTGTATATAAGAATAGACTGAGGACATAGGCTAGTATAGGCTCACATAGGCTACACCAGATCTCAAAATAAGAATAGACTGAGGACATAGGCTAGTATAGGCTCACATAGGCTACACCAAATGTGTATATAAGAATAGACTGAGGACATAGGCTAGTATAGGCTCACATAGGCTGCACCAGATGTGTATATAAGAATAGACTGAGGACATAGGCTAGTATAGGCTCACATAGGCTACACCAGATGTGTATATAAGAATAGACTGAGGACATAGGCTAGTATAGGCTCACATAGGCTACACCAGATATGTATATAAGAATAGACTGAGGACATAGGCTAGTATAGGCTCCCATAGGCTGCACCAAATCTTTAAATTAACATAGTCTGAGGACATAGGCCAATATAGGCTCACGTAGGCTATACCAAATCTCTATATAAGTATAACTGAGGACACACGCTACTATAGGCTCACATAGGCTATACCAAATCTCTATATAAGTATAGACTGGGGACATACGCTACTATAGACTCACATAGGCTACACCAGATCTGTATATAAGCATAGACTGAGGACATAGGCTAGTATAGGCTACACCAGAACTGCATATAAGTACAGACGTCGGACATAGGGTAGTGTAGGCCACACCAGATCTGTATATAAGTATAGACTGAAGACATAGGCTACACCAGATCTGTATATAAGAATAAACTGAGGACATAGGCTAGTATAGGCTCACATAGGAAACACCAGATGTGTATATAAGAATAAACTGAGGACATAGGCTAGTATAGGCTCACATAGGCTGCACCAGATGTGTATATAAGAATAGACTGAGGACATAGGCTAGTATAGGCTCACATAGGCTACACCAGATGTGTATATAAGAATAGACTGAGGACATAGGCTAGTATAGGCTCACATAGGCTACACCAGATGTGTATATGAGAATAAACTGAGGACATAGGCTAGTATAGGCTCACATAGGCTACACCAGATCTCTAAATAAGAATAGACTGAGGACATAGGCTAGTATAGGCTCACATAGGCTACACCAGATGTGTATATAAGAATAAACTGAGGACATAGGCTAGTATAGGCTCACATAGGCTGCACCAGATGTGTATATAGGAATAGACTTAGGACATAGGCTAGTATAGGCTCACATAGGCTACACCAGATCTCTAAATAAGAATAGACTGAGCACATAGGCTAGTATAGGCTCACATAGGCTACACCAGATGTGTATATAAGAATAGACTGAGCACATAGGCTAGTATAGGCTCACATAGGCTACACCAGATCTCTAAATAAGAATAGAATGAGCACATAGGCTAGTATACGCTCACATGGGCTACACCAGATCTCTAAATAAGAATAGACTGAGCACATAGGCTAGTATAGGCTCACATAGGCTACACCAGATGTGTATATAAGAATAGACTGAGGACATAGGCTAGCATAGGCTCACATAGGCTACACCAAATCTCTAAATAAGAATAGAGTGAGCACATAGGCTAGTATAGGCTCACATAGGCTACACCAGATCTCTAAATAAGAATAGACTGAGGACATAGGCTAGTATAGGCTCACATAGGCTGCACCAGATGTGTATATAAGAATGGACTGAGGACATAGGCTAGTATAGGCTCACATAGGTTACACCAGATCTCTAAATAGGTATAGACTGAGGACATAGGCTAGTATAACTTACACAGGCTGCACCAGATGTGTATATAAGAATAGACTGAGGTCATAGGCTAGTATAGGCTCACATAGGCTACACCAGATGTGTATATAAGAATAGACTGAGGACATAGGCTAGTATAGGCTCACATAGGCTACACCAGATGTGTATATAAGAATAAACTGAGGACATAGGCTAGTATAGGCTCACATAGGCTGCACCAGATGTGTATATAGGAATAGACTTAGGACATAGGCTAGTATAGGCTCACATAGGCTGCACCAGATCTCTAAATAAGAATAGACTGAGCACATAGGCTAGTATAGGCTCACATAGGCTACACCAGATCTCTAAATAAGAATAGACTGAGCACATAGGCTAGTATAGGCTCACATAGGCTACACCAGATGTGTATATAAGAATAGACTGAGCACATAGGCTAGTATAGGCTCACATAGGCTACACCAGATCTCTAAATAAGAATAGACTGAGCACATAGGCTAGTATAGGCTCACATAGGCTACACCAGATGTGTATATAAGAATAGACTGAGGACATAGGCTAGCATAGGCTCACATAGGCTACACCAAATCTCTAAATAAGAATAGACTGATGACATAGGGTAGTATAGGCTCACATAGGCTACACCAGATCTCTAAATAAGAATAGAATGAGCACATAGGCTAGTATACGCTCACATAGGCTACACCAGATCTCTAAATAAGAATAGACTGAGCACATAGGCTAGTATAGGCTCACATAGGCTACACCAGATGTGTATATAAGAATAGACTGAGGACATAGGCTAGCATAGGCTCACATAGGCTACACCAAATCTCTAAATAAGAATAGACTGATGACATAGGGTAGTATAGGCTCACATAGGCTGCACCAGATGTGTATATAAGAATAGACTGATGACATAGGCTAGTATAGGCTCACATAGGAAACACCAGATGTGTATATAAGAATAAACTGAGGACATAGGCTAGTATAGGCTCACATAGGCTACACCAGATCTCTAAATAAGAATAGACTGAGGACATAGGCTAGTATAGGCTCACATAGGAAACACCAGATGTGTATATAAGAATAAACTGAGGACATAGCCTAGTATAGGCTCACATAGGCTGCACCAGATGTGTATATAAGAATAGACTGAGGACATAGGCTAGTATAGTCTCACATAGGCTACACCAGATGTGTATATAAGAATAGACTGAGGACATAGGCTAGTATAGGCTCACATAGGCTACACCAGATGTGTATATGAGAATAAACTGAGGACATAGGCTAGTATAGGCTCACATAGGCTACACCAGATCTCTAAATAAGAATAGACTGAGGACATAGGCTAGTATAGGCTCACATAGGCTACACCAGATGTGTATATAAGAATAAACTGAGGACATAGGCTAGTATAGGCTCACATAGGCTGCACCAGATGTGTATATAGGAATAGACTTAGGACATAGGCTAGTATAGGCTCACATAGGCTGCACCAGATCTCTAAATAAGAATAGACTGAGCACATAGGCTAGTATAGGCTCACATAGGCTACACCAGATCTCTAAATAAGAATAGACTGAGCACATAGGCTGGTATAGGCTCACATAGGCTACACCAGATGTGTATATAAGAATAGACTGAGCACATAGGCTAGTATAGGCTCACATAGGCTACACCAGATCTCTAAATAAGAATAGAATGAGCACATAGGCTAGCATACGCTCACATGGGCTACACCAGATCTCTAAATAAGAATAGACTGAGCACATAGGCTAGTATAGGCTCACATAGGCTACACCAGATGTGTATATAAGAATAGACTGAGGACATAGGCTAGCATAGGCTCACATAGGCTACACCAAATCTCTAAATAAGAATAGAGTGAGCACATAGGCTAGTATAGGCTCACATAGGCTACACCAGATCTCTAAATAAGAATAGACTGAGGACATAGGCTAGTATAGGCTCACATAGGCTGCACCAGATGTGTATATAAGAATAGACTGAGGACATAGGCTAGTATAGGCTCACATAGGTTACACCAGATCTCTAAATAAGTATAGACTGAGGACATAGGCTAGTATAGGCTTACACAGGCTGCACCAGATGTGTATATAAGAATAGACTGAGGTCATAGGCTAGTATAGGCTCACATAGGCTACACCAGATGTGTATATAAGAATAGACTGAGGACATAGGCTAGTATAGGCTCACATAGGCTACACCAGATGTGTATATAAGAATAAACTGAGGACATAGGCTAGTATAGGCTCACATAGGCTGCACCAGATGTGTATATAGGAATAGACTTAGGACATAGGCTAGTATAGGCTCACATAGGCTGCACCAGATCTCTAAATAAGAATAGACTGAGCACATAGGCTAGTATAGGCTCACATAGGCTACACCAGATCTCTAAATAAGAATAGACTGAGCACATAGGCTAGTATAGGCTCACATAGGCTACACCAGATGTGTATATAAGAATAGACTGAGCACATAGGCTAGTATAGGCTCACATAGGCTACACCAGATCTCTAAATAAGAATAGAATGAGCACATAGGCTAGTATACGCTCACATAGGCTACACCAGATCTCTAAATAAGAATAGACTGAGCACATAGGCTAGTATAGGCTCACATAGGCTACACCAGATGTGTATATAAGAATAGACTGAGGACATAGGCTAGCATAGGCTCACATAGGCTACACCAAATCTCTAAATAAGAATAGACTGATGACATAGGGTAGTATAGGCTCACATAGGCTACACCAGATCTCTAAATAAGAATAGAATGAGCACATAGGCTAGTATACGCTCACATAGGCTACACCAGATCTCTAAATAAGAATAGACTGAGCACATAGGCTAGTATAGGCTCACATAGGCTACACCAGATGTGTATATAAGAATAGACTGAGGACATAGGCTAGCATAGGCTCACATAGGCTACACCAAATCTCTAAATAAGAATAGACTGATGACATAGGGTAGTATAGGCTCACATAGGCTGCACCAGATGTGTATATAAGAATAGACTGATGACATAGGCTAGTATAGGCTCACATAGGAAACACCAGATGTGTATATAAGAATAAACTGAGGACATAGGCTAGTATAGGCTCACATAGGCTACACCAGATCTCTAAATAAGAATAGACTGAGGACATAGGCTAGTATAGGCTCACATAGGAAACACCAGATGTGTATATAAGAACAAACTGAGGACATAGGCTAGTATAGGCTCACATAGGCTGCACCAGATGTGTATATAAGAATAGACTGAGGACATAGGCTAGTATAGGCTCACATAGGCTACACCAGATGTGTATATAAGAATAGACTGAGGACATAGGCTAGTATAGGCTCACATAGGCTACACCAGATGTGTATATGAGAATAAACTGAGGACATAGGCTAGTATAGGCTCACATAGGCTACACCAGATCTCTAAATAAGAATAGACTGAGGACATAGGCTAGTATAGGCTCACATAGGCTACACCAGATGTGTATATAAGAATAAACTGAGGACATAGGCTAGTATAGGCTCACATAGGCTGCACCAGATGTGTATATAGGAATAGACTTAGGACATAGGCTAGTATAGGCTCACATAGGCTGCACCAGATCTCTAAATAAGAATAGACTGAGCACATAGGCTAGTATAGGCTCACATAGGCTACACCAGATCTCTAAATAAGAATAGACTGAGCACATAGGCTAGTATAGGCTCACATAGGCTACACCAGATGTGTATATAAGAATAGACTGAGCACATAGGCTAGTATAGGCTCACATAGGCTACACCAGATCTCTAAATAAGAATAGAATGAGCACATAGGCTAGTATACGCTCACATAGGCTACACCAGATCTCTAAATAAGAATAGACTGAGCACATAGGCTAGTATAGGCTCACATAGGCTACACCAGATGTGTATATAAGAATAGACTGAGGACATAGGCTAGCATAGGCTCACATAGGCTACACCAAATCTCTAAATAAGAATAGACTGATGACATAGGGTAGTATAGGCTCACATAGGCTACACCAGATCTCTAAATAAGAATAGAATGAGCACATAGGCTAGTATACGCTCACATAGGCTACACCAGATCTCTAAATAAGAATAGACTGAGGACATAGGCTAGTATAGGCTCACATAGGCTGCACCAGATGTGTATATAAGAATAGACTGAGGACAAAGGCTAGTATAGGCTCACATAGGTTACACCAGATCTCTAAATAAGTATAGACTGAGGACATAGGCTAGTATAGGCTTACATAGGTTGCACCAGATGTGTATATAAGAATAGACTGAGGTCATAGGCTAGTATAGGCTCACATAGGCTACACCAGATGTGTATATAAGAATAGACTGAGGACATAGGCTAGTATAGGCTCACATAGGCTACACCAGATGTGTATATAAGAATAGACTGAGGACATAGGCTAGCATAGGCTCACATAGCCTACACCAAATCTCTAAATAAGAATAGACTGATGACATAGGGTAGTATAGGCTCACATAGGCTGCACCAGATGTGTATATAAGAATAGACTGATGACATAGGCTAGTATAGGCTCACATAGGAAACACCAGATGTGTATATAAGAATAAACTGAGGACATAGGCTAGTATAGGCTCACATAGGCTACACCAGATCTCTAAATAAGAATAGACTGAGGACATAGGCTAGTATAGGCTCACATAGGCTGCACCAGATGTGTATATAAGAATAGACTGAGGACATAGGCTAGTATAGGCTCAAATAGGTTACACCAGATCTCTAAATAAGTATAGACTGAGGACATAGGCTAGTATAGGCTTACATAGGCTGCACCAGATGTGTATATAAGAATAGACTGAGGTCATAGGCTAGTATAGGCTCACATAGGCTACACCAGATGTGTATATAAGAATAGACTGAGGACATAGGCTAGTATAGGCTCACATAGGCTACACCAGATGTGTATATAAGAATAGACTGAGGACATAGGCTAGTATAGGCTCACTTAGGCTACACCAGATCTCTAAATAAGAATAGACTGAGGACATAGGCTAGTATAGGCTCACATAGGCTACACCACATGTGTATATAAGAATAGACTGAGGACATAGGCTAGTATAGGCTCACATAGGCTGCACCAGATGTGTATATAACAATAGACTGAGGACATAGGCTAGTATAGGCTCACATAGGCTACACCACATGTGTATATAAGAATAGACTGAGGACATAGGCTAGTATAGGCTCACATAGGCTGCACCAGATGTGTATATAACAATAGACTGAGGACATAGGCTAGTATAGGCTCACATAGGCTGCACCAGATGTGTATATAAGAATAGACTGAGGACAAGGGCTAGTATAAGCTCACATAGGTTACACCAGATGTGTATATAAGAATAGACTGAGGACATAGGCTAGTGTGGGCTCACATAGGCTGCACCAGATGTGTATATAAGAATAGACTGAGGACATAGGCTAGTATAGGCTCAGATAGGCTACACCAGATGTGTATATAAGAATAGACCGAGCACATAGGCTAGTATAGGCTCAAATAGGGTACACCAGATCTCGAAATAAGAATAGACTGAGGACATAGGCTAGTATAGGCTCACATAGGCTACACCAGATGTGTATATAAGAATAGACTGAGGACATAGGCTAGTATAGGCTCACATAGGCTACACCAGATCTCTAAATAAGAATAGACTGATGACATAGGGTAGTATAGGCTCACATAGGCTGCACCGGATGTGTATATAAGAATAGACTGAGGACATAGGCTAGTATAGGCTCACATAGGCTACACCAGATCTCAAAATAAGAATAGGCTGAGGACATAGGCTAGTATAGGCTCACATAGGCTACACCAAATGTGTATATAAGAATAGACTGAGGACATAGGCTAGTATAGGCTCACATAGGCTGCACCAGATGTGTATATAAGAATAGACTGAGGACATAGGCTAGTATAGGCTCACATAGGCTACACCAGATGTGTATATAAGAATAGACTGAGGACATAGGCTAGTATAGGCTCACATAGGCTACACCAGATATGTATATAAGAATAGACTGAGGACATAGGCTAGTATAGGCTCCCATAGGCTGCACCAAATCTTTAAATTAACATAGTCTGAGGACATAGGCCAATATAGGCTCACGTAGGCTATACCAAATCTCTATATAAGTATAACTGAGGACACACGCTACTATAGGCTCACATAGGCTATACCAAATCTCTATATAAGTATAGACTGGGGACATACGCTACTATAGACTCACATAGGCTACACCAGATCTGTATATAAGCATAGACTGAGGACATAGGCTAGTATAGGCTACACCAGAACTGCATATAAGTACAGACGTCGGACATAGGGTAGTGTAGGCCACACCAGATCTGTATATAAGTATAGACTGAAGACATAGGCTACACCAGATCTGTATATAAGAATAAACTGAGGACATAGGCTAGTATAGGCTCACATAGGAAACACCAGATGTGTATATAAGAATAAACTGAGGACATAGGCTAGTATAGGCTCACATAGGCTGCACCAGATGTGTATATAAGAATAGACTGAGGACATAGGCTAGTATAGGCTCACATAGGCTACACCAGATGTGTATATAAGAATAGACTGAGGACATAGGCTAGTATAGGCTCACATAGGCTACACCAGATGTGTATATGAGAATAAACTGAGGACATAGGCTAGTATAGGCTCACATAGGCTACACCAGATCTCTAAATAAGAATAGACTGAGGACATAGGCTAGTATAGGCTCACATAGGCTACACCAGATGTGTATATAAGAATAAACTGAGGACATAGGCTAGTATAGGCTCACATAGGCTGCACCAGATGTGTATATAGGAATAGACTTAGGACATAGGCTAGTATAGGCTCACATAGGCTACACCAGATCTCTAAATAAGAATAGACTGAGCACATAGGCTAGTATAGGCTCACATAGGCTACACCAGATGTGTATATAAGAATAGACTGAGCACATAGGCTAGTATAGGCTCACATAGGCTACACCAGATCTCTAAATAAGAATAGAATGAGCACATAGGCTAGTATACGCTCACATGGGCTACACCAGATCTCTAAATAAGAATAGACTGAGCACATAGGCTAGTATAGGCTCACATAGGCTACACCAGATGTGTATATAAGAATAGACTGAGGACATAGGCTAGCATAGGCTCACATAGGCTACACCAAATCTCTAAATAAGAATAGAGTGAGCACATAGGCTAGTATAGGCTCACATAGGCTACACCAGATCTCTAAATAAGAATAGACTGAGGACATAGGCTAGTATAGGCTCACATAGGCTGCACCAGATGTGTATATAAGAATGGACTGAGGACATAGGCTAGTATAGGCTCACATAGGTTACACCAGATCTCTAAATAGGTATAGACTGAGGACATAGGCTAGTATAGGCTTACACAGGCTGCACCAGATGTGTATATAAGAATAGACTGAGGTCATAGGCTAGTATAGGCTCACATAGGCTACACCAGATGTGTATATAAGAATAGACTGAGGACATAGGCTAGTATAGGCTCACATAGGCTACACCAGATGTGTATATAAGAATAAACTGAGGACATAGGCTAGTATAGGCTCACATAGGCTGCACCAGATGTGTATATAGGAATAGACTTAGGACATAGGCTAGTATAGGCTCACATAGGCTGCACCAGATCTCTAAATAAGAATAGACTGAGCACATAGGCTAGTATAGGCTCACATAGGCTACACCAGATCTCTAAATAAGAATAGACTGAGCACATAGGCTAGTATAGGCTCACATAGGCTACACCAGATGTGTATATAAGAATAGACTGAGCACATAGGCTAGTATAGGCTCACATAGGCTACACCAGATCTCTAAATAAGAATAGACTGAGCACATAGGCTAGTATAGGCTCACATAGGCTACACCAGATGTGTATATAAGAATAGACTGAGGACATAGGCTAGCATAGGCTCACATAGGCTACACCAAATCTCTAAATAAGAATAGACTGATGACATAGGGTAGTATAGGCTCACATAGGCTACACCAGATCTCTAAATAAGAATAGAATGAGCACATAGGCTAGTATACGCTCACATAGGCTACACCAGATCTCTAAATAAGAATAGACTGAGCACATAGGCTAGTATAGGCTCACATAGGCTACACCAGATGTGTATATAAGAATAGACTGAGGACATAGGCTAGCATAGGCTCACATAGGCTACACCAAATCTCTAAATAAGAATAGACTGATGACATAGGGTAGTATAGGCTCACATAGGCTGCACCAGATGTGTATATAAGAATAGACTGATGACATAGGCTAGTATAGGCTCACATAGGAAACACCAGATGTGTATATAAGAATAAACTGAGGACATAGGCTAGTATAGGCTCACATAGGCTACACCAGATCTCTAAATAAGAATAGACTGAGGACATAGGCTAGTATAGGCTCACATAGGAAACACCAGATGTGTATATAAGAATAAACTGAGGACATAGCCTAGTATAGGCTCACATAGGCTGCACCAGATGTGTATATAAGAATAGACTGAGGACATAGGCTAGTATAGTCTCACATAGGCTACACCAGATGTGTATATAAGAATAGACTGAGGACATAGGCTAGTATAGGCTCACATAGGCTACACCAGATGTGTATATGAGAATAAACTGAGGACATAGGCTAGTATAGGCTCACATAGGCTACACCAGATCTCTAAATAAGAATAGACTGAGGACATAGGCTAGTATAGGCTCACATAGGCTACACCAGATGTGTATATAAGAATAAACTGAGGACATAGGCTAGTATAGGCTCACATAGGCTGCACCAGATGTGTATATAGGAATAGACTTAGGACATAGGCTAGTATAGGCTCACATAGGCTGCACCAGATCTCTAAATAAGAATAGACTGAGCACATAGGCTAGTATAGGCTCACATAGGCTACACCAGATCTCTAAATAAGAATAGACTGAGCACATAGGCTGGTATAGGCTCACATAGGCTACACCAGATGTGTATATAAGAATAGACTGAGCACATAGGCTAGTATAGGCTCACATAGGCTACACCAGATCTCTAAATAAGAATAGAATGAGCACATAGGCTAGCATACGCTCACATGGGCTACACCAGATCTCTAAATAAGAATAGACTGAGCACATAGGCTAGTATAGGCTCACATAGGCTACACCAGATGTGTATATAAGAATAGACTGAGGACATAGGCTAGCATAGGCTCACATAGGCTACACCAAATCTCTAAATAAGAATAGAGTGAGCACATAGGCTAGTATAGGCTCACATAGGCTACACCAGATCTCTAAATAAGAATAGACTGAGGACATAGGCTAGTATAGGCTCACATAGGCTGCACCAGATGTGTATATAAGAATAGACTGAGGACATAGGCTAGTATAGGCTCACATAGGTTACACCAGATCTCTAAATAAGTATAGACTGAGGACATAGGCTAGTATAGGCTTACACAGGCTGCACCAGATGTGTATATAAGAATAGACTGAGGTCATAGGCTAGTATAGGCTCACATAGGCTACACCAGATGTGTATATAAGAATAGACTGAGGACATAGGCTAGTATAGGCTCACATAGGCTACACCAGATGTGTATATAAGAATAAACTGAGGACATAGGCTAGTATAGGCTCACATAGGCTGCACCAGATGTGTATATAGGAATAGACTTAGGACATAGGCTAGTATAGGCTCACATAGGCTGCACCAGATCTCTAAATAAGAATAGACTGAGCACATAGGCTAGTATAGGCTCACATAGGCTACACCAGATCTCTAAATAAGAATAGACTGAGCACATAGGCTAGTATAGGCTCACATAGGCTACACCAGATGTGTATATAAGAATAGACTGAGCACATAGGCTAGTATAGGCTCACATAGGCTACACCAGATCTCTAAATAAGAATAGAATGAGCACATAGGCTAGTATACGCTCACATAGGCTACACCAGATCTCTAAATAAGAATAGACTGAGCACATAGGCTAGTATAGGCTCACATAGGCTACACCAGATGTGTATATAAGAATAGACTGAGGACATAGGCTAGCATAGGCTCACATAGGCTACACCAAATCTCTAAATAAGAATAGACTGATGACATAGGGTAGTATAGGCTCACATAGGCTACACCAGATCTCTAAATAAGAATAGAATGAGCACATAGGCTAGTATACGCTCACATAGGCTACACCAGATCTCTAAATAAGAATAGACTGAGCACATAGGCTAGTATAGGCTCACATAGGCTACACCAGATGTGTATATAAGAATAGACTGAGGACATAGGCTAGCATAGGCTCACATAGGCTACACCAAATCTCTAAATAAGAATAGACTGATGACATAGGGTAGTATAGGCTCACATAGGCTGCACCAGATGTGTATATAAGAATAGACTGATGACATAGGCTAGTATAGGCTCACATAGGAAACACCAGATGTGTATATAAGAATAAACTGAGGACATAGGCTAGTATAGGCTCACATAGGCTACACCAGATCTCTAAATAAGAATAGACTGAGGACATAGGCTAGTATAGGCTCACATAGGAAACACCAGATGTGTATATAAGAACAAACTGAGGACATAGGCTAGTATAGGCTCACATAGGCTGCACCAGATGTGTATATAAGAATAGACTGAGGACATAGGCTAGTATAGGCTCACATAGGCTACACCAGATGTGTATATAAGAATAGACTGAGGACATAGGCTAGTATAGGCTCACATAGGCTACACCAGATGTGTATATGAGAATAAACTGAGGACATAGGCTAGTATAGGCTCACATAGGCTACACCAGATCTCTAAATAAGAATAGACTGAGGACATAGGCTAGTATAGGCTCACATAGGCTACACCAGATGTGTATATAAGAATAAACTGAGGACATAGGCTAGTATAGGCTCACATAGGCTGCACCAGATGTGTATATAGGAATAGACTTAGGACATAGGCTAGTATAGGCTCACATAGGCTGCACCAGATCTCTAAATAAGAATAGACTGAGCACATAGGCTAGTATAGGCTCACATAGGCTACACCAGATCTCTAAATAAGAATAGACTGAGCACATAGGCTAGTATAGGCTCACATAGGCTACACCAGATGTGTATATAAGAATAGACTGAGCACATAGGCTAGTATAGGCTCACATAGGCTACACCAGATCTCTAAATAAGAATAGAATGAGCACATAGGCTAGTATACGCTCACATAGGCTACACCAGATCTCTAAATAAGAATAGACTGAGCACATAGGCTAGTATAGGCTCACATAGGCTACACCAGATGTGTATATAAGAATAGACTGAGGACATAGGCTAGCATAGGCTCACATAGGCTACACCAAATCTCTAAATAAGAATAGACTGATGACATAGGGTAGTATAGGCTCACATAGGCTACACCAGATCTCTAAATAAGAATAGAATGAGCACATAGGCTAGTATACGCTCACATAGGCTACACCAGATCTCTAAATAAGAATAGACTGAGGACATAGGCTAGTATAGGCTCACATAGGCTGCACCAGATGTGTATATAAGAATAGACTGAGGACAAAGGCTAGTATAGGCTCACATAGGTTACACCAGATCTCTAAATAAGTATAGACTGAGGACATAGGCTAGTATAGGCTTACATAGGTTGCACCAGATGTGTATATAAGAATAGACTGAGGTCATAGGCTAGTATAGGCTCACATAGGCTACACCAGATGTGTATATAAGAATAGACTGAGGACATAGGCTAGTATAGGCTCACATAGGCTACACCAGATGTGTATATAAGAATAGACTGAGGACATAGGCTAGCATAGGCTCACATAGCCTACACCAAATCTCTAAATAAGAATAGACTGATGACATAGGGTAGTATAGGCTCACATAGGCTGCACCAGATGTGTATATAAGAATAGACTGATGACATAGGCTAGTATAGGCTCACATAGGAAACACCAGATGTGTATATAAGAATAAACTGAGGACATAGGCTAGTATAGGCTCACATAGGCTACACCAGATCTCTAAATAAGAATAGACTGAGGACATAGGCTAGTATAGGCTCACATAGGCTGCACCAGATGTGTATATAAGAATAGACTGAGGACATAGGCTAGTATAGGCTCAAATAGGTTACACCAGATCTCTAAATAAGTATAGACTGAGGACATAGGCTAGTATAGGCTTACATAGGCTGCACCAGATGTGTATATAAGAATAGACTGAGGTCATAGGCTAGTATAGGCTCACATAGGCTACACCAGATGTGTATATAAGAATAGACTGAGGACATAGGCTAGTATAGGCTCACATAGGCTACACCAGATGTGTATATAAGAATAGACTGAGGACATAGGCTAGTATAGGCTCACTTAGGCTACACCAGATCTCTAAATAAGAATAGACTGAGGACATAGGCTAGTATAGGCTCACATAGGCTACACCACATGTGTATATAAGAATAGACTGAGGACATAGGCTAGTATAGGCTCACATAGGCTGCACCAGATGTGTATATAACAATAGACTGAGGACATAGGCTAGTATAGGCTCACATAGGCTACACCACATGTGTATATAAGAATAGACTGAGGACATAGGCTAGTATAGGCTCACATAGGCTGCACCAGATGTGTATATAACAATAGACTGAGGACATAGGCTAGTATAGGCTCACATAGGCTGCACCAGATGTGTATATAAGAATAGACTGAGGACAAGGGCTAGTATAAGCTCACATAGGTTACACCAGATGTGTATATAAGAATAGACTGAGGACATAGGCTAGTGTGGGCTCACATAGGCTGCACCAGATGTGTATATAAGAATAGACTGAGGACATAGGCTAGTATAGGCTCAGATAGGCTACACCAGATGTGTATATAAGAATAGACCGAGCACATAGGCTAGTATAGGCTCAAATAGGGTACACCAGATCTCGAAATAAGAATAGACTGAGGACATAGGCTAGTATAGGCTCACATAGGCTACACCAGATGTGTATATAAGAATAGACTGAGGACATAGGCTAGTATAGGCTCACATAGGCTACACCAGATCTCTAAATAAGAATAGACTGATGACATAGGGTAGTATAGGCTCACATAGGCTGCACCGGATGTGTATATAAGAATAGACTGAGGACATAGGCTAGTATAGGCTCACATAGGCTACACCAGATCTCAAAATAAGAATAGACTGAGGACATAGGCTAGTATAGGCTCACATAGGCTACACCAAATGTGTATATAAGAATAGACTGAGGACATAGGCTAGTATAGGCTCACATAGGCTGCACCAGATGTGTATATAAGAATAGACTGAGGACATAGGCTAGTATAGGCTCACATAGGCTACACCAGATGTGTATATAAGAATAGACTGAGGACATAGGCTAGTATAGGCTCACATAGGCTACACCAGATATGTATATAAGAATAGACTGAGGACATAGGCTAGTATAGGCTCCCTTAGGCTGCACCAAATCTTTAAATTAATATAGTCTGAGGACATAGGCCAATATAGGCTCACGTAGGCTATACCAAATCTCTATATAAGTATAACTGAGGACACACGCTACTATAGGCTCACATAGGCTATACCAAATCTCTATATAAGTATAGACTGGGGACATACGCTACTATAGACTCACATAGGCTACACCAGATCTGTATATAAGCATAGACTGAGGACATAGGCTAGTATAGGCTACACCAGAACTGCATATAAGTACAGACGTCGTACATAGGGTAGCGTAGGCCACACCAGATCTGTATATAAGAATAAAATGAGGACATAGGCTAGTATAGGCTCACATAGGAAACACCAGATGTGTATATAAGAATAAACTGAGGACATAGGCTAGTATAGGCTCACATAGGCTGCACCAGATGTGTATATAAGAATAGACTGAGGACATAGGCTAGTATAGGCTCACATTGGCTACACCAGATGTGTATATAAGAATAGACTGAGGATATAGGCTAGTATAGGCTCACATAGGCTACACCAGATGTGTATATGAGAATAAACTGAGGACATACGCTAGTATAGGCTCACATAGGCTGCACCAGATCTCTAAATAAGAATAGACTGAGGACATAGGCTAGTATAGGCTCACATAGGCTACACCAGATGTGTATATAAGAATAGACTGAGGACATAGGCTAGTATAGGCTCACATAGGCTGCACCAGATGTGTATATAAGAATAGACTGAATACATAGGTTAGTATAGGCTTGCATAGGCTGCACCAGATGTGTATATAAGAATAGACTGAGGACATAGGCTAGTATAGGCTCACATAGGCTACACCAGATGTGTATATAAGAATAGACTGAGGACATAGGCTAGTATAGGCTCACATAGGCTGCACCAAATCTCTAAATTAATATAGTCTGAGGACATAGGCCAATATAGGCTCACGTAGGCTATACCAAATCTCTATATAAGTATAGACTGAGGACACACGCTACTATAGGCTCACATAGGCTATACCAAATCTCTATATAAGCATAGACTGGGGACATACGCTACTATAGACTCACATAGGCTACACCAGATGTGTATATAAGAATAGACTGAGGACATAGGCTAGTATAGGCTCACATAGGCTACACCAGATCTCAAAATAAGGATAGACTGAGGACATAGGCTAGTATAGGCTCACATAGGCTACACCAGATGTGTATATAACAATAGACTGAGGACATAGGCTAGTATAGGCTCACATAGGCTACACCAGATGTGTATATAAGAATAGACTGAGGACATAGGCTAGTGTAGGCTCACATAGGCTACACCAGATCTCTAAATAAGAATAGAATGAGCACATAGGCTAGTATACGCTCACATGGGCTACACCAGATCTCTAAATAAGAATAGACTGAGCACATATTCTAGTATAGGCTCACATAGGCTACACCAGATGTGTATATAAGAATAGACTGAGGACATAGGCTAGCATAGGCTCACATAGGCTACACCAAATCTCTAAATAAGAATAGAGTGAGCACATAGGCTAGTATAGGCTCACATAGGCTACACCAGATCTCTAAATAAGAATAGACTGAGGACATAGGCTAGTATAGGCTCACATAGGCTGCACCAGATGTGTATATAAGAATATACCGAGCACATAGGCTAGTATAGGCTCACATAGGTTACACCAGATCTCTAAATAATTATAGACTGAGGACATAGGCTAGTATAGGCTTACATAGGCTGCACCAGATGTGTATATAAGAATAGACTGAGGTCATAGGCTAGTATAGGCTCACATAGGCTACACCAGATGTGTATATAAGAATAGACTGAGGACATAGGCTAGTATAGGCTCACATAGGCTACACCAGATGTGTATATAAGAATAGACTGAGGACATAGGCTAGTATAGGCTCACATAGGCTGCACCAGATGTGTATATAAGAATAGACTGAATACATAGGCTAGTATAGGCTTGCATAGGCTGCACCAGATGTGTATATAAGAATAGACTGAGGACATAGGCTAGTATAGGCTCACATAGGCTACACCAGATGTGTATATAAGAATAGACTGAGGACATAGGCTAGTGTAGGCTCACATAGGCTGCACCAGATGTGTATATAAGAATAGACTGAGGACATAGGCTAGTATAGGCTCACTTAGGCTGCACCGGATGTGTATATAAGAATAGACTGAGGACATAGGCTAGCATAGGCTCACATAGGCTGCACCAGATGTGTGCATAAGAATAGACTGAGGACATAGGCTAGTATAGGCTCACATAGGCTACACCAGATCTATAAATAAGAATAGACTGAGGACATAGGCTAGTATAGGCTCACATAGGCTACACCAGATCTCTAAATAAGTATAGACTGAGGACATAGGCTAGTATAGGTTCACATAGGCTGCACCAGATGTGTATATAAGAATAGACTGAGGACATAGGCTAGTATAGGCTCACATAGGCTACACCAGATCTCAAAATAAGGATAGACTGAGGACATAGGCTAGTATAGGCTCACATAGGCTACACCAGATGTGTATATAACAATAGACTGAGGACATAGGCTAGTATAGGCTCACATAGGCTGCACCAGATGTGTATATAAGAATAGACTGAGGACATAGGCTAGTATAGGCTCACATAGGCTACACCAGATGTGTATATAAGAATAGACTGAGGACATAGGCTAGTATAGGCTCACATAGGCTACACCAGATGTGTATATAAGAATAGACTGAGGACATAGGCTAGTATAGGCTCACATAGGCTGCACCAAATCTCTAAATTAATATAGTCTGAGGACATAGGCCAATATAGGCTCACGTAGGCTATACCAAATCTCTATATAAGTATAGACTGAGGACACACGCTACTATAGGCTCACATAGGCTATACCAAATCTCTATATAAGCATAGACTGGGGACATACGCTACTATAGACTCACATAGGCTACACCAGATGTGTATATAAGAATAGACTGAGGACATAGGCTAGCATAGGCTCACATAGGCTACACCAAATCTCTAAATAAGAATAGAGTGAGCACATAGGCTAGTATAGGCTCACATAGGCTACACCAGATCTCTAAATAAGAATAGACTGAGGACATAGGCTAGTATAGGCTCACATAGGCTGCACCAGATGTGTATATAAGAATATACCGAGCACATAGGCTAGTATAGGCTCACATAGGTTACACCAGATCTCTAAATAATTATAGACTGAGGACATAGGCTAGTATAGGCTTACATAGGCTGCACCAGATGTGTATATAAGAATAGACTGAGGTCATAGGCTAGTATAGGCTCACATAGGCTACACCAGATGTGTATATAAGAATAGACTGAGGACATAGGCTAGTATAGGCTCACATAGGCTACACCAGATGTGTATATAAGAATAGACTGAGGACATAGGCTAGTATAGGCTCACATAGGCTGCACCAGATGTGTATATAAGAATAGACTGAATACATAGGCTAGTATAGGCTTGCATAGGCTGCACCAGATGTGTATATAAGAATAGACTGAGGACATAGGCTAGTATAGGCTCACATAGGCTACACCAGATGTGTATATAAGAATAGACTGAGGACATAGGCTAGTGTAGGCTCACATAGGCTGCACCAGATGTGTATATAAGAATAGACTGAGGACATAGGCTAGTATAGGCTCACTTAGGCTGCACCGGATGTGTATATAAGAATAGACTGAGGACATAGGCTAGCATAGGCTCACATAGGCTGCACCAGATGTGTGCATAAGAATAGACTGAGGACATAGGCTAGTATAGGCTCACATAGGCTACACCAGATCTATAAATAAGAATAGACTGAGGACATAGGCTAGTATAGGCTCACATAGGCTACACCAGATCTCTAAATAAGTATAGACTGAGGACATAGGCTAGTATAGGTTCACATAGGCTGCACCAGATGTGTATATAAGAATAGACTGAGGACATAGGCTAGTATAGGCTCACATAGGCTACACCAGATCTCAAAATAAGGATAGACTGAGGACATAGGCTAGTATAGGCTCACATAGGCTACACCAGATGTGTATATAACAATAGACTGAGGACATAGGCTAGTATAGGCTCACATAGGCTGCACCAGATGTGTATATAAGAATAGACTGAGGACATAGGCTAGTATAGGCTCACATAGGCTACACCAGATGTGTATATAAGAATAGACTGAGGACATAGGCTAGTATAGGCTCACATAGGCTACACCAGATGTGTATATAAGAATAGACTGAGGACATAGGCTAGTATAGGCTCACATAGGCTGCACCAAATCTCTAAATTAATATAGTCTGAGGACATAGGCCAATATAGGCTCACGTAGGCTATACCAAATCTCTATATAAGTATAGACTGAGGACACACGCTACTATAGGCTCACATAGGCTATACCAAATCTCTATATAAGCATAGACTGGGGACATACGCTACTATAGACTCACATAGGCTACACCAGATGTGTATATAAGAATAGACTGAGGACATAGGCTAGTATAGGCTCACATAGGCTACACCAGATCTCAAAATAAGGATAGACTGAGGACATAGGCTAGTATAGGCTCACATAGGCTACACCAGATGTGTATATAACAATAGACTGAGGACATAGGCTAGTATAGGCTCACATAGGCTACACCAGATGTGTATATAAGAATAGACTGAGGACATAGGCTAGTATAGGCTCACATAGGCTACACCAGATGTGTATATAAGAATAGACTGAGGACATAGGCTAGTATAGGCTCACATAGGCTGCACCAAATCTCTAAATTAATATAGTCGGAGGACATAGGCCAATATAGGCTCACGTAGGCTATACCAAATCTCTATATAAGTATAGACTGAGGACACACGCTACTATAGGCTCACATAGGCTATACCAAATCTCTATATAAGCATAGACTGGGGACATACGCTACTATAGACTCACATAGGCTACACCAGATCTGAATATAAGCATAGACTGAGGACATAGGCTAGTATAGGCTACACCAGAACTGCATATAGGTACAGACGTCGGATGTAGGCTAGTGTAGGCTACACCAGATCTGTCTATAAATATAGACTGAAGACATAGGCTACACCAGATCTGTATATAAGTACAGACTGAGGAGATAGGGTAGTATAGGCTCACATAGGCTACTCCAGATCTGTATATAAGTATAGACTGCTGAGATGGGGTAGTATAGGCTCACATAGGCTACACCAAATCTCTAATAAAGTATAGACTGAGGACATAGGCCAACAGGGGCTCACATAGATCTCTATATAAGTATACACTGAAGACATAGGCCAGTATACGCTCACATAGGCTACACCAGATGTGTATATAACAATAGACTGAGGACATAGGCTAGTATAGGCTCACATAGGCTGCACCAGATGTGTATATAAGAATAGACTGAGGACATAGGCTAGTATAGACTCACATAGGCTACACCAGATGTGTATATAAGAATAGACTGAGGACATAGGCTAGTATAGGCTCACATAGGCTACACCAGATGTGTATATAAGAATAGACTGAGGACATAGGCTAGTATAGGCTCACATAGGCTGCACCAAATCTCTAAATTAATATAGTCTGAGGACATAGGCCAATATAGGCTCACGTAGGCTATACCAAATCTCTATATAAGTATAGACTGAGGACACACGCTACTATAGGCTCACATAGGCTATACCAAATCTCTATATAAGCATAAACTGGGGACATACGCTACTATAGACTCACATAGGCTACACCAGATGTGTATATAAGAATAGACTGAGGACATAGGCTAGTATAGGCTCACATAGGCTACACCAGATCTCAAAATAAGGATAGACTGAGGACATAGGCTAGTATAGGCTCACATAGGCTACACCAGATGTGTATTTAAGAATAGACTGAGGACATAGGCTAGTATAGGCTCACATAGGCTACACCAGATGTGTATATAAGAATAGACTGAGGACATAGGCTAGTATAGGCTCACATAGGCTACACCAGATGTGTATATAAGAATAGACTGAGGACATAGGCTAGTATAGGCTCACATAGGCTGCACCAAATCTCGAAATTAATATAGTCTGAGGACATAGGCCAATATAGGCTCACGTAGGCTATACCAAATCTCTATATAAGTATAGACTGAGGACACACGCTACTATAGGCTCACATAGGCTATACCAAATCTCTATATAAGCATAGACTGGGGACATACGCTACTATAGACTCACATAGGCTACACCAGATCTGTATATAAGCATAGACTGAGGACATAGGCTAGTATAGGCTACACCAGAACTGCATATAGGTACAGACGTCGGACATAGGCTAGTGTAGGCTACACCAGATCTGTATATAAATATAGACTGAAGACATAGGCTACACCAGATCTGTATATAAGTACAGACTGAGGAGATAGGGTAGTATAGCCTCACATAGGCTACTCCAGATCTGTATATAAGTATAGACTGCTGAGATGGGGTAGTATAGGCTCCCATAGGCTACACCAAATCTCTAATAAAGTATAGACTGAGGACATAGGCCAACAGGGGCTCACATAGATTTCTATATAAGTATACACTGAAGACATAGGCCAGTATACGCTCACATAGGCTACACCAGATCTGTATATAAGTATAGACTGAGAAGATAGGCTAGTATAGGACCACATACGCTATACAAAATCTCTAAATAAGTATAGACTGAGGACTTAAGCTAACAGAGGCTCACATAGATCTCTATATAAGTATACACTGAAGAGATAGGTTAGTACAGGCTCACATAGGCTACACCAAATCTGAATAGAAGCAGGGACTGAAGACATAGGCCGGCATAGGCTCACAGACGCTACTCCAGATCTGTATGTAATTATAGTCTGAGGACATAGGCTAGTATAGGCTCACATAGCCCAAACCAAATCTCTAAATAAGTATAGACTGAGAACATAGCCTAATATAGGCTCATATAGGCTACACCAAAACTCTAAATAAGTATAGTCTGAGCACATAAGCTAATATAGGCTCACATAGGCCGCACCAAATCCCTAAATAGATATACACTGAGGACATAGGCTAATATAGGCTAAATAGACCACACCAGATCTGTATATAAGTATAGACTGAGGACATAGGCTAGTATAGACTCACATAGGCTACATAAGATCTCCAAATAAGTATAGACTGAAAACATAGGCTAATATAGGCTCACACGGGCTACACCAGATGTGTATATCAGTGTAGACTGAGAACATAGATTAATATAGGCTCACATAGGCTACACCAGATCTCTAAATAAGTATAGACAGAGGACATAGGCTAGTATACGCTCACATAGTCTAAACCAAATCTCTAAATAAGTATAGACTGAGGACATAGGCTAGTATAGGCTCACATAAGCTACACCAGATCTCTAAATAAGTACAGGCTGAGGACATAGGTTAATATAGGCTCACATAGACTACACCAGATCTGTATATCAGTATAGACTGAGGAGATAGGCCAGTATGGGCTAACATAGTCTAAACCAAATCTCCAAATAAGTATAGACTGAGGACATAGGCTACTACAGGCTCACATAGGCTACACGAGATCTCTAAATAAGTACAGACTGAGGATATGGGCTAGTATATGCTCACATAGGCTTTACCAAATCCCTAAATATGTATAGATTGAGGACGTAGGCTAATATAGGCTCACATAGGCTACACAAGATCTGTATATCAGTATAGACTGAGCAGATAGGCCAGTATAGGCTCACGTAGTCTAAACCAAATCTCTAAATAAGTATAGACTGAGGGCATAGGTTAATATAGGCTCACAAAGGCTACACCAAATCTCTAAATAAATATAGTCTGAGGACATAGGCTAATATAGGCTCACACAGGCTACACCAAATATCTAAATAAATATAGTCTGAGGACATACGCTACAATAGGCTCACATAGGGTACACCAGATCTGTATATAAGCATAGACTGAGGACATATGTTACTATAGGCTCAGATGGGCTAGACATAGGCTACACCAGATCTCTAAATAAGTATAGACTGACGACATAGGCTAGTATAGGCTACACCAGATCTGCATATAAGTACAGACGTCGGAGATAGGCTAGTGTAGGCTACAACAGATCTGTATATAAGTATAGACTGAAGACTTAGGCTACACCAGATCTGCATATAAGTACAGACTGAGGAGATAGGGTAGTATAGGCTCACATAGGCTACACCAAATCTCTAATAAAGTATAGTCTGAGGACATAGGCCAACAGAGGCGCACATAGATCTCTATAAGTATACACTGAAGACATAGGCCAGTATACGCTCACATAGTCTACACCAGATCTGTATATAAGTATAGACTGAGTAGATAGGCTAGTATAGGATCACATTGGCTATACCAAATCTCTAAATGAGTATAGACTGGGGACTTAGGCTAACAGAGGCTCACATAGATCTCTATATAAGTATACACTGAAGAGATAGGTTAGTACAGGCTCACATAGGCTACACCAAATCTGAATAGAAGCAGGGACTGAAGACATAGGCCGGCATAGGCTAACAGACGCTACTCCAGCTCTGTATGTAATTATAGTCTGAGGACATAGGCTAGTATAGGCTCACATAGTCCAAACCAAATCTCTAAATAAGTATAGACTGAGAACATAGGCTAATATAGGCTCACATAGGCCGCACCAAATCCCTAAATAGATATAGACTGAGGACATAGGCTAATATAGGCTCAAATAGACTACACCAGATGTGTATATAAGTATAGACTGAGGACATAGGTTAGTATGGACTCACATAGGCTACACCAGATCTCCAAATAAGTATAGACAGAGAACATAGGCCAGTATACGCTCACATATTCCAAACCAAATCTCTAAATAAGTATACACTGAGAACATAGGCTAATATAGGCTCACACGGGCTACACCAGATGTGTATATAAGTATAGACTGAGAACATAGTTTAATATAGGCTCACATAGGCTACACCACATCTCTAAATAAGTATAGACAGAGGACATAGGCCAGTATATGCTCACATAGTCTAAACCAAATCTCTAAATAAGTATAGACTGAGGACATAGGCTAGTATAGGCTCACATAAGCTACACCAGATCTCTAAATAAGTATAGACTGGGGACATAGGCTAATATAGGCTCACATAGGCTACACCAGATCTCTAAATAAGTATAGACAGAGGACATAGGCCAGTATACGCTCACATAGTCTAAACCAAATCTCTAAATAAGTATAGACTGGGGACATAGGCTAGTATAGGCTCACATAAGCTACACCCGATCTCTAAATAAGTACAGACTGAGGACATAGGTCAATATAGGCTCACATAGACTACACCAGATCTGTATATCAGTATAGACTGACGAGATAGGCTAGTATGGGCTCACATAGTCTAAACCAAATCTCCAAATAAGTATAGACTGAGGACATAGGCTACTATAGGCTCACATAGGCTACACGAGATCTCTAAATAAGTACAGACTGAGGATATAGGCTAGTATATGCTCACATAGGCTTCACCAAATCCCTAAATATGTATAGATTGAGGACATAGGCTAATATAGGCTCACATAGGCTACACAAGATCTGTATATCAGTATAGACTGAGGACATAGGCTAATATAGGCTCACACAGGCTACACCAAATATCTAAATAAATATAGTCTGAGGACATACGCTACAATAGGCTCACATAGGCTACACCAGATCTGTATATAAGCATAGACTGAGGACATACGTGACTATAGGCTCAGATGGGCTAGACATAGGCTACACCAGATCTCTAAATAAGTATAGACTGCGGACATAGGCTAGTATAGGCTACACCAGATCTGTATATTAGTATAGACTGAGGAGATACGCTAGTATAGGCTCACGTAGTCTATACCAAATCTCTAAATATGTTTAGACTGAAGACATAGGTTAATATAGGCTAACACAGGCTACACCAAATCTCTAAATAAATATAGGCTGAGGACATGGGCTAATATAGACTCACATAAGCTATACCAAATCTCTATATTAGTATAGACTGGGGACATACGCTACTATAGACTCACATTGGCTACACCAGATCTGTATATCAGTATAGACTGAGAACATAGTCTAATATAGGCTCACATAGGCTACACCAGATCTCTAAATAAGTTTAGACAGAGGACATAGGCCAGTATAGGCTCACACAGGCTACACCAAATCTCTAAATAAATATAGTCTGAGGACATAGGCCAATATAGGCTCACGTAGGCTATACCAAACCCCTATATAAGTATAGACTGGGGACATACGCTACTATAGACTCACATAGGCTACACCAGATCTGTATATAAGCATAGACTGAGGACATAGGCTAGTATAGGCTACACCAGATCTGCATATAAGTACAGACGTCGGACATAGGCTAGTGCAGGCTACACCAGATCTGTATATAAGTATAGACTGAAGACATAGGCTACACAAGATCTGTATATAAGTACAGACTGAGGAGATAGGCTAGTGTAGGCTCACATAGGCTACACCAAATCTCAATAAAGTATAGACTGAGGACATAGGCCAACAGAGGCGCACATAGATCTCTATATAAGTATACACTGAAGACATAGGCCAGTATACGCTCACATAGTCTACACCAGATGTGTATATAAGTATAGACTGAGAACATAGTTTAATATAGGCTCACATAGGCTACACCAGATCTCTAAATAAGTATAGACAGAGGACATAGGCCAGTATATGCTCACATAGTCTAAACCAAATCTCTAAATAAGTATAGACTGAGGACATAGGCTAGTATAGGCTCACATAAGCTACACCAGATCTCTAAATAAGTACAGACTGAGGACATAGGCTAATATAGGCTCACATAGGCTACCCAGATCTCTAAATAAGTATAGACTGAGGACATAGGCTAATATAGGCTCACATAAGCTGCACCAGATCTCTAAATAAGTACAGACTGAGGACATAGGCTAATATAGGCTCACATAGGCTACACCACATCTGTATATAAGCATAGACTGAGGACATACGTTACTATAGGCTCAGATAGGCTAGACATAGGCTACTCCAGATCTCTAAAGAAGTATAGACTGAGGACATGGGCTAGTATAGGCTACACCAGATCTGCAAATAAGTATAGACTGCGGACATAGGCTACTATAGGCTACACTAGATCTGTATATAAGTGTACACTTAGGACATACGCTACTATAGGCTTACATGGGCTATACCAAAACTCTATATAAGTATACACATAGGACATACGCTACTATAGGCTTACATGGGCTATACCAAATCTCTATATAAGTATACACATAGGACATACGCTACTATAGGCTTACATGGGCTATACCAAATCTCGATATAAGTATAGACTGAGGACATCACTACTATAGGCTCACATAGGCTATACCAAATCTCCATAAAAGTATAGACTGAGGACATACGCTACAATAGGCTCACATAGGCTACACCATATCTGTATATAAGCACAGACTGAGGACATACTTTACTATAGGCTCAGATGGGCTAGACATTGGCTACACCAGATCTCTAAATAAGTATAGACTGCGGACATAGGCTTGTATAGGCTACACCAGATCTGTATATCAGTACAGACTGAGGAGATAGGCTAGTATAGGCTCACGAAGTCTAAACCAAATCTCTAAATATGTTTAGACTGAAGACATAGGTTAATATAGGCTAACACAGGCTACACCAAATCTCTAAATAAATATAGGCTGAGGACATGGGCTAATATAGCCTCACATAGGCTACACCACGTCTTTAAATAAGTATAAACTGAGGACATAGGCTAGTATAGGTTCACATAGGCTGCACCAGATCTGTAAATAAGTATAGACTGAGGAAATAGGCTAGTATAGGCTCACATAGTCTAGGCCACTAAATAAGTATAGACTCGGGAGATAGGCTAGTATAGGCTCACATACGCTACACCATATCTATATATAACTACAGACTGAGGAGATAGGCTAGTATAGGCAATCATACGCTACACCAGAACTGTATATAAATGTAGACTGAGGAAATAGGCTAGTATAGGCTCACATAGTCTAAACCAGATCTCTAAATAAGAATAGACTGAGCACATACGCTAGTATAGAATCACATAGGCTACACCAGATCTCTAAATAAGAATAGACTGAGGACATAGGCTAGTATAGGCTCACATAGGCTGCACCAGATCTCTAAATAAGAATAGACTGAGCACATAGGCTAGTATAGGCTCACATAGGCTTCACCAGATCTCTAAATAAGAATAGACTGAGCACATAGGCTAGTATAGGCTCACATAGGCTGCACCAGATGTGTATATAAGAATAGACTGAGGACATAGGCTAGTATAGGCTCACATAGGCCACACCAGATCTCTAAATAAGAATAGAGTGAGCACATAGGCTAGTATAGGCTCAACTAGGCTACACCAGATGTGTATATAAGAATAGACTGAAGACATAGGCTAGCATAGGCTCAAATAGGCTACACCAGATCTCTAAATAAGAATAGACTGAGCACATAGGCTAGTATAGGCTCACATAGGCTACACCAGATGTGTATATAAGAATACACTGAGGATATAGGCTAGTATAGGCTCACATAGGCTACACCAGATCTCTAAATAAGAATAGACTGAGGACATAGGCTAGTATAGGCTCACATAGGCTACACCAGATGTGTATCTAAAAATAGACTGAGGACATAGGCTAGTATAGGCTCACATAGGCTGCACCAGATGTGTATATCAGAATAGGCTGAGGACATAAGCTAGTATAGGCTCACATAGGCTGCACCAGATGTATATATCAGAATAGACTGAGGACATAGGCTAGTATAGGCCCACATAGGCTACACCAGATCTCTAAATAAGAATAGACTGAGGACATAGGCTAGTATAGGCTCACATAGGCTGCAACATTTGTGTATATAAGAATAGACTGAGGACATAGGCTAGTATAGGCTCACGTAGGCTACACCAGATGTATATATCAGAATAGACTGAGGACATAGGCTAGTATAGGCCCACATAGGCTACACCAGATCTCTAAATAAGAATAGACTGAGGACATAGGCTAGTATAGGCTCACATAGGCTGCAACATTTGTGTATATAAGAATAGACTGAGGACATAGGCTAGTATAGGCTCACATAGGCTGCACCAGATGTGTATATCAGAATAGGCTGAGGAAGAGCTAGTATAGGCTCACATAGGCTGCACCAGATGTATATATCAAAATAGACTGAGGACATAGGCTAGTATAGGCCCACATAGGCTACACCAGATCTCTAAATAAGAATAAACTGAGCACATAGGCTAGTATAGGCTCACATAGACTGCACCAGATGTGTATATAAGAATAGACTGAGGACATAGGCTAGTATAGGCTCACATAGGCTACACCAGATGTGTATATAAGAATAGGCTGAGGACATAAGCTAGTATAGGCTCACATAGGCTGCACCAGATGTGTATATCAGAATAGACTGAGGATATAGGCTAGAATAGGCCCACATAGGCTACACCAGATCTCCAAATAAGAATAGACTGAGGACATAGGCTAGTATAGGCTCACATAGACTGCACCAGATGTGTATATAAGAATAGACTGAGGACATAGGCTAGTATAGGCTCACATAGGCTACACCAGATGTGTAAATAAGAATAGACTGAGGACATAGGCTAGTATAGGCTCACATAGGCTACACCAGATGTGTATATAAGAATAAACTGAGGACATAGCCTAGTATAGGCTCACATAGGGTACACCAGATCTCTAAATAAGAATAGACTGAGGACATAGGCTAGTATAGGCTAATATAGGCTGCACCAGATGTGTATATAAGAATAGACTGAGGACATAGGCTAGTATAGGCTCACATAGGCTGCACCAGATCTCTAAATAAGAATAGACTGAGGACATAGGCTAGTATAGGCTCACATAGGCTACACCAGATCTCTAAATAAGAATAGACTGAGCACATAGGCTAGTATAGGCTCACATAGGCTACACCAGATGTGTATATAAGAATTGACTGAGGACATAGGCTAGTATAGGCTCACATAGGCTACACCAGATCTCTAAATAAGAATAGACTGAGCACATAGGCTAATATAGGCTCACATAGGCTACACCAGATCTCTAAATAAGAATAGACTGAGCACATACGCTAGTATAGGCTCACATAGGTTACACCAGATGTGTATATAAGAATAGACTGAGGACATTGGCTAGTATAGCCTCACATAGGCTGCACCGGATATGTATATAAGAATAGACTGAGGACATAGGCTAGTATAGGCTCACATAGGTTACACCAGATCTCTAAATAAGAATAGACTGAGGACATAGGCTAGTATAGGCTCACATAGGCTGCACCAGATGTGTATATAAGAATAGACTGAGGACATAGGCTAGTATAGCCTCACATAGGCTACACCAGATGTGTATATAAGGATAGACTGAGGACATAGGCTAGTATAGGCTCACATAGGATGAACCAGATGTGTATATAAGAATAGACTGAGGACATAGGCTAGTATAGGCTCACATAGGCTACACCAGATGTGTATATAAGCATAGAGTGAGGACATAGGCTAGTATAGGCTCACATAGGCTGCACCAGATGTGTATATAAGAATAGACTGAGCACATAGGCTAGTATAGGCTCACATAGGCTGCACCAGATCTCTAAATAAGAATAGACTGAGCACATACGCTAGTATAGAATCACATAGGCTACACCAGATCTCTAAATAAGAATAGACTGAGGACATAGGCTAGTATAGGCTCACATAGGCTGCACCAGATCTCTAAATAAGAATAGACTGAGCACATAGGCTAGTATAGGCTCACATAGGCTTCACCAGATCTCTAAATAAGAATAGACTGAGCACATAGGCTAGTATAGGCTCACATAGGCTGCACCAGATGTGTATATAAGAATAGACTGAGGACATAGGCTAGTATAGGCTCACATAGGCCACACCAGATCTCTAAATAAGAATAGAGTGAGCACATAGGCTAGTATAGGCTCAACTAGGCTACACCAGATGTGTATATAAGAATAGACTGAGGACATAGGCTAGCATAGGCTCAAATAGGCTACACCAGATCTCTAAATAAGAATAGACTGAGCACATAGGCTAGTATAGGCTCACATAGGCTACACCAGATGTGTATATAAGAATACACTGAGGATATAAGCTAGTATAGGCTCACATAGGCTGCACCAGATGTGTATATCAGAATAGACTGAGGACATAGGCTAGAATAGGCCCACATAGGCTACACCAGATCTCTAAATAAGAATAGACTGAGGACATAGGCTAGTATAGGCTCACATAGACTGCACCAGATGTGTATATAAGAATAGACTGAGGACATAGGCTAGTATAGGCTCACATAGGCTACACCAGATGTGTAAATAAGAATAGACTGAGGACATAGGCTAGTATAGGCTCACATAGGCTACACCAGATGTGTATATAAGAATAAACTGAGGACATAGCCTAGTATAGGCTCACATAGGGTACACCAGATCTCTAAATAAGAATAGACTGAGGACATAGGCTAGTATAGGCTAATATAGGCTGCACCAGATGTGTATATAAGAATAGACTGAGGACATAGGCTAGTATAGGCTCACATAGGCTGCACCAGATCTCTAAATAAGAATAGACTGAGGACATAGGCTAGTATAGGCTCACATAGGCTACACCAGATCTCTAAATAAGAATAGACTGAGCACATAGGCTAGTATAGGCTCACATAGGCTACACCAGATGTGTATATAAGAATTGACTGAGGACATAGGCTAGTATAGGCTCACATAGGCTACACCAGATCTCTAAATAAGAATAGACTGAGCACATAGGCTAATATAGGCTCACATAGGCTACACCAGATCTCTAAATAAGAATAGACTGAGCACATACGCTAGTATAGGCTCACATAGGTTACACCAGATGTGTATATAAGAATAGACTGAGGACAATGGCTAGTATAGCCTCACATAGGCTGCACCGGATATGTATATAAGAAGAGACTGAGGACATAGGCTAGTATAGGCTCACATAGGCTACACCAGATCTCTAAATAAGAATAGACTGAGGACATAGGCTAGTATAGGCTCACATAGGCTGCACCAGATGTGTATATAAGAATAGACTGAGGACATAGGCTAGTATAGCCTCACATAGGCTACACCAGATGTGTATATAAGGATAGACTGAGGACATAGGCTAGTATAGGCTCACATAGGATGAACCAGATGTGTATATAAGAATAGACTGAGGACATAGGCTAGTATAGGCTCACATAGGCTACACCAGATGTGTATATAAGCATAGAGTGAGGACATAGGCTAGTATAGGCTCACATAGGCTGCACCAGATGTGTATATAAGAATAGACTGAGCACATAAGCTAGTATAGGCTCACATAGGCTGCACCAGATCTCTAAATAAGAATAGACTGAGCACATACGCTAGTATAGAATCACATAGGCTACACCAGATCTCTAAATAAGAATAGACTGAGGACATAGGCTAGTATAGGCTCACATAGGCTGCACCAGATCTCTAAATAAGAATAGACTGAGCACATAGGCTAGTATAGGCTCACATAGGCTTCACCAGATCTCTAAATAAGAATAGACTGAGCACATAGGCTAGTATAGGCTCACATAGGCTGCACCAGATGTGTATATAAGAATAGACTGAGGACATAGGCTAGTATAGGCTCACATAGGCCACACCAGATCTCTAAATAAGAATAGAGTGAGCACATAGGCTAGTATAGGCTCAACTAGGCTACACCAGATGTGTATATAAGAATAGACTGAGGACATAGGCTAGCATAGGCTCAAATAGGCTACACCAGATCTCTAAATAAGAATAGACTGAGCACATAGGCTAGTATAGGCTCACATAGGCTACACCAGATGTGTATATAAGAATACACTGAGGATATAAGCTAGTATAGGCTCACATAGGCTGCACCAGATGTGTATATCAGAATAGACTGAGGACATAGGCTAGAATAGGCCCACATAGGCTACACCAGATCTCTAAATAAGAATAGACTGAGGACATAGGCTAGTATAGGCTCACATAGACTGCACCAGATGTGTATATAAGAATAGACTGAGGACATAGGCTAGTATAGGCTCACATAGGCTACACCAGATGTGTAAATAAGAATAGACTGAGGACATAGGCTAGTATAGGCTCACATAGGCTACACCAGATGTGTATATAAGAATAAACTGAGGACATAGCCTAGTATAGGCTCACATAGGGTACACCAGATCTCTAAATAAGAATAGACTGAGGACATAGGCTAGTATAGGCTAATATAGGCTGCACCAGATGTGTATATAAGAATAGACTGAGGACATAGGCTAGTATAGGCTCACATAGGCTGCACCAGATCTCTAAATAAGAATAGACTGAGGACATAGGCTAGTATAGGCTCACATAGGCTACACCAGATCTCTAAATAAGAATAGACTGAGCACATAGGCTAGTATAGGCTCACATAGGCTACACCAGATGTGTATATAAGAATTGACTGAGGACATAGGCTAGTATAGGCTCACATAGGCTACACCAGATCTCTAAATAAGAATAGACTGAGCACATAGGCTAATATAGGCTCACATAGGCTACACCAGATCTCTAAATAAGAATTGACTGAGCACATACGCTAGTATAGGCTCACATAGGTTACACCAGATGTGTATATAAGAATAGACTGAGGACATTGGCTAGTATAGCCTCACATAGGCTGCACCGGATATGTATATAAGAATAGACTGAGGACATAGGCTAGTATAGGCTCACATAGGCTACACCAGATCTCTAAATAAGAATAGACTGAGGACATAGGCTAGTGTAGGCTCACATAGGCTGCACCAGATGTGTATATAAGAATAGACTGAGGACATAGGCTAGTATAGCCTCACATAGGCTACACCAGATGTGTATATAAGGATAGACTGAGGACATAGGCTAGTATAGGCTCACATAGGATGAACCAGATGTGTATATAAGAATAGACTGAGGACATAGGCTAGTATAGGCTCACATAGGCTACACCAGATGTGTATATAAGCATAGAGTGAGGACATAGGCTAGTATAGGCTCACATAGGCTGCACCAGATGTGTATATAAGAATAGACTGAGCACATAGGCTAGTATAGGCTCACATAGGCTGCACCAGATCTCTAAATAAGAATAGACTGAGCACATACGCTAGTATAGAATCACATAGGCTACACCAGATCTCTAAATAAGAATAGACTGAGGACATAGGCTAGTATAGGCTCACATAGGCTGCACCAGATCTCTAAATAAGAATAGACTGAGCACATAGGCTAGTATAGGCTCACATAGGCTTCACCAGATCTCTAAATAAGAATAGACTGAGCACATAGGCTAGTATAGGCTCACATAGGCTGCACCAGATGTGTATATAAGAATAGACTGAGGACATAGGCTAGTATAGGCTCACATAGGCCACACCAGATCTCTAAATAAGAATAGAGTGAGCACATAGGCTAGTATAGGCTCAACTAAGCTACACCAGATGTGTATATAAGAATAGACTGAGGACATAGGCTAGCATAGGCTCAAATAGGCTACACCAGATCTCTAAATAAGAATAGACTGAGCACATAGGCTAGTATAGGCTCACATAGGCTACACCAGATGTGTATATAAGAATACACTGAGGATATAGGCTAGTATAGGCTCACATAGACTACACCAGATCTTTAATAAGAATAGACTGAGGACATAGGCTAGTATAGGCTCACATAGGCTACACCAGATGTGTATCTAAAAATAGACTGAGGACATAGGCTAGTATAGGCTCACATAGGCTGCACCAGATGTGTATATCAGAATAGGCTGAGGACATAAGCTAGTATAGGCTCACATAGGCTGCACCAGATGTATATATCAGAATACACTGAGGACATAGGCTAGTATAGGCCCACATAGGCTACACCAGATCTCTAAATAAGAATAGACTGAGGACATAGGCTAGTATAGGCTCACATAGGCTGCAACATTTGTGTATATAAGAATAGACTGAGGACATAGGCTAGTATAGGCTCACGTAGGCTACACCAGATGTATATATCAGAATAGACTGAGAACATAGGCTAGTATAGGCCCACATAGGCTACACCAGATCTCTAAATAAGAATAGACTGAGGACATAGGCTAGTATAGGCTCACATAGGCTGCAACATTTGTGTATATAAGAATAGACTGAGGACATAGGCTAGTATAGGCTCACATAGGCTGCACCAGATGTGTATATCAGAATAGGCTGAGGAAGAGCTAGTATAGGCTCACATAGGCTGCACCAGATGTATATATCAGAATAGACTGAGGACATAGGCTAGTATAGGCCCACATAGGCTACACCATATCTCTAAATAAGAATAAACTGAGCACATAGGCTAGTGTAGGCTCACATAGACTGCACCAGATGTGTATATAAGAATAGACTGAGGACATAGGCTAGTATAGGCTCACATAGGCTACATCAGATCTCTAAATAAGAATAGACTGAGGACATAGACTAGTATAGGCTCACATAGGCTGCAACATTTGTGTATATAAGAATAGACTGAGGACATAGGCTAGTATAGGCTCACATAGGCTACACCAGATGTGTATATAAGAATAGGCTGAGGACATAAGCTAGTATAGGCTCACATAGGCTGCACCAGATGTGTATATCAGAATAGACTGAGGACATAGGCTAGAATAGGCCCACATAGGCTACACCAGATCTCTAAATAAGAATAGACTGAGGACATAGGCTAGTATAGGCTCACATAGACTGCACCAGATGTGTATATAAGAATAGACTGAGGACATAGGCTAGTATAGGCTCACATAGGCTACACCAGATGTGTAAATAAGAATAGACTGAGGACATAGGCTAGTATAGGCTCACATAGGCTACACCAGATGTGTATATAAGAATAAACTGAGGACATAGCCCAGTATAGGCTCACATAGGGTACACCAGATCTCTAAATAAGAATAGACTGAGGACATAGGCTAGTATAGGCTAATATAGGCTGCACCAGATGTGTATATAAGAATAGACTGAGGACATAGGCTAGTATAGGCTCACATAGGCTGCACCAGATCTCTAAATAAGAATAGACTGAGGACATAGGCTAGTATAGGCTCACATAGGCTACACCAGATCTCTAAATAAGAATAGACTGAGCACATAGGCTAATATAGGCTCACATAGGCTACACCAGATCTCTAAATAAGAATAGACTGAGCACATACGCTAGTATAGGCTCACATTGGTTACACCAGATGTGTATATAAGAATAGACTGAGGACATTGGCTAGTATAGCCTCACATAGGCTGCACCGGATATGTATATAAGAATAGACTGAGGACATAGGCTAGTATAGGCTCACATAGGCTACACCAGATCTCTAAATAAGAATAGACTGAGGACATAGGCTAGTATAGGCTCACATAGGCTGCACCAGATGTGTATATAAGAATAGACTGAGGACATAGGCTAGTATAGCCTCACATAGGCTACACCAGATGTGTATATAAGGATAGACTGAGGACATAGGCTAGTATAGGCTCACATAGGACGAACCAGATGTGTATATAAGAATAGACTGAGGACATAGGCTAGTATAGGCTCACATAGGCTACACCAGATGTGTATATAAGCATAGAGTGAGGACATAGGCTAGTATAGGCTCCACCAGTTTTGTATATAAGAATAGACTGAGGACATACGCTAGTATAGGCTCACATAGGCTACACCAGATGTGTATATAAGCATAGAGTGAGGACATAGGCTAGTATAGGCTCACATAGGCTGCACCAGATGTGTATATAAGAATAGACTGAGCACATACGCTAGTATAGGCTCACATAGGCTACACCAGATGTGTATATAAGAATAGACTGAGGACATAGGCTAGTATAGGCTCACATAGGCTGCACCGGATGTGTATATAAGAATAGACTGAGGACATAGGCTAGTATAGGCTCACATAGGCTGCACCAGATGTGTAAATAAGAATAGACTGAGCACATACGCTAGTATAGGCTCACATAGGTTACACCAGATGTGTATATAAGAATAGACTGAGGACATAGGCTAGTATAGGCTCACATAGGCTGCACCGGATGTGTATATAAGAATAGACTGAGGACATAGGCTAGTATAGGCTCACATAGGCTGCACCAGATGTGTAAATAAGAATAGACTGAGCACATACGCTAGTATAGGCTCACATAGGTTACACCAGATGTGTATATAAGAATAGACTGAGGACATAGGCTAGTATAGGCTCACATAGGCTGCACCAGATGTGTAAATAAGAATAGACTGAGCACATACGCTAGTATAGGCTCACATAGGTTACACCAGATGTGTATATAAGAATAGACTGAGGACATAGGCTAGTATAGGCTCACATAGGCTGCACCGGATGTGTATATAAGAATAGACTGAGGACATAGGCTAGTATAGGCTCACATAGGCTACACCAGATCTCTAAATAAGAATAGACTGAGGACATAGGCTAGTATAGGCTCACATAGGCCGCACCAGATGTGTATATAAGAATAGACTGAGAACATAGGCTAGTATAGGCTCACATAGGATGAACCAGATGTGTATATAAGAATAGACTGAGGACATAAGCTAGTATAGGCTCACATAGGCTACACCAGATGTGTATATAAGTATAGAGTGATGACATAGGCTAGTATAGGCTCACATAGGCTGCACCAGATGTGTATATAAGAATAGACTGAGGACATAGGCTAGTACAGGCTCACATAGGCTACACCAGATCTCTAAATAAGAATAGACTGAGGACATAGGCTAGTATAGGCTCACATAGGCTACACCAGATGTGTATATAAGAATATACTGAGGACATAGGCTAGTATAGGCTCACATAGGCTACACCAGATCTCTAAATAGGAACAGACTGGGGAGATAAGCTAGTATAGGCTCACATAGGCTACACCAGATCTCTAAATAAGAATAGACTGAGGACATAGGCTAGTATAGGCTCACATAGGCTACACCAGATGTGTATATAAGAATAGACTGAGGACATTGGCTAGTATAGCCTCACATAGGCTGCACCGGATATGTATATAAGAATAGACTGAGGACATAGGCTAGTATAGGCTCACATAGGCTACACCAGATCTCTAAATAAGAATAGACTGAGGACATAGGCTAGTATAGGCTCACATAGGCTGCACCAGATGTGTATATAAGAATAGACTGAGGACATAGGCTAGTATAGCCTCACATAGGCTACACCAGATGTGTATATAAGGATAGACTGAGGACATAGGCTAGTATAGGCTCACATAGGATGAACCAGATGTGTATATAAGAATAGACTGAGGACATAGGCTAGTATAGGCTCACATAGGCTACACCAGATGTGTATATAAGCATAGAGTGAGGACATAGGCTAGTATAGGCTCACATAGGCTGCACCAGTTTTTTATATAAGAATAGACTGAGGACATACGCTAGTATAGGCTCACATAGGCTACACCAGATGTGTATATAAGCATAGAGTGAGGACATAGGCTAGTATAGGCTCACATAGGCTGCACCAGATGTGTATATAAGAATAGACTGAGCACATACGCTAGTATAGGCTCACATAGGCTACACCAGATGTGTATATAAGAATAGACTGAGGACATAGGCTAGTATAGGCTCACATAGGCTGCACCGGATGTGTATATAAGAATAGACTGAGGACATAGGCTAGTATAGGCTCACATAGGCTGCACCAGATGTGTAAATAAGAATAGACTGAGCACATACGCTAGTATAGGCTCACATAGGTTACACCAGATGTGTATATAAGAATAGACTGAGGACATAGGCTAGTATAGGCTCACATAGGCTGCACCGGATGTGTATATAAGAATAGACTGAGGACATAGGCTAGTATAGGCTCACATAGGCTGCACCAGATGTGTAAATAAGAATAGACTGAGCACATACGCTAGTATAGGCTCACATAGGTTACACCAGATGTGTATATAAGAATAGACTGAGGACATAGGCTAGTATAGGCTCACATAGGCTGCACCAGATGTGTAAATAAGAATAGACTGAGCACATACGCTAGTATAGGCTCACATAGGTTACACCAGATGTGTATATAAGAATAGACTGAGGACATAGGCTAGTATAGGCTCGCATAGGCTGCACCGGATGTGTATATAAGAATAGACTGAGGACATAGGCTAGTATAGGCTCACATAGGCTACACCAGATCTCTAAATAAGAATAGACTGAGGACATAGGCTAGTATAGGCTCACATAGGCCGCACCAGATGTGTATATAAGAATAGACTGAGAACATAGGCTAGTATAGGCTCACATAGGATGAACCAGCTGTGTATATAAGAATAGACTGAGGACATAGGCTAGTATAGGCTCACATAGGCTACACCAGATGTGTATATAAGTATAGAGTGATGACATAGGCTAGTATAGGCTCACAAAGGCTGCACCAGATGTGTATATAAGAATAGACTGAGGACATAGGCTAGTACAGGCTCACATAGGCTACACCAGATCTCTAAATAAGAATAGACTGAGGACATAGGCTAGTATAGGCTCACATAGGCTACACCGGATCTCTAAATAGGAACAGACTGGGGAGATAAGCTAGTATAGGCTCACATAGGCTACACCAGATCTCTAAATAAGAATAGACTGAGGACATAGGCTAGTATAGGCTCACATAGGCTACACCAGATGTGTATATAAGAATAGACTGAGCACATAGGCTAGTATAGGCTCACATAGGCTACACCTGATCTCTAAATAAGAATAGACTGAGGACATAGGCTAGTATAGGCTCACATAGGCTACACCAGATCTCTAAATAAGAATGGACTGAGGACATAGGTTAGTATAGGCTCACATAGGCTGCACCGGATGGGTATATAAGAATAGACTGAGGACATAGACTAGTATAGGCTCACATAGGCTACACCAGATCTGTAAATAAGAATAGACTGAGGACATAGGCTAGTATAGGCTCTCATAGGCTACACCAAATCTCTAAATAAGAATTGACTGAGGACATAGGCTAGTATAGGCTCACATAGGCTGCACCAGATGTGTATATAAGAATAGACTGAGGACATAGGCTAGTATAGGCTCACATAGGCTACACCACATGTGTATATAAGAATAGACTGAGGACATAGGATAATATAGGCTCACATAGGCCACACCAGATGTGTATATAAGAATAGACTGAGCACATAGGCTAGTATAGGCTGACATAGGCTACACCTGATCTCTAAATAAGAATAGACTGAGGACATAGGCTAGTATAGGCTCACATAGGCTGCACCGGATGTGTATATAAGAATAGACTGAGGACATAGGCTAGTATAGGCTCACATAGGCTGCACCAGATCTCTAAATAAGAATAGACTGAGGACATAGGCTAGTATAGGCTCACATAGGCTACACCAGATCTCTAAATAAGAATAGACTGAGCACATAGGCTAATATAGGCTCACATAGGCTACACCAGATCTCTAAATAAGAATAGACTGAGCACATACGCTAGTATAGGCTCACATTGGTTACACCAGATGTGTATATAATAATAGACTGAGGACATTGGCTAGTATAGCCTCACATAGGCTGCACCGGATATGTATATAAGAATAGACTGAGGACATAGGCTAGTATAGGCTCACATAGGCTACACCAGATCTCTAAATAAGAATAGACTGAGGACATAGGCTAGTATAGGCTCACATAGGCTGCACCAGATGTGTATATAAGAATAGACTGAGGACATAGGCTAGTATAGCCTCACATAGGCTACACCAGATACGTATATAAGGATAGACTGAGGACATAGGCTAGTATAGGCTCACATAGGACGAACCAGATGTGTATATAAGAATAGACTGAGGACATAGGCTAGTATAGGCTCACATAGGCTACACCAGATGTGTATATAAGCATAGAGTGAGGACATAGGCTAGTATAGGCTCACATAGGCTGCACCAGATGTGTATATAAGAATAGACTGAGCACATACGCTAGTATAGGCTCACATAGGCTACACCAGATGTGTATATAAGCATAGAGTGAGGACATAGGCTAGTATAGGCTCCACCAGTTTTGTATATATGAATAGACTGAGGACATACGCTAGTATAGGCTCACATAGGCTACACCAGATGTGTATATAAGCATAGAGTGAGGACATAGGCTAGTATAGGCTCACATAGGCTGCACCAGATGTGTATATAAGAACAGACTGAGCACATACGCTAGTATAGGCTCACATAGGCTACACCAGATGTGTATATAAGAATAGACTGAGGACATAGGCTAGTATAGGCTCACATAGGCTGCACCGGATGTGTATATAAGAATAGACTGAGGACATAGGCTAGTATAGGCTCACATAGGCTGCACCAGATGTGTAAATAAGAATAGACTGAGCACATACGCTAGTATAGGCTCACATAGGTTACACCAGATGTGTATATAAGAATAGACTGAGGACATAGGCTAGTATAGGCTCACATAGGCTGCACCGGATGTGTATATAAGAATAGACTGAGGACATAGGCTAGTATAGGCTCACATAGGCTGCACCAGATGTGTAAATAAGAATAGACTGAGCACATACGCTAGTATAGGCTCACATAGGTTACACCAGATGTGTATATAAGAATAGACTGAGGACATAGGCTAGTATAGGCTCACATAGGCTGCACCAGATGTGTAAATAAGAATAGACTGAGCACATACGCTAGTATAGGCTCACATAGGTTACACCAGATGTGTATATAAGAATAGACTGAGGACATAGGCTAGTATAGGCTCACATAGGCTGCACCGGATGTGTATATAAGAATAGACTGAGGACATAGGCTAGTATAGGCTCACATAGGCTACACCAGATCTCTAAATAAGAATAGACTGAGGACATAGGCTAGTATAGGCTCACATAGGCCGCACCAGATGTGTATATCAGAATAGACTGAGAACATAGGCTAGTATAGGCTCACATAGGATGAACCAGATGTGTATATAAGAATAGACTGAGGACATAAGCTAGTATAGGCTCACATAGGCTACACCAGATGTGTATATAAGTATAGAGTGATGACATAGGCTAGTATAGGCTCACATAGGCTGCACCAGATGTGTATATAAGAATAGACTGAGGACATAGGCTAGTACAGGCTCACATAGGCTACACCAGATCTCTAAATAAGAATAGACTGAGGACATAGGCTAGTATAGGCTCACATAGGCTACACCAGATGTGTATATAAGAATATACTGAGGACATAGGCTAGTATAGGCTCACATAGGCTACACCAGATCTCTAAATAGGAACAGACTGGGGAGATAAGCTAGTATAGGCTCACATAGGCTACACCAGATCTCTAAATAAGAATAGACTGAGGACATAGGCTAGTATAGGCTCACATAGGCTACACCAGATGTGTATATAAGAATAGACTGAGGACATTGGCTAGTATAGCCTCACATAGGCTGCACCGGATATGTATATAAGAATAGACTGAGGACATAGGCTAGTATAGGCTCACATAGGCTACACCAGATCTCTAAATAAGAATAGACTGAGGACATAGGCTAGTATAGGCTCACATAGGCTGCACCAGATGTGTATATAAGAATAGACTGAGGACATAGGCTAGTATAGCCTCACATAGGCTACACCAGATGTGTATATAAGGATAGACTGAGGACATAGGCTACTATAGGCTCACATAGGATGAACCAGATGTGTATATAAGAATAGACTGAGGACATAGGCTAGTATAGGCTCACATAGGCTACACCAGATGTGTATATAAGCATAGAGTGAGGACATAGGCTAGTATAGGCTCACATAGGCTGCACCAGATGTGTATATAAGAATAGACTGAGCACATACGCTAGTATAGGCTCACATAGGCTACACCAGATGTGTATATAAGCATAGAGTGAGGACATAGGCTAGTATAGGCTCACATAGGCTGCACCAGTTTTGTATATAAGAATAGACTGAGGACATACGCTAGTATAGGCTCACATAGGCTACACCAGATGTGTATATAAGCATAGAGTGAGGACATAGGCTAGTATAGGCTCACATAGGCTGCACCAGATGTGTATATAAGAATAGACTAAGCACATACGCTAGTATAGGCTCACATAGGCTACACCAGATGTGTATATAAGAATAGACTGAGGACATAGGCTAGTATAGGCTCACATAGGCTGCACCGGATGTGTATATAAGAATAGACTGAGGACATAGGCTAGTATAGGCTCACATAGGCTGCACCAGATGTGTAAATAAGAATAGACTGAGCACATACGCTAGTATAGGCTCACATAGGTTACACCAGATGTGTATATAAGAATAGACTGAGGACATAGGCTAGTATAGGCTCACATAGGCTGCACCGGATGTGTATATAAGAATAGACTGAGGACATAGGCTAGTATAGGCTCACATAGGCTGCACCAGATGTGTAAATAAGAATAGACTGAGCACATACGCTAGTATAGGCTCACATAGGTTACACCAGATGTGTATATAAGAATAGACTGAGGACATAGGCTAGTATAGGCTCACATAGGCTGCACCAGATGTGTAAATAAGAATAGACTGAGCACATACGCTAGTATAGGCTCACATAGGTTACACCAGATGTGTATATAAGAATAGACTGAGGACATAGGCTAGTATAGGCTCACATAGGCTGCACCGGATGTGTATATAAGAATAGACTGAGGACATAGGCTAGTATAGGCTCACATAGGCTACACCAGATCTCTAAATAAGAATAGACTGAGGACATAGGCTAGTATAGGCTCACATAGGCCGCACCAGATGTGTATATAAGAATAGACTGAGAACATAGGCTAGTATAGGCTCACATAGGATGAACCAGCTGTGTATATAAGAATAGACTGAGGACATAGGCTAGTATAGGCTCACATAGGCTACACCAGATGTGTATATAAGTATAGAGTGATGACATAGGCTAGTATAGGCTCACATAGGCTGCACCAGATGTGTATATAAGAATAGACTGAGGACATAGGCTAGTACAGGCTCACATAGGCTACACCAGATCTCTAAATAAGAATAGACTGAGGACATAGGCTAGTATAGGCTCACATAGGCTACACCAGATGTGTATATAAGAATATACTGAGGACATAGGCTAGTATAGGCTCACATAGGCTACACCGGATCTCTAAATAGGAACAGACTGGGGAGATAAGCTAGTATAGGCTCACATAGGCTACACCAGATCTCTAAATAAGAATAGACTGAGGACATAGGCTAGTATAGGCTCACATAGGCTACACCAGATGTGTATATAAGAATAGACTGAGCACATAGGCTAGTATAGGCTCACATAGGCTACACCTGATCTCTAAATAAGAATAGACTGAGGACATAGGCTAGTATAGGCTCACATAGGCTACACCAGATCTCTAAATAAGAATAGACTGAGGACATAGGCTAGTATAGGCTCACATAGGCTGCACCGGATGGGTATATAAGAATAGACTGAGGACATAGACTAGTATAGGCTCACATAGGCTACACCAGATCTGTAAATAAGAATAGACTGAGGACATAGGCTAGTATAGGCTCTCATAGGCTACACCAAATCTCTAAATAAGAATTGACTGAGGACATAGGCTAGTATAGGCTCACATAGGCTGCACCAGATGTGTATATAAGAATAGACTGAGGACATAGGCTAGTATAGGCTCACATAGGCTACACCACATGTGTATATAAGAATAGACTGAGGACATAGGATAATATAGGCTCACATAGGCCACACCAGATGTGTATATAAGAATAGACTGAGCACATAGGCTAGTATAGGCTGACATAGGCTACACCTGATCTCTAAATAAGAATAGACTGAGGACATAGGCTAGTATAGGCTCACATAGGCTGCACCGGATGTGTATATAAGAATAGACTGAGGACATAGGCTAGTATAGGCTCACATAGGCTACACCAGATCTCTAAATAAGAATAGACTGAGGACATAGGCTAGTATAGGCTCACATAGGCTGCACCAGATGTGTATATAAGAATAGACTGAGGACATAGGCTAGTATAGGCTCACATAGGCTACACCAGATCTCTAAATAAGAATAGACTGAGAACATAGGCTAGTATAGGCTCACATAGGCTACACCAGATCTCTAAATAAGAATAGACTGAGGACATAGGCTAGTATAGGCTCACATAGGCTACACCAGATCTCTAAATAAGAATAGACTGAGGACATAGGCTAGTATAGGCTCACATAGGCTGCACCGGATGGGTATATAAGAATAGACTGAGGACATAGGCTAGTATAGGCTCACATAGGCTACACCAGATCTGTAAATAAGAATAGACTGAGGACATAGGCTAGTATAGGCTCTCATAGGCTACACCAAATCTCTAAATAAGAATTGACTGAGGACATAGGCTAGTATAGGCTCACATAGGCTGCACCAGATGTGTATATAAGAATAGACCGAGGACATAGGCTAGTATAGGCTCACATAGGCTACACCAGATGTGTATATAAGAATAGACTGAGGACATAGGATAATATAGGCTCACATAGGCCACACCAGATGTGTATATAAGAATAGACTGAGCACATAGGCTAGTATAGGCTGACATAGGCTACACCTGATCTCTAAATAAAAATAGACTGAGGACATAGGCTAGTATAGGCTCACATAGGCTGCACCAGATGTGCATATAAGAATAGACTGAGGACATAGGCTAGTATAGGCTCACTTAGGCTACACCAGATCTCTAAATAAGAATAGACTGAGGACATAGGCTAGTATAGGCTAACATAGGCTACACCAGATCTCGAAATAAGAATAGACTGAGGACATAGGCTAGTATAGGCTCACATAGGCTACACCACATGTGTACATAAGAATAGACTGAGGACATAGGCTAGTATAGGCTCACATAGGCTGCACCAGATGTGTATATAACAAAAGACTGAGGACATAGGCTAGTATAGGCGCACATAGGCTGCACCAGATGTGTATATAAGAATAGACTGAGGACAAGGGCTAGTATAGGCTCACATAGGCTACACCAGATGTGTATATAAGAATAGACTGAGGACATAGGCTAGTGTGGGCTCACAGAGGCTGCACCAGATGTGTATATAAGAATAGACTGAGGACATAGGCTAGTATAGGCTCACATAGGCTACACCAGATCTCTAAATAAGAATAGAATGAGCACATAGGCTAGTATAGGCTCACATAGGCTACACCAGATCTCTAAATAATAGACTGAGGACATAGGCTAGTATAGGCTCACATAGGAAACACCAGATGTGTATATAAGAATAAACTGAGGACATAGCCTAGTATAGGCTCACATAGGCTGCACCAGATGTGTATATAAGAATAGACTGAGGACATAGGCTAGTATAGGCTCACATAGGCTACACCAGATGTGTATATAAGAATAGACTGAGGACATAGGCTAGTATAGGCTCACATAGGCTACACCAGATGTGTATATGAGAATAAACTGAGGACATAGGCTAGTATAGGCTCACATAGGCTACACCAGATCTCTAAATAAGAATAGACTGAGGACATAGGCTAGTATAGGCTCACATAGGCTACACCAGATGTGTATATAAGAATAAACTGAGGACATAGGCTAGTATAGGCTCACATAGGCTGCACCAGATGTGTATATAGGAATAGACTTAGGACATAGGCTAGTATAGGCTCACATAGGCTGCACCAGATCTCTAAATAAGAATAGACTGAGCACATAGGCTAGTATAGGCTCACATAGGCTACACCAGATCTCTAAATAAGAATAGACTGAGCACATAGGCTAGTATAGGCTCACATAGGCTACACCAGATGTGTATATAAGAATAGACTGAGCACATAGGCTAGTATAGGCTCACATAGGCTACACCAGATCTCTAAATAAGAATAGAATGAGCACATAGGCTAGCATACGCTCACATGGGCTACACCAGATCTCTAAATAAGAATAGACTGAGCACATAGGCTAGTATAGGCTCACATAGGCTACACCAGATGTGTATATAAGAATAGACTGAGGACATAGGCTAGCATAGGCTCACATAGGCTACACCAAATCTCTAAATAAGAATAGAGTGAGCACATAGGCTAGTATAGGCTCACATAGGCTACACCAGATCTCTAAATAAGAATAGACTGAGGACATAGGCTAGTATAGGCTCACATAGGCTGCACCAGATGTGTATATAAGAATAGACTGAGGACATAGGCTAGTATAGGCTCACATAGGTTACACCAGATCTCTAAATAAGTATAGACTGAGGACATAGGCTAGTATAGGCTTACACAGGCTGCACCAGATGTGTATATAAGAATAGACTGAGGTCATAGGCTAGTATAGGCTCACATAGGCTACACCAGATGTGTATATAAGAATAGACTGAGGACATAGGCTAGTATAGGCTCACATAGGCTACACCAGATGTGTATATAAGAATAAACTGAGGACATAGGCTAGTATAGGCTCACATAGGCTGCACCAGATGTGTATATAGGAATAGACTTAGGACATAGGCTAGTATAGGCTCACATAGGCTGCACCAGATCTCTAAATAAGAATAGACTGAGCACATAGGCTAGTATAGGCTCACATAGGCTACACCAGATCTCTAAATAAGAATAGACTGAGCACATAGGCTAGTATAGGCTCACATAGGCTACACCAGATGTGTATATAAGAATAGACTGAGCACATAGGCTAGTATAGGCTCACATAGGCTACACCAGATCTCTAAATAAGAATAGAATGAGCACATAGGCTAGTATACGCTCACATAGGCTACACCAGATCTCTAAATAAGAATAGACTGAGCACATAGGCTAGTATAGGCTCACATAGGGTACACCAGATGTGTATATAAGAATAGACTGAGGACATAGGCTAGCATAGGCTCACATAGGCTACACCAAATCTCTAAATAAGAATAGACTGATGACATAGGGTAGTATAGGCTCACATAGGCTACACCAGATCTCTAAATAAGAATAGACTGAGCACATAGGCTAGTATAGGCTCACATAGGCTACACCAGATGTGTATATAAGAATAGACTGAGGCCATAGGCTAGCATAGGCTCACATAGGCTACACCAAATCTCTAAATAAGAATAGACTGATGACATAGGGCAGTATAGGCTCACATAGGCTGCACCAGATGTGTATATAAGAATAGACTGATGACATAGGCTAGTATAGGCTCACACAGGAAACACCAGATGTGTATATAAGAATAAACTGAGGACATAGGCTAGTATAGGCTCACATAGGCTACACCAGATCTCTAAATAAGAATAGACTGAGGACATAGGCTAGTATAGGCTCACATAGGCTGCACCAGATGTGTATATAAGAATAGACTGAGGACATAGGCTAGTATACGCTCACATAGGTTACACCAGATCTCTAAATAAGTATAGACTGAGGACATAGGCTAGTATAGGCTTACACAGGCTGCACTAGATGTGTATATAAGAATAGACTGAGGTCATAGGCTAGTATAGGCTCACATAGGCTGCACCAGATGTGTATATAACAAAAGACTGAGGACATAGGCTAGTATAGGCGCACATAGGCTGCACCAGATGTGTATATAAGAATAGACTGAGGACAAGGGCTAGTATAGGCTCACATAGGCTACACCAGATGTGTATATAAGAATAGACTGAGGACATAGGCTAGTGTGGGCTCACAGAGGCTGCACCAGATGTGTATATAAGAATAGACTGAGGACATAGGCTAGTATAGGCTCAGATAGGCTACACCAGATGTGTATATAAGAATAGACCGAGCACATAGGCTAGTATAGGCTCAAATAGGCTACACCAGATCTCGAAATAAGAATAGACTGAGGACATAGGCTAGTATAGGCTCACATAGGCTACACCAGATGTGTATATAAGAATAGACTGAGGACATAGGCTAGTATAGGCTCACATAGGCTGCACCAGATGTGTATATAACAATAGACTGAGGACATAGGCTAGTATAGGCTCACATAGGCTGCACCAGATGTGTATATAAGAATAGACTGAGGACATAGGCTAGTATAGGCTCACATAGGCTACACCAGATGTGTATATAAGAATAGACTGAGGACATAGGCTAGTGTGGGCTCACATAGGCTGCACCAGATGTGTATATAAGAATAGACTGAGGACATAGGCTAGTATAGGCTCAAATAGGCTACAACAGATCTCGAAATAAGAATAGACTGAGGACATAGGCTAGTATAGGCTCACATAGGCTACACCAGATGTGTATATAAGAATAGACTGAGGACATAGGCTAGTATAGGCTCACATAGGCTGCACCAGACCTCTAAATAAGAATAGACTGAGGACATAGGCTAGTATAGGCTCACATAGGCTACACCAGATGTGTATATAAGAATAAACTAAGGACATAGGCTAGTATAGGCTCATATAGGCTACACCAGATCTCCAAATAAGAATAGACTGAGGACATAGGCTAGTATAGGCTCACATAGGCTACACCAGATGTGTATATAAGAATAAACTGAGGACATAGGCTAGTATAGGCTCACATAGGCTGCACCAGATGTGCATATAAGAATAGACTGAGGACATAGGCTAGTATAGGCTCACATAGGCTACACCAGATCTCAAAATAAGAATAGACTGAGGACATAGGCTAGTATAGGCTCACTTAGGCTACACCAGATCTCTAAATAAGAATAGACTGAGGACATAGGCTAGTATAGGCTCACATAGGCTACACCAGATGTGTATATAAGAATAAACTGAGGACATAGGCTAGTATAGGCTAACATAGGCTACACCAGATCTCGAAATAAGAATATTCTGAGGACATAGGCTAGTATAGGCTCACATAGGCTACACCACATGTGTATATAAGAATAGACTGAGGACATAGGCTAGTATAGGCTCACATAGGCTGCACCAGATGTGTATATAACAATAGACTGAGGACATAGGCTAGTATAGGCTCACATAGGCTGCACCAGATGTGTATATAAGAATAGACTGAGGACAAGGGCTAGTATAGGCTCACATAGGTTACACCAGATGTGTATATAAGAATAGACTGAGGACATAGGCTAGTGTGGGCTCACATAGGCTGCACCAGATGTGTATATAAGAATAGACTGAGGACATAGGCTAGTATAGGCTCAGATAGGCTACACCAGATGTGTATATAAGAATAGACCGAGCACATAGGCTAGTATAGGCTCAAATAGGGTACACCAGATCTCGAAATAAGAATAGACTGAGGACATAGGCTAGTATAGGCTCACATAGGCTACACCAGATGTGTATATAAGAATAGACTGAGGACATAGGCTAGTATAGGCTCACATAGGCTACACCAGATCTCTAAATAAGAATAGACTGATGACATAGGGTAGTATAGGCTCACATAGGCTGCACCGGATGTGTATATAAGAATAGACTGAGGACATAGGCTAGTATAGGCTCACATAGGCTGCACCAGATCTCAAAATAAAAATAGACTGAGGACATAGGCTAGTATAGGCTCACATAGGCTACACCAAATGTGTATATAAGAATAGACTGAGGACATAGGCTAGTATAGGCTCACATAGGCTGCACCAGATGTGTATATAAGAATAGACTGAGGACATAGGCTAGTATAGGCTCACATAGGCTACACCAGATGTGTATATAACAATAGACTGAGGACATAGGCTAGTATAGTCTCACATAGGCTACACCAGATATGTATATAAGAATAGACTGAGGACATAGGCTAGTATAGGCTCCCATAGGCTGCACCAAATCTTTAAATTAATATAGTCTGAGGACATAGGCCAATATAGGCTCACGTAGGCTATACCAAATCTCTATATAAGTATAACTGAGGACACACGCTACTATAGGCTCACATAGGCTATACCAAATCTCTATATAAGTATAGACTGGGGACATACGCTACTATAGACTCACATAGGCTACACCAGATCTGTATATAAGCATAGACTGAGGACATAGGCTAGTATAGGCTACACCAGAACTGCATATAAGTACAGACGTCGGACATAGGGTAGTGTAGGCCACACCAGATCTGTATATAAGTATAGACTGAAGACATAGGCTACACCACATCTGTATATAAGAATAAACTGAGGACATAGGCTAGTATAGGCTCACATAGGAAACACCAGATGTGTATATAAGAATAAACTGAGGACATAGGCTAGTATAGGCTCACATAGGCTGCACCAGATGTGTATATAAGAATAGACTGAGTACATAGGCTAGTATAGGCTCACATAGGCTACACCAGATGTGTATATAAGAATAGACTGAGGACATAGGCTAGTATAGGCTCACATAGGCTACACCAGATGTGTATATGAGAATAAACTGAGGACATAGGCTAGTATAGGCTCACATAGGCTACACCAGATCTCTAAATAAGAATAGACTGAGGACATAGGCTAGTATAGGCTCACATATTCTACACCAGATGTGTATATACGAATAAACTGAGGACATAGGCTAGTATAGGCTCACATAGGCTGCACCAGATGTGTATATAGGAATAGACTTAGGACATAGGCTAGTATAGGCTCACATAGGCTGCACCAGATCTCTAAATAAGAATAGACTGAGCACATAGGCTAGTATAGGCTCACATAGGCTACACCAGATCTCTAAATAAGAATAGACTGAGCACATAGGCTAGTATAGGCTCACATAGGCTACACCAGATGTGTATATAAGAATAGACTGAGCACATAGGCTAGTATAGGCTCACATAGGCTACACCAGATCTCTAAATAAGAATAGAATGAGCACATAGGCTAGTATACGCTCACATGGGCTACACCAGATCTCTAAATAAGAATAGACTGAGCACATAGGCTAGTATAGGCTCACATAGGCTACACCAGATGTGTATATAAGAATAGACTGAGGACATAGGCTAGCATAGGCTCACATAGGCTACACCAAATCTCTAAATAAGAATAGAGTGAGCACATAGGCTAGTATAGGCTCACATAGGCTACACCAGATCTCTAAATAAGAATAGACTGAGGACATAGGCTAGTATAGGCTCACATAGGCTGCACCAGATGTGTATATAAGAATAGACTGAGGACATAGGCTAGTATAGGCTCACATAGGTTACACCAGATCTCTAAATAGGTATAGACTGAGGACATAGGCTAGTATAGGCTTACACAGGCTGCACCAGATGTGTATATAAGAATAGACTGAGGTCATAGGCTAGTATAGGCTCACATAGGCTACACCAGATGTGTATATAAGAATAGACTGAGGACATAGGCTAGTATAGGCTCACATAGGCTACAACAGATGTGTATATAAGAATAAACTGAGGACATAGGCTAGTATAGGCTCACATAGGCTGCACCAGATGTGTATATAGGAATAGACTTAGGACATAGGCTAGTATAGGCTCACATAGGCTGCACCAGATCTCTAAATAAGAATAGACTGAGGACATAGGCTAGTATAGGCTCACATAGGCTACACCAGATGTGTATATAAGAATATACTGAGGACATAGGCTAGTATAGGCTCACATAGGCTACACCAGATCTCTAAATAGGAACAGACTGGGGAGATAAGCTAGTATAGGCTCACATAGGCTACACCAGATCTCTAAATAAGAATAGACTGAGGACATAGGCTAGTATAGGCTCACATAGGCTACACCAGATGTGTATATAAGAATAGACTGAGGACATTGGCTAGTATAGCCTCACATAGGCTGCACCGGATATGTATATAAGAATAGACTGAGGACATAGGCTAGTATAGGCTCACATAGGCTACACCAGATCTCTAAATAAGAATAGACTGAGGACATAGGCTAGTATAGGCTCACATAGGCTGCACCAGATGTGTATATAAGAATAGACTGAGGACATAGGCTAGTATAGCCTCACATAGGCTACACCAGATGTGTATATAAGGATAGACTGAGGACATAGGCTACTATAGGCTCACATAGGATGAACCAGATGTGTATATAAGAATAGACTGAGGACATAGGCTAGTATAGGCTCACATAGGCTACACCAGATGTGTATATAAGCATAGAGTGAGGACATAGGCTAGTATAGGCTCACATAGGCTGCACCAGATGTGTATATAAGAATAGACTGAGCACATACGCTAGTATAGGCTCACATAGGCTACACCAGATGTGTATATAAGCATAGAGTGAGGACATAGGCTAGTATAGGCTCACATAGGCTGCACCAGTTTTGTATATAAGAATAGACTGAGGACATACGCTAGTATAGGCTCACATAGGCTACACCAGATGTGTATATAAGCATAGAGTGAGGACATAGGCTAGTATAGGCTCACATAGGCTGCACCAGATGTGTATATAAGAATAGACTGAGCACATACGCTAGTATAGGCTCACATAGGCTACACCAGATGTGTATATAAGAATAGACTGAGGACATAGGCTAGTATAGGCTCACATAGGCTGCACCGGATGTGTATATAAGAATAGACTGAGGACATAGGCTAGTATAGGCTCACATAGGCTGCACCAGATGTGTAAATAAGAATAGACTGAGCACATACGCTAGTATAGGCTCACATAGGTTACACCAGATGTGTATATAAGAATAGACTGAGGACATAGGCTAGTATAGGCTCACATAGGCTGCACCGGATGTGTATATAAGAATAGACTGAGGACATAGGCTAGTATAGGCTCACATAGGCTGCACCAGATGTGTAAATAAGAATAGACTGAGCACATACGCTAGTATAGGCTCACATAGGTTACACCAGATGTGTATATAAGAATAGACTGAGGACATAGGCTAGTATAGGCTCACATAGGCTGCACCAGATGTGTAAATAAGAATAGACTGAGCACATACGCTAGTATAGGCTCACATAGGTTACACCAGATGTGTATATAAGAATAGACTGAGGACATAGGCTAGTATAGGCTCACATAGGCTGCACCGGATGTGTATATAAGAATAGACTGAGGACATAGGCTAGTATAGGCTCACATAGGCTACACCAGATCTCTAAATAAGAATAGACTGAGGACATAGGCTAGTATAGGCTCACATAGGCCGCACCAGATGTGTATATAAGAATAGACTGAGAACATAGGCTAGTATAGGCTCACATAGGATGAACCAGCTGTGTATATAAGAATAGACTGAGGACATAGGCTAGTATAGGCTCACATAGGCTACACCAGATGTGTATATAAGTATAGAGTGATGACATAGGCTAGTATAGGCTCACATAGGCTGCACCAGATGTGTATATAAGAATAGACTGAGGACATAGGCTAGTACAGGCTCACATAGGCTACACCAGATCTCTAAATAAGAATAGACTGAGGACATAGGCTAGTATAGGCTCACATAGGCTACACCAGATGTGTATATAAGAATATACTGAGGACATAGGCTAGTATAGGCTCACATAGGCTACACCGGATCTCTAAATAGGAACAGACTGGGGAGATAAGCTAGTATAGGCTCACATAGGCTACACCAGATCTCTAAATAAGAATAGACTGATGACATAGGGTAGTATAGGCTCACATAGGCTGCACCGGATGTGTATATAAGAATAGACTGAGGACATAGGCTAGTATAGGCTCACATAGGCTGCACCAGATCTCAAAATAAGAATAGACTGAGGACATAGGCTAGTATAGGCTCACATAGGCTACACCAAATGTGTATATAAGAATAGACTGAGGACATAGGCTAGTATAGGCTCACATAGGCTGCACCAGATGTGTATATAAGAATAGACTGAGGACATAGGCTAGTATAGGCTCACATAGGCTACACCAGATGTGTATATAACAATAGACTGAGGACATAGGCTAGTATAGTCTCACATAGGCTACACCAGATATGTATATAAGAATAGACTGAGGACATAGGCTAGTATAGGCTCCCATAGGCTGCACCAAATCTTTAAATTAATATAGTCTGAGGACATAGGCCAATATAGGCTCACGTAGGCTATACCAAATCTCTATATAAGTATAACTGAGGACACACGCTACTATAGGCTCACATAGGCTATACCAAATCTCTATATAAGTATAGACTGGGGACATACGCTACTATAGACTCACATAGGCTACACCAGATCTGTATATAAGCATAGACTGAGGACATAGGCTAGTATAGGCTACACCAGAACTGCATATAAGTACAGACGTCGGACATAGGGTAGTGTAGGCCACACCAGATCTGTATATAAGTATAGACTGAAGACATAGGCTACACCACATCTGTATATAAGAATAAACTGAGGACATAGGCTAGTATAGGCTCACATAGGAAACACCAGATGTGTATATAAGAATAAACTGAGGACATAGGCTAGTATAGGCTCACATAGGCTGCACCAGATGTGTATATAAGAATAGACTGAGGACATAGGCTAGTATAGGCTCACATAGGCTACACCAGATGTGTATATAAGAATAGACTGAGGACATAGGCTAGTATAGGCTCACATAGGCTACACCAGATGTGTATATGAGAATAAACTGAGGACATAGGCTAGTATAGGCTCACATAGGCTACACCAGATCTCTAAATAAGAATAGACTGAGGACATAGGCTAGTATAGGCTCACATATTCTACACCAGATGTGTATATACGAATAAACTGAGGACATAGGCTAGTATAGGCTCACATAGGCTGCACCAGATGTGTATATAGGAATAGACTTAGGACATAGGCTAGTATAGGCTCACATAGGCTGCACCAGATCTCTAAATAAGAATAGACTGAGCACATAGGCTAGTATAGGCTCACATAGGCTACACCAGATCTCTAAATAAGAATAGACTGAGCACATAGGCTAGTATAGGCTCACATAGGCTACACCAGATGTGTATATAAGAATAGACTGAGCACATAGGCTAGTATAGGCTCACATAGGCTACACCAGATCTCTAAATAAGAATAGAATGAGCACATAGGCTAGTATACGCTCACATGGGCTACACCAGATCTCTAAATAAGAATAGACTGAGCACATAGGCTAGTATAGGCTCACATAGGCTACACCAGATGTGTATATAAGAATAGACTGAGGACATAGGCTAGCATAGGCTCACATAGGCTACACCAAATCTCTAAATAAGAATAGAGTGAGCACATAGGCTAGTATAGGCTCACATAGGCTACACCAGATGTCTAAATAAGAATAGACTGAGGACATAGGCTAGTATAGGCTCACATAGGCTGCACCAGATGTGTATATAAGAATAGACTGAGGACATAGGCTAGTATAGGCTCACATAGGTTACACCAGATCTCTAAATAGGTATAGACTGAGGACATAGGCTAGTATAGGCTTACACAGGCTGCACCAGATGTGTATATAAGAATAGACTGAGGTCATAGGCTAGTATAGGCTCACATAGGCTACACCAGATGTGTATATAAGAATAGACTGAGGACATAGGCTAGTATAGGCTCACATAGGCTACACCAGATGTGTATATAAGAATAAACTGAGGACATAGGCTAGTATAGGCTCACATAGGCTGCACCAGATGTGTATATAGGAATAGACTTAGGACATAGGCTAGTATAGGCTCACATAGGCTGCACCAGATCTCTAAATAAGAATAGACTGAGGACATAGGCTAGTATAGGCTCACATAGGCTACACCAGATGTGTATATAAGAATATACTGAGGACATAGGCTAGTATAGGCTCACATAGGCTACACCAGATCCCTAAATAGGAACAGACTGGGGAGATAAGCTAGTATAGGCTCACATAGGCTACACCAGATCTCTAAATAAGAATAGACTGAGGACATAGGCTAGTATAGGCTCACATAGGCTACACCAGATGTGTATATAAGAATAGACTGAGGACATTGGCTAGTATAGCCTCACATAGGCTGCACCGGATATGTATATAAGAATAGACTGAGGACATAGGCTAGTATAGGCTCACATAGGCTACACCAGATCTCTAAATAAGAATAGACTGAGGACATAGGCTAGTATAGGCTCACATAGGCTGCACCAGATGTGTATATAAGAATAGACTGAGGACATAGGCTAGTATAGCCTCACATAGGCTACACCAGATGTGTATATAAGGATAGACTGAGGACATAGGCTACTATAGGCTCACATAGGATGAACCAGATGTGTATATAAGAATAGACTGAGGACATAGGCTAGTATAGGCTCACATAGGCTACACCAGATGTGTATATAAGCATAGAGTGAGGACATAGGCTAGTATAGGCTCACATAGGCTGCACCAGATGTGTATATAAGAATAGACTGAGCACATACGCTAGTATAGGCTCACATAGGCTACACCAGATGTGTATATAAGCATAGAGTGAGGACATAGGCTAGTATAGGCTCACATAGGCTGCACCAGTTTTGTATATAAGAATAGACTGAGGACATACGCTAGTATAGGCTCACATAGGCTACACCAGATGTGTATATAAGCATAGAGTGAGGACATAGGCTAGTATAGGCTCACATAGGCTGCACCAGATGTGTATATAAGAATAGACTGAGCACATACGCTAGTATAGGCTCACATAGGCTACACCAGATGTGTATATAAGAATAGACTGAGGACATAGGCTAGTATAGGCTCACATAGGCTGCACCGGATGTGTATATAAGAATAGACTGAGGACATAGGCTAGTATAGGCTCACATAGGCTGCACCAGATGTGTAAATAAGAATAGACTGAGCACATACGCTAGTATAGGCTCACATAGGCTGCACCGGATGTGTATATAAGAATAGACTGAGGACATAGGCTAGTATAGGCTCACATAGGCTGCACCAGATGTGTAAATAAGAATAGACTGAGCACATACGCTAGTATAGGCTCACATAGGTTACACCAGATGTGTATATAAGAATAGACTGAGGACATAGGCTAGTATAGGCTCACATAGGCTGCACCAGATGTGTAAATAAGAATAGACTGAGCACATACGCTAGTATAGGCTCACATAGGTTACACCAGATGTGTATATAAGAATAGACTGAGGACATAGGCTAGTATAGGCTCACATAGGCTGCACCGGATGTGTATATAAGAATAGACTGAGGACATAGGCTAGTATAGGCTCACATAGGCTACACCAGATCTCTAAATAAGAATAGACTGAGGACATAGGCTAGTATAGGCTCACATAGGCCGCACCAGATGTGTATATAAGAATAGACTGAGAACATAGGCTAGTATAGGCTCACATAGGATGAACCAGCTGTGTATATAAGAATAGACTGAGGACATAGGCTAGTATAGGCTCACATAGGCTACACCAGATGTGTATATAAGTATAGAGTGATGACATAGGCTAGTATAGGCTCACATAGGCTGCACCAGATGTGTATATAAGAATAGACTGAGGACATAGGCTAGTACAGGCTCACATAGGCTACACCAGATCTCTAAATAAGAATAGACTGACGACATAGGCTAGTATAGGCTCACATAGGCTACACCAGATGTGTATATAAGAATATACTGAGGACATAGGCTAGTATAGGCTCACATAGGCTACACCGGATCTCTAAATAGGAACAGACTGGGGAGATAAGCTAGTATAGGCTCACATAGGCTACACCAGATCTCTAAATAAGAATAGACTGAGGACATAGGCTAGTATAGGCTCACATAGGCTACACCAGATGTGTATATAAGAATAGACTGAGCACATAGGCTAGTATAGGCTCACATAGGCTACACCTGATCTCTAAATAAGAATAGACTGAGGACATAGGCTAGTATAGGCTCACATAGGCTACACCAGATCTCTAAATAAGAATAGACTGAGGACATAGGCTAGTATAGGCTCACATAGGCTGCACCGGATGGGTATATAAGAATAGACTGAGGACATAGACTAGTATAGGCTCACATAGGCTACACCAGATCTGTAAATAAGAATAGACTGAGGACATAGGCTAGTATAGGCTCTCATAGGCTACACCAAATCTCTAAATAAGAATTGACTGAGGACATAGGCTAGTATAGGCTCACATAGGCTGCACCAGATGTGTATATAAGAATAGACTGAGGACATAGGCTAGTACAGGCTCACATAGGCTACACCACATGTGTATATAAGAATAGACTGAGGACATAGGATAATATAGGCTCACATAGGCCACACCAGATGTGTATATAAGAATAGACTGAGCACATAGGCTAGTATAGGCTGACATAGGAAACACCAGATGTGTATATAAGAATAAACTGAGGACATAGCCTAGTATAGGCTCACATAGGCTGCACCAGATGTGTATATAAGAATAGACTGAGGACATAGGCTAGTATAGGCTCACATAGGCTACACCAGATGTGTATATAAGAATAGACTGAGGACATAGGCTAGTATAGGCTCACATAGGCTACACCAGATGTGTATATGAGAATAAACTGAGGACATAGGCTAGTATAGGCTCACATAGGCTACACCAGATCTCTAAATAAGAATAGACTGAGGACATAGGCTAGTATAGGCTCACATAGGCTACACCAGATGTGTATATAAGAATAAACTGAGGACATAGGCTAGTATAGGCTCACATAGGCTGCACCAGATGTGTATATAGGAATAGACTTAGGACATAGGCTAGTATAGGCTCACATAGGCTGCACCAGATCTCTAAATAAGAATAGACTGAGCACATAGGCTAGTATAGGCTCACATAGGCTACACCAGATCTCTAAATAAGAATAGACTGAGCACATAGGCTAGTATAGGCTCACATAGGCTACACCAGATGTGTATATAAGAATAGACTGAGCACATAGGCTAGTATAGGCTCACATAGGCTACACCAGATCTCTAAATAAGAATAGAATGAGCACATAGGCTAGCATACGCTCACATGGGCTACACCAGATCTCTAAATAAGAATAGACTGAGCACATAGGCTAGTATAGGCTCACATAGGCTACACCAGATCTCTAAATAAGAATAGACTGAGGACATAGGCTAGTATAGGCTCACATAGGCTGCACCAGATGTGTATATAAGAATAGACTGAGGACATAGGCTAGTATAGGCTCACATAGGTTACACCAGATCTCTAAATAAGTATAGACTGAGGACATAGGCTAGTATAGGCTTACACAGGCTGCACCAGATGTGTATATAAGAATAGACTGAGGTCATAGGCTAGTATAGGCTCACATAGGCTACACCAGATGTGTATATAAGAATAGACTGAGGACATAGGCTAGTATAGGCTCACATAGGCTACACCAGATGTGTATATAAGAATAAACTGAGGACATAGGCTAGTATAGGCTCACATAGGCTGCACCAGATGTGTATATAGGAATAGACTTAGGACATAGGCTAGTATAGGCTCACATAGGCTGCACCAGATCTCTAAATAAGAATAGACTGAGCACATAGGCTAGTATAGGCTCACATAGGCTACACCAGATCTCTAAATAAGAATAGACTGAGCACATAGGCTAGTATAGGCTCACATAGGCTACACCAGATGTGTATATAAGAATAGACTGAGCACATAGGCTAGTATAGGCTCACATAGGCTACACCAGATCTCTAAATAAGAATAGAATGAGCACATAGGCTAGTATACGCTCACATAGGCTACACCAGATCTCTAAATAAGAATAGACTGAGCACATAGGCTAGTATAGGCTCACATAGGCTACACCAGATGTGTATATAAGAATAGACTGAGGACATAGGCTAGCATAGGCTCACATAGGCTACACCAAATCTCTAAATAAGAATAGACTGATGACATAGGGTAGTATAGGCTCACATAGGCTACACCAGATCTCTAAATAAGAATAGACTGAGCACATAGGCTAGTATAGGCTCACATAGGCTACACCAGATGTGTATATAAGAATAGACTGAGGCCATAGGCTAGCATAGGCTCACATAGGCTACACCAAATCTCTAAATAAGAATAGACTGATGACATAGGGCAGTATAGGCTCACATAGGCTGCACCAGATGTGTATATAAGAATAGACTGATGACATAGGCTAGTATAGGCTCACATAGGAAACACCAGATGTGTATATAAGAATAAACTGAGGACATAGGCTAGTATAGGCTCACATAGGCTACACCAGATCTCTAAATAAGAATAGACTGAGGACATAGGCTAGTATAGGCTCACATAGGCTGCACCAGATGTGTATATAAGAATAGACTGAGGACATAGGCTAGTATACGCTCACATAGGTTACACCAGATCTCTAAATAAGTATAGACTGAGGACATAGGCTAGTATAGGCTTACACAGGCTGCACTAGATGTGTATATAAGAATAGACTGAGGTCATAGGCTAGTATAGGCTCACATAGGCTGCACCAGATGTGTATATAACAAAAGACTGAGGACATAGGCTAGTATAGGCGCACATAGGCTGCACCAGATGTGTATATAAGAATAGACTGAGGACAAGGGCTAGTATAGGCTCACATAGGCTACACCAGATGTGTATATAAGAATAGACTGAGGACATAGGCTAGTGTGGGCTCACAGAGGCTGCACCAGATGTGTATATAAGAATAGACTGAGGACATAGGCTAGTATAGGCTCAGATAGGCTACACCAGATGTGTATATAAGAATAGACCGAGCACATAGGCTAGTATAGGCTCAAATAGGCTACACCAGATCTCGAAATAAGAATAGACTGAGGACATAGGCTAGTATAGGCTCACATAGGCTACACCAGATGTGTATATAAGAATAGACTGAGGACATAGGCTAGTATAGGCTCACATAGGCTGCACCAGATGTGTATATAACAATAGACTGAGGACATAGGCTAGTATAGGCTCACATAGGCTGCACCAGATGTGTATATAAGAATAGACTGAGGACATAGGCTAGTATAGGCTCACATAGGCTACACCAGATGTGTATATAAGAATAGACTGAGGACATAGGCTAGTGTGGGCTCACATAGGCTGCACCAGATGTGTATATAAGAATAGACTGAGGACATAGGCTAGTATAGGCTCAAATAGGCTACAACAGATCTCGAAATAAGAATAGACTGAGGACATAGGCTAGTATAGGCTCACATAGGCTACACCAGATGTGTATATAAGAATAGACTGAGGACATAGGCTAGTATAGGCTCACATAGGCTGCACCAGACCTCTAAATAAGAATAGACTGAGGACATAGGCTAGTATAGGCTCACATAGGCCACACCAGATGTGTATATAAGAATAAACTAAGGACATAGGCTAGTATAGGCTCATATAGGCTACACCAGATCTCCAAATAAGAATAGACTGAGGACATAGGCTAGTATAGGCTCACATAGGCTACACCAGATGTGTATATAAGAATAAACTGAGGACATAGGCTAGTATAGGCTCACATAGGCTGCACCAGATGTGCATATAAGAATAGACTGAGGACATAGGCTAGTATAGGCTCACATAGGCTACACCAGATCTCAAAATAAGAATAGACTGAGGACATAGGCTAGTATAGGCTCACTTAGGCTACACCAGATCTCTAAATAAGAATAGACTGAGGACATAGGCTAGTATAGGCTCACATAGGCTACACCAGATGTGTATATAAGAATAAACTGAGGACATAGGCTAGTATAGGCTAACATAGGCTACACCAGATCTCGAAATAAGAATATTCTGAGGACATAGGCTAGTATAGGCTCACATAGGCTACACCACATGTGTATATAAGAATAGACTGAGGACATAGGCTAGTATAGGCTCACATAGGCTGCACCAGATGTGTATATAACAATAGACTGAGGACATAGGCTAGTATAGGCTCACATAGGCTGCACCAGATGTGTATATAAGAATAGACTGAGGACAAGGGCTAGTATAGGCTCACATAGGCTACACCAGATGTGTATATAAGAATAGACTGAGGACATAGGCTAGTGTGGGCTCACATAGGCTGCACCAGATGTGTATATAAGAATAGACTGAGGACATAGGCTAGTATAGGCTCAAATAGGCTACAACAGATCTCGAAATAAGAATAGACTGAGGACATAGGCTAGTATAGGCTCACATAGGCTACACCAGATGTGTATATAAGAATAGACTGAGGACATAGGCTAGTATAGGCTCACATAGGCTGCACCAGACCTCTAAATAAGAATAGACTGAGGACATAGGCTAGTATAGGCTCACATAGGCTACACCAGATGTGTATATAAGAATAAACTAAGGACATAGGCTAGTATAGGCTCATATAGGCTACACCAGATCTCCAAATAAGAATAGACTGAGGACATAGGCTAGTATAGGCTCACATAGGCTACACCAGATGTGTATATAAGAATAAACTGAGGACATAGGCTAGTATAGGCTCACATAGGCTGCACCAGATGTGCATATAAGAATAGACTGAGGACATAGGCTAGTATAGGCTCACATAGGCTACACCAGATCTCAAAATAAGAATAGACTGAGGACATAGGCTAGTATAGGCTCACTTAGGCTACACCAGATCTCTAAATAAGAATAGACTGAGGACATAGGCTAGTATAGGCTCACATAGGCTACACCAGATGTGTATATAAGAATAAACTGAGGACATAGGCTAGTATAGGCTAACATAGGCTACACCAGATCTCGAAATAAGAATATTCTGAGGACATAGGCTAGTATAGGCTCACATAGGCTACACCACATGTGTATATAAGAATAGACTGAGGACATAGGCTAGTATAGGCTCACATAGGCTGCACCAGATGTGTATATAACAATAGACTGAGGACATAGGCTAGTATAGGCTCACATAGGCTGCACCAGATGTGTATATAAGAATAGACTGAGGACAAGGGCTAGTATAGGCTCACATAGGTTACACCAGATGTGTATATAAGAATAGACTGAGGACATAGGCTAGTGTGGGCTCACATAGGCTGCACCAGATGTGTATATAAGAATAGACTGAGGACATAGGCTAGTATAGGCTCAGATAGGCTACACCAGATGTGTATATAAGAATAGACCGAGCACATAGGCTAGTATAGGCTCAAATAGGGTACACCAGATCTCGAAATAAGAATAGACTGAGGACATAGGCTAGTATAGGCTCACATAGGCTACACCAGATGTGTATATAAGAATAGACTGAGGACATAGGCTAGTATAGGCTCACATAGGCTACACCAGATCTCTAAATAAGAATAGACTGATGACATAGGGTAGTATAGGCTCACATAGGCTGCACCGGATGTGTATATAAGAATAGACTGAGGACATAGGCTAGTATAGGCTCACATAGGCTGCACCAGATCTCAAAATAAGAATAGACTGAGGACATAGGCTAGTATAGGCTCACATAGGCTACACCAAATGTGTATATAAGAATAGACTGAGGACATAGGCTAGTATAGGCTCACATAGGCTGCACCAGATGTGTATATAAGAATAGACTGAGGACATAGGCTAGTATAGGCTCACATAGGCTACACCAGATGTGTATATAACAATAGACTGAGGACATAGGCTAGTATAGTCTCACATAGGCTACACCAGATATGTATATAAGAATAGACTGAGGACATAGGCTAGTATAGGCTCCCATAGGCTGCACCAAATCTTTAAATTAATATAGTCTGAGGACATAGGCCAATATAGGCTCACGTAGGCTATACCAAATCTCTATATAAGTATAACTGAGGACACACGCTACTATAGGCTCACATAGGCTATACCAAATCTCTATATAAGTATAGACTGGGGACATACGCTACTATAGACTCACATAGGCTACACCAGATCTGTATATAAGCATAGACTGAGGACATAGGCTAGTATAGGCTACACCAGAACTGCATATAAGTACAGACGTCGGACATAGGGTAGTGTAGGCCACACCAGATCTGTATATAAGTATAGACTGAAGACATAGGCTACACCACATCTGTATATAAGAATAAACTGAGGACATAGGCTAGTATAGGCTCACATAGGAAACACCAGATGTGTATATAAGAATAAACTGAGGACATAGGCTAGTATAGGCTCACATAGGCTGCACCAGATGTGTATATAAGAATAGACTGAGGACATAGGCTAGTATAGGCTCACATAGGCTACACCAGATGTGTATATAAGAATAGACTGAGGACATAGGCTAGTATAGGCTCACATAGGCTACACCAGATGTGTATATGAGAATAAACTGAGGACATAGGCTAGTATAGGCTCACATAGGCTACACCAGATCTCTAAATAAGAATAGACTGAGGACATAGGCTAGTATAGGCTCACATATTCTACACCAGATGTGTATATACGAATAAACTGAGGACATAGGCTAGTATAGGCTCACATAGGCTGCACCAGATGTGTATATAGGAATAGACTTAGGACATAGGCTAGTATAGGCTCACATAGGCTGCACCAGATCTCTAAATAAGAATAGACTGAGCACATAGGCTAGTATAGGCTCACATAGGCTACACCAGATCTCTAAATAAGAATAGACTGAGCACATAGGCTAGTATAGGCTCACATAGGCTACACCAGATGTGTATATAAGAATAGACTGAGCACATAGGCTAGTATAGGCTCACATAGGCTACACCAGATCTCTAAATAAGAATAGAATGAGCACATAGGCTAGTATACGCTCACATGGGCTACACCAGATCTCTAAATAAGAATAGACTGAGCACATAGGCTAGTATAGGCTCACATAGGCTACACCAGATGTGTATATAAGAATAGACTGAGGACATAGGCTAGCATAGGCTCACATAGGCTACACCAAATCTCTAAATAAGAATAGAGTGAGCACATAGGCTAGTATAGGCTCACATAGGCTACACCAGATCTCTAAATAAGAATAGACTGAGGACATAGGCTAGTATAGGCTCACATAGGCTGCACCAGATGTGTATATAAGAATAGACTGAGGACATAGGCTAGTATAGGCTCACATAGGTTACACCAGATCTCTAAATAGGTATAGACTGAGGACATAGGCTAGTATAGGCTTACACAGGCTGCACCAGATGTGTATATAAGAATAGACTGAGGTCATAGGCTAGTATAGGCTCACATAGGCTACACCAGATGTGTATATAAGAATAGACTGAGGACATAGGCTAGTATAGGCTCACATAGGCTACACCAGATGTGTATATAAGAATAAACTGAGGACATAGGCTAGTATAGGCTCACATAGGCTGCACCAGATGTGTATATAGGAATAGACTTAGGACATAGGCTAGTATAGGCTCACATAGGCTGCACCAGATCTCTAAATAAGAATAGACTGAGCACATAGGCTAGTATAGGCTCACATAGGCTACACCAGATCTCTAAATAAGAATAGAATGAGCACATAGGCTAGTATACGCTCACATAGGCTACACCAGATCTCTAAATAAGAATAGACTGAGCACATAGGCTAGTATAGGCTCACATAGGCTACACCAGATGTGTATATAAGAATAGACTGAGGACATAGGCTAGCATAGGCTCACATAGGCTACACCAAATCTCTAAATAAGAATAGACTGATGACATAGGGTAGTATAGGCTCACATAGGCTACACCAGATCTCTAAATAAGAATAGAATGAGCACATAGGCTAGTATACGCTCACATAGGCTACACCAGATCTCTAAATAAGAATAGACTGAGCACATAGGCTAGTATAGGCTCACATAGGCTACACCAGATGTGTATATAAGAATAGACTGAGGACATAGGCTAGTATAGGCTCACATAGGCTACACCAGATGTGTATATAAGAATAAACTGAGGACATAGGCTAGTATAGGCTCACATAGGCTGCACCAGATGTGTATATAGGAATAGACTTAGGACATAGGCTAGTATAGGCTCACATAGGCTGCACCAGATCTCTAAATAAGAATAGACTGAGCACATAGGCTAGTATAGGCTCACATAGGCTACACCAGATCTCTAAATAAGAATAGACTGAGCACATAGGCTAGTATAGGCTCACATAGGCTACACCAGATGTGTATATAAGAATAGACTGAGCACATAGGCTAGTATAGGCTCACATAGGCTACACCAGATCTCTAAATAAGAATAGAATGAGCACATAGGCTAGTATACGCTCACATAGGCTACACCAGATCTCTAAATAAGAATAGACTGAGCACATAGGCTAGTATAGGCTCACATAGGCTACACCAGATGTGTATATAAGAATAGACTGAGGACATAGGCTAGCATAGGCTCACATAGGCTACACCAAATCTCTAAATAAGAATAGACTGATGACATAGGGTAGTATAGGCTCACATAGGCTGCACCAGATGTGTATATAAGAATAGACTGATGACATAGGCTAGTATAGGCTCACATAGGAAACACCAGATGTGTATATAAGAATAAACTGAGGACATAGGCTAGTATAGGCTCACATAGGCTACACCAGATCTCTAAATAAGAATAGACTGAGGACATAGGCTAGTATAGGCTCACATAGGCTGCACCAGATGTGTATATAAGAATAGACTGAGGACATAGGCTAGTATACGCTCACATAGGTTACACCAGATCTCTAAATAAGTATAGACTGAGGACATAGGCTAGTATAGGCTTACACAGGCTGCACTAGATGTGTATATAAGAATAGACTGAGGTCATAGGCTAGTATAGGCTCACATAGGCTACACCAGATGTGTATATAAGAATAGACTGAGGACATAGGCTAGTATAGGCTCACATAGGCTACACCAGATGTGTATATAAGAATAAACTGAGGACATAGGCTAGTATAGGCTCACATAGGCTGCACCAGATGTGTATATAGGAATAGACTTAGGACATAGGCTAGTATAGGCTCACATAGGCTGCACCAGATCTCTAAATAAGAATAGACTGAGCACATAGGCTAGTATAGGCTCACATAGGCTACACCAGATCTCTAAATAAGAATAGACTGAGCACATAGGCTAGTATAGGCTCACATAGGCTACACCAGATGTGTATATAAGAATAGACTGAGCACATAGGCTAGTATAGGCTCACATAGGCTACACCAGATCTCTAAATAAGAATAGAATGAGCACATAGGCTAGTATACGCTCACATAGGCTACACCAGATCTCTAAATAAGAATAGACTGAGCACATAGGCTAGTATAGGCTCACATAGGCTACACCAGATGTGTATATAAGAATAGACTGAGGACATAGGCTAGCATAGGCTCACATAGGCTACACCAAATCTCTAAATAAGAATAGACTGATGACATAGGGTAGTATAGGCTCACATAGGCTACACCAGATCTCTAAATAAGAATAGAATGAGCACATAGGCTAGTATACGCTCACATAGGCTACACCAGATCTCTAAATAAGAATAGACTGAGCACATAGGCTAGTATAGGCTCACATAGGCTACACCAGATGTGTATATAAGAATAGACTGAGGACATAGGCTAGCATAGGCTCACATAGGCTACACCAAATCTCTAAATAAGAATAGACTGATGACATAGGGTAGTATAGGCTCACATAGGCTGCACCAGATGTGTATATAAGAATAGACTGATGACATAGGCTAGTATAGGCTCACATAGGAAGCACCAGATGTGTATATAAGAATAAACTGAGGGCATAGGCTGGTATAGGCTCACATAGGCTACACCAGATCTCTAAATAAGAATAGACTGAGGACATAGGCTAGTATAGGCTCACATAGGAAACACCAGATGTGTATATAAGAATAAACTGAGGACATAGGCTAGTATAGGCTCACATAGGCTGCACCAGATGTGTATATAAGAATAGACTGAGGACATAGGCCAGTATAGGCTCACATAGGCTACACCAGATGTGTATATAAGAATAGACTGAGGACATAGGCTAGTATAGGCTCACATAGGCTACACCAGATGTGTATATGAGAATAAACTGAGGACATAGGCTAGTATAGGCTCACATAGGCTACACCAGATCTCTAAATAAGAATAGACTGAGGACATAGGCTAGTATAGGCTCACATAGGCTACACCAGATGTGTATATCAGAATAAACTGAGGACATAGGCTAGTATAGGCTCACATAGGCTGCACCTGATGTGTATATAGGAATAGACTTAGGACATAGGCTAGTATAGGCTCACATAGGCTGCACCAGATCTCTAAATAAGAATAGACTGAGCACATAGGCTAGTATAGGCTCACATAGGCTACACCAGATCTCTAAATAAGAATAGACTGAGCACATAGGCTAGTATAGGCTCACATAGGCTACACCAGATGTGTATATAAGAATAGACTGAGCACATAGGCTAGTATAGGCTCACATAGGCTACACCAGATCTCTAAATAAGAATAGAATGAGCACATAGGCTAGTATACGCTCACATGGGCTACACCAGATCTCTAAATAAGAATAGACTGAGCACATAGGCTAGTATAGGCTCACATAGGCTACACCAGATGTGTATATAAGAATAGACTGAGGACATAGGCTAGCATAGGCTCACATAGGCTACACCAAATCTCTAAATAAGAATAGAGTGAGCACATAGGCTAGTATAGGCTCACATAGGCTACACCAGATCTCTAAATAAGAATAGACTGAGGACATAGGCTAGTATAGGCTCACATAGCCTGCACCAGATGTGTATATAAGAATAGACTGAGGACATAGGCTAGTATAGGCTCACATAGGTTACACCAGATCTCTAAATAAGTATAGACTGAGGACATAGGCTAGTATAGGCTTACACAGGCTGCACCAGATGTGTATATAAGAATAGACTGAGGTCATAGGCTAGTATAGGCTCACATAGGCTACACCAGATGTGTATATAAGAATAGACTGAGGACATAGGCTAGTATAGGCTCACATAGGCTACACCAGATGTGTATATAAGAATAAACTGAGGACATAGGCTAGTATAGGCTCACATAGGCTGCACCAGATGTGTATATAGGAATAGACTTAGGACATAGGCTAGTATAGGCTCACATAGGCTGCACCAGATCTCTAAATAAGAATAGACTGAGCACATAGGCTAGTATCGGCTCACATAGGCTACACCAGATCTCTAAATAAGAATAGACTGAGTACATAGGCTAGTATAGGCTCACATAGGCTACACCAGATGTGTATATAAGAATAGACTGAGCACATAGGCTAGTATAGGCTCACATAAGCTACACCAGATCTCTAAATAAGAATAGAATGAGCACATAGGCTAGTATACGCTCACATAGGCTACACCAGATCTCTAAATAAGAATAGACTGAGCACATAGGCTAGTATAGGCTCACATAGGCTACACCAGATGTGTATATAAGAATAGACTGAGGACATAGGCTAGCATAGGCTCACATAGGCTACACCAAATCTCTAAATAAGAATAGACTGATGACATAGGGTAGTATAGGCTCACATAGGCTACACCAGATCTCTAAATAAGAATAGAATGAGCACATAGGCTAGTATACGCTCACATAGGCTACACCAGATCTCTAAATAAGAATAGACTGAGCACATAGGCTAGTATAGGCTCACATAGGCTACACCAGATGTGTATATAAGAATAGACTGAGGACATAGGCTAGCATAGGCTCACATAGGCTACACCAAATCTCTAAATAAGAATAGACTGATGACATAGGGTAGTATAGGCTCACATAGGCTGCACCAGATGTGTATATAAGAATAGACTGATGACATAGGCTAGTATAGGCTCACATAGGAAACACCAGATGTGTATATAAGAATAGACTGAGGACATAGGCTAGTATAGGCTCACATAGGTTACACCAGATCTCTAAATAAGTATAGACTGAGGACATAGGCTAGTATAGGCTTACATAGGCTGCACCAGATGTGTATATAAGAATAGACTGAGGTCATAGGCTAGTATAGGCTCACATAGGCTACACCAGATGTGTATATAAGAATAGACTGAGGACATAGGCTAGTATAGGCTCACATAGGCTACACCAGATGTGTATATAAGAATAGACTGAGGACATAGGCTAGCATAGGCTCACATAGCCTACACCAAATCTCTAAATAAGAATAGACTGATGACATAGGGTAGTATAGGCTCACATAGGCTGCACCAGATGTGTATATAAGAATAGACTGATGACATAGGCTAGTATAGGCTCACATAGGAAACACCAGATGTGTATATAAGAATAAACTGAGGACATAGGCTAGTATAGGCTCACATAGGCTACACCAGATCTCTAAATAAGAATAGACTGAGGACATAGGCTAGTATAGGCTCACATAGGCTGCACCAGATGTGTATATAAGAATAGACTGAGGACATAGGCTAGTATAGGCTCAAATAGGTTACACCAGATCTCTAAATAAGTATAGACTGAGGACATAGGCTAGTATAGGCTTACATAGGCTGCACCAGATGTGTATATAAGAATAGACTGAGGTCATAGGCTAGTATAGGCTCACATAGGCTACACCAGATGTGTATATAAGAATAGACTGAGGACATAGGCTAGTATAGGCTCACATAGGCTACACCAGATGTGTATATAAGAATAGACTGAGGACATAGGCTAGTATAGGCTCACTTAGGCTACACCAGATCTCTAAATAAGAATAGACTGAGGACATAGGCTAGTATAGGCCAACATAGGCTACACCAGATCTCGAAATAAGAATAGACTGAGGACATAGGCTAGTATAGGCTCACATAGGCTACACCACATGTGTATATAAGAATAGACTGAGGACATAGGCTAGTATAGGCTCACATAGGCTGCACCAGATGTGTATATAACAATAGACTGAGGACATAGGCTAGTATAGGCTCACATAGGCTGCACCAGATGTGTATATAAGAATAGACTGAGGACAAGGGCTAGTATAGGCTCACATAGGTTACACCAGATGTGTATATAAGAATAGACTGAGGACATAGGCTAGTGTGGGCTCACATAGGCTGCACCAGATGTGTATATAAGAATAGACTGAGGACATAGGCTAGTATAGGCTCAGATAGGCTACACCAGATGTGTATATAAGAATAGACTGAGGACATAGGCTAGCATAGGCTCACATAGGCTACACCAAATCTCTAAATAAGAATAGACTGATGACATAGGGTAGTATAGGCTCACATAGGCTACACCAGATCTCTAAATAAGAATAGACTGAGCACATAGGCTAGTATAGGCTCACATAGGCTACACCAGATGTGTATATAAGAATAGACTGAGGACATAGGCTAGCATAGGCTCACATAGGCTACACCAAATCTCTAAATAAGAATAGACTGATGACATAGGGTAGTATAGGCTCACATAGGCTGCACCAGATGTGTATATAAGAATAGACTGATGACATAGGCTAGTATAGGCTCACATAGGAAACACCAGATGTGTATATAAGAATAAACTGAGGACATAGGCTAGTATAGGCTCACATAGGCTACACCAGATCTCTAAATAAGAATAGACTGAGGACATAGGCTAGTATAGGCTCACATAGGCTGCACCAGATGTGTATATAAGAATAGACTGAGGACATAGGCTAGTATACGCTCACATAGGTTACACCAGATCTCTAAATAAGTATAGACTGAGGACATAGGCTAGTATAGGCTTACACAGGCTGCACTAGATGTGTATATAAGAATAGACTGAGGTCATAGGCTAGTATAGGCTCACATAGGCTACACCAGATGTGTATATAAGAATAGACTGAGGACATAGGCTAGTATAGGCTCACATAGGCTACACCAGATGTGTATATAAGAATAAACTGAGGACATAGGCTAGTATAGGCTCACATAGGCTGCACCAGATGTGTATATAGGAATAGACTTAGGACATAGGCTAGTATAGGCTCACATAGGCTGCACCAGATCTCTAAATAAGAATAGACTGAGCACATAGGCTAGTATAGGCTCACATAGGCTACACCAGATCTCTAAATAAGAATAGACTGAGCACATAGGCTAGTATAGGCTCACATAGGCTACACCAGATGTGTATATAAGAATAGACTGAGCACATAGGCTAGTATAGGCTCACATAGGCTACACCAGATCTCTAAATAAGAATAGAATGAGCACATAGGCTAGTATACGCTCACATAGGCTACACCAGATCTCTAAATAAGAATAGACTGAGCACATAGGCTAGTATAGGCTCACATAGGCTACACCAGATGTGTATATAAGAATAGACTGAGGACATAGGCTAGCATAGGCTCACATAGGCTACACCAAATCTCTAAATAAGAATAGACTGATGACATAGGGTAGTATAGGCTCACATAGGCTACACCAGATCTCTAAATAAGAATAGAATGAGCACATAGGCTAGTATACGCTCACATAGGCTACACCAGATCTCTAAATAAGAATAGACTGAGCACATAGGCTAGTATAGGCTCACATAGGCTACACCAGATGTGTATATAAGAATAGACTGAGGACATAGGCTAGCATAGGCTCACATAGGCTACACCAAATCTCTAAATAAGAATAGACTGATGACATAGGGTAGTATAGGCTCACATAGGCTGCACCAGATGTGTATATAAGAATAGACTGATGACATAGGCTAGTATAGGCTCACATAGGAAGCACCAGATGTGTATATAAGAATAAACTGAGGGCATAGGCTGGTATAGGCTCACATAGGCTACACCAGATCTCTAAATAAGAATAGACTGAGGACATAGGCTAGTATAGGCTCACATAGGAAACACCAGATGTGTATATAAGAATAAACTGAGGACATAGGCTAGTATAGGCTCACATAGGCTGCACCAGATGTGTATATAAGAATAGACTGAGGACATAGGCTAGTATAGGCTCACATAGGCTACACCAGATGTGTATATAAGAATAGACTGAGGACATAGGCTAGTATAGGCTCACATAGGCTACACCAGATGTGTATATGAGAATAAACTGAGGACATAGGCTAGTATAGGCTCACATAGGCTACACCAGATCTCTAAATAAGAATAGACTGAGGACATAGGCTAGTATAGGCTCACATAGGCTACACCAGATGTGTATATCAGAATAAACTGAGGACATAGGCTAGTATAGGCTCACATAGGCTGCACCAGATGTGTATATAGGAATAGACTTAGGACATAGGCTAGTATAGGCTCACATAGGCTGCACCAGATCTCTAAATAAGAATAGACTGAGCACATAGGCTAGTATAGGCTCACATAGGCTACACCAGATCTCTAAATAAGAATAGACTGAGCACATAGGCTAGTATAGGCTCACATAGGCTACACCAGATGTGTATATAAGAATAGACTGAGGACATAGGCTAGCATAGGCTCACATAGGCTACACCAAATCTCTAAATAAGAATAGACTGATGACATAGGGTAGTATAGGCTCACATAGGCTACACCAGATCTCTAAATAAGAATAGAATGAGCACATAGGCTAGTATACGCTCACATAGGCTACACCAGATCTCTAAATAAGAATAGACTGAGCACATAGGCTAGTATAGGCTCACATAGGCTACACCAGATGTGTATATAAGAATAGACTGAGGACATAGGCTAGCATAGGCTCACATAGGCTACACCAAATCTCTAAATAAGAATAGACTGATGACATAGGGTAGTATAGGCTCACATAGGCTGCACCAGATGTGTATATAAGAATAGACTGATGACATAGGCTAGTATAGGCTCACATAGGAAACACCAGATGTGTATATAAGAATAAACTGAGGACATAGGCTAGTATAGGCTCACATAGGCTACACCAGATCTCTAAATAAGAATAGACTGAGGACATAGGCTAGTATAGGCTCACATAGGAAACACCAGATGTGTATATAAGAATAAACTGAGGACATAGGCTAGTATAGGCTCACATAGGCTACACCAGATCTCTAAATAAGAATAGACTGATGACATAGGCTAGTATAGGCTCACATAGGAAACACCAGATGTGTATATAAGAATAAACTGAGGACATAGGCTAATATAGGCTCACATAGGCTACACCAGATCTCTAAATAAGAATAGACTGAGCACATAGGCTAGTATAGGCTCACATAGGAAACACCAGATGTGTATATAAGAATAAACTGATGACATAGGCTAGTATAGGCTCACATAGGAAACACCAGATGTGTATATAAGAATAAACTGAGGACATAGGCTAGTATAGGCTCACATAGGCTACACCAGATCTCTAAATAAGAATAGACTGAGGACATAGGCTAGTATAGGCTCACATAGGCTGCACCAGATGTGTATATAAGAATAGACTGAGGACATAGGCTAGTATAGGCTCAAATAGGTTACACCAGATCTCTAAATAAGTATAGACTGAGGACATAGGCTAGTATAGGCTTACATAGGCTGCACCAGATGTGTATATAAGAATAGACTGAGGTCATAGGCTAGTATAGGCTCACATAGGCTACACCAGATGTGTATATAAGAATAGACTGAGGACATAGGCTAGTATAGGCTCACATAGGCTACACCAGATGTGTATATAAGAATAGACTGAGGACATAGGCTAGTATAGGCTCACTTAGGCTACACCAGATCTCTAAATAAGAATAGACTGAGGACATAGGCTAGTATAGGCCAACATAGGCTACACCAGATCTCGAAATAAGAATAGACTGAGGACATAGGCTAGTATAGGCTCACATAGGCTACACCACATGTGTATATAAGAATAGACTGAGGACATAGGCTAGTATAGGCTCACATAGGCTGCACCAGATGTGTATATAACAATAGACTGAGGACATAGGCTAGTATAGGCTCACATAGGCTGCACCAGATGTGTATATAAGAATAGACTGAGGACAAGGGCTAGTATAGGCTCACATAGGTTACACCAGATGTGTATATAAGAATAGACTGAGGACATAGGCTAGTGTGGGCTCACATAGGCTGCACCAGATGTGTATATAAGAATAGACTGAGGACATAGGCTAGTATAGGCTCAGAAAGGCTACACCAGATGTGTATATAAGAATAGACTGAGGACATAGGCTAGCATAGGCTCACATAGGCTACACCAAATCTCTAAATAAGAATAGACTGATGACATAGGGTAGTATAGGCTCACATAGGCTACACCAGATCTCTAAATAAGAATAGACTGAGCACATAGGCTAGTATAGGCTCACATAGGCTACACCAGATGTGTATATAAGAATAGACTGAGGACATAGGCTAGCATAGGCTCACATAGGCTACACCAAATCTCTAAATAAGAATAGACTGATGACATAGGGTAGTATAGGCTCACATAGGCTGCACCAGATGTGTATATAAGAATAGACTGATGACATAGGCTAGTATAGGCTCACATAGGAAACACCAGATGTGTATATAAGAATAAACTGAGGACATAGGCTAGTATAGGCTCACATAGGCTACACCAGATCTCTAAATAAGAATAGACTGAGGACATAGGCTAGTATAGGCTCACATAGGCTGCACCAGATGTGTATATAAGAATAGACTGAGGACATAGGCTAGTATACGCTCACATAGGTTACACCAGATCTCTAAATAAGTATAGACTGAGGACATAGGCTAGTATAGGCTTACACAGGCTGCACTAGATGTGTATATAAGAATAGACTGAGGTCATAGGCTAGTATAGGCTCACATAGGCTACACCAGATGTGTATATAAGAATAGACTGAGGACATAGGCTAGTATAGGCTCACATAGGCTACACCAGATGTGTATATAAGAATAAACTGAGGACATAGGCTAGTATAGGCTCACATAGGCTGCACCAGATGTGTATATAGGAATAGACTTAGGACATAGGCTAGTATAGGCTCACATAGGCTGCACCAGATCTCTAAATAAGAATAGACTGAGCACATAGGCTAGTATAGGCTCACATAGGCTACACCAGATCTCTAAATAAGAATAGACTGAGCACATAGGCTAGTATAGGCTCACATAGGCTACACCAGATGTGTATATAAGAATAGACTGAGCACATAGGCTAGTATAGGCTCACATAGGCTACACCAGATCTCTAAATAAGAATAGAATGAGCACATAGGCTAGTATACGCTCACATAGGCTACACCAGATCTCTAAATAAGAATAGACTGAGCACATAGGCTAGTATAGGCTCACATAGGCTACACCAGATGTGTATATAAGAATAGACTGAGGACATAGGCTAGCATAGGCTCACATAGGCTACACCAAATCTCTAAATAAGAATAGACTGATGACATAGGGTAGTATAGGCTCACATAGGCTACACCAGATCTCTAAATAAGAATAGAATGAGCACATAGGCTAGTATACGCTCACATAGGCTACACCAGATCTCTAAATAAGAATAGACTGAGCACATAGGCTAGTATAGGCTCACATAGGCTACACCAGATGTGTATATAAGAATAGACTGAGGACATAGGCTAGCATAGGCTCACATAGGCTACACCAAATCTCTAAATAAGAATAGACTGATGACATAGGGTAGTATAGGCTCACATAGGCTGCACCAGATGTGTATATAAGAATAGACTGATGACATAGGCTAGTATAGGCTCACATAGGAAGCACCAGATGTGTATATAAGAATAAACTGAGGGCATAGGCTGGTATAGGCTCACATAGGCTACACCAGATCTCTAAATAAGAATAGACTGAGGACATAGGCTAGTATAGGCTCACATAGGAAACACCAGATGTGTATATAAGAATAAACTGAGGACATAGGCTAGTATAGGCTCACATAGGCTGCACCAGATGTGTATATAAGAATAGACTGAGGACATAGGCTAGTATAGGCTCACATAGGCTACACCAGATGTGTATATAAGAATAGACTGAGGACATAGGCTAGTATAGGCTCACATAGGCTACACCAGATGTGTATATGAGAATAAACTGAGGACATAGGCTAGTATAGGCTCACATAGGCTACACCAGATCTCTAAATAAGAATAGACTGAGGACATAGGCTAGTATAGGCTCACATAGGCTACACCAGATGTGTATATCAGAATAAACTGAGGACATAGGCTAGTATAGGCTCACATAGGCTCCACCAGATGTGTATATAGGAATAGACTTAGGACATAGGCTAGTATAGGCTCACATAGGCTGCACCAGATCTCTAAATAAGAATAGACTGAGCACATAGGCTAGTATAGGCTCACATAGGCTACACCAGATCTCTAAATAAGAATAGACTGAGCACATAGGCTAGTATAGGCTCACATAGGCTACACCAGATCTGTATATAAGAATAGACTGAGGACATAGGCTAGCATAGGCTCACATAGGCTACACCAAATCTCTAAATAAGAATAGACTGATGACATAGGGTAGTATAGGCTCACATAGGCTACACCAGATCTCTAAATAAGAATAGAATGAGCACATAGGCTAGTATACGCTCACATAGGCTACACCAGATCTCTAAATAAGAATAGACTGAGCACATAGGCTAGTATAGGCTCACATAGGCTACACCAGATGTGTATATAAGAATAGACTGAGGACATAGGCTAGCATAGGCTCACATAGGCTACACCAAATCTCTAAATAAGAATAGACTGATGACATAGGGTAGTATAGGCTCACATAGGCTGCACCAGATGTGTATATAAGAATAGACTGATGACATAGGCTAGTATAGGCTCACATAGGAAACACCAGATGTGTATATAAGAATAAACTGAGGACATAGGCTAGTATAGGCTCACATAGGCTACACCAGATCTCTAAATAAGAATAGACTGAGGACATAGGCTAGTATAGGCTCACATAGGAAACACCAGATGTGTATATAAGAATAAACTGAGGACATAGGCTAGTATAGGCTCACATAGGCTACACCAGATCTCTAAATAAGAATAGACTGATGACATAGGCTAGTATAGGCTCACATAGGAAACACCAGATGTGTATATAAGAATAAACTGAGGACATAGGCTAATATAGGCTCACATAGGCTACACCAGATCTCTAAATAAGAATAGACTGAGCACATAGGCTAGTATAGGCTCACATAGGAAACACCAGATGTGTATATAAGAATAAACTGAGGACATAGGCTAGTATAGGCTCACATAGGCTACACCAGATCTCTAAATAAGAATAGACTGAGGACATAGGCTAGTATAGGCTCACATAGGCTGCACCAGATATGTATATAAGAATAGACTGAGGACATAGGCTAGTATACGCTCACATAGGTTACACCAGATCTCTAAATAAGTATAGACTGAGGACATAGGCTAGTATAGGCTTACACAGGCTGCACTAGATGTGTATATAAGAATAGACTGAGGTCATAGGCTAGTATAGGCTCACATAGGCTGCACCAGATGTGTATATAACAAAAGACTGAGGACATAGGCTAGTATAGGCGCACATAGGCTGCACCAGATGTGTATATAAGAATAGACTGAGGACAAGGGCTAGTATAGGCTCACATAGGCTACACCAGATGTGTATATAAGAATAGACTGAGGACATAGGCTAGTGTGGGCTCACAGAGGCTGCACCAGATGTGTATATAAGAATAGACTGAGGACATAGGCTAGTATAGGCTCAGATAGGCTACACCAGATGTGTATATAAGAATAGACCGAGCACATAGGCTAGTATAGGCTCAAATAGGCTACACCAGATCTCGAAATAAGAATAGACTGAGGACATAGGCTAGTATAGGCTCACATAGGCTACACCAGATGTGTATATAAGAATAGACTGAGGACATAGGCTAGTATAGGCTCACATAGGCTGCACCAGATGTGTATATAACAATAGACTGAGGACATAGGCTAGTATAGGCTCACATAGGCTGCACCAGATGTGTATATAAGAATAGACTGAGGACATAGGCTAGTATAGGCTCACATAGGCTACACCAGATGTGTATATAAGAATAGACTGAGGACATAGGCTAGTGTGGGCTCACATAGGCTGCACCAGATGTGTATATAAGAATAGACTGAGGACATAGGCTAGTATAGGCTCAAATAGGCTACAACAGATCTCGAAATAAGAATAGACTGAGGACATAGGCTAGTATAGGCTCACATAGGCTACACCAGATGTGTATATAAGAATAGACTGAGGACATAGGCTAGTATAGGCTCACATAGGCTGCACCAGACCTCTAAATAAGAATAGACTGAGGACATAGGCTAGTATAGGCTCACATAGGCTACACCAGATGTGTATATAAGAATAAACTAAGGACATAGGCAAGTATAGGCTCATATAGGCTACACCAGATCTCCAAATAAGAATAGACTGAGGACATAGGCTAATATAGGCTCACATAGGCTACACCAGATGTGTATATAAGAATAAACTGAGGACATAGGCTAGTATAGGCTCACATAGGCTGCACCAGATGTGCATATAAGAATAGACTGAGGACATAGGCTAGTATAGGCTCACATAGGCTGCACCAGATGTGTATATAAGAATAAACTGAGGACATAGGCTAGTATAGGCTCACATAGGCTACACCAGATGTGTATATAAGAATAAACTGAGGACATAGGCTAGTATAGGCTCACATAGGCTGCACCAGATGTGTATATAAGAATAAACTGAGGACATAGGCTAGTATAGGCTCACATAGGCTGCACCAGATGTGTATATAAGAATAAACTGAGGACATAGGCTAGTATAGGCTCACATAGGCTGCACCAGATGTGCATATAAGAATAGACTGAGGACATAGGCTAGTATAGGCTCACATAGGCTACACCAGATGTGTATATAAGAATAAACTAAGGACATAGGCTAGTATAGGCTCATATAGGCTACACCAGATCTCCAAATAAGAATAGACTGAGGACATAGGCTAGTATAGGCTCACATAGGCTACACCAGATGTGTATATAAGAATAAACTGAGGACATAGGCTAGTATAGGCTCACATAGGCTGCACCAGATGTGCATATAAGAATAGACTGAGGACATAGGCTAGTATAGGCTCACATAGGCTGCACCAGATGTGTATATAAGAATAGACTGAGGACATAGGCTAGTATAGGCTCACATAGGCTACACCAGATCTCAAAATAAGAATAGACTGAGGACATAGGCTAGTATAGGCTCACTTAGGCTACACCAGATCTCTAAATAAGAATAGACTGAGGACATAGGCTAGTATAGGCTCACATAGGCTACACCAGATGTGTATATAAGAATAAACTGAGGACATAGGCTAGTATAGGCTAACATAGGCTACACCAGATCTCGAAATAAGAATATTCTGAGGACATAGGCTAGTATAGGCTCACATAGGCTACACCACATGTGTATATAAGAATAGACTGAGGACATAGGCTAGTATAGGCTCACATAGGCTGCACCAGATGTGTATATAACAATAGACTGAGGACATAGGCTAGTATAGGCTCACATAGGCTGCACCAGATGTGTATATAAGAATAGACTGAGGACAAGGGCTAGTATAGGCTCACATAGGTTACACCAGATGTGTATATAAGAATAGACTGAGGACATAGGCTAGTGTGGGCTCACATAGGCTGCACCAGATGTGTATATAAGAATAGACTGAGGACATAGGCTAGTATAGGCTCAGATAGGCTACACCAGATGTGTATATAAGAATAGACCGAGCACATAGGCTAGTATAGGCTCAAATAGGGTACACCAGACCTCGAAATAAGAATAGACTGAGGACATAGGCTAGTATAGGCTCACATAGGCTACACCAGATGTGTATATAAGAATAGACTGAGGACATAGGCTAGTATAGGCTCACATAGGCTACACCAGATCTCTAAATAAGAATAGACTGATGACATAGGGTAGTATAGGCTCACATAGGCTGCACCGGATGTGTATATAAGAATAGACTGAGGACATAGGCTAGTATAGGCTCACATAGGCTGCACCAGATCTCAAAATAAGAATAGACTGAGGACATAGGCTAGTATAGGCTCACATAGGCTACACCAAATGTGTATATAAGAATAGACTGAGGACATAGGCTAGTATAGGCTCACATAGGCTGCACCAGATGTGTATATAAGAATAGACTGAGGACATAGGCTAGTATAGGCTCACATAGGCTACACCAGATGTGTATATAACAATAGACTGAGGACATAGGCTAGTATAGTCTCACATAGGCTACACCAGATATGTATATAAGAATAGACTGAGGACATAGGCTAGTATAGGCTCCCATAGGCTGCACCAAATCTTTAAATTAATATAGTCTGAGGACATAGGCCAATATAGGCTCACGTAGGCTATACCAAATCTCTATATAAGTATAACTGAGGACACACGCTACTATAGGCTCACATAGGCTATACCAAATCTCTATATAAGTATAGACTGGGGACATACGCTACTATAGACTCACATAGGCTACACCAGATCTGTATATAAGCATAGACTGAGGACATAGGCTAGTATAGGCTACACCAGAACTGCATATAAGTACAGACGTCGGACATAGGGTAGTGTAGGCCACACCAGATCTGTATATAAGTATAGACTGAAGACATAGGCTACACCAGATCTGTATATAAGAATAAACTGAGGACATAGGCTAGTATAGGCTCACATAGGAAACACCAGATGTGTATATAAGAATAAACTGAGGACATAGGCTAGTATAGGCTCACATAGGCTGCACCAGATGTGTATATAAGAATAGACTGAGGACATAGGCTAGTATAGGCTCACATAGGCTACACCAGATGTGTATATAAGAATAGACTGAGGACATAGGCTAGTATAGGCTCACATAGGCTACACCAGATGTGTATATGAGAATAAACTGAGGACATAGGCTAGTATAGGCTCACATAGGCTACACCAGATCTCTAAATAAGAATAGACTGAGGACATAGGCTAGTATAGGCTCACATATTCTACACCAGATGTGTATATACGAATAAACTGAGGACATAGGCTAGTATAGGCTCACATAGGCTGCACCAGATGTGTATATAGGAATAGACTTAGGACATAGGCTAGTATAGGCTCACATAGGCTGCACCAGATCTCTAAATAAGAATAGACTGAGCACATAGGCTAGTATAGGCTCACATAGGCTACACCAGATCTCTAAATAAGAATAGACTGAGCACATAGGCTAGTATAGGCTCACATAGGCTACACCAGATGTGTATATAAGAATAGACTGAGCACATAGGCTAGTATAGGCTCACATAGGCTACACCAGATCTCTAAATAAGAATAGAATGAGCACATAGGCTAGTATACGCTCACATGGGCTACACCAGATCTCTAAATAAGAATAGACTGAGCACATAGGCTAGTATAGGCTCACATAGGCTACACCAGATGTGTATATAAGAATAGACTGAGGACATAGGCTAGCATAGGCTCACATAGGCTACACCAAATCTCTAAATAAGAATAGAGTGAGCACATAGGCTAGTATAGGCTCACATAGGCTACACCAGATCTCTAAATAAGAATAGACTGAGGACATAGGCTAGTATAGGCTCACATAGGCTGCACCAGATGTGTATATAAGAATAGACTGAGGACATAGGCTAGTATAGGCTCACATAGGTTACACCAGATCTCTAAATAGGTATAGACTGAGGACATAGGCTAGTATAGGCTTACACAGGCTGCACCAGATGTGTATATAAGAATAGACTGAGGTCATAGGCTAGTATAGGCTCACATAGGCTACACCAGATGTGTATATAAGAATAGACTGAGGACATAGGCTAGTATAGGCTCACATAGGCTACACCAGATGTGTATATAAGAATAAACTGAGGACATAGGCTAGTATAGGCTCACATAGGCTGCACCAGATGTGTATATAGGAATAGACTTAGGACATAGGCTAGTATAGGCTCACATAGGCTGCACCAGATCTCTAAATAAGAATAGACTGAGCACATAGGCTAGTATAGGCTCACATAGGCTACACCAGATCTCTAAATAAGAATAGAATGAGCACATAGGCTAGTATACGCTCACATAGGCTACACCAGATCTCTAAATAAGAATAGACTGAGCACATAGGCTAGTATAGGCTCACATAGGCTACACCAGATGTGTATATAAGAATAGACTGAGGACATAGGCTAGCATAGGCTCACATAGGCTACACCAAATCTCTAAATAAGAATAGACTGATGACATAGGGTAGTATAGGCTCACATAGGCTACACCAGATCTCTAAATAAGAATAGAATGAGCACATAGGCTAGTATACGCTCACATAGGCTACACCAGATCTCTAAATAAGAATAGACTGAGCACATAGGCTAGTATAGGCTCACATAGGCTACACCAGATGTGTATATAAGAATAGACTGAGGACATAGGCTAGTATAGGCTCACATAGGCTACACCAGATGTGTATATAAGAATAAACTGAGGACATAGGCTAGTATAGGCTCACATAGGCTGCACCAGATGTGTATATAGGAATAGACTTAGGACATAGGCTAGTATAGGCTCACATAGGCTGCACCAGATCTCTAAATAAGAATAGACTGAGCACATAGGCTAGTATAGGCTCACATAGGCTACACCAGATCTCTAAATAAGAATAGACTGAGCACATAGGCTAGTATAGGCTCACATAGGCTACACCAGATGTGTATATAAGAATAGACTGAGCACATAGGCTAGTATAGGCTCACATAGGCTACACCAGATCTCTAAATAAGAATAGAATGAGCACATAGGCTAGTATACGCTCACATAGGCTACACCAGATCTCTAAATAAGAATAGACTGAGCACATAGGCTAGTATAGGCTCACATAGGCTACACCAGATGTGTATATAAGAATAGACTGAGGACATAGGCTAGCATAGGCTCACATAGGCTACACCAAATCTCTAAATAAGAATAGACTGATGACATAGGGTAGTATAGGCTCACATAGGCTACACCAGATCTCTAAATAAGAATAGACTGAGCACATAGGCTAGTATAGGCTCACATAGGCTACACCAGATGTGTATATAAGAATAGACTGAGGACATAGGCTAGCATAGGCTCACATAGGCTACACCAAATCTCTAAATAAGAATAGACTGATGACATAGGGTAGTATAGGCTCACATAGGCTGCACCAGATGTGTATATAAGAATAGACTGATGACATAGGCTAGTATAGGCTCACATAGGAAACACCAGATGTGTATATAAGAATAAACTGAGGACATAGGCTAGTATAGGCTCACATAGGCTACACCAGATCTCTAAATAAGAATAGACTGAGGACATAGGCTAGTATAGGCTCACATAGGCTGCACCAGATGTGTATATAAGAATAGACTGAGGACATAGGCTAGTATACGCTCACATAGGTTACACCAGATCTCTAAATAAGTATAGACTGAGGACATAGGCTAGTATAGGCTTACACAGGCTGCACTAGATGTGTATATAAGAATAGACTGAGGTCTTAGGCTAGTATAGGCTCACATAGGCTACACCAGATGTGTATATAAGAATAGACTGAGGACATAGGCTAGTATAGGCTCACATAGGCTACACCAGATGTGTATATAAGAATAAACTGAGGACATAGGCTAGTATAGGCTCACATAGGCTGCACCAGATGTGTATATAGGAATAGACTTAGGACATAGGCTAGTATAGGCTCACATAGGCTGCACCAGATCTCTAAATAAGAATAGACTGAGCACATAGGCTAGTATAGGCTCACATAGGCTACACCAGATCTCTAAATAAGAATAGACTGAGCACATAGGCTAGTATAGGCTCACATAGGCTACACCAGATGTGTATATAAGAATAGACTGAGCACATAGGCTAGTATAGGCTCACATAGGCCACACCAGATCTCTAAATAAGAATAGAATGAGCACATAGGCTAGTATACGCTCACATAGGCTACACCAGATCTCTAAATAAGAATAGACTGAGCACATAGGCTAGTATAGGCTCACATAGGCTACACCAGATGTGTATATAAGAATAGACTGAGGACATAGGCTAGCATAGGCTCACATAGGCTACACCAAATCTCTAAATAAGAATAGACTGATGACATAGGGTAGTATAGGCTCACATAGGCTACACCAGATCTCTAAATAAGAATAGAATGAGCACATAGGCTAGTATACGCTCACATAGGCTACACCAGATCTCTAAATAAGAATAGACTGAGCACATAGGCTAGTATAGGCTCACATAGGCTACACCAGATGTGTATATAAGAATAGACTGAGGACATAGGCTAGCATAGGCTCACATAGGCTACACCAAATCTCTAAATAAGAATAGACTGATGACATAGGGTAGTATAGGCTCACATAGGCTGCACCAGATGTGTATATAAGAATAGACTGATGACATAGGCTAGTATAGGCTCACATAGGAAGCACCAGATGTGTATATAAGAATAAACTGAGGGCATAGGCTGGTATAGGCTCACATAGGCTACACCAGATCTCTAAATAAGAATAGACTGAGGACATAGGCTAGTATAGGCTCACATAGGAAACACCAGATGTGTATATAAGAATAAACTGAGGACATAGGCTAGTATAGGCTCACATAGGCTGCACCAGATGTGTATATAAGAATAGACTGAGGACATAGGCCAGTATAGGCTCACATAGGCTACACCAGATGTGTATATAAGAATAGACTGAGGACATAGGCTAGTATAGGCTCACATAGGCTACACCAGATGTGTATATGAGAATAAACTGAGGACATAGGCTAGTATAGGCTCACATAGGCTACACCAGATCTCTAAATAAGAATAGACTGAGGACATAGGCTAGTATAGGCTCACATAGGCTACACCAGATGTGTATATCAGAATAAACTGAGGACATAGGCTAGTATAGGCTCACATAGGCTGCACCAGATGTGTATATAGGAATAGACTTAGGACATAGGCTAGTATAGGCTCACATAGGCTGCACCAGATCTCTAAATAAGAATAGACTGAGCACATAGGCTAGTATAGGCTCACATAGGCTACACCAGATCTCTAAATAAGAATAGACTGAGCACATAGGCTAGTATAGGCTCACATAGGCTACACCAGATGTGTATATAAGAATAGACTGAGCACATAGGCTAGTATAGGCTCACATAGGCTACACCAGATCTCTAAATAAGAATAGAATGAGCACATAGGCTAGTATACGCTCACATGGGCTACACCAGATCTCTAAATAAGAATAGACTGAGCACATAGGCTAGTATAGGCTCACATAGGCTACACCAGATGTGTATATAAGAATAGACTGAGGACATAGGCTAGCATAGGCTCACATAGGCTACACCAAATCTCTAAATAAGAATAGAGTGAGCACATAGGCTAGTATAGGCTCACATAGGCTACACCAGATCTCTAAATAAGAATAGACTGAGGACATAGGCTAGTATAGGCTCACATAGGCTGCACCAGATGTGTATATAAGAATAGACTGAGGACATAGGCTAGTATAGGCTCACATAGGTTACACCAGATCTCTAAATAAGTATAGACTGAGGACATAGGCTAGTATAGGCTTACACAGGCTGCACCAGATGTGTATATAAGAATAGACTGAGGTCATAGGCTAGTATAGGCTCACATAGGCTACACCAGATGTGTATATAAGAATAGACTGAGGACATAGGCTAGTATAGGCTCACATAGGCTACACCAGATGTGTATATAAGAATAAACTGAGGACATATGCTAGTATAGGCTCACATAGGCTGCACCAGATGTGTATATAGGAATAGACTTAGGACATAGGCTAGTATAGGCTCACATAGGCTGCACCAGATCTCTAAATAAGAATAGACTGAGCACATAGGCTAGTATAGGCTCACATAGGCTACACCAGATCTCTAAATAAGAATAGACTGAGCACATAGGCTAGTATAGGCTCACATAGGCTACACCAGATGTGTATATAAGAATAGACTGAGCACATAGGCTAGTATAGGCTCACATAGGCTACACCAGATCTCTAAATAAGAATAGAATGAGCACATAGGCTAGTATACGCTCACATAGGCTACACCAGATCTCTAAATAAGAATAGACTGAGCACATAGGCTAGTATAGGCTCACATAGGCTACACCAGATGTGTATATAAGAATAGACTGAGGACATAGGCTAGCATAGGCTCACATAGGCTACACCAAATCTCTAAATAAGAATAGACTGATGACATAGGGTAGTATAGGCTCACATAGGCTACACCAGATCTCTAAATAAGAATAGACTGAGCACATAGGCTAGTATAGGCTCACATAGGCTACACCAGATGTGTATATAAGAATAGACTGAGGACATAGGCTAGCATAGGCTCACATAGGCTACACCAAATCTCTAAATAAGAATAGACTGATGACATAGGGTAGTATAGGCTCACATAGGCTGCACCAGATGTGTATATAAGAATAGACTGATGACATAGGCTAGTATAGGCTCACATAGGAAACACCAGATGTGTATATAAGAATAAACTGAGGACATAGGCTAGTATAGGCTCACATAGGCTACACCAGATCTCTAAATAAGAATAGACTGAGGACATAGGCTAGTATAGGCTCACATAGGCTGCACCAGATGTGTATATAAGAATAGACTGAGGACATAGGCTAGTATACGCTCACATAGGTTACACCAGATCTCTAAATAAGTATAGACTGAGGACATAGGCTAGTATAGGCTTACACAGGCTGCACTAGATGTGTATATAAGAATAGACTGAGGTCATAGGCTAGTATAGGCTCACATAGGCTACACCAGATGTGTATATAAGAATAGACTGAGGACATAGGCTAGTATAGGCTCACATAGGCTACACCAGATGTGTATATAAGAATAAACTGAGGACATAGGCTAGTATAGGCTCACATAGGCTGCACCAGATGTGTATATAGGAATAGACTTAGGACATAGGCTAGTATAGGCTCACATAGGCTGCACCAGATCTCTAAATAAGAATAGACTGAGCACATAGGCTAGTATAGGCTCACATAGGCTACACCAGATCTCTAAATAAGAATAGACTGAGCACATAGGCTAGTATAGGCTCACATAGGCTACACCAGATGTGTATATAAGAATAGACTGAGCACATAGACTAGTATAGGCTCACATAGGCCACACCAGATCTCTAAATAAGAATAGAATGAGCACATAGGCTAGTATACGCTCACATAGGCTACACCAGATCTCTAAATAAGAATAGACTGAGCACATAGGCTAGTATAGGCTCACATAGGCTACACCAGATGTGTATATAAGAATAGACTGAGGACATAGGCTAGCATAGGCTCACATAGGCTACACCAAATCTCTAAATAAGAATAGACTGATGACATAGGGTAGTATAGGCTCACATAGGCTACACCAGATCTCTAAATAAGAATAGAATGAGCACATAGGCTAGTATACGCTCACATAGGCTACACCAGATCTCTAAATAAGAATAGACTGAGCACATAGGCTAGTATAGGCTCACATAGGCTACACCAGATGTGTATATAAGAATAGACTGAGGACATAGGCTAGCATAGGCTCACATAGGCTACACCAAATCTCTAAATAAGAATAGACTGATGACATAGGGTAGTATAGGCTCACATAGGCTGCACCAGATGTGTATATAAGAATAGACTGATGACATAGGCTAGTATAGGCTCACATAGGAAGCACCAGATGTGTATATAAGAATAAACTGAGGGCATAGGCTGGTATAGGCTCACATAGGCTACACCAGATCTCTAAATAAGAATAGACTGAGGACATAGGCTAGTATAGGCTCACATAGGAAACACCAGATGTGTATATAAGAATAAACTGAGGACATAGGCTAGTATAGGCTCACATAGGCTGCACCAGATGTGTATATAAGAATAGACTGAGGACATAGGCCAGTATAGGCTCACATAGGCTACACCAGATGTGTATATAAGAATAGACTGAGGACATAGGCTAGTATAGGCTCACATAGGCTACACCAGATGTGTATATGAGAATAAACTGAGGACATAGGCTAGTATAGGCTCACATAGGCTACACCAGATCTCTAAATAAGAATAGACTGAGGACATAGGCTAGTATAGGCTCACATAGGCTACACCAGATGTGTATATCAGAATAAACTGAGGACATAGGCTAGTATAGGCTCACATAGGCTGCACCAGATGTGTATATAGGAATAGACTTAGGACATAGGCTAGTATAGGCTCACATAGGCTGCACCAGATCTCTAAATAAGAATAGACTGAGCACATAGGCTAGTATAGGCTCACATAGGCTACACCAGATCTCTAAATAAGAATAGACTGAGCACATAGGCTAGTATAGGCTCACATAGGCTACACCAGATGTGTATATAAGAATAGACTGAGCACATAGGCTAGTATAGGCTCACATAGGCTACACCAGATCTCTAAATAAGAATAGAATGAGCACATAGGCTAGTATACGCTCACATGGGCTACACCAGATCTCTAAATAAGAATAGACTGAGCACATAGGCTAGTATAGGCTCACATAGGCTACACCAGATGTGTATATAAGAATAGACTGAGGACATAGGCTAGCATAGGCTCACATAGGCTACACCAAATCTCTAAATAAGAATAGAGTGAGCACATAGGCTAGTATAGGCTCACATAGGCTACACCAGATCTCTAAATAAGAATAGACTGAGGACATAGGCTAGTATAGGCTCACATAGGCTGCACCAGATGTGTATATAAGAATAGACTGAGGACATAGGCTAGTATAGGCTCACATAGGTTACACCAGATCTCTAAATAAGTATAGACTGAGGACATAGGCTAGTATAGGCTTACACAGGCTGCACCAGATGTGTATATAAGAATAGACTGAGGTCATAGGCTAGTATAGGCTCACATAGGCTACACCAGATGTGTATATAAGAATAGACTGAGGACATAGGCTAGTATAGGCTCACATAGGCTACACCAGATGTGTATATAAGAATAAACTGAGGACATAGGCTAGTATAGGCTCACATAGGCTGCACCAGATGTGTATATAGGAATAGACTTAGGACATAGGCTAGTATAGGCTCACATAGGCTGCACCAGATCTCTAAATAAGAATAGACTGAGCACATAGGCTAGTATCGGCTCACATAGGCTACACCAGATCTCTAAATAAGAATAGACTGAGTACATAGGCTAGTATAGGCTCACATAGGCTACACCAGATGTGTATATAAGAATAGACTGAGCACATAGGCTAGTATAGGCTCACATAGGCTACACCAGATCTCTAAATAAGAATAGAATGAGCACATAGGCTAGTATACGCTCACATAGGCTACACCAGATCTCTAAATAAGAATAGACTGAGCACATAGGCTAGTATAGGCTCACATAGGCTACACCAGATGTGTATATAAGAATAGACTGAGGACATAGGCTAGCATAGGCTCACATAGGCTACACCAAATCTCTAAATAAGAATAGACTGATGACATAGGGTAGTATAGGCTCACATAGGCTACACCAGATCTCTAAATAAGAATAGAATGAGCACATAGGCTAGTATACGCTCACATAGGCTACACCAGATCTCTAAATAAGAATAGACTGAGCACATAGGCTAGTATAGGCTCACATAGGCTACACCAGATGTGTATATAAGAATAGACTGAGGACATAGGCTAGCATAGGCTCACATAGGCTACACCAAATCTCTAAATAAGAATAGACTGATGACATAGGGTAGTATAGGCTCACATAGGCTGCACCAGATGTGTATATAAGAATAGACTGATGACATAGGCTAGTATAGGCTCACATAGGAAACACCAGATGTGTATATAAGAATAAACTGAGGACATAGGCTAGTATAGGCTCACATAGGCTACACCAGATCTCTAAATAAGAATAGACTGAGGACATAGGCTAGTATAGGCTCACATAGGCTGCACCAGATGTGTATATAAGAATAGACTGAGGACATAGGCTAGTATAGGCTCACATAGGTTACACCAGATCTCTAAATAAGTATAGACTGAGGACATAGGCTAGTATAGGCTTACATAGGCTGCACCAGATGTGTATATAAGAATAGACTGAGGTCATAGGCTAGTATAGGCTCACATAGGCTACACCAGATGTGTATATAAGAATAGACTGAGGACATAGGCTAGTATAGGCTCACATAGGCTACACCAGATGTGTATATAAGAATAGACTGAGGACATAGGCTAGCATAGGCTCACATAGCCTACACCAAATCTCTAAATAAGAATAGACTGATGACATAGGGTAGTATAGGCTCACATAGGCTGCACCAGATGTGTATATAAGAATAGACTGATGACATAGGCTAGTATAGGCTCACATAGGAAACACCAGATGTGTATATAAGAATAAACTGAGGACATAGGCTAGTATAGGCTCACATAGGCTACACCAGATCTCTAAATAAGAATAGACTGAGGACATAGGCTAGTATAGGCTCACATAGGCTGCACCAGATGTGTATATAAGAATAGACTGAGGACATAGGCTAGTATAGGCTCAAATAGGTTACACCAGATCTCTAAATAAGTATAGACTGAGGACATAGGCTAGTATAGGCTTACATAGGCTGCACCAGATGTGTATATAAGAATAGACTGAGGTCATAGGCTAGTATAGGCTCACATAGGCTACACCAGATGTGTATATAAGAATAGACTGAGGACATAGGCTAGTATAGGCTCACATAGGCTACACCAGATGTGTATATAAGAATAGACTGAGGACATAGGCTAGTATAGGCTCACTTAGGCTACACCAGATCTCTAAATAAGAATAGACTGAGGACATAGGCTAGTATAGGCCAACATAGGCTACACCAGATCTCGAAATAAGAATAGACTGAGGACATAGGCTAGTATAGGCTCACATAGGCTACACCACATGTGTATATAAGAATAGACTGAGGACATAGGCTAGTATAGGCTCACATAGGCTGCACCAGATGTGTATATAACAATAGACTGAGGACATAGGCTAGTATAGGCTCACATAGGCTGCACCAGATGTGTATATAAGAATAGACTGAGGACAAGGGCTAGTATAGGCTCACATAGGTTACACCAGATGTGTATATAAGAATAGACTGAGGACATAGGCTAGTGTGGGCTCACATAGGCTGCACCAGATGTGTATATAAGAATAGACTGAGGACATAGGCTAGTATAGGCTCAGATAGGCTACACCAGATGTGTATATAAGAATAGACTGAGGACATAGGCTAGCATAGGCTCACATAGGCTACACCAAATCTCTAAATAAGAATAGACTGATGACATAGGGTAGTATAGGCTCACATAGGCTACACCAGATCTCTAAATAAGAATAGACTGAGCACATAGGCTAGTATAGGCTCACATAGGCTACACCAGATGTGTATATAAGAATAGACTGAGGACATAGGCTAGCATAGGCTCACATAGGCTACACCAAATCTCTAAATAAGAATAGACTGATGACATAGGGTAGTATAGGCTCACATAGGCTGCACCAGATGTGTATATAAGAATAGACTGATGACATAGGCTAGTATAGGCTCACATAGGAAACACCAGATGTGTATATAAGAATAAACTGAGGACATAGGCTAGTATAGGCTCACATAGGCTACACCAGATCTCTAAATAAGAATAGACTGAGGACATAGGCTAGTATAGGCTCACATAGGCTGCACCAGATGTGTATATAAGAATAGACTGAGGACATAGGCTAGTATACGCTCACATAGGTTACACCAGATCTCTAAATAAGTATAGACTGAGGACATAGGCTAGTATAGGCTTACACAGGCTGCACTAGATGTGTATATAAGAATAGACTGAGGTCATAGGCTAGTATAGGCTCACATAGGCTACACCAGATGTGTATATAAGAATAGACTGAGGACATAGGCTAGTATAGGCTCACATAGGCTACACCAGATGTGTATATAAGAATAAACTGAGGACATAGGCTAGTATAGGCTCACATAGGCTGCACCAGATGTGTATATAGGAATAGACTTAGGACATAGGCTAGTATAGGCTCACATAGGCTGCACCAGATCTCTAAATAAGAATAGACTGAGCACATAGGCTAGTATAGGCTCACATAGGCTACACCAGATCTCTAAATAAGAATAGACTGAGCACATAGGCTAGTATAGGCTCACATAGGCTACACCAGATGTGTATATAAGAATAGACTGAGCACATAGGCTAGTATAGGCTCACATAGGCTACACCAGATCTCTAAATAAGAATAGAATGAGCACATAGGCTAGTATACGCTCACATAGGCTACACCAGATCTCTAAATAAGAATAGACTGAGCACATAGGCTAGTATAGGCTCACATAGGCTACACCAGATGTGTATATAAGAATAGACTGAGGACATAGGCTAGCATAGGCTCACATAGGCTACACCAAATCTCTAAATAAGAATAGACTGATGACATAGGGTAGTATAGGCTCACATAGGCTACACCAGATCTCTAAATAAGAATAGAATGAGCACATAGGCTAGTATACGCTCACATAGGCTACACCAGATCTCTAAATAAGAATAGACTGAGCACATAGGCTAGTATAGGCTCACATAGGCTACACCAGATGTGTATATAAGAATAGACTGAGGACATAGGCTAGCATAGGCTCACATAGGCTACACCAAATCTCTAAATAAGAATAGACTGATGACATAGGGTAGTATAGGCTCACATAGGCTGCACCAGATGTGTATATAAGAATAGACTGATGACATAGGCTAGTATAGGCTCACATAGGAAGCACCAGATGTGTATATAAGAATAAACTGAGGGCATAGGCTGGTATAGGCTCACATAGGCTACACCAGATCTCTAAATAAGAATTGACTGAGGACATAGGCTAGTATAGGCTCACATAGGAAACACCAGATGTGTATATAAGAATAAACTGAGGACATAGGCTAGTATAGGCTCACATAGGCTGCACCAGATGTGTATATAAGAATAGACTGAGGACATAGGCTAGTATAGGCTCACATAGGCTACACCAGATGTGTATATAAGAATAGACTGAGGACATAGGCTAGTATAGGCTCACATAGGCTACACCAGATGTGTATATGAGAATAAACTGAGGACATAGGCTAGTATAGGCTCACATAGGCTACACCAGATCTCTAAATAAGAATAGACTGAGGACATAGGCTAGTATAGGCTCACATAGGCTACACCAGATGTGTATATCAGAATAAACTGAGGACATAGGCTAGTATAGGCTCACATAGGCTGCACCAGATGTGTATATAGGAATAGACTTAGGACATAGGCTAGTATAGGCTCACATAGGCTGCACCAGATCTCTAAATAAGAATAGACTGAGCACATAGGCTAGTATAGGCTCACATAGGCTACACCAGATCTCTAAATAAGAATAGACTGAGCACATAGGCTAGTATAGGCTCACATAGGCTACACCAGATGTGTATATAAGAATAGACTGAGGACATAGGCTAGCATAGGCTCACATAGGCTACACCAAATCTCTAAATAAGAATAGACTGATGACATAGGGTAGTATAGGCTCACATAGGCTACACCAGATCTCTAAATAAGAATAGAATGAGCACATAGGCTAGTATACGCTCACATAGGCTACACCAGATCTCTAAATAAGAATAGACTGAGCACATAGGCTAGTATAGGCTCACATAGGCTACACCAGATGTGTATATAAGAATAGACTGAGGACATAGGCTAGCATAGGCTCACATAGGCTACACCAAATCTCTAAATAAGAATAGACTGATGACATAGGGTAGTATAGGCTCACATAGGCTGCACCAGATGTGTATATAAGAATAGACTGATGACATAGGCTAGTATAGGCTCACATAGGAAACACCAGATGTGTATATAAGAATAAACTGAGGACATAGGCTAGTATAGGCTCACATAGGCTACACCAGATCTCTAAATAAGAATAGACTGAGGACATAGGCTAGTATAGGCTCACATAGGCTGCACCAGATGTGTATATAAGAATAGACTGAGGACATAGGCTAGTATAGGCTCACATAGGTTACACCAGATCTCTAAATAAGTATAGACTGAGGACATAGGCTAGTATAGGCTTACATAGGCTGCACCAGATGTGTATATAAGAATAGACTGAGGTCATAGGCTAGTATAGGCTCACATAGGCTACACCAGATGTGTATATAAGAATAGACTGAGGACATAGGCTAGTATAGGCTCACATAGGCTACACCAGATGTGTATATAAGAATAGACTGAGGACATAGGCTAGCATAGGCTCACATAGCCTACACCAAATCTCTAAATAAGAATAGACTGATGACATAGGGTAGTATAGGCTCACATAGGCTGCACCAGATGTGTATATAAGAATAGACTGATGACATAGGCTAGTATAGGCTCACATAGGAAACACCAGATGTGTATATAAGAATAAACTGAGGACATAGGCTAGTATAGGCTCACATAGGCTACACCAGATCTCTAAATAAGAATAGACTGAGGACATAGGCTAGTATAGGCTCACATAGGCTGCACCAGATGTGTATATAAGAATAGACTGAGGACATAGGCTAGTATAGGCTCAAATAGGTTACACCAGATCTCTAAATAAGTATAGACTGAGGACATAGGCTAGTATAGGCTTACATAGGCTGCACCAGATGTGTATATAAGAATAGACTGAGGTCATAGGCTAGTATAGGCTCACATAGGCTACACCAGATGTGTATATAAGAATAGACTGAGGACATAGGCTAGTATAGGCTCACATAGGCTACACCAGATGTGTATATAAGAATAGACTGAGGACATAGGCTAGTATAGGCTCACTTAGGCTACACCAGATCTCTAAATAAGAATAGACTGAGGACATAGGCTAGTATAGGCCAACATAGGCTACACCAGATCTCGAAATAAGAATAGACTGAGGACATAGGCTAGTATAGGCTCACATAGGCTACACCACATGTGTATATAAGAATAGACTGAGGACATAGGCTAGTATAGGCTCACATAGGCTGCACCAGATGTGTATATAACAATAGACTGAGGACATAGGCTAGTATAGGCTCACATAGGCTGCACCAGATGTGTATATAAGAATAGACTGAGGACAAGGGCTAGTATAGGCTCACATAGGTTACACCAGATGTGTATATAAGAATAGACTGAGGACATAGGCTAGTGTGGGCTCACATAGGCTGCACCAGATGTGTATATAAGAATAGACTGAGGACATAGGCTAGTATAGGCTCAGATAGGCTACACCAGATGTGTATATAAGAATAGACCGAGCACATAGGCTAGTATAGGCTCAAATAGGGTACACCAGATCTCGAAATAAGAATAGACTGAGGACATAGGCTAGTATAGGCTCACATAGGCTACACCAGATGTGTATATAAGAATAGACTGAGGACATAGGCTAGTATAGGCTCACATAGGCTACACCAGATCTCTAAATAAGAATAGACTGATGACATAGGGTAGTATAGGCTCACATAGGCTGCACCGGATGTGTATATAAGAATAGACTGAGGACATAGGCTAGTATAGGCTCACATAGGCTACACCAGATCTCAAAATAAGAATAGACTGAGGACATAGGCTAATATAGGCTCACATAGGCTACACCAAATGTGTATATAAGAATAGACTGAGGACATAGGCTAGTATAGGCTCACATAGGCTGCACCAGATGTGTATATGAGAATAGACTGAGGACATAGGCTAGTATAGGCTCACATAGGCTACACCAGATGTGTATATAAGAATAGACTGAGGACATAGGCTAGTATAGGCTCACATAGGCTACACCAGATATGTATATAAGAATAGACTGAGGACATAGGCTAGTATAGGCTCCCTTAGGCTGCACCAAATCTTTAAATTAATATAGTCTGAGGACATAGGCCAATATAGGCTCACGTAGGCTATACCAAATCTCTATATAAGTATAACTGAGGACACACGCTACTATAGGCTCACATAGGCTATACCAAATCTCTATATAAGTATAGACTGGGGACATACGCTACTATAGACTCACATAGGCTACACCAGATCTGTATATAAGCATAGACTGAGGACATAGGCTAGTATAGGCTACACCAGAACTGCATATAAGTACAGACGTCGTACATAGGGTAGCGTAGGCCACACCAGATCTGTATATAAGAATAAACTGAGGACATAGGCTAGTATAGGCTCACATAGGAAACACCAGATGTGTATATAAGAATAAACTGAGGACATAGGCTAGTATAGGCTCACATAGGCTGCACCAGATGTGTATATAAGAATAGACTGAGGACATAGGCTAGTATAGGCTCACATTGGCTACACCAGATGTGTATATAAGAATAGACTGAGGACATAGGCTAGTATAGGCTCACATAGGCTACACCAGATGTGTATATGAGAATAAACTGAGGACATACGCTAGCATAGGCTCACATAGGCTACACCAGATCTCTAAATAAGAATAGACTGAGGACATAGGCTAGTATAGGCTCACATAGGCTACACCAGATGTGTATATAAGAATAGACTGAGGACATAGGCTAGTATAGGCTCACATAGGCTGCACCAGATGTGTATATAAGAATAGACTGAATACATAGGTTAGTATAGGCTTGCATAGGCTGCACCAGATGTGTATATAAGAATAGACTGAGGACATAGGCTAGTATAGGCTCACATAGGCTACACCAGATGTGTATATAAGAATAGACTGAGGACATAGGCTAGTATAGGCTCACATAGGCTGCACCAAATCTCTATATTAATATAGTCTGAGGACATAGGCCAATATAGGCTCACGTAGGCTATACCAAATCTCTATATAAGTATAGACTGAGGACACACGCTACTATAGGCTCACATAGGCTATACCAAATCTCTATATAAGCATAGACTGGGGACATACGCTACTATAGACTCACATAGGCTACACCAGATGTGTATATAAGAATAGACTGAGGACATAGGCTAGTATAGGCTCACATAGGCTACACCAGATCTCAAAATAAGGATAGACTGAGGACATAGGCTAGTATAGGCTCACATAGGCTACACCAGATGTGTATATAACAATAGACTGAGGACATAGGCTAGTATAGGCTCACATAGGCTACACCAGATGTGTATATAAGAATAGACTGAGGACATAGGCTAGTGTAGGCTCACATAGGCTACACATGATCTCTAAATAAGAATAGAATGAGCACATAGGCTAGTATACGCTCACATGGGCTACACCAGATCTCTAAATAAGAATAGACTGAGCACATATTCTAGTATAGGCTCACATAGGCTACACCAGATGTGTATATAAGAATAGACTGAGGACATAGGCTAGCATAGGCTCACATAGGCTACACCAAATCTCTAAATAAGAATAGAGTGAGCACATAGGCTAGTATAGGCTCACATAGGCTACACCAGATCTCTAAATAAGAATAGACTGAGGACATAGGCTAGTATAGGCTCACATAGGCTGCACCAGATGTGTATATAAGAATATACCGAGCACATAGGCTAGTATAGGCTCACATAGGTTACACCAGATCTCTAAATAAGTATAGACTGAGGACATAGGCTAGTATAGGCTTACATAGGCTGCACCAGATGTGTATATAAGAATAGACTGAGGTCATAGGCTAGTATAGGCTCACATAGGCTACACCAGATGTGTATATAAGAATAGACTGAGGACATAGGCTAGTATAGGCTCACATAGGCTACACCAGATGTGTATATAAGAATAGACTGGGGACATAGGCTAGTATAGGCTCACATAGGCTGCACCAGATGTGTATATAAGAATAGACTGAATACATAGGCTAGTATAGGCTAGTATAGGCTTGCATAGGCTGCACCAGATGTGTATATAAGAATAGACTGAGGACATAGGCTAGTATAGGCTCACATAGGCTACACCAGATGTGTATATAAGAATAGACTGAGGACATAGGCTAGTGTAGGCTCACATAGGCTGCACCAGATGTGTATATAAGAATAGACTGAGGACATAGGCTAGTATAGGCTCACTTAGGCTGCACCGGATGTGTATATAAGAATAGACTGAGGACATAGGCTAGCATAGGCTCACATAGGCTGCACCAGATGTGTGCATAAGAATAGACTGAGGACATAGGCTAGTATAGGCTCACATAGGCTACACCAGATCTATAAATAAGAATAGACTGAGGACATAGGTTAGTATAGGCTCACATAGGCTACACCAGATCTCTAAATAAGTATAGACTGAGGACATAGGCTAGTATAGGTTCACATAGGCTGCACCAGATGTGTATATAAGAATAGACTGAGGACATAGGCTAGTATAGGCTCACATAGGCTACACCAGATCTCAAAATAAGGATAGACTGAGGACATGGGCTAGTATAGGCTCACATAGGCTACACCAGATGTGTATATAACAATAGACTGAGGACATAGGCTAGTATAGGCTCACATAGGCTGCACCAGATGTGTATATAAGAATAGACTGAGGACATAGGCTAGTATAGGCTCACATAGGCTACACCAGATGTGTATATAAGAATAGACTGAGGACATAGGCTAGTATAGGCTCACATAGGCTACACCAGATGTGTATATAAGAATAGAATGAGGACATAGGCTAGTATAGGCTCACATAGGCTGCACCAAATCTCTAAATTAATATAGTCTGAGGACATAGGCCAATATAGGCTCACGTAGGCTATACCAAATCTCTATATAAGTATAGACTGAGGACACACGCTACTATAGGCTCACATAGGCTATACCAAATCTCTATATAAGCATAGACTGGGGACATACGCTACTATAGACTCACATAGGCTACACCAGATGTGTATATAACAATAGACTGAGGACATAGGCTAGTATAGGCTCACATAGGCTACACCAGATGTGTATATAAGAATAGACTGAGGACATAGGCTAGTATAGGCTCACATAGGCTACACCAGATGTGTATATAAGAATAGACTGAGGACATAGGCTAGTATAGGCTCACATAGGCTGCACCAAATCTCTAAATTAATATAGTCGGAGGACATAGGCCAATATAGGCTCACGTAGGCTATACCAAATCTCTATATAAGTATAGACTGAGGACACACGCTACTATAGGCTCACATAGGCTATACCAAATCTCTATATAAGCATAGACTGGGGACATACGCTACTATAGACTCACATAGGCTACACCAGATCTGAATATAAGCATAGACTGAGGACATAGGCTAGTATAGGCTACACCAGAACTGCATTTAGGTACAGACGTCGGATGTAGGCTAGTGTAGGCTACACCAGATCTGTCTATAAATATAGACTGAAGACATAGGCTACACCAGATCTGTATATAAGTACAGACTGAGGAGATAGGGTAGTATAGGCTCACATAGGCTACTCCAGATCTGTATATAAGTATAGACTGCTGAGATGGGGTAGTATAGGCTCACATAGGCTACACCAAATCTCTAATAAAGTATAGACTGAGGACATAGGCCAACAGGGGCTCACATAGATCTCTATATAAGTATACACTGAAGACATAGGCCAGTATACGCTCACATAGGCTACACCAGATGTGTATATAACAATAGACTGAGGACATAGGCTAGTATAGGCTCACATAGGCTGCACCAGATGTGTATATAAGAATAGACTGAGGACATAGGCTAGTATAGACTCACATAGGCTACACCAGATGTGTATATAAGAATAGACTGAGGACATAGGCTAGTATAGGCTCACATAGGCCACACCAGATGTGTATATAAGAATAGACTGAGGACATAGGCTAGTATAGGCTCACATAGGCTGCACCAAATCTCTAAATTAATATAGTCTGAGGACATAGGCCAATATAGGCTCACGTAGGCTATACCAAATCTCTATATAAGTATAGACTGAGGACACACGCTACTATAGGCTCACATAGGCTATACCAAATCTCTATATAAGCATAAACTGGGGACATACGCTACTATAGACTCACATAGGCTACACCAGATGTGTATATAAGAATAGACTGAGGACATAGGCTAGTATAGGCTCACATAGGCTACACCAGATCTCAAAATAAGGATAGACTGAGGACATAGGCTAGTATAGGCTCACATAGGCTACACCAGATGTGTATTTAAGAATAGACTGAGGACATAGGCTAGTATAGGCTCACATAGGCTACACCAGATGTGTATATAAGAATAGACTGAGGACATAGGCTAGTATAGGCTCACATAGGCTACACCAGATGTGTATATAAGAATAGACTGAGGACATAGGCTAGTATAGGCTCACATAGGCTGCACCAAATCTCTAAATTAATATAGTCTGAGGACATAGGCCAATATAGGCTCACGTAGGCTATACCAAATCTCTATATAAGTATAGACTGAGGACACACGCTACTATAGGCTCACATAGGCTATACCAAATCTCTGTATAAGCATAGACTGGGGACATACGCTACTATAGACTCACATAGGCTACACCAGATCTGTATATAAGCATAGACTGAGGACATAGGCTAGTATAGGCTACACCAGAACTGCATATAGGTACAGACGTCGGACATAGGCTAGTGTAGGCTACACCAGATCTGTATATAAATATAGACTGAAGACAGAGGCTACACCAGATCTGTATATAAGTACAGACTGAGGAGATAGGGTAGTATAGCCTCACATAGGCTACTCCAGATCTGTATATAAGTATAGACTGCTAAGATGGGGTAGTATAGGCTCCCATAGGCTACACCAAATCTCTAATAAAGTATAGACTGAGGACATAGGCCAACAGGGGCTCACATAGATTTCTATATAAGTATACACTGAAGACATAGGCCAGTATACGCTCACATAGGCTACACCAGATCTGTATATAAGTATAGACTGAGAAGATAGGCTAGTATAGGATCACATACGCTATACAAAATCTCTAAATAAGTATAGACTGAGGACTTAAGCTAACAGAGGCTCACATAGATCTCTATATAAGTATACACTGAAGAGATAGGTTAGTACAGGCTCACATAGGCTACACCAAATCTGAATAGAAGCAGGGACTGAAGACATAGGCCGGCATAGGCTCACAGACGCTACTCCAGATCTGTATGTAATTATAGTCTGAGGACATAGGCTAGTATAGGCTCACATAGCCCAAACCAAATCTCTAAATAAGTATAGACTGAGAACATAGCCTAATATAGGCTCATATAGGCTACACCAAAACTCTAAATAAGTATAGTCTGAGCACATAAGCTAATATAGGCTCACATAGGCCGCACCAAATCCCTAAATAGATATACACTGAGGACATAGGCTAATATAGGCTAAATAGACCACACCAGATCTGTATATAAGTATAGACTGAGGACATAGGCTAGTATAGACTCACATAGGCTACATAAGATCTCCAAATAAGTATAGACTGAAAACATAGGCTAATATAGGCTCACACGGGCTACACCAGATGTGTATATCAGTGTAGACTGAGAACATAGATTAATATAGGCTCACATAGGCTACACCAGATCTCTAAATAAGTATAGACAGAGGACATAGGCCAGTATACGCTCACATAGTCTAAACCAAATCTCTAAATAAGTATAGACTGAGGACATAGGCTAGTATAGGCTCACATAAGCTACACCAGATCTCTAAATAAGTACAGACTGAGGACATAGGTTAATATAGGCTCACATAGACTACACCAGATCTGTATATCAGTATAGACTGAGGAGATAGGCCAGTATGGGCTAACATAGTCTAAACCAAATCTCCAAATAAGTATAGACTGAGGACATAGGCTACTACAGGCTCACATAGGCTACACGAGATCTCTAAATAAGTACAGACTGAGGATATAGGCTAGTATATGCTCACATAGGCTTCACCAAATCCCTAAATATGTATAGATTGAGGACGTAGGCTAATATAGGCTCACATAGGCTACACAAGATCTGTATATCAGTATAGACTGAGCAGATAGGCCAGTATAGGCTCACGTAGTCTAAACCAAATCTCTAAATAAGTATAGACTGAGGGCATAGGTTAATATAGGCTCACAAAGGCTACACAATATCTCTAAATAAATATAGTCTGAGGACATAGGCTAATATAGGCTCACACAGGCTACACCAAATATCTAAATAAATATAGTCTGAGGACATACGCTACAATAGGCTCACATAGGGTACACCAGATCTGTATATAAGCATAGACTGAGGACATAGGTTACTATAGGCCCAGATGGGCTAGACATAGGCTACACCAGATCTCTAAATAAGTATAGACTGCGGACATAGGCTAGTATAGGCTACACCAGATCTGTATATTAGTATAGACTGAGGAGATACGCTAGTATAGGCTCACGTAGTCTATACCAAATCTCTAAATATGTTTAGACTGAAGACATAGGTTAATATAGGCTAACACAGGCTACACCAAATCTCTAAATAAATATAGGCTGAGGACATGGGCTAATATAGCCTGACATAGGCTATACCAAAACTCTATATAAGTGTAGACTCAGGACACCGGCTACTATAGGCTCACATAGGCTATACCAAATCTCTATATTAGTATAGACTGAGGACATACGCTACTATAGACTCACATTGGCTACACCAGATCTGTATATCAGTATAGACTGAGAACATCGTCTAATATAGGCTCACATAGGCTACACCAGATCTCTAAATAAGTATAGACAGAGGACATAGGCCAGTATAGGCTCACATAGTCTAAACCTAATCTCTAAATAAGTATAGACTGAGGACATAGGTTAATATAGGCTCACACAGGCTACACCAAATCTCTAAATAAATATAGTCTGAGGACATAGGCCAATATAGGCTCACGTAGGCTATACCAAATCCCTATATAAGTATAGACTGGGGACTCACGCTACTATAGACTCACATAGGCTACACCAGATCTGTATATAAGCATAGACTGACGACATAGGCTAGTATAGGCTACACCAGATCTGCATATAAGTACAGACGTCGGAGATAGGCTAGTGTAGGCTACAACAGATCTGTATATAAGTATAGACTGAAGACTTAGGCTACACCAGATCTGCATATAAGTACAGACTGAGGAGATAGGGTAGTATAGGCTCACATAGGCTACACCAAATCTCTAATAAAGTATAGTCTGAGGACATAGGCCAACAGAGGCGCACATAGATCTCTATAAGTATTCACTGAAGACATAGGCCAGTATACGCTCACATAGTCTACACCAGATCTGTATATAAGTATAGACTGAGTAGATAGGCTAGTATAGGATCACATTGGCTATACCAAATCTCTAAATGAGTATAGACTGGGGACTTAGGCTAACAGAGGCTCACATAGATCTCTATATAAGTATACACTGAAGAGATAGGTTAGTACAGGCTCACATAGGCTACACCAAATCTGAATAGAAGCAGGGACTGAAGACATAGGCCGGTATAGGCTAACAGACGCTACTCCAGCTCTGTATGTAATTATAGTCTGAGGACATAGGCTAGTATAGGCTCACATAGTCCAAACCAAATCTCTAAATAAGTATAGACTGAGAACATAGGCTAATATAGGCTCACATAGGCCGCACCAAATCCCTAAATAGATATAGACTGAGGACATAGGCTAATATAGGCTCAAATAGACTACACCAGATGTGTATATAAGTATAGACTGAGGACATAGGTTAGTATGGACTCACATAGGCTACACCAGATCTCCAAATAAGTATAGACAGAGAACATAGGCCAGTATACGCTCACATATTCTAAACCAAATCTCTAAATAAGTATACACTGAGAACATAGGCTAATATAGGCTCACACGGGCTACACCAGATGTGTATATAAGTATAGACTGAGAACATAGTTTAATATAGGCTCACATAGGCTACACCACATCTCTAAATAAGTATAGACAGAGGACATAGGCCAGTATATGCTCACATAGTCTAAACCAAATCTCTAAATAAGTATAGACTGAGGACATAGGCTAGTATAGGCTCACATAAGCTACACCAGATCTCTAAATAAGTATAGACTGGGGACATAGGCTAATATAGGCTCACATAGGCTACACCAGATCTCTAAATAAGTATAGACAGAGGACATAGGCCAGTATACGCTCACATAGTCTAAACCAAATCTCTAAATAAGTATAGACTGGGGACATAGGCTAGTATAGGCTCACATAAGCTACACCAGATCTCTAAATAAGTACAGACTGAGGACATAGGTCAATATAGGCTCACATAGACTACACCAGATCTGTATATCAGTATACACTGAGGAGATAGGCTAGTATGGGCTCACATAGTCTAAACCAAATCTCCAAATAAGTATAGACTGAGGACATAGGCTACTATAGGCTCACATAGGCTACACGAGATCTCTAAATAAGTACAGACTGAGGATATAGGCTAGTATATGCTCACATAGGCTTCACCAAATCCCTAAATATGTATAGATTGAGGACATAGGCTAATATAGGCTCACATAGGCTACACAAGATCTGTATATCAGTATAGACTGAGGACATAGGCTAATATAGGCTCACACAGGCTACACCAAATATCTAAATAAATATAGTCTGAGGACATACGCTACAATAGGCTCACATAGGCTACACCAGATCTGTATATAAGCATAGACTGAGGACATACGTGACTATAGGCTCAGATGGGCTAGACATAGGCTACACCAGATCTCTAAATAAGTATAGACTGCGGACATAGGCTAGTATAGGCTACACCAGATCTGTATATTAGTATAGACTGAGGAGATACGCTAGTATAGGCTCACGTAGTCTATACCAAATCTCTAAATATGTTTAGACTGAAGACATAGGTTAATATAGGCTAACACAGGCTACACCAAATCTCTAAATAAATATAGGCTGAGGACATGGGCTAATATAGACTCACATAAGCTATACCAAATCTCTATATTAGTATAGACTGAGGACATACGCTACTATAGACTCACATTGGCTACACCAGATCTGTATATCAGTATAGACTGAGAACATAGTCTAATATAGGCTCACATAGGCCACACCAGATCTCTAAATAAGTTTAGACAGAGGACATAGGCCAGTATAGGCTCACACAGGCTACACCAAATCTCTAAATAAATATAGTCTGAGGACATAGGCCAATATAGGCTCACGTAGGCTATACCAAACCCCTATATAAGTATAGACTGGGGACATACGCTACTATAGACTCACATAGGCTACACCAGATCTGTATATAAGCATAGACTGAGGACATAGGCTAGTATAGGCTACACCAGATCTGCATATAAGTACAGACGTCGGACATAGGCTAGTGCAGGCTACACCAGATCTGTATATAAGTATAGACTGAAGACATAGGCTACACAAGATCTGTATATAAGTACAGACTGAGGAGATAGGCTAGTGTAGGCTCACATAGGCTACACCAAATCTCAATAAAGTATAGACTGAGGACATAGGCCAACAAAGGCGCACATAGATCTCTATATAAGTATACACTGAAGACATAGGCCAGTATACGCTCACATAGTCTACACCAGATGTGTATATAAGTATAGACTGAGAACATAGTTTAATATAGGCTCACATAGGCTACACCAGATCTCTAAATAAGTATAGACAGAGGACATAGGCCAGTATATGCTCACATAGTCTAAACCAAATCTCTAAATAAGTATAGACTGAGGACATAGGCTAGTATAGGCTCACATAAGCTACACCAGATCTCTAAATAAGTACAGACTGAGGACATAGGCTAATATAGGCTCACATAGGCTACCCAGATCTCTAAATAGGTATAGACTGAGGACATAGGCTAATATAGGCTCACATAAGCTGCACCAGATCTCTAAATAAGTACAGACTGAGGACATAGGCTAATATAGGCTCACATAGGCTACACCACATCTGTATATAAGCATAGACTGAGGACATACGTTACTATAGGCTCAGATAGGCTAGACATAGGCTACTCCAGATCTCTAAAGAAGTATAGACTGAGGACATGGGCCAGTATAGGCTACACCAGATCTGCAAATAAGTATAGACTGCGGACATAGGCTACTATAGGCTACACTAGATCTGTATATAAGTGTACACTTAGGACATACGCTACTATAGGCTTACATGGGCTATACCAAATCTCTATATAAGTATACACATAGGACATACGCTACTATAGGCTTACATGGGCTATACCAAATCTCTATATAAGTATACACATAGGACATACGCTACTATAGGCTTACATGGGCTATACCAAATCTCGATATAAGTATAGACTGAGGACATCACTACTATAGGCTCACATAGGCTACACCAAATCTCCATATAAGTATAGACTGAGGACATACGGTACAATAGGCTCACATAGGCTACACCATATCTGTATATAAGCATAGACTGAGGACATACTTTACTATAGGCTCAGATGGGCTAGACATTGGCTACACCAGATCTCTAAATAAGTATAGACTGCGGACATAGGCTTGTATAGGCTACACCAGATCTGTATATCAGTACAGACTGAGGAGATAGGCTAGTATAGGCTCACGAAGTCTAAAGCAAATCTCTAAATATGTTTAGACTGAAGACATAGGTTAATATAGGCTAACACAGGCTACACCAAATCTCTAAATAAATATAGGCTGAGGACATGGGCTAATATAGCCTCACATAGGCTACACCACGTCTTTAAATAAGTATAAACTGAGGACATAGGCTAGTATAGGCTCACATAGGCTGCACCAGATCTGTAAATAAGTATAGACTGAGGAAATAGGCTAGTATAGGCTCACATAGTCTAGGCCACTAAATAAGTATAGACTCGGGAGATAGGCTAGTATAGGCTCACATACGCTGCACCATATCTATATATAACTACAGACTGAGGAGATAGGCTAGTATAGGCAATCATACGCTACACCAGAACTGTATATAAATGTAGACTGAGGAAATAGGCTAGTATAGGCTCACATAGTCTAAACCAGATCCCTAAATAAGTATAGACTAGGGAGATAGGCTAGTATAGGCTCACATAGGCCACTCCAGATCTCTAAATAAGTATAGACTAAGGAGATAGCCTAGTACAGGCTCACAAAGGCTACACCAGATGTGTATATAAGTATAGACTGGGGAGATAGGCTAGTATGGGCTCACATAGGCTACACCAGATCTCTAAATAAGTATAGAGTGGCGAGATAGGCTAGTATAGGCTCACATAGGCTACACCAGATCTCTAAATAAGTATAGACTTAGGAGATAGCTTAGTATAGGCTCATATAGTCTAAACCAAATCTCAAAATAAATATACACTGGGCAGATAGGCTAGTATAGCGTCACATAGGGTACACCAGATCTCTAAATAAGTATAGACTGGGGAGATAGGCTAGTATAGGCTCACATAGGCTACACCAGATCTCTAAATAAGTATAGACTAAGGACATAGCCTAGTATAGGCTCACATAGGCTACACCAGATCTCTAAATAAGTATAGACTGAAGACATAGGCTAGTATAGGCTCACATAGGCTACACCAGATCTCTATATAAGTATAGACTGCGGTGATAGGCTAGTATAGGCTCACATAGGGTACACCAGATCTCTAAATAAGTATAGACTGAGGACATAGCCTAGTATAGGCTCACATAGGCTACACCAGATGTGTAGATAAGTATAGACTGGGGAGATAGGCTAGTATAGGTTCACAAAGGCTACACCAGATCTCTAAATGAGTATAGACTGGGGCAACAGGCTAGTATAGGCTCACATGGGCTACACCAGATCTCTAAATAAGTATAGACTGAGGAGATAGCTTAGTATAGGCTTACATAGGCTACACCAGATGTGTAGATATGTATAGACAGGGGAGATAGGCTAGTATAGGCTCACATAGGCTACACCAGATCTGTAAATAAGTATAGACTGGGGAGATAAGCTAGTATAGGCTCACTTAGGCTACACTTGATCTCGAAATAAGTATAGACTGGCGAGATAGGCTAGTATAGGCTCACATAGGCTACACCAGATCTCTTAATAAGTATAGACTGGGGCGATAGGATTGTGTAGCTTGACATAGGCTACACCACATCTCTAAATATGCATAGCCTGGGGAGATTGGCTAGTATAGGCTCACATAGGCTACACCAAATCTCTAAATAAGTGTATACAGGTGAGATAGGCTAGTAGACTCTCACAAAGGCTGCACCAGATCTCTAAATAAGTATAGACCGAGGACAAAGGTTAGTATAGGCTGACATAGGCACACCAAATCTCTAAATAAGTATAGACTGAGGACATAGGCTAGCATACCCTCACATAGCCTACACCACATCTCTAAATAAGTATAGACAGAGGAGATAGGCTAGTATAGGATCACATAGTCTAAACCCAATCTCTAAATAAGTATAGACTGAGGACATAGGGCAGTACAGGCTCACATAGTCTAAACCAAATCTCTAAATAAGTATAGACTGGGGAGATAAGCTAGTATAGGCTCACATAGGCTACACGAGATCTCTAAATAAGTATAGACTAAGGAGATAGGCTAGTATAGGCTCACATAGGCTACACCTGATCTCTAAATGAGTATAGACTGGGGAGATAGGTTAGTATAGGCTTACATAGGCTACACCAGATGTGTAGATATGTATAGACATGGGAGATAGGCTAGCATAGGCTTACATAGGCTACACCAGATCTGTAAATAAGTATAGTCTGGGGAGATAAGCTAGTATAAGCTCACATAGGCTGCCCCAGATCTCTTAATAAGTATAGACTGGGGCGATAGGCTAGTGTAGCTTCACATAGGCTACACCAGATCTCTAAATAAGTATAGACTAAGGACATAGGGTAGTATAGGCTCACACAGGCTACACCAGATCTGTAAATAAGTATACACCGAGGGCATAGGCTAGTATAGGCTCACATAGTTTAACCAAATCTCCAAATAAGTATGGATTGGGGAGATAGGCTTGTATAGGCTCACATAGGCTACACCAGATCTCTAAATAACTACAGGCTGGGGAGATAGGCTGGTATAGGCTCATATGGGCTACACCAGATCTCTAAATAAGTATAGACTGGGGAGATAGGCTAGTATAGGCTCACATAAGCTACACCAGATCTCTAAACAAGTATAGACTGAGGACACAGGGTTGTATAAGTTCACATAGGCTACACCAGATCTGTATATCAGCACACACTTAGGAGATAGGTTAGTATAGGCTCACGTAGTCAAAACAAAATTACTTAATAAGTATAGACTGAGGACATAGGCTAGTATAGGCTCACGTAGTCAAAATCAAATCACTTAATATGTATAGACTGAGGACGTAGGTTATTATGGGCTCACACAGGCTACACCAAATCTCTAAATAAGTATAGATTGAGGACATAGGCTAGTATAGGCTCACATAGGCTACACCAGATCCATAAATAAATATAGACTGAGGAGACAGGCTAGTATAGGCTCACATAGGCTACACCAGATCTCTAAATAGGTACAGACTGTGGAGATAGGCTAGTATAGGCTTACATAGTCAAAACCAAATCTCTAAATTAGTATAGACTGAGGAGATAGGCTAGTATAGGGTCACATAGGCTACACCAGATGTGTATATAACTATAGACTGGGGAGATAGGCTAGTATAGGCTCTTATAGTCTAAACGAAATCTCTAAGTAAGTATAGACTGAGGAATTAGGCTAGTATAGGCTCACATAGACTACACCAGATCTCTAAATAAGTGCAGGCTGATGACATAGGCTAGAATAGGCTCACATAGGCTATACCAAATCCCTAAATAAGTATAGACTGAGGACATAGTTTAATATGGGCTCACATAGGCTACACCAGATCTGTATATCAGTATAGACTGATGAGATAGGCTAGTATAGTCTCACATAGGTTACAACAAATCTCTAAATAAGTATAAAGTGAGGAGATAGGCTTGTATAGGCTCACATAGTCTAAACCAACTCTCTAAATAAGTATAGACTGAGGAATTAGGCTAGTATAGGCTCACATAAGCTACACCAGATTTGTATAAAATAATAGACTGTGGAGATAGGCTAGTACACTCTAACATAGGCTGCACCAGATCAGAATATAAGTATAGATTGAAGATATAGTCTAACATAGGGTCACATAGTCTGAACCAGATCTCTAAATAAGTATAGACTGAGGACATAGGCTAGTATAGGCTCACATAGTCTAAACCAAATCTCTAAATTAGTATAGACTGAGGACATAGGCTAGTATAGGCTCACATAGGCTACACCAGATATCTAAATAAGTACAGATTGAGGACATAGGCTAATATAGGCTCACATAGGCTACACCAGATCTCTAAATAAGTATAGACTGCGGAGATAGGCTAATATACTCTCACATAGGCTGCACCAGATCTCTAAATAAGTATAGACTGCGGAGATAGGCTAGTATACTCTCACATAGGCAGCACCAGATCTCTAAATAAGTATAGACTGCGGAGATAGGCTATCATACTCTCACATAGGCTGCACCAGATCTCAAAATAAGTATAGACTGCGGAGATAGGCTAGTATACTCTCACATAGGCTGCACCAGATCTGTATATAGGTATACACTGAGGACATAGTCTATTATAGGCTCATATAGTCTAAACCAAATCTCTAAATAAATATACACTGGGCAGATAGGCTAGTATAGCTTCACATGGGCTACACCAGATCTCTAAATAACTATAGACTGGGGAGATAGGCTAGTATAGGCTCACATAGGCTACACCAGATCTCTAAATAAGTATAGACCAAGGACATAGCCTAGCATAGGCTCACATAGGCTACACCAGATCTCTAAATAAGTATAGACTGACGACATAGCCTAGTATAGGCTCACATAGGCTACACCAGATCTCTATATAAGTATAGACTAGGAAGATAAGCTAGTATAGGCTCACATAGGTTACACCAGATCTCTTAATAAGTATAGACTTAGGAGATAGCTTAGTATAGGCTCATATAGTCTAAACCAAATCTCTAAATAAATATACACTGGGCAGATACGCTAGTATAGCTTCACATAGGCTACAACAGATCTCTAAATAAGTATAGACTAAGGACATAGCCTAGTATAGGCTCACATAAGCTACACCAGATCTCTAAATAAGTATAGACTGAGGACATAGGCCAGTACAGGCTCACATAGTCTAAACCAAATCTCTAAATAAGTATGGATTGGGGAGATAGGCTTGTATAGGCTCACATAGGCTACACCAGATCTCTAAATAACTACAGGCTGGGGAGATAGGCTGGTATAGGCTCATATGGGCTACACCAGTTCTCTAAATAAGTATAGACTGGGGAGATAGGTTAGTATAGGCTCACATAGGCTACACCAGATCCCTAAATAAGTATAGACTGAGGAGATAGGTTAGTATAGGCTTACATAGGCTACACCAGATGTGTAGATATGTATAGACATGGGAGATAGGCTAGCATAGGCTTACATAGGCTACACCAGATCTGTAAATAAGTATAGTCTGGGGAGATAAGCTAGTATAAGCTCACATAGGCTGCCCCAGATCTCTTAATAAGTATAGACTGGGGCGATAGGCTAGTGTAGCTTCACATAGGCTACACCAGATCTCTAAATAAGTATAGACTAAGGACATAGGGTAGTATAGGCTCACACAGGCTACACCAGATCTGTAAATAAGTATACACCGAGGGCATAGGCTAGTATAGGCTCACATAGTTTAACCAAATCTCCAAATAAGTATGGATTGGGGAGATAGGCTTGTATAGGCTCACATAGGCTACACCAGATCTCTAAATAACTACAGGCTGGGGAGATAGGTTGGTATAGGCTCATATGGGCTACACCAGATCTCTAAATAAGTATAGACTGGGGAGATAGGCTAGTATAGGCTCACATAAGCTACACCAGATCTCTAAACAAGTATAGACTGAGGACACAGGGTAGTATAAGTTCACATAGGCTACACCAGATCTGTATATCACACACACTTAGGAGATAGGTTAGTATAGGCTCACGTAGTCAAAACCAAATTACTTAATAAGTATAGACTGAGGACATAGGCTAGTATAGGCTCACGTAGTCAAAATCAAATCACTTAATATGTATAGACTGAGGACGTAGGTTATTATGGGCTCACACAGGCTACACCAAATCTCTAAATAAGTATAGATTGAGGACATAGGCTAGTATAGGCTCACATAGGCTACACCAGATCCATAAATAAATATAGACTGAGGAGACAGGCTAGTATAGGCTCACATAGGCTACACCAGATCTCTAAATAGGTACAGACTGTGGAGATAGGCTAGTATAGGCTTACATAGTCAAAACCAAATCTCTAAATAAGTATAGACTGAGGAGATACGCTAGTATAGGCTCACATAGACTACACCAGATCTCTAAATAAGTGCAGGCTGATGACATAGGCTAGAATAGGCTCACATAGGCTATACCAAATCCCTAAATAAGTATATACTGAGGACATAGTTTAATATGGGCTCACATAGGCTACACCAGATCTGTATATCAGTATAGACTGATGAGATAGGCTAGTATAGTCTCACATAGGTTACAACAAATCTCTAAATAAGTATAAAGTGAGGAGATAGGCTTGTATAGGCTCACATAGTCTAAACCAACTCTCTAAATAAGTATAGATTGAGGACATAGGCTAGTATAGGCTCACATAAGCTACACCAGATTTGTATAAAAGAATAGACTGCGGAGATAGGCTAGTACACTCTAACATAGGCTGCACCAGATCAGAATATAAGTATAGATTGAAGATATAGTCTAACATAGGGTCACATAGTCTAAACCAGATCTCTAAATAAGTATAGACTGAGGACATAGGCTAGTATAGGCTCACATAGGCTACACCAGATCTCTAAATAAGTACAGATTGAGGACATAGGCTAATATAGGCTCACATAGGCTACACCAGATCTCTAAATAAGTATAGACTGCGGAGATAGGCTAATATACTCTCACATAGGCTGCACCAGATCTCCAAATAAGTATAGACTGCGGAGATAGGCTAGTATACTCTCACATAGGCTGCACCAGACCTCTAAATAAATATAGACTGCGGTGATCGGCTAGTATACACTCACATAGGCTGCACCAGATCTCTAAATAAGTATAGACTGCGGAGATAGGATAGTATACCCCCACATAGGCTGCACCAGATCTCTAAATAAGTATAGACTGTGGAGATAGGCTATCATACTCTCACATAGGCTGCACCAGATCTCAAAATAAGTATAGACTGCGGAGATAGGCTAGTATACTCTCACATAGGCTGCACCAGATCTGTATATAGGTATACACTGAGGACATAGTCTAATATAGGCTCATATAGTCTAAACCAAATCTCTAATTAAATATACACTGGGCAGATAGGCTAGTATAGCTTCACATGGGCTACACCAGATCTCTAAATAAGTATAGACTGGGGAGATAGGCTAGTATAGGCTCACATAGGCTACACCAGATCTCTAAATAAGTATAGACCAAGGACATAGCCTAGCATAGGCTCACAGAGGCTACACCAGATCTCTAAATAAGTATAGACTGACGACATAGGCTAGTATAGGCTCACATAGGCTACACCAGATCTCTATATAAGTATAGACTAGGAAGATAAGCTAGTATAGGCTCACATAGGTTACACCAGATCTCTAAATAAGTATAGACTTAGGAGATAGCTTAGTATAGGCTCATATAGTCTAAACCAAATCTCTAAATAAATATACACTGGGCAGATAGGCTAGTATAGCTTCACATAGGCTACACCAGATCTCTAAATAAGTATAGACTGGGGAGATAGGCTAGTATAGGCTCACATAGGCTACACCAGATCTCTAAATAAGTATAGACTAAGGACATAGCCTAGTATAGGCTCACATAAGCTACACCAGATCTCTAAATAAGTATAGACTGAGGACATAGGCCAGTACAGGCTCACATAGTCTAAACCAAATCTCTAAATAAGTATAGACTGGGGAGATAAGCTAGTATAGGCTCACATAGGCTACACGAGATCTCTAAATAAGTATAGACTGGGGAGATAGGTTAGTATAGGCTCACATAGGCTACACCAGACACCTAAATAAGTATAGACTGAGGAGATAGGTTAGTATAGGCTTGCATAGGCTACACCAGATGTGTAGATATGTATAGACAGGGGAGATAGGCTAGCATAGGCTTACATAGGCTACACCAGATCTGTAAATAAGTATAGTCTGGGGAGATAAGCTAGTATAGGCTCACATAGGCTGCCCCAGATCTCTTAATAAGTATAGACTGGGGCGATAGGCTAGTGTAGCTTCACATAAGCTACACCAGATCTCTAAATAAGTATAGACTAAGGACATAGGGTAGTATATGCTCACACAGGCTGCACCAGATCTGTAAATAAGTATACACCGAGGGCATAGGCTAGTATAGGCTCACATAGTTTAACCAAATCTCCAAATAAGTATGGATTGGGGAGATAGGCTTGTATAGGCTCACATAGGCTACACCAGATCTCTAAATAACTACAGGCTGGGGAGATAGGCTGGTATAGGGTCATATGGGCTACACCAGTTCTCTAAATAAGTATAGACTGGGGAGATAGGCTAGTATAGGCTCACATAAGCTACACCAGATCTCTAAACAAGTATAGACTGAGGACACAGGGTAGTATAAGTTCACATAGGCTACACCATATCTGTATATCAGCACACACTTAGGAGATAGGTTAGTATAGGCTCACGTAGTCAAAACCAAATTACTTAATAAGTATAGACTGAGGACGTAGGTTATTATTGGCTCACACAGGCTACACCAAATCTCTAAATAAGTATAGATTGAGGACATAGGCTAGTATAGGCTCACATAGGCTAATCCAGATGTGTATATAACTATAGACTGGGGAGATAGGCTAGTATAGGCTCTTATAGTCTAAACGAAATCTCTAAATAAGTATAGACTGAGGAATTAGGCTGGTATAGGCTCACATAGACTACACCAGATCTCTACATAAGTGCAGACTGATGACATAGGCTAGTATAGGCTCACATAGGCTACACCAAATCCCTAAGTAAGTATAGACTGAGGACATAGTTTAATATAGGCTCACATAGGCTACACCAGATCTGTATATCAGGATAGACTGATGAGATAGGCAAGTATAGTCTCACATAGGTTACACCAAATCTCTAAATAAGTATAAAGTGAGGAGATAGGCTTGTATAGGCTCACATAGTCTAAACCAACTCTCTAAATAAGTATAGACTGAGGAATTAGGCTAGTATAGGCTCACATAGGCTACACCAGATTTGTATAAAAGAATAGACTGCGGAGATAGGCTAGTACACTGTCACATAGGCTGCACCAGATCAGAATATAAGTATAGGCTGAAGACATAGTCTAACATAGGCTCACATAGTCTAAACCAGATCTCTAAATAAGTATAGACTGGAGAGATAAGCTAGTATAGGCTCACATAGGCTACACCAAATCTCTAAATAAGGATAGACTGCGGAGATAGGCTAGTATACTCTCACATAGGCTGCACCAGATCTCTAAAGAAGTATAGACTGCGGAGATAGGCTAGTATACTCTCACATAGGCTGCACCAGATCTCTAAATAAATATAGAATGCGGAGATAGGCTAGTATACACTCACATAGGCTGCACCAGATCTCTAAATAAGTGTAGACTGCGGAGATAGGATAGTATACCCCCACATAGGCTGCACCAGATCTCTAAATAAGTATAGACTGCGGAGATAGGCTATCATCCTCTCACATAGGCTGCACCAGATCTCAAAATAGGTATAGACTACGGAGATAGGCTAGTATACTCCCACATAGGCCTGCACCAGTTCTGTATATAGGTATACACTGAGGATATAGTCTAATATAGGCTCATATAGTCTAAACCAAATCTCTAAATAAATATACACTGGGGAGATAGGCTAGTATAGCGTCACATAGGCTACACCAGATCTCTAAATAAGTATAGACTGGGGAGATAGGCTAGTATAGGCCCACATAGGCTACACCAGATCTCTAAATAAGTATAGACTAAGGACATAGCCTAGTATGGGCTCACATAGGCTACACCAGATCTCTAAATAAGTATAGACTGAAGACATAGGCTAGTATAGGCTCACATAGGCTACACCAGATCTCTATATTAGTATAGACTGGGGTGATAGGCTAGTATAGGCTCACATAGGCTACACCAGATCTCTAAATAAGTATAGACTGAGGACATAGCCTAGTATAGGCTCACATAGGCTACACCAGATCTCTAAATAAGTATAGACTGAGGAGATAGCTTAGTATAGGCTTACATAGGCTACACCAGATGTGTAGATATGTATAGACAGGGGAGATAGGCTAGTATAGGCTCACATAGGCTACACCAGATCTGTAAATACGTATAAACTGGGGAGATAAGCTAGTCTAGGCTCACTTAGGCTACACTTGATCTCGAAATAAGTATAGACTGGCGAGATAGGCTAGTATAGGCTCACATAGGCTACACCAGATCTCTTAATAAGTATAGACTGGGGCGATAGGATTGTGTAGCTTGACATAGGCTACACCACATCTCTAAATATCCATAGCCTGGGGAGATAGGCTAGTATAGGCTCACATAGGCTACACCAAATCTCTAAATAAGTGTATACAGGTGAGATAGGCTAGTAGACTCTCACAAAGGCTGCACCAGATCTCTAAATAAGTATAGACCGAGGACAAAGGTTAGTATAGCCTGACAATAGGCACACCAAATCTCTAAATAAGTATAGACTGAGGACATGGGCTAGCATACCCTCACATAGCCTACACCACATCTCTAAATAAGTATAGACAGAGGAGATAGGCTAGTATAGGATCACATAGTCTAAACCCAATCTCTAAATAAGTATAGACTGAGGACATATGGTAGTATAGGCTCACATAGGCTACACCAGACATCTAAATAAGTATAGACTAAGGACATAGCCTAGTATAGGCTCACATAAGCTACACCAAATCTCTAAATAAGTATAGACTGGGGAGATAAGCTAGTATAGGGTCACATAGGCTACGCCAGGTCTCTCAATAAGTATAGACTGGGGAGATAGGTTAGTATAGGCTCACATAGGCTACACCCGATCCCTAAATAAGTATAGACTGAGGAGATAGGTTAGTATAGGCTTACATAGGCTACACCAGATGTATAGATATGTATAGACAGGGGAGATAGGCTAGCATAGGCTTACATACGCTACTCCAGATATGTAAATAAGTATAGTCTGGGGAGATAAGCTAGTATAGGCTCACATAGGCTGCCCCAGATCTCTTAATAAGTATAGACTGGGGCGATAGGCTAGTGTAGCTTCACATAGGCTACACCAGATCTCTAAATAAGTATAGACTAAGGACATAGGGTAGTATAGGCTCACACAGGCTACACCAGATCTGTAAATAAGTATACACCGAGGGCATAGGCTAGTATATCCTCACATAGTTTAACCAAATGTCCAAATAAGTATAGATTGGGGAGATAGGCTTGTATAGGCTCACATAGGCTACACCAGATCTCTAAATAACTACAGGCTGGGGAGATAGGCTGGTATAGGCACATATGGGCTACACCAGATCTCTAAATAAGTATAGACTGGGGAGATAGGCTAGTATAGGATCACATAAGCTACACCAGATCTCTAAACAAGTATAGACTGAGGACACAGGGTAGTATAACTTCACATAGGCTACACCAGATCTGTATATCAGCACACACTTAGGAGATAGGTTAGTATAGGCTCACGTAGTCAAAACCAAATCACTTAATAAGTATAGACTGAGGACGTAGGTTATTATAGGCTCACACAGGCTACACCAAATCTCTAAATAAGTATAGATTGAGGACATAGGCTAGTATAGGCTCACATAGGCTACACCAGATCCCTAAATAAATATAGACTGAGGAGACAGGCTAGTATAGGCCCACATAGGCTACACCAGATCTCTAAATAAGTATAGACTGTGGAGATAAGCTAGTATAGGCTCACATAGGCTACACCAGATCTCTAAATAAGTATAGACTGGGGATATAGGCTACTATAGCCTCACATAAGCTACATCAGATCTCTAAATAAGTATAGACTGAGGACATAGGGCAGTACAGGCTCACATAGTCTAAACCAAATCTCTAAATAAGTATAGACTGGGGAGATAAGCTAGTATAGGCTCACATAGGCTACACCAGATCTCTAAATAAGTATAGACTGAGGAGAAAGGCCAGTATAGCCTCACATAGGCTACACCTGATCTCTAAATGTGTATAGACTGGGGAGATAGGTTAATATAGGCTTACATAGGCTACACCAGATGTGTAGATATGTATAGACAGGGGAGATAGGCTAGTATAGGCTTACATAGACTACACCAGATCTGTAAATATGTATAGTCTGGGGAGATAAGCTAGTATAGGCTCACATAGGCTGCCCCAGATCTCTTAATAAGTATAGACTAAGGACATAGGGTAATATAGGCTCACATAGGCTACACCAGATCTGTAAATACGTATACACCGAGGGAATAGGCTAGTATAGGCTCACATAGTTTAACCAAATCTCCAAATAACTATGGACTGGGGAGATAGCCTTGTATAGGCCCACATAGGCTACACCAGATCTCTAAATAACTACAGTCTGGGGAGATAGCCTGGTATAGGCTCATATGGGCTACACCAGATCTCGAAATAAGTATAGACTGGGGAGATAGGCTAGTATAGGCTCACATAAGCTACACCAGATCTCTAAATAAGTATAGACTGAGGACACAGGGAAGTATAAGTTCACATAGGCTACACCAAATCTGTATATCAGCATACACTTAGGAGATAGGTTAGTATAGGCTCACGTAGTCAAAACCAAATCACTTAATAAGTATAGGCTGAGGACATAGGCTAGTATAGGCTCACGTAGTCAAAACCAAATCACTTAATATGTATAGACTGAGGACGTAGGTTATTATAGGCTCACACAGGCTACACCAAATCTCTAAATAAGTATAGATTGAGGACATAGGCTAGTATGGGCTCACATAGGCTACACCAGATCCCTAAATAAATATAGACTGAGGAGACAGGCTAGTATAGGCTCACATAGGCTACACCAGATCTCTAAATAGGTACAGACTGTGGAGATAGGCTAGTATAGGCTCACATAGTCAAAACCAAATCTCTAAATAAGTATAGACTGAGGAGATAGGCTAGTATAGGCTGACATAGGTTACACCAAATCTCTAAATAAGTATAAAGTGAGGAGATAGGCTTGTATAGGCTCACATAGGCTACACCAGATGTGTATATAATTATAGACTGGGGAGATAGGCTAGTATAGGCTCTTATAGTCTAAACGAAATCTCTAAGTAAGTATAGACTGAGGAATTAGGCTAGTATAGGCTCACATAGACTACACCAGATCTCTAAATAAGTGCAGACTGATGACATAGGCTAGTATAGGCTCACATAGGCTACACCAAATCCCTAAGTAAGTATAGATTGAGGACATAGTTCAATATAGGCTCACATAGGCTACACCAGATCTGTATATCAGTATAGACTGATGAGATAGGCTAGTATAGTCTCACATAGGTTACACCAAATCTCTAAATAAGTATAAAGTGAGGAGATAGGCTTGTATAGAATCACATAGTTTAAACCAACTCTCTAAATAAGTATAGACTGAGGAATTAGGCTAGTATAGGCTCACATAGGCTACACCAGATTTGTATAAAAGAATAGACTGCGGAGATAGGCTAGTACACTCTCACATAGGCTGCACCAGATCAGAATATAAGTATAGACTGAAGACATAGTCTAACATAGGCTCACATAGTCTAAACCAGATCTCTAAATAAGTATAGAGTGGAGAGATAAGCTGGTATAGGCTCACATAGGCTACACCAAATCTCTAAATAAGTATAGACTGCGGAGATAGGCTAGTATACTCTCACATAGGCTGCACCAGATCTCTAAATAAGTATAGACTGCGGAGATAGGCTAGTATACTCTCACATAGGCTGCACCAGATCTCTAAATAAATATAGAATGCGGAGATAGGCTAGTATACACTTACATAGGCTGCACCAGATCTCTAAATAAGTGTAGACTGCGGAGATAGGGTAGTATACCCCCACATAGGCTGCACCAGATCTCTAAATAAGTATAGGCTGCGGAGATAGGTTATCATACTCTCACATAGGCTGCACCAGATCTCAAAATAGGTATAGACTGCGGAGATAGGCTAGTATACTCTCACATAGGCTGCACCAGATCTGTATATAGGTATACACTGAGGACATAGTCTAATATAGGCTCATATAGTCTAAACCAAATCTCTAAATAAATATACACTGGGGAGATAGGCTAGTATAGCTTCACATAGGCTACACCAGATCTCTAAATAAGTATAGACTGGGAAGATAGGCTACTATAGGCTCACATAAGCTACACCAGATCTCTAAATAGGTATAGACTGAGGACATTTGCCAGTACAGGCTCACATAGTCTAAACCAAATCTCTAAATAAGTATAGACTGGGGAGATAAGCAAATATAGGCTCACATAGGCTACACCTGATCTCTAAATGAGTATAGACTGGGGAGATAGGTTAGTATAGGCTCACATAGGCTACACCAGATCCCTAATTAGTATAGACTGAGGAGATAGGTTAGTATAGGCTTACATAGGCTACACCAGATGTGTAGATATGTATAGACAGGGGAGATAGGCTAGTATAGGCTTACATAGGCTACACCAGATCTGTAAATAAGTATAGTCTGGGGAGATAAGCTAGTATAGGCTCACATAGGCTGCCCCAGATCTCTTAATACGTATAGACTAGGGCGATAGGCTAGTGTAGCTTCACATAGGCTACACCACATCTCTAAATAAGTATAGACTAAGGACATAGGGTAGTATAGGCTCACATAGGCTACACCAGATCTGTAAATAAGTATACACCGAGGGCATAGGCTAGTATAGGCTCACATAGTTTAACCAAATCTCCAAATAAGTATGGATTGGTGAGATAGGCTGGTATAGGCTCATATGGGCTACACCAGATCTCTAAATAAGTATAGACTGGGGAGATAGGCTAGTATAGGCTCACATAAGCTTCACCAGATCTCTAAACAAGTATAGACTGAGGACATAGTTTAATATAGGCTCACATAGGCTACACCAGATCTGTATATCAGTATAGACTGATGAGATAGGCTAGTATAGTCTCACATAGTCTAAACCAAATCTCTAAATAAGTATAGACTGAGGACATAGGGTAGTATAGGCTCACATAGGCTACACCAGATGTGTAGATAAGTATAGACTGAGGATATAGGTTAGTATAGTCTCACATAGTCCAAACGAAATCTCTAAATAAGTACAGACTGGGGAGATAGGCTAGTATAGGCTCACATAGGCTTCACCAGATCTCTAAATAAGTATAGACTGGGGAGATAGGCTAGTATAGCTTCACGTAGGCTACACTAGATCTCTAAGTAAGTATAGACTGGGGAGATAGGCTAGTATAGGCTCACATAGGCTACACCAGATCTCTAAATAAGTATAGACTAAGGACATAGGCTAGTATAGGCTCACATAGGCTACACCAGATCTCTAAATAAGTATACACCGAGGGCATAGGCTAGTATAGGCTCACATAGTTTAACCAAATCTCCAAATAAGTATGGATTGGTGAGATAGGCTGGTATAGGCTCATATGGGCTACACCAGATCCCTAAATAAGTATAGACTGGGGAGAAAGGGTAGTATAGGCTCACATAGGCTACACCAGATCTCTAAATAAGTATAGACTGAGGAGATAGGCTAGTATAGGCTCACGTAGTCAAAACCAAATCACTTAATAAGTATAGACTGAGGAGATAGGCTAGTATAGGCTCACATAGCCTACACCAGATGTGTATATAACTATAGACTGGGGAGATAGGCTAGTATATGCTCTTATAGTCTAAACGAAATCTCTAAATAAGTATAGACTGGAGAATTAGTCTAGTATAGGCTCACACAGACCACACCAGATCTCTAAATAAGTGCAGACTGATGACATAGGCTAGTATAGGCTCACATAGGCTACACCAAATCCCTAAGTAAGTATAGACTGAGGACATAGTTTAATATAGGCTCACATAGGCTACACCAGATCTGTATATCAGTATAGACTGATGAGATAGGCTAGTATAGTCTCACATAGGTTACACCAAATCTCTCAATAAGTATAAAGTGAGGAATTAGGCTAGTATAGGCTCACATAGGCTACACCAGATTTGTATAAAAGAATAGACTGCGGAGATAGGCTAGTACGCTCTCACATAGGCTGCACCAGATCAGAATATAAGTATAGACTGAAGACATAGTCTAACATAGGCTCACATAGTCTAAACCAGATCTCTAAATAAGTATAGACTGGAGAGATAAGCTAGTATAGGCTCACATAGGCTACACCAAATCTCTAAATAACTATAGACTGCGGAGATAGGCTAGTATACTCTCACATAGGCTTCACCAGATCTCTAAATAAGTATAGACTGCGGAGATAGGCTAGTATACTCTCACATAGGCTGCACCAGATCTCTAAATAAATATAGAATGCGGAGATAGGCTAGTATACACTCACATAGGCTGCACCAGATCTCTAAATAAGTGTAGACTGCGGAGATACGATAGTATACCCCCACATAGGCTGCACCAGATCTCTAAATAAGTATAGACTGCGGAGATAGGCTATTATACTCTCACATAGGCTGCACCAGATCTCAAAATAGGTATAGACTGCGGAGATAGGCTAATATACTCTCACATAGGCTGCACCAGATCTGTATATAGGTACACACTGAGGACATAGTCTAATATAGGCTCATATAGTCTAAACCAAATCTCTAAATAAATATACACTGGGGAGATAGGCTAGTATAGCTTCACATAGGCTACACCAGATCTCTAAATAAGTACAGACTGGGGAGATAGGCTAGTATAGGCTCACATAGGCTACACCAGATCTCTAAATAAGTATAGACTAAGGACATAGCCTAGTATAGGCTCACATAGGCTACACCAGATCTCTAAATAAGTATAGATTGAAGACATAGGCTAGTATAGGCTCACATAGACTACACCAGATCTCTATATAAGTATAGACTGGGGTGATAGGCTGGTATAGGCTCACATAGGCTACACCAGATCTCTAAATAAGTATAGACTGAGGACATAGCCTAGTATAGGCTCACATAGGCTACACCAGATGTGTAGATAAGTATAGACTGGGGGGATAAGCTAGTATAGGCTCACATAGGCTACATCAGATCTCTAAATAGGAATAGACTGGGGTGATAGGCTAGTATAGCTTCACATAGGCTACACTAGATCTCTAAATAAGTATAGACTGAGGACATAGGCCAGTACGGGCTCACATAGGCTACACCAGATCTCTAAATAAATATAGACTGGGGAGAAAGGGTAGTATAGGCTCACACAGGCTACACCAGATCTCTAAATAAGTATAGACTGAGGAGATAGGCTAGTATAGGCTCACGTAGTCAAAACCAAATCACTTAATAAGTATAGACTGAGGAGATAGGCTAGTATAGGCTCACACAGCCTACACCAGATGTGTATATAACTATAGACTGGGGAGATAGGCTAGTATATGCTCTTATAGTCTAAACGAAATCTCTAAATAAGTATAGACTGGAGAATTAGTCTAGTATAGGCTCACACAGACCACACCAGATCTCTAAATAAGTGCAGACTGATGACATAGGCTAGTATAGGCTCACATAGGCTACACCATATCCCTAAGTAAGTATAGACTGAGGACATAGTTTAATATAGGCTCACATAGGCTACACCAGATCTGTATATCCGTATAGACTGATGAGATAGGCTAGTATAGTCTCACATAGGTTACACCAAATCTCTCAATAAGTATAAAGTGAGGAATTAGGCTAGTATAGGCTCACATAGGCTACACCAGATTTGTATAAAAGAATAGACTGCGGAGATAGGCTAGTACGCTCTCACATAGGCTGCACCAGATCAGAATATAAGTATAGACTGAAGACATAGTCTAACATAGGCTCACATAGTCTAAACCAGATCTCTAAATAAGTATAGACTGGAGAGATAAGCTAGTATAGGCTCACATAGGCTACACCAAATCTCTAAATAACTATAGACTGCGGAGATAGGCTAGTATACTCTCACATAGGCTTCACCAGATCTCTAAATAAGTATAGACTGCGGAGATAGGCTAGTATACTCTCACATAGGCTGCACCAGATCTCTAAATAAATATAGAATGCGGAGATAGGCTAGTATACACTCACATAGGCTGCACCAGATCTCTAAATAAGTGTAGACTGCGGAGATACGATAATATACCCCCACATAGGCTGCACCAGATCTCTAAATAAGTATAGACTGCGGAGATAGGCTATTATACTCTCACATAGGCTGCACCAGATCTCAAAATAGGTATAGACTGCGGAGATAGGCTAGTATACTCTCACATAGGCTGCACCAGATCTGTATATAGGTACACACTGAGGACATAGTCTAATATAGGCTCATATAGTCTAAACCAAATCTCTAAATAAATATACACTGGGGAGATAGGCTAGTATAGCTTCACATAGGCTACACCAGATCTCTAAATAAGTACAGACTGGGGAGATATGCTAGTATAGGCTCACATAGGCTACACCAGATCTCTAAATAAGTATAGACTAAGGACATACCCTAGTATAGGCTCACATAGGCTACACCAGATCTCTAAATAAGTATAGATTGAAGACATAGGCTAGTATAGGCTCACATAGACTACACCAGATCTCTATATAAGTATAGACTGGGGTGATAGGCTAGTATAGGCTCACATAGGCTACACCAGATCTCTAAATAAGTATAGACTGAGGACATAGCCTAGTATAGGCTCACATAGGCTACACCAGATGTGTAGATAAGTATAGACTGGGGGGATAAGCTAGTATAGGCTCACATAGGCTACATCAGATCTCTAAATAGGAATAGACTGGGGTGATAGGCTAGTATAGCTTCACATAGGCTACACTAGATCTGTAAATAAGTATAGACTGGGGAGATAAGCTAGTATAGGCTCACCTAGGCTACACCTGATCTCGAAATAAGTATAGACTGGCGAGATAGCCTAGTATAGGTTCACATAGGCTACACCAGATCTCTTAATAAGTATAGGCTGGGGCGATAGGCTAGTGTAGCTTGACATAGGCTACACCAGATCTCTAAATAAGTATAGACTGAGGACATAGGCCAGTACGGGCTCACATAGGCTACACCAGATCTCTAAATAAATATAGACTGGGGAGAAAGGGTAGTATAGGCTCACACAGGCTACACCAGATCTCTAAATAAGTATTGACTGAGGAGATAGGCTAGTATAGGCTCACATAGGCTACATCAGATCTCTAAATAAGTATAGACTGGGGAGATAGGCTAGTATAGGTTCACAAAGGCTACACCAGATCTCTAAATGAGTATAGACTGGGGCAACAGGCTAGTATAGGCTCACATAGGCTATACCAGATCTCTATATAAGTATAGACTGAGGAGATAGCTTAGTATAGGCTTACATAGGCTACACCAGATGTGTAGATATGTATAGACAGGGGAGATAGGCTAGTATAGGCTCACATAGGCTACACCAGATCTGTAAATAAGTATAGACTGGGGAGATAAGCTAGTATAGGCTCACCTAGGCTACACCTGATCTCGAAATAAGTATAGACTGGCGAGATAGCCTAGTATAGGTTCACATAGGCTACACCAGATCTCTTAATAAGTATAGGCTGGGGCGATAGGCTAGTGTAGCTTGACATAGGCTACACCACATCTCTAAATAAGCATAGCCTGGGGAGATAGGCTAGTATAGGCTCTCATAGGCTACACCAAATCTGTAAATAAGTGTATATAGGTGAGATAGGCTAGTAGACTCTCACAAAGGCTGCACCAGATCTCTAAATAAGTATAGACCGAGGACAAAGGTTAGTATAGGCTCACATAGGCACACCAAATCTCTAAATAAGTATAGACTGAGGACATAGGCTAGCATACCCTCACATAGCCTACACCACATCCCTAAATAAGTATAGACCAAGGAGATAGGCTAGTATAGGATCACATAGTCTAAACCAAATCTCTAAATAAGTATAGACTGAGGACATAGGGTAGTATAGGCTCACATAGGCTACACCAGATCTCTAAATCAGTATAGACTAGGAAGATAAGCTAGTATAGGCTCACATAGGTTACACCAGATCTCTAAATAAGTATAGACTGAGGAGATAGCTTAGTATAGGCTTACATAGGCTACACCAGATGTGTAGATAAGTATAGACTGGGGAGATAAGCTAGTATAGGCTCACATAGGCTACACCATATCTCTAAATAAGTATAGACTGGGGAGATAGGCTAGTATAGCTTCACGTAGGCTACACTAGATCTCTAAGTAAGTATAGACTCGGGAGATAGGCTAGTATAGGCTCACATAGGCTACACCAGATCTCTAAATAAGTATAGACTAAGGACATAGGCTAGTATAGGCTCACATAGTCTACACCAGATCTCTAAATAAGTATAGACTGAGGACATAGGCTACTATAGGCTCACATAAGCTACACCAGATCTCTAAATAAGTATAGACTGAGGACATAGGCCAGTACAGGCTCACATAGGCTACACCAGATATCTAAATAAGAATAGACTGCGGAGACAGGCTAGTATAGGGTAAATAGTCTAAACCAAATCTCTAAATAAGTATAGACTGAGGACATAGGTTAGTATAGGCTCACATAGGCTACACCAGCTTTCTAAATAAGTACAGACTGAGGACATAGGCTCGTATACGCTCACATAGGCTACACCAAAAACCTAAATAAGTATACACTGAGGAGATAGGCTTGTACAGGCTCACGTAGTCAAAACCAAATCTTTAATAAGTGTAGACTGAGGACATAGGGTAGTATAGGCTGACATAGGCTACACCAGATTTCTAAATAAGTACAGAGAGAGGACATAGGTTAATATAGGCTCACACAGGCTACACCAAATCTCTAAATAAATATAGGCCTAGGACATAGGCTAATATAGGCTCACATAAGCTATACCAAATCTCTATATAAGTATAGACTGAGGACCTACGCTCCTATAGATACACATAGGCTACACCAGATCTCTAAATAAGTATAGACTGAGGAGACAGGCTAGCATAGGCTCACATAGGCTACACCAGATCTCCAAATAAGTATAGACTGTGGAGATAAGCTAGTATAGGCTCACATAGTCAAAACCAAATCTCTAAATAAGTATAGACTGAGGAGATAGGCTAGTATAGGCTCACATAGGCTACACCAGATGTGTATATAACTATAGACTAGGGAGATAGGCTAGTATAGGCTCTTATAGTCTAAACGAAATCTCTAAATAAGTATAGAGTGAGGAATTAGGCTAGTATAGGCTCACATAGACTACACCAGATCTCTAAATAAGTCCAGACTGATTTCATAGGGTAGTATAGGCTCACATAGGCTACACCAAATCCCTAAGTAAGTATAGACTGAGGACATAGTTTAATATAGGCTCACATAGGCTACACCAGATCTGTATATCAGTATAGACTGATGAGATAGGCTAGTATAGTCTCACATAGGTTACACCAAATCTCTAAATAAGTATAAAGTGAGGAGATAGGCTTGTGTAGGCTCACATAGTCTAAACCAACGCTCTAAATAAGTATAGACTGAGGAATTAGGCTAGTATAGGCTCAGATAGGCTACACCAGATTTGTATAAAAGAATAGACTGCGGAGATAGGCTAGTACACTCTCACATAGGCTGAACCAGATCAGAATATAAGTATAGACTGAGGAGATAGCTTAGTATAGGCTTACATAGGCTACACCAGATGTGTAGATAAGTATAGACTGGGGAGATAAGCTAGTATAGGCTCACATAGACTACACCATATCTCTAAATAAGTATAGCCTGGGGAGATAGGCTAGTATAGGCTCACATAAGCTACTCCAGATCTGTATGTAATTATTGTCTGAGGACGTAGGCTAGTATAGGCTCACATAAGCTACACCACATTTGTATATAAGTATAGACTGCGGAGATAGGCTAGTATTCTCTCACATATTTTGCACCAGATCTGAATATAAGTATAGACTGAGGACATAGTCTCATATGGGCTCACATAGGCTACACCAAATCTCTAAATAAGTGTATAGAGGTGAGATAGGCTAGTATACTCTCACATAGGCTGCACCAGATCTCTAGATAAGTATAGACTGTGGAGACAGGCTAGCATACCCTCACATAGGCTACACCACATCTCTAAATAAGTATAGACAGAGGAGATAGGCTAGTATAGGGTCACATAGTCTAAACAAAATCTCTAAATAAGTATAGACTGAGGACATAGGGTAGTATAGGCTCACATAAACTACACCAAATCTCTAAATAGGTATAGACTGGTAAGATAAGCTAGTATAGGCTCACATAGGTTACACCAGACCAGTAAATAAGTATAGACTGAGGAGATAGCTTTGTATAGGCTTACATAGGCTACACCAGATGTGTAGATAAGTATAGACTGGGGAGATAAGCTAGTATAGGCTCACATAGGCTACACCATATCTCGAAATAAGTATAGACTGGGGAGATAGGCTACTATAGGCTCACATAGGCTACACCAGATCTCTAAATAAGTATAGACTGGGGAGATAGGCTAGTATAGCTTCACGTAGGCTCCACTAGATCTCTAAGTAAGTATAGATTGGGGAGATAGGCTACTATAGGCTCACATAAGCTACACCAGATCTCTAAATAAGTATAGACTGAGGACATAGGCCAATACAGGCTCACATAGGCTGCACCAGATCTCTAAATAAGTATAGACAGGGGAGAAAGGGTAGTATAGGCTCACATAGGCTACACCAGGTCTCTGAATAAGTATAGACTGAGGAGATAGGCTAGTATAGGCTCACATAGGCTACATCAGATCTCTAAATAAGTATAGACTGGGGAGATAGGCTAGTATAGGTTCACATAGGCTACACCAGATCTCTAAATGAGTATAGACTGGGGCAATAGGCTAGTACAGGCCGACATAGGCTACACAAAATCTCTAAATAAGTATAGACTGAGCAGACAGCTTAATATAGGCTTACATAGGCTACACCAGATGTGTAGATATGTATAGACAGGGGAGATAGGCTAGTATAGGCTAACATAGGCTACACCAGATCTCTTAATAAGTATAGACTGTGGCGATAGGCTAGTGTAGCTTGACATAGGCTACACCACATCTCTAAATAAGCATAGACTGGGGAGATAGGCTAGTATAGGCTCACATAGGCTACACCAAATCTCTAAATAAGTAAAGACTAAGGACATAGGCTAGTATAGGCTCACATAGGCTACACCAGATCTCTAAATAAGTATAGACTGAGTACATGGGCTAGTGTAGGCACACATAAGCTACATCAGATCTCTAAATAAGCATAGACTGAGGAAATACTAAAAACTAGTAGTATAGGCTCACATAGGCTACACCAGATCTCTAAATAGGTATAGACTGAGGACATAGGCTAACTGAGGCTCACATAGATAAGTAAATAGATAAGTATACACTGAAGACATAGGCCATTATACGCTCACATAGGTTACACCAGATCTGTATACAAGCAGAAGCTGCAGACATAGGCCGGTATAGGCTCACATAAGCTACTCCAGATCCGTATGTAATTATAGTCTGAGGACGTAGGCTAGTATAGGCTCACATAAGCTACACCACATTTGTATATAAGTATAGACTGCGGAGATAGGCTAGTATTCTCTCACATATTTTGCACCAGATCTGAATATAAGTATAGACTGAGGTCATAGTCTCATATAGGCTCACATAGGCTACACCAAATCTCTAAATAAGTGTATAGAGGTGAGACAGGCTAGTATACTCTCACATAGGCTGCAGCAGATCTCTAAATAACTATAGACTGGGGAGATAGGCTAGTATAGCTTCACGTAGGCTACACTAGATCTCTAAGTAAGTATAGACTGGGGAGATAGGCTAGTATAGGCTCACATAGGCTACACCAGATCTCTAAATAAGTATAGACTAAGGACATAGGCTAGTATAGGCTCACATAGGCTACACCAGATGTGTAGATAAGTATAGACTGGGGAGATAGGCTAGTAAAGGCTCACACAGGCTACACCAGATCTCTAAATAACTATAGACTGGGGAGTTAGGCTAGTATAGGCTCATATAGGCTACACCAGGTCCCTGAATAAGTATAGACTGAGGAGATAGGCTAGTAAAGACTCACAAAGGCTACACCAGATCTGTATATAAGCATAGACTGAATACATACGTTACTATAGGCTCAGATAGGCTAGATATAGGCTACTCCAGATCTCTAAATTAGTATAGACTGAGGACATGGGCTAGTATAGGCTACAACAGATCTGTATATAAGAATAGACTGCGGACATAGGCTAGTATGGGCTACACCAGATCTGTATATAAGTATAGACTGAAGACATAGGCTACACCAGATCTGTATACAAGTACAGACTGAGGAGATAGGGTAGTATAGGCTCAAATAGGCTACTCCAGATCTGTATATAAGTATAGACTGAAGACATAAGCTACACCAGATCTGTATACAAGTACAGACTGAGGAGATAGGGTAGTATAGGCTCACATAGGCTACACCAGATCTGTATATAAGTATACACTGAGGACATAGGGTAGTATAGGCTCACATAGGCTACTCCAGATCTGTATATAAGTATAGACTGAAGACATAGGCTACACCAGATCTGTATACAAGTACACACTGAGGAGATAGGGTAGTATAGGCTCACATAGGCTACTCCAGATCTGTATACAAGTGCAGACTGACCAGATAGGGTAGTATAGGCTCACATATGCTACTCCACATCTCTAAATAAGAATAGACTGAGGATTAAGGCTAACAGAGCCTCACATAGATCTCTATATAAGTATACACTGAAGACATAGGCCAGTATACGCTCACATACGCTACACCAGATCTGTATGAAAGTACAGACTGGGGAGATAGGCTAGTATAGGCTCACATAGGCTACACCTAATCTGTAAGAAGTATAGACTGAGGAGATAGGCTAGTATAAGCTCACATAAGCTACACCAGATCTCTAAAAAAGTATAGACTGGGGAGATAGGCTAGTATAGGCTCACATAGGCTACACCGGATCTCTAAATAAGTATACACTGGGGAGATAGGCTAGTATAGGCTCACATAGGCTACACCGGATCTCTAAATAAGTATAGTCTGGGGAGATAGGCTAGTATAGGCTCACATAGACTACACCAGATCTCTAAAAAAGGATAGACTAAGGACATAGGCTAGTATAGGCTCACATAGGCTACATCAGATGTGTATATAAGTATAGACTGGAGAGATAGGCTAGTATAGGCTCACATAGTCTAAACCAAATCTCTAAATAAGAATAGACTGGGGATGTAGGCTAGTATCGGCTCAGATAGGCTACACCAAATTTCTAAATAAGTATAGACTGGGGAGATAGGCTAGTATAGGCTCACATAGGCTACACCAGATCTCTAAATAAGTATAGACTGCGGAGATAGGCTAGTATACTCTCACATAGGCTGCTCCAGAACTCTAAATAAGTATAGACTGCGGAGATAGGCTAGTATACCCCCACATAGGCTGCACCAGATCTCTAAATAAGTATAGACTGCGGAGATAGGCTAGGATACTCTCACATGGGTTGCACCAGATCTCTAAATAAGTATAGACTGCGGAGATAGGCTATTTTACTCTCACATAGGCTGCACCAGATCTCTAAATAAGTATAGACTGCGGAGATAGGCTAGTATACCCCCACATAGGCTACTCCAGATCTCTAAATAAGTATAGACTGAGTACATAGGCTAGTATAGGCACACATAAGCTACACCAGATCTCTAAATAAGCATAGACTGAGGAAATAGGCCAGTATAGGCTGACATAGTCTAAACCAAATCTCTAAATAAGTATAGACTGGTGAGATAGACTAGTATAGGCTCACATAGGCTACACCAGATCTCTAAATAAGTATAGACTGAAGACATAGGCTACTATAGGCTCACATAAGCTTCACCAGATCTCTATATAAGTATAGACTGAGGACATAGGCCAGTACAGGCTCACATAGTCTAAACCAGATCTCTAAATAAGAATAGACTGGGGATATAGGCTAGTATCGGCTCGCATAGGCTACACCAGATCTCTAAATAAGTATAGACTGGGGAAATAGGCTAGTATAGGCTCACATAGGCTACACCAGATCTCTAAATAAGTATAGACTGGGGAGATAGGCTAGTATAGGCTCACATAGGCTACACCAGATCTCTAAAAAAGTATAGACTAAGGACATAGGCTAGTATAGGCTCACATAGGCTACATCAGATGTGTATATAAGTATAGACTGGAGAGATAGGCTAGTATAGCGTCACATAGGCTACACCAGATCTCTAAATAAGTATAGACTGGGGAGATAGGCTAGTATAGGCCCACATAGGCTACACCAGATCTCTAAATAAGTATAGACTAAGGACATAGCCTAGTATGGGCTCACATAGGCTACACCAGATCTCTAAATAAGTATAGACTGAAGACATAGGCTAGTATAGGCTCACATAGGCTACACCAGATCTCTATATTAGTATAGACTGGGGTGATAGGCTAGTATAGGCTCACATAGGCTACACCAGATCTCTAAATAAGTATAGACTGAGGACATAGCCTAGTATAGGCTCACATAGGCTACACCAGATCTCTAAATAAGTATAGACTGAGGAGATAGCTTAGTATAGGCTTACATAGGCTACACCAGATGTGTAGATATGTATAGACAGGGGAGATAGGCTAGTATAGGCTCACATAGGCTACACCAGATCTGTAAATACGTATAAACTGGGGAGATAAGCTAGTCTAGGCTCACTTAGGCTACACTTGATCTCGAAATAAGTATAGACTGGCGAGATAGGCTAGTATAGGCTCACATAGGCTACACCAGATCTCTTAATAAGTATAGACTGGGGCGATAGGATTGTGTAGCTTGACATAGGCTACACCACATCTCTAAATATCCATAGCCTGGGGAGATAGGCTAGTATAGGCTCACATAGGCTACACCAAATCTCTAAATAAGTGTATACAGGTGAGATAGGCTAGTAGACTCTCACAAAGGCTGCACCAGATCTCTAAATAAGTATAGACCGAGGACAAAGGTTAGTATAGCCTGACAATAGGCACACCAAATCTCTAAATAAGTATAGACTGAGGACATGGGCTAGCATACCCTCACATAGCCTACACCACATCTCTAAATAAGTATAGACAGAGGAGATAGGCTAGTATAGGATCACATAGTCTAAACCCAATCTCTAAATAAGTATAGACTGAGGACATATGGTAGTATAGGCTCACATAGGCTACACCAGACATCTAAATAAGTATAGACTAAGGACATAGCCTAGTATAGGCTCACATAAGCTACACCAAATCTCTAAATAAGTATAGACTGGGGAGATAAGCTAGTATAGGGTCACATAGGCTACGCCAGGTCTCTCAATAAGTATAGACTGGGGAGATAGGTTAGTATAGGCTCACATAGGCTACACCCGATCCCTAAATAAGTATAGACTGAGGAGATAGGTTAGTATAGGCTTACATAGGCTACACCAGATGTATAGATATGTATAGACAGGGGAGATAGGCTAGCATAGGCTTACATACGCTACTCCAGATATGTAAATAAGTATAGTCTGGGGAGATAAGCTAGTATAGGCTCACATAGGCTGCCCCAGATCTCTTAATAAGTATAGACTGGGGCGATAGGCTAGTGTAGCTTCACATAGGCTACACCAGATCTCTAAATAAGTATAGACTAAGGACATAGGGTAGTATAGGCTCACACAGGCTACACCAGATCTGTAAATAAGTATACACCGAGGGCATAGGCTAGTATATCCTCACATAGTTTAACCAAATGTCCAAATAAGTATAGATTGGGGAGATAGGCTTGTATAGGCTCACATAGGCTACACCAGATCTCTAAATAACTACAGGCTGGGGAGATAGGCTGGTATAGGCACATATGGGCTACACCAGATCTCTAAATAAGTATAGACTGGGGAGATAGGCTAGTATAGGATCACATAAGCTACACCAGATCTCTAAACAAGTATAGACTGAGGACACAGGGTAGTATAACTTCACATAGGCTACACCAGATCTGTATATCAGCACACACTTAGGAGATAGGTTAGTATAGGCTCACGTAGTCAAAACCAAATCACTTAATAAGTATAGACTGAGGACGTAGGTTATTATAGGCTCACACAGGCTACACCAAATCTCTAAATAAGTATAGATTGAGGACATAGGCTAGTATAGGCTCACATAGGCTACACCAGATCCCTAAATAAATATAGACTGAGGAGACAGGCTAGTATAGGCCCACATAGGCTACACCAGATCTCTAAATAAGTATAGACTGTGGAGATAAGCTAGTATAGGCTCACATAGGCTACACCAGATCTCTAAATAAGTATAGACTGGGGATATAGGCTACTATAGCCTCACATAAGCTACATCAGATCTCTAAATAAGTATAGACTGAGGACATAGGGCAGTACAGGCTCACATAGTCTAAACCAAATCTCTAAATAAGTATAGACTGGGGAGATAAGCTAGTATAGGCTCACATAGGCTACACCAGATCTCTAAATAAGTATAGACTGAGGAGAAAGGCCAGTATAGCCTCACATAGGCTACACCTGATCTCTAAATGTGTATAGACTGGGGAGATAGGTTAATATAGGCTTACATAGGCTACACCAGATGTGTAGATATGTATAGACAGGGGAGATAGGCTAGTATAGGCTTACATAGACTACACCAGATCTGTAAATATGTATAGTCTGGGGAGATAAGCTAGTATAGGCTCACATAGGCTGCCCCAGATCTCTTAATAAGTATAGACTAAGGACATAGGGTAATATAGGCTCACATAGGCTACACCAGATCTGTAAATACGTATACACCGAGGGAATAGGCTAGTATAGGCTCACATAGTTTAACCAAATCTCCAAATAACTATGGACTGGGGAGATAGCCTTGTATAGGCCCACATAGGCTACACCAGATCTCTAAATAACTACAGTCTGGGGAGATAGCCTGGTATAGGCTCATATGGGCTACACCAGATCTCGAAATAAGTATAGACTGGGGAGATAGGCTAGTATAGGCTCACATAAGCTACACCAGATCTCTAAATAAGTATAGACTGAGGACACAGGGAAGTATAAGTTCACATAGGCTACACCAAATCTGTATATCAGCATACACTTAGGAGATAGGTTAGTATAGGCTCACGTAGTCAAAACCAAATCACTTAATAAGTATAGGCTGAGGACATAGGCTAGTATAGGCTCACGTAGTCAAAACCAAATCACTTAATATGTATAGACTGAGGACGTAGGTTATTATAGGCTCACACAGGCTACACCAAATCTCTAAATAAGTATAGATTGAGGACATAGGCTAGTATGGGCTCACATAGGCTACACCAGATCCCTAAATAAATATAGACTGAGGAGACAGGCTAGTATAGGCTCACATAGGCTACACCAGATCTCTAAATAGGTACAGACTGTGGAGATAGGCTAGTATAGGCTCACATAGTCAAAACCAAATCTCTAAATAAGTATAGACTGAGGAGATAGGCTAGTATAGGCTGACATAGGTTACACCAAATCTCTAAATAAGTATAAAGTGAGGAGATAGGCTTGTATAGGCTCACATAGGCTACACCAGATGTGTATATAATTATAGACTGGGGAGATAGGCTAGTATAGGCTCTTATAGTCTAAACGAAATCTCTAAGTAAGTATAGACTGAGGAATTAGGCTAGTATAGGCTCACATAGACTACACCAGATCTCTAAATAAGTGCAGACTGATGACATAGGCTAGTATAGGCTCACATAGGCTACACCAAATCCCTAAGTAAGTATAGATTGAGGACATAGTTCAATATAGGCTCACATAGGCTACACCAGATCTGTATATCAGTATAGACTGATGAGATAGGCTAGTATAGTCTCACATAGGTTACACCAAATCTCTAAATAAGTATAAAGTGAGGAGATAGGCTTGTATAGAATCACATAGTTTAAACCAACTCTCTAAATAAGTATAGACTGAGGAATTAGGCTAGTATAGGCTCACATAGGCTACACCAGATTTGTATAAAAGAATAGACTGCGGAGATAGGCTAGTACACTCTCACATAGGCTGCACCAGATCAGAATATAAGTATAGACTGAAGACATAGTCTAACATAGGCTCACATAGTCTAAACCAGATCTCTAAATAAGTATAGAGTGGAGAGATAAGCTGGTATAGGCTCACATAGGCTACACCAAATCTCTAAATAAGTATAGACTGCGGAGATAGGCTAGTATACTCTCACATAGGCTGCACCAGATCTCTAAATAAGTATAGACTGCGGAGATAGGCTAGTATACTCTCACATAGGCTGCACCAGATCTCTAAATAAATATAGAATGCGGAGATAGGCTAGTATACACTTACATAGGCTGCACCAGATCTCTAAATAAGTGTAGACTGCGGAGATAGGGTAGTATACCCCCACATAGGCTGCACCAGATCTCTAAATAAGTATAGGCTGCGGAGATAGGTTATCATACTCTCACATAGGCTGCACCAGATCTCAAAATAGGTATAGACTGCGGAGATAGGCTAGTATACTCTCACATAGGCTGCACCAGATCTGTATATAGGTATACACTGAGGACATAGTCTAATATAGGCTCATATAGTCTAAACCAAATCTCTAAATAAATATACACTGGGGAGATAGGCTAGTATAGCTTCACATAGGCTACACCAGATCTCTAAATAAGTATAGACTGGGAAGATAGGCTACTATAGGCTCACATAAGCTACACCAGATCTCTAAATAGGTATAGACTGAGGACATTTGCCAGTACAGGCTCACATAGTCTAAACCAAATCTCTAAATAAGTATAGACTGGGGAGATAAGCAAATATAGGCTCACATAGGCTACACCTGATCTCTAAATGAGTATAGACTGGGGAGATAGGTTAGTATAGGCTCACATAGGCTACACCAGATCCCTAATTAGTATAGACTGAGGAGATAGGTTAGTATAGGCTTACATAGGCTACACCAGATGTGTAGATATGTATAGACAGGGGAGATAGGCTAGTATAGGCTTACATAGGCTACACCAGATCTGTAAATAAGTATAGTCTGGGGAGATAAGCTAGTATAGGCTCACATAGGCTGCCCCAGATCTCTTAATACGTATAGACTAGGGCGATAGGCTAGTGTAGCTTCACATAGGCTACACCACATCTCTAAATAAGTATAGACTAAGGACATAGGGTAGTATAGGCTCACATAGGCTACACCAGATCTGTAAATAAGTATACACCGAGGGCATAGGCTAGTATAGGCTCACATAGTTTAACCAAATCTCCAAATAAGTATGGATTGGTGAGATAGGCTGGTATAGGCTCATATGGGCTACACCAGATCTCTAAATAAGTATAGACTGGGGAGATAGGCTAGTATAGGCTCACATAAGCTTCACCAGATCTCTAAACAAGTATAGACTGAGGACATAGTTTAATATAGGCTCACATAGGCTACACCAGATCTGTATATCAGTATAGACTGATGAGATAGGCTAGTATAGTCTCACATAGTCTAAACCAAATCTCTAAATAAGTATAGACTGAGGACATAGGGTAGTATAGGCTCACATAGGCTACACCAGATGTGTAGATAAGTATAGACTGAGGATATAGGTTAGTATAGTCTCACATAGTCCAAACGAAATCTCTAAATAAGTACAGACTGGGGAGATAGGCTAGTATAGGCTCACATAGGCTTCACCAGATCTCTAAATAAGTATAGACTGGGGAGATAGGCTAGTATAGCTTCACGTAGGCTACACTAGATCTCTAAGTAAGTATAGACTGGGGAGATAGGCTAGTATAGGCTCACATAGGCTACACCAGATCTCTAAATAAGTATAGACTAAGGACATAGGCTAGTATAGGCTCACATAGGCTACACCAGATCTCTAAATAAGTATACACCGAGGGCATAGGCTAGTATAGGCTCACATAGTTTAACCAAATCTCCAAATAAGTATGGATTGGTGAGATAGGCTGGTATAGGCTCATATGGGCTACACCAGATCCCTAAATAAGTATAGACTGGGGAGAAAGGGTAGTATAGGCTCACATAGGCTACACCAGATCTCTAAATAAGTATAGACTGAGGAGATAGGCTAGTATAGGCTCACGTAGTCAAAACCAAATCACTTAATAAGTATAGACTGAGGAGATAGGCTAGTATAGGCTCACATAGCCTACACCAGATGTGTATATAACTATAGACTGGGGAGATAGGCTAGTATATGCTCTTATAGTCTAAACGAAATCTCTAAATAAGTATAGACTGGAGAATTAGTCTAGTATAGGCTCACACAGACCACACCAGATCTCTAAATAAGTGCAGACTGATGACATAGGCTAGTATAGGCTCACATAGGCTACACCAAATCCCTAAGTAAGTATAGACTGAGGACATAGTTTAATATAGGCTCACATAGGCTACACCAGATCTGTATATCAGTATAGACTGATGAGATAGGCTAGTATAGTCTCACATAGGTTACACCAAATCTCTCAATAAGTATAAAGTGAGGAATTAGGCTAGTATAGGCTCACATAGGCTACACCAGATTTGTATAAAAGAATAGACTGCGGAGATAGGCTAGTACGCTCTCACATAGGCTGCACCAGATCAGAATATAAGTATAGACTGAAGACATAGTCTAACATAGGCTCACATAGTCTAAACCAGATCTCTAAATAAGTATAGACTGGAGAGATAAGCTAGTATAGGCTCACATAGGCTACACCAAATCTCTAAATAACTATAGACTGCGGAGATAGGCTAGTATACTCTCACATAGGCTTCACCAGATCTCTAAATAAGTATAGACTGCGGAGATAGGCTAGTATACTCTCACATAGGCTGCACCAGATCTCTAAATAAATATAGAATGCGGAGATAGGCTAGTATACACTCACATAGGCTGCACCAGATCTCTAAATAAGTGTAGACTGCGGAGATACGATAGTATACCCCCACATAGGCTGCACCAGATCTCTAAATAAGTATAGACTGCGGAGATAGGCTATTATACTCTCACATAGGCTGCACCAGATCTCAAAATAGGTATAGACTGCGGAGATAGGCTAATATACTCTCACATAGGCTGCACCAGATCTGTATATAGGTACACACTGAGGACATAGTCTAATATAGGCTCATATAGTCTAAACCAAATCTCTAAATAAATATACACTGGGGAGATAGGCTAGTATAGCTTCACATAGGCTACACCAGATCTCTAAATAAGTACAGACTGGGGAGATAGGCTAGTATAGGCTCACATAGGCTACACCAGATCTCTAAATAAGTATAGACTAAGGACATAGCCTAGTATAGGCTCACATAGGCTACACCAGATCTCTAAATAAGTATAGATTGAAGACATAGGCTAGTATAGGCTCACATAGACTACACCAGATCTCTATATAAGTATAGACTGGGGTGATAGGCTGGTATAGGCTCACATAGGCTACACCAGATCTCTAAATAAGTATAGACTGAGGACATAGCCTAGTATAGGCTCACATAGGCTACACCAGATGTGTAGATAAGTATAGACTGGGGGGATAAGCTAGTATAGGCTCACATAGGCTACATCAGATCTCTAAATAGGAATAGACTGGGGTGATAGGCTAGTATAGCTTCACATAGGCTACACTAGATCTCTAAATAAGTATAGACTGAGGACATAGGCCAGTACGGGCTCACATAGGCTACACCAGATCTCTAAATAAATATAGACTGGGGAGAAAGGGTAGTATAGGCTCACACAGGCTACACCAGATCTCTAAATAAGTATAGACTGAGGAGATAGGCTAGTATAGGCTCACGTAGTCAAAACCAAATCACTTAATAAGTATAGACTGAGGAGATAGGCTAGTATAGGCTCACACAGCCTACACCAGATGTGTATATAACTATAGACTGGGGAGATAGGCTAGTATATGCTCTTATAGTCTAAACGAAATCTCTAAATAAGTATAGACTGGAGAATTAGTCTAGTATAGGCTCACACAGACCACACCAGATCTCTAAATAAGTGCAGACTGATGACATAGGCTAGTATAGGCTCACATAGGCTACACCATATCCCTAAGTAAGTATAGACTGAGGACATAGTTTAATATAGGCTCACATAGGCTACACCAGATCTGTATATCCGTATAGACTGATGAGATAGGCTAGTATAGTCTCACATAGGTTACACCAAATCTCTCAATAAGTATAAAGTGAGGAATTAGGCTAGTATAGGCTCACATAGGCTACACCAGATTTGTATAAAAGAATAGACTGCGGAGATAGGCTAGTACGCTCTCACATAGGCTGCACCAGATCAGAATATAAGTATAGACTGAAGACATAGTCTAACATAGGCTCACATAGTCTAAACCAGATCTCTAAATAAGTATAGACTGGAGAGATAAGCTAGTATAGGCTCACATAGGCTACACCAAATCTCTAAATAACTATAGACTGCGGAGATAGGCTAGTATACTCTCACATAGGCTTCACCAGATCTCTAAATAAGTATAGACTGCGGAGATAGGCTAGTATACTCTCACATAGGCTGCACCAGATCTCTAAATAAATATAGAATGCGGAGATAGGCTAGTATACACTCACATAGGCTGCACCAGATCTCTAAATAAGTGTAGACTGCGGAGATACGATAATATACCCCCACATAGGCTGCACCAGATCTCTAAATAAGTATAGACTGCGGAGATAGGCTATTATACTCTCACATAGGCTGCACCAGATCTCAAAATAGGTATAGACTGCGGAGATAGGCTAGTATACTCTCACATAGGCTGCACCAGATCTGTATATAGGTACACACTGAGGACATAGTCTAATATAGGCTCATATAGTCTAAACCAAATCTCTAAATAAATATACACTGGGGAGATAGGCTAGTATAGCTTCACATAGGCTACACCAGATCTCTAAATAAGTACAGACTGGGGAGATATGCTAGTATAGGCTCACATAGGCTACACCAGATCTCTAAATAAGTATAGACTAAGGACATACCCTAGTATAGGCTCACATAGGCTACACCAGATCTCTAAATAAGTATAGATTGAAGACATAGGCTAGTATAGGCTCACATAGACTACACCAGATCTCTATATAAGTATAGACTGGGGTGATAGGCTAGTATAGGCTCACATAGGCTACACCAGATCTCTAAATAAGTATAGACTGAGGACATAGCCTAGTATAGGCTCACATAGGCTACACCAGATGTGTAGATAAGTATAGACTGGGGGGATAAGCTAGTATAGGCTCACATAGGCTACATCAGATCTCTAAATAGGAATAGACTGGGGTGATAGGCTAGTATAGCTTCACATAGGCTACACTAGATCTGTAAATAAGTATAGACTGGGGAGATAAGCTAGTATAGGCTCACCTAGGCTACACCTGATCTCGAAATAAGTATAGACTGGCGAGATAGCCTAGTATAGGTTCACATAGGCTACACCAGATCTCTTAATAAGTATAGGCTGGGGCGATAGGCTAGTGTAGCTTGACATAGGCTACACCAGATCTCTAAATAAGTATAGACTGAGGACATAGGCCAGTACGGGCTCACATAGGCTACACCAGATCTCTAAATAAATATAGACTGGGGAGAAAGGGTAGTATAGGCTCACACAGGCTACACCAGATCTCTAAATAAGTATTGACTGAGGAGATAGGCTAGTATAGGCTCACATAGGCTACATCAGATCTCTAAATAAGTATAGACTGGGGAGATAGGCTAGTATAGGTTCACAAAGGCTACACCAGATCTCTAAATGAGTATAGACTGGGGCAACAGGCTAGTATAGGCTCACATAGGCTATACCAGATCTCTATATAAGTATAGACTGAGGAGATAGCTTAGTATAGGCTTACATAGGCTACACCAGATGTGTAGATATGTATAGACAGGGGAGATAGGCTAGTATAGGCTCACATAGGCTACACCAGATCTGTAAATAAGTATAGACTGGGGAGATAAGCTAGTATAGGCTCACCTAGGCTACACCTGATCTCGAAATAAGTATAGACTGGCGAGATAGCCTAGTATAGGTTCACATAGGCTACACCAGATCTCTTAATAAGTATAGGCTGGGGCGATAGGCTAGTGTAGCTTGACATAGGCTACACCACATCTCTAAATAAGCATAGCCTGGGGAGATAGGCTAGTATAGGCTCTCATAGGCTACACCAAATCTGTAAATAAGTGTATATAGGTGAGATAGGCTAGTAGACTCTCACAAAGGCTGCACCAGATCTCTAAATAAGTATAGACCGAGGACAAAGGTTAGTATAGGCTCACATAGGCACACCAAATCTCTAAATAAGTATAGACTGAGGACATAGGCTAGCATACCCTCACATAGCCTACACCACATCCCTAAATAAGTATAGACCAAGGAGATAGGCTAGTATAGGATCACATAGTCTAAACCAAATCTCTAAATAAGTATAGACTGAGGACATAGGGTAGTATAGGCTCACATAGGCTACACCAGATCTCTAAATCAGTATAGACTAGGAAGATAAGCTAGTATAGGCTCACATAGGTTACACCAGATCTCTAAATAAGTATAGACTGAGGAGATAGCTTAGTATAGGCTTACATAGGCTACACCAGATGTGTAGATAAGTATAGACTGGGGAGATAAGCTAGTATAGGCTCACATAGGCTACACCATATCTCTAAATAAGTATAGACTGGGGAGATAGGCTAGTATAGCTTCACGTAGGCTACACTAGATCTCTAAGTAAGTATAGACTCGGGAGATAGGCTAGTATAGGCTCACATAGGCTACACCAGATCTCTAAATAAGTATAGACTAAGGACATAGGCTAGTATAGGCTCACATAGTCTACACCAGATCTCTAAATAAGTATAGACTGAGGACATAGGCTACTATAGGCTCACATAAGCTACACCAGATCTCTAAATAAGTATAGACTGAGGACATAGGCCAGTACAGGCTCACATAGGCTACACCAGATATCTAAATAAGAATAGACTGCGGAGACAGGCTAGTATAGGGTAAATAGTCTAAACCAAATCTCTAAATAAGTATAGACTGAGGACATAGGTTAGTATAGGCTCACATAGGCTACACCAGCTTTCTAAATAAGTACAGACTGAGGACATAGGCTCGTATACGCTCACATAGGCTACACCAAAAACCTAAATAAGTATACACTGAGGAGATAGGCTTGTACAGGCTCACGTAGTCAAAACCAAATCTTTAATAAGTGTAGACTGAGGACATAGGGTAGTATAGGCTGACATAGGCTACACCAGATTTCTAAATAAGTACAGAGAGAGGACATAGGTTAATATAGGCTCACACAGGCTACACCAAATCTCTAAATAAATATAGGCCTAGGACATAGGCTAATATAGGCTCACATAAGCTATACCAAATCTCTATATAAGTATAGACTGAGGACCTACGCTCCTATAGATACACATAGGCTACACCAGATCTCTAAATAAGTATAGACTGAGGAGACAGGCTAGCATAGGCTCACATAGGCTACACCAGATCTCCAAATAAGTATAGACTGTGGAGATAAGCTAGTATAGGCTCACATAGTCAAAACCAAATCTCTAAATAAGTATAGACTGAGGAGATAGGCTAGTATAGGCTCACATAGGCTACACCAGATGTGTATATAACTATAGACTAGGGAGATAGGCTAGTATAGGCTCTTATAGTCTAAACGAAATCTCTAAATAAGTATAGAGTGAGGAATTAGGCTAGTATAGGCTCACATAGACTACACCAGATCTCTAAATAAGTCCAGACTGATTTCATAGGGTAGTATAGGCTCACATAGGCTACACCAAATCCCTAAGTAAGTATAGACTGAGGACATAGTTTAATATAGGCTCACATAGGCTACACCAGATCTGTATATCAGTATAGACTGATGAGATAGGCTAGTATAGTCTCACATAGGTTACACCAAATCTCTAAATAAGTATAAAGTGAGGAGATAGGCTTGTGTAGGCTCACATAGTCTAAACCAACGCTCTAAATAAGTATAGACTGAGGAATTAGGCTAGTATAGGCTCAGATAGGCTACACCAGATTTGTATAAAAGAATAGACTGCGGAGATAGGCTAGTACACTCTCACATAGGCTGAACCAGATCAGAATATAAGTATAGACTGAGGAGATAGCTTAGTATAGGCTTACATAGGCTACACCAGATGTGTAGATAAGTATAGACTGGGGAGATAAGCTAGTATAGGCTCACATAGACTACACCATATCTCTAAATAAGTATAGCCTGGGGAGATAGGCTAGTATAGGCTCACATAAGCTACTCCAGATCTGTATGTAATTATTGTCTGAGGACGTAGGCTAGTATAGGCTCACATAAGCTACACCACATTTGTATATAAGTATAGACTGCGGAGATAGGCTAGTATTCTCTCACATATTTTGCACCAGATCTGAATATAAGTATAGACTGAGGACATAGTCTCATATGGGCTCACATAGGCTACACCAAATCTCTAAATAAGTGTATAGAGGTGAGATAGGCTAGTATACTCTCACATAGGCTGCACCAGATCTCTAGATAAGTATAGACTGTGGAGACAGGCTAGCATACCCTCACATAGGCTACACCACATCTCTAAATAAGTATAGACAGAGGAGATAGGCTAGTATAGGGTCACATAGTCTAAACAAAATCTCTAAATAAGTATAGACTGAGGACATAGGGTAGTATAGGCTCACATAAACTACACCAAATCTCTAAATAGGTATAGACTGGTAAGATAAGCTAGTATAGGCTCACATAGGTTACACCAGACCAGTAAATAAGTATAGACTGAGGAGATAGCTTTGTATAGGCTTACATAGGCTACACCAGATGTGTAGATAAGTATAGACTGGGGAGATAAGCTAGTATAGGCTCACATAGGCTACACCATATCTCGAAATAAGTATAGACTGGGGAGATAGGCTACTATAGGCTCACATAGGCTACACCAGATCTCTAAATAAGTATAGACTGGGGAGATAGGCTAGTATAGCTTCACGTAGGCTCCACTAGATCTCTAAGTAAGTATAGATTGGGGAGATAGGCTACTATAGGCTCACATAAGCTACACCAGATCTCTAAATAAGTATAGACTGAGGACATAGGCCAATACAGGCTCACATAGGCTGCACCAGATCTCTAAATAAGTATAGACAGGGGAGAAAGGGTAGTATAGGCTCACATAGGCTACACCAGGTCTCTGAATAAGTATAGACTGAGGAGATAGGCTAGTATAGGCTCACATAGGCTACATCAGATCTCTAAATAAGTATAGACTGGGGAGATAGGCTAGTATAGGTTCACATAGGCTACACCAGATCTCTAAATGAGTATAGACTGGGGCAATAGGCTAGTACAGGCCGACATAGGCTACACAAAATCTCTAAATAAGTATAGACTGAGCAGACAGCTTAATATAGGCTTACATAGGCTACACCAGATGTGTAGATATGTATAGACAGGGGAGATAGGCTAGTATAGGCTAACATAGGCTACACCAGATCTCTTAATAAGTATAGACTGTGGCGATAGGCTAGTGTAGCTTGACATAGGCTACACCACATCTCTAAATAAGCATAGACTGGGGAGATAGGCTAGTATAGGCTCACATAGGCTACACCAAATCTCTAAATAAGTAAAGACTAAGGACATAGGCTAGTATAGGCTCACATAGGCTACACCAGATCTCTAAATAAGTATAGACTGAGTACATGGGCTAGTGTAGGCACACATAAGCTACATCAGATCTCTAAATAAGCATAGACTGAGGAAATACTAAAAACTAGTAGTATAGGCTCACATAGGCTACACCAGATCTCTAAATAGGTATAGACTGAGGACATAGGCTAACTGAGGCTCACATAGATAAGTAAATAGATAAGTATACACTGAAGACATAGGCCATTATACGCTCACATAGGTTACACCAGATCTGTATACAAGCAGAAGCTGCAGACATAGGCCGGTATAGGCTCACATAAGCTACTCCAGATCCGTATGTAATTATAGTCTGAGGACGTAGGCTAGTATAGGCTCACATAAGCTACACCACATTTGTATATAAGTATAGACTGCGGAGATAGGCTAGTATTCTCTCACATATTTTGCACCAGATCTGAATATAAGTATAGACTGAGGTCATAGTCTCATATAGGCTCACATAGGCTACACCAAATCTCTAAATAAGTGTATAGAGGTGAGACAGGCTAGTATACTCTCACATAGGCTGCAGCAGATCTCTAAATAACTATAGACTGGGGAGATAGGCTAGTATAGCTTCACGTAGGCTACACTAGATCTCTAAGTAAGTATAGACTGGGGAGATAGGCTAGTATAGGCTCACATAGGCTACACCAGATCTCTAAATAAGTATAGACTAAGGACATAGGCTAGTATAGGCTCACATAGGCTACACCAGATGTGTAGATAAGTATAGACTGGGGAGATAGGCTAGTAAAGGCTCACACAGGCTACACCAGATCTCTAAATAACTATAGACTGGGGAGTTAGGCTAGTATAGGCTCATATAGGCTACACCAGGTCCCTGAATAAGTATAGACTGAGGAGATAGGCTAGTAAAGACTCACAAAGGCTACACCAGATCTGTATATAAGCATAGACTGAATACATACGTTACTATAGGCTCAGATAGGCTAGATATAGGCTACTCCAGATCTCTAAATTAGTATAGACTGAGGACATGGGCTAGTATAGGCTACAACAGATCTGTATATAAGAATAGACTGCGGACATAGGCTAGTATGGGCTACACCAGATCTGTATATAAGTATAGACTGAAGACATAGGCTACACCAGATCTGTATACAAGTACAGACTGAGGAGATAGGGTAGTATAGGCTCAAATAGGCTACTCCAGATCTGTATATAAGTATAGACTGAAGACATAAGCTACACCAGATCTGTATACAAGTACAGACTGAGGAGATAGGGTAGTATAGGCTCACATAGGCTACACCAGATCTGTATATAAGTATACACTGAGGACATAGGGTAGTATAGGCTCACATAGGCTACTCCAGATCTGTATATAAGTATAGACTGAAGACATAGGCTACACCAGATCTGTATACAAGTACACACTGAGGAGATAGGGTAGTATAGGCTCACATAGGCTACTCCAGATCTGTATACAAGTGCAGACTGACCAGATAGGGTAGTATAGGCTCACATATGCTACTCCACATCTCTAAATAAGAATAGACTGAGGATTAAGGCTAACAGAGCCTCACATAGATCTCTATATAAGTATACACTGAAGACATAGGCCAGTATACGCTCACATACGCTACACCAGATCTGTATGAAAGTACAGACTGGGGAGATAGGCTAGTATAGGCTCACATAGGCTACACCTAATCTGTAAGAAGTATAGACTGAGGAGATAGGCTAGTATAAGCTCACATAAGCTACACCAGATCTCTAAAAAAGTATAGACTGGGGAGATAGGCTAGTATAGGCTCACATAGGCTACACCGGATCTCTAAATAAGTATACACTGGGGAGATAGGCTAGTATAGGCTCACATAGGCTACACCGGATCTCTAAATAAGTATAGTCTGGGGAGATAGGCTAGTATAGGCTCACATAGACTACACCAGATCTCTAAAAAAGGATAGACTAAGGACATAGGCTAGTATAGGCTCACATAGGCTACATCAGATGTGTATATAAGTATAGACTGGAGAGATAGGCTAGTATAGGCTCACATAGTCTAAACCAAATCTCTAAATAAGAATAGACTGGGGATGTAGGCTAGTATCGGCTCAGATAGGCTACACCAAATTTCTAAATAAGTATAGACTGGGGAGATAGGCTAGTATAGGCTCACATAGGCTACACCAGATCTCTAAATAAGTATAGACTGCGGAGATAGGCTAGTATACTCTCACATAGGCTGCTCCAGAACTCTAAATAAGTATAGACTGCGGAGATAGGCTAGTATACCCCCACATAGGCTGCACCAGATCTCTAAATAAGTATAGACTGCGGAGATAGGCTAGGATACTCTCACATGGGTTGCACCAGATCTCTAAATAAGTATAGACTGCGGAGATAGGCTATTTTACTCTCACATAGGCTGCACCAGATCTCTAAATAAGTATAGACTGCGGAGATAGGCTAGTATACCCCCACATAGGCTACTCCAGATCTCTAAATAAGTATAGACTGAGTACATAGGCTAGTATAGGCACACATAAGCTACACCAGATCTCTAAATAAGCATAGACTGAGGAAATAGGCCAGTATAGGCTGACATAGTCTAAACCAAATCTCTAAATAAGTATAGACTGGTGAGATAGACTAGTATAGGCTCACATAGGCTACACCAGATCTCTAAATAAGTATAGACTGAAGACATAGGCTACTATAGGCTCACATAAGCTTCACCAGATCTCTATATAAGTATAGACTGAGGACATAGGCCAGTACAGGCTCACATAGTCTAAACCAGATCTCTAAATAAGAATAGACTGGGGATATAGGCTAGTATCGGCTCGCATAGGCTACACCAGATCTCTAAATAAGTATAGACTGGGGAAATAGGCTAGTATAGGCTCACATAGGCTACACCAGATCTCTAAATAAGTATAGACTGGGGAGATAGGCTAGTATAGGCTCACATAGGCTACACCAGATCTCTAAAAAAGTATAGACTAAGGACATAGGCTAGTATAGGCTCACATAGGCTACATCAGATGTGTATATAAGTATAGACTGGAGAGATAGGCTAGTATAGGCTCACATAGGCTACACCTGATCTCTAAATAAGTATAGACTGCGGAGATAGGCAAGTATACTCTCACATAGGCTGCACCAGATCTCTAAATAGGTATAGACTGCGGAGATAGGCTAGTATACTCTCACATAGGCTGCTCCAGATCTCTAAATAACTATAGACTGCGGAGATAGGCTAGTATACCCCCACATGGGCTGCTCCAGATCTCTAAATAAGTATAGACTGCGGAGATAGGCTAGTATACTCTCACATAGGCTGCTTCAGATCTCTAAATAAGTATAGACTGCGGAGGTAGGCTAGTATACTCTCACATAGGCTGCACCAGATCTGTATATACGTATACTGAGGACATGCGTTACTATAGGCTCAGATAGGCTAGATATAGGCAACTCCAGATCTCTAAATAAGTATAGACTGAGGACATGGGCTAGTATAGGCTACACCAGATCTGCACATAATTATAGACTGCGGATATAGGCTACTAAAGGCTACACCAGATCTGTATATAAGTATACACTGAAGACATAGGCTACTATAGGCTACACCGGATCTGCATATAAGTACAGACTGAGGAGATAGGGTAGTATAGGCTCACATAGGCTACAGCAGATCTGTATATAAGTATAAACTGGGGAGATAGGCTAGTATAGGCTCACGTAGTCTAAACCAAATCTCTAAATAAGTATAGACTGAGGACATAGGTTAATATAGGCTCACACAGGCTACACCAAATCTATAAATAAGTATAGGCTGAGGACATAGTCTAACATAGGCTCAAATAAGCTATACCAAATCTCTATATAAGTATAGACTGAGGACACACGCTACTATCGGCTCACATAGGCTATACCAAACTTCTATATAAGTATAGACTGAGGACATATGCTCCTACAGTTACACATAGGCTACACCAGATCTGTATATAAGCATAGACTGAGGACATACGTTACTATAGGCTCAGATAGGCTAGACATAGGCTACTGTAGATCTCTAAATAAGTATAGACTGAGGACATGGGCTAGTATAGGCTACACCAGATCTGTATATAAGTATAGACTGCGGACATAAGCTAGTATAGGCTACACCAGATCTGTATATAAGTATAGACTGAAGACATAGGCTACACCAGATCTGTATATAAGTACAGACTGAGGAGATAGGGTGGTATAGGCTCACATAGGCTACACCAAATCTCTAAATAAGAATATTCTGAGGACAAAGGCTAACAGAGCCTCACACAGATCTCTATATAAGTATACACTGGAGACATAGGCCAGTATACGCTCGCATAGGCTAAACCAGATGTGTATGAAAATAGACTGAGGAGATACGGTAGTATAAACTCACATAGGCTACACCAAATCTCTAAATAAGTATAGACTGACGATATAGGCCAACAGAGGCTCACATAGATCTCTAAATTAGTATAGACTGAGGACATTGGCTAGTATAGGCTCACATAGGCTACACCAGATCTCTAAATACGTATAGACTGGGGAGATAGGCTAGTATAGGCTCACGTAGTTTAAACCAAATGTCTAAATAAGTATAGACTGAGGACATAGGTTAATATAGGCTCACACATTCTACACCAAATCCCTAAATAAATATAGGCTGACGACATAGGCTAATATAGGATCACATAGGCATTACCAAATCTCTATATAAGTATACACTTAGGACGTACGCTACTATAGGCTCACATAGGCTATACCAAATCTCTATATAAGTATAGACTGAGGACATCACCACTATAGGCTCACTTAGGCTCTACCAGATCTCTATATAAGTATACACTGAGGACATACGCTAAAATAGGCTCAATTAGGCTACACCAGATCTGTATATAAGCATAGACTGAGGACATACGTTACTATAGGCTCAGATAGGCTCGACATAGGCTACTCCAGATCTCTAAATTAGTATAGACGGAGGACATGGGCTAGTATAGGCTACACCAGATCTGTATATAAGAATAGACTGCGGACATAGGCTAGTATAGGCTCACATAGCCTACACAAGATCTCTAAATGAGTACACACTGAGGATATAGGTTAGTATAGGCTCACATAGGCTACACCAGATGTGTATATAAGTATAGACTGGGGAGATAGGCCAGTATAGGCTCACATAGCCTACACCAGATCTCTAAATAAGTATAGACTGGGGAGATAGGCTACTATAGGCTCACATTGGCTACACCAGATCTCTAAATAAGTATAGACTGAGGACATGGGCTAGTATAGGCTACACCAGATTTGTATATAAGTATAGACTGCGGACATAGGCTAATATAGGCTCACGTAGTCTAAACCAAATCTCTAAATAAGTATATACTGAGGACATAGGTAAATATAGGCTCACATAAGCTATACCAAATCTATATAGAAGTATAGACTGAGGACACACGCTACTATAGGCACACATAGGCTATACCAAATCTCTATATAAGCATAGACTGAGGACATACGCTACTATAGGCTCCAATAGGCTACACCAGATCTGTATATAAGCATAGACTGAGGACATACGTTACTATAGGCTCAGATAGGCTAGATATAGGCTACTCCAGATCTCTAAATAAGTATAGACTGACGACATGGGCTAGTATAGGCTACACCAGATCTGCATATAAGTATAGACTGCGGCCATAGGCTAGTATAGGCTACACCAAATCTGTATATCAGTATAGACTGAGAAGATAGGCTAGTATAGGCTCACGTAGTCTAAACCAAATCTCGAAATAAGTATATACTGAGGACATAGGTTAATATAGCGCCTCAAGGCTACACCAAATCTCTGAATAAATATAGGCTGAGGACATAGGCTACTATAGGCTCACATAGGCTATACCAAATCTCTATATAAGTATATACTGAGGCCATACATACATTACTATAGGCTACAGCAGATCTGTATATAAGCATAGACTGATGACATACGTTACTATAGGCTCAGATAAGCTAGACATAGGCTACTATATTCTCACATAGGCTACTCCAGATCTGTATATCAGTATAGACTGCTGAGATAGGGTAGTACAGGCTCAGATAAGCTAGACATAGGCTACTCCAGATCTCTAAATAAGTATTGACTGAGGACATGGGCTAGTATAGGCTACACCAGATCTGCATAAGAGTATAGACTGCGGACATGGGCTAGTATAGGCTACACCAGATCTGCATATAAGTATAGACTGAAGACATAGGCTACACCGGATCTGTATATAAATACAGACTGAGGAGATAGGGTAGTATAGGCTCATATAGGCTACTCCAAATCTCTAAATAAGAATAGACTGAGGACATAGGCTAACAGTGGCTCACATAAATCTCTATATAAGTATACACTGAAGACATAGGCCAGTATACGCTCACATAGGCTACACCAGATCTGTATGAAAGTACAGACTAAGGAGATAGGGTAGTATAGGCTCACATAGGCTACACCAAATCTCTAAATAAGTATAGACTGAGGATATAGGCCAAAAGAGGCTCACATTGATCTCTATATAAGTATACACTGAAGACATAGGCCCGTATACGCTCACATAGGCTACACCACATCTCTAAATAAGTATAGACTGGGAGATAGGCTAGTATAGGCTCACATAGGCTACACCAGATCTCTAAGTAACTATAGACTGAGGAGATAGGCTACTATAGGCTCACATTGGCTACACCAGATGCGCATATAAGCATAGACTGGGGAGATAGGCTAGTATAGGCTCACATAGGCTACACCAGATCCCTAAATAAGTATAGACTGATGAGATAGGCTAGTATAGGCTCACATAGGCTACACCAGATGTGTATATAGGTATAGACTGGGGAGATAGGCTAGTATAGGCTCACATAGGCTACACCAGATGTCTAAATAAGTATAGACTGAGAAGATAGGCTAGTATAGGCTCACATAGTCTAAACCAAATCTCTAAAGAAGTATAGACTGGGGAGATAGGCCAGTATAGGCTCACATAGGCTACACCAGATCTCTAGATAAGTATAGACTGAGGAGATAGGATAGTATAGGCTCACATTGGCTACACCAGATGCGTATATAAGCATAGACTGGGGAGATAGGCTAGTATAGGCTCACATAGACTACACCAGATCTCTAAATAAGTATAGACTCAGGACAGAGGCTAGTATAGTCTCACATAGTCTAAACCAAATCTCCAAATAAGTATAGACTGAGGACATTGGCTAGTATAGGCTCACATAGTCTAAAGTAAATCTCTAAATAAGTATAGACTGGGGAGATGGACTAGTATACGCTCACATAGGCTACACCAGATCTCTAAATAGGTATAGACTGAGGACATGGGCTAGTATAGGCTACACAGATCTGTATATAAGTATAGACTGCGGACATAGGCTAGCATAGGCTACACCAGATCTGTATATAAGTGTAGACTGAAGACATAGGCTACACCAGATCTGTATATAAGTACAGACTGAGGAGATAGGCTAGTGTAGGCTCACATAGGCTACACCTAATCTCTAAATAAGTATAGACTGAGGATATAGGGCAACAGAGGCTCACATAGATCTCTATATAATTATACACTGAAGACATAGGCCAGTATACGCTCACATAGGCTACACGAGATCTGTATAGAAGTATAGACTCAGAAGATAGGTTAGTATAGGCTCACATAGGCTACAGCAGATCTGTATATGAGTATAGACTGGGGAGGTAGGCTAGTATGCGCTCACATAGGCTACACCAGATCTCTAAATAAGTAAAGACTGGGGAGATAGGCTAGGATAGGCTCATAGAGGTTACACCAGACCTCTAAATATGTATAGACTGGGGAGATAGGATAGTATAGGCTCATATAGGCTACACCAGAACTCTAAATAAGTATAGACTCAGAACATAGGCTAATATAGGCTCACACGAGCTACACCAGATGTGTATATAAGTATAGACTGAGAACATAGTCTAATATAGGCTCACATAGGCTACACCAAATCTCTAAGTAAGTATAGACTGAGCACATAAGTTAATAGAGGCTGACATAGGCCACACCAAATCCCTAAATAGATATAGACTGAGGACATAGGCTAATGAAGGCTCAAATAGACTACACCAGATCTGTATATAAGTATAGACTGAGCACATAGGCTAGTATAGGCTCACATAGGCTACACCAGATCTCCAAATAAGTATAGACTGAGAACATAGGCTAATATAGGCTCACACGGGCTACACCAGATGTGTATATAAGTATAGACTGAGAACATAGTCTAATATAGGCTCACAAAGGCTGCACCAGATCTCTAAATAAGTATAGACAGAGGACATAGGCCAGTATAGGCTCACATAGTCTAAACCAAATCTCTAAATAAGTATAGACTGAGGACATAGGCTAGTATAGGCTCACATAGGCTACACCAGATCTTTAAATAGGTACCGAAATAAGACATAGGCTAATATAGGCTCACATAGGCTACACCAGATCTCTAAATAAGTACCGACTGAACACATAGGCTAATATAGGCTCACATAGTCTAAACCAAATCTCTAAATAAGTATAGACTGGGGAGATAGGCTAGTATAGGCTCACATAGGCTACACCAGATCTCCAAATAAGTATAGACTGAGAACATAGGCTAATATAGGCTCCCACGAGCTACACCAGATGTGTATATAAGTATAGACTGAGAACATAGTCTAATATAGGCTCACATAGGCTACACCAGATCTCTAAATAAGTATAGACTGAGCACATAAGCTAATAGAGGCTCACTTAGGCCGCACCAAATCCCCAAATAGATATAGACCGAGGACATAGGCTAATAAAGGCTCAAATAGACTACACCAGATCTGTATATAAGTATAGACTGAGCACAAAGGCTAATATAGGCTCACACGGGCTACACCAGATGTGTATATAAGTACAGACTGAGAACATAGTCTAATATAGGCTCACATAGGCTACACCAGATCTCTAAATAAGTATAGACAGAGGACATATGCTAGTATAGGCTCACATAGGCTACAACAGATCTCTAAATAAGTACTGACTGAAGACATAGGCTATTATAGGCTTACATGGGCTACACCATATGTGTATATCAGTATAGACTGAGGAGATAGGCAAGTATAGGCTCACGTAGTCTAAACCAAATCTCTAAATAAGTATAGACTGAGGGCATAGGTTAATATAGGCTCACGTAGGCTATACCAAATCTCTATATAAGTATAGGCTGAGGACATAGGCTAATATAGGCTCACGTAGGCTATACCAAATCTCTAAATAAATATAGGCTGAGGACATAGGCTAATATAGGCTCACGTAGGCTATACCAAATCTCTATATAAGTATAGACTGAGGACACACGCTACTATAGGCTCACAAAGGCTATACCAAATCTCTATATAAGTATAGACTGGGGACATACGCTACTATAGGCTCACATAGGCTACACCAGATCTGTATATAACCATAGACTGAGGACATAGGCTAGTATAGGCTACACAAGATCTGCATATAAGTACAGACGTCGGACATAGGCTAGTGTAGGCTACACCAGATCTGTATATAAGTATAGAGTGAAGACATAGCCTACACCAGATCGATATATAAGTACAGACTGAGTAGATAGGGTAGTATAGGCTCACATAGGCCACTCCAGATCTGTATATAAGTATAGACTGCTGAGATAGGGTAGTATAGGCTCACATAGGCTACACCAAATCTCTAAATAAGAATAAACTGAGGACATAGGCTTCCAGAGGCTCACATAGATCTCTATATAAGTATACACTGAAGACATAGGCCAGTATACGGTCACATAGGCTACACCAGATCTGTATATAAGTATAGACTGACAGGATAGGCTAGTATAGGATCACATAGGCTATACCAAATCTCTAAATAAGTATATACTGAGGACTTAGGCTAACAGAGGCTCACATAGATCTCTATATAAGTATACACTGAAGAGATAGGTTAGTACAGGCTCACATAGGGTACACCAAATCTGAACAGAAGCAGGGACTGAAGACATAGGCCGGTATAGGCTCACAGACGCTACTGCAGATCTGTATGTAATTGTAGTCTGAGGACATAGGCTAGTATAGGCTCACATAGTCCAAACCAAATCTCTAAATAAGTATAGACTGAGAACATAGGCTAATATAGGCTCACACAGGCTACACCAGATGTGTATATAAGTATAGACTTAGAACATAGTCTAATATAGGCTCACATAGGCTACACCAAAACTCTAAATAAGTATAGACTGAGCACATAAGCTAATATAGGCTCACATAGGCCGCACCAAATCCCTAAATAGATATAGAATGAGGACATAGGCTAATATAGGCTCAAATAGACTACACCAGATCTGTATATAAGTATAGACTGAGGACATAGGCTAGTATAGACTCACTTAGGCTACACCAGCTCTCCAAATAAGTATAGACTGAGAACATAGGCTAATATAGGCTCACACGGGCTACACCAGATGCGTATATAAGTATAGACTGAGAACATAGTCTAATATAGGCTCACATAGGCTACACCAGATCTCTAAATAACTATAGACAGAGGACATAGGCCAGTATACGCTCACATAGTCTAAACCAAATCTCTAAATAAGTATAGACTGAGGACATAGGCTAGTATAGGCTCATATAGGCTACATCAGCTCTGTATATCAGTATAGACTGAGGAGATAGGCTAGTATAGGCTCAGGTAGTCTAAACCAAATCTCTAAATAAGTATAGACTGAGGGCATAGGTTAATATAGGCTCACACGGGCTATACCAAATCTCTATATAAGTATACACTTAGGACATACGCTACTATAGGCTTACATAGGCTATACCAAATCTCTATATAAGTATAGACTGAGGACATCACTACTATAGGCTCACATAGACTCTACCAAATCTCTATATAAGTATAGACTGAGGACATACGCTACAATAGGCTCACATAGGCTACACCAGCTCTGTATATAAGCATAGACTGAAGACATACGTTACTATAGGCTCAGATGGGCTAGAAATAGGCTACACCAGATCTCTAAATAAGTATAGACTGCGGACATAGGCTAGTGTAGGCTACACCAGATCTGTATATCAGTATAGACTGAGGAGATAGGCTAGTATAGGCTCACGTAGTCTAAACCAAATCTCTAAATAAGTATAGACTGAAGACATAGGTTAATATAGGCCAACACAGGCTACATCAGATCTCTAAATAAATATAGGCGGAGGACATGGGCTAATAGAGGCTCACATAGGCTATACCAAATCTCAATATAAGTATAGATTGAGGACACACGCTACTATCGGCTCACATAGGCTATACCAAATCTCTATATAAGTATAGACTGAGGACATACGCTACTACAGACTCACATAGGCTATACCAAATCTCTATATACGTATAGACGGCGAACACACGCTACTATAGGCTCACATAGGCTATACCAAATCTCTATATAAGTATAGACTTAGGACATACGCTACTATAGGCTCAAATAGGCTACACCAGATCTGTATATAAGCATAGACTGGGGACATACGTTTCTATAGGCTCAGATAAGCTAGACATAGGCTACTCCAGATCTCTAAATAAGTATAGACTGAGGACATAGGCTAGTATAGGCTACACCAGAACTGCATATAAGTATAGACTGCGGATATAGGCCAGTATAGGCTACACCTGATCTATATATATGTATAGACTGAAGACACAGGCTACACCAGATCTGTATATAAGTACAGACTGAGGAGATAGGGTAGTATAGGCTCACATAGGCTACTCCAGATTTGTATATAAGTATTGACTGCTGAGATAGGGTAGTATAGGCTCACATAGGCTACACCAAATCTCTAAATAAGAATAGTCTGAGGACATAGGAAAAACAGAGGCTCACATAGATCTGTATATAAGTATACACTGAAGACATAGGCCAGTATTCGCTCACATAGGCTACACCAGATCTGTATATAAGTATAGACTGAGAAGATAGGCTAGTATAGGATCACATAGGCTATACCAAATCTCTCAATAAGTATAGACTGAGGACTTAGGGTAATAGAGGCTCACATAGATCTCTGTATAAGTATACACTGAAGAGATAGGTTAGTACAGGCTCACATAGGCCACACCAAATCTGTATAGAAGCAGGTACTGAAGACATAGGCCGGTATAGGCTCACAAACGCTACTCCAGATCTGTATGTAATTATAGTCTGAGGACATAGGCTAGTATAGGCTCACATAGTCCAAACCAAATCTCTAAATAAGTATAGACTGAGAACATAGGCTAATATAGGCTCACACAGGCTACACCAGATGTGTATATAAGTATAGACTTAGAACATAGTCTAATATAGGCTCACATAGGCTACACCAAAACTCTAAATAAGTATAGACTGAGCACATAAGCTAATATAGGCTCACATAGGCCGCACCAAATCCCTAAATAGATATAGAATGAGGACATAGGCTAATATAGGCTCAAATAGACTACACCAGATCTGTATATAAGTATAGACTGAGGACATAGGCTAGTATAGACTCACTTAGGCTACACCAGCTCTCCAAATAAGTATAGACTGAGAACATAGGCTAATATAGGCTCACACGGGCTACACCAGATGCGTATATAAGTATAGACTGAGAACATAGTCTAATATAGGCTCACATAGGCTACACCAGATCTCTAAATAACTATAGACAGAGGACATAGGCCAGTATACGCTCACATAGTCTAAACCAAATCTCTAAATAAGTATAGACTGAGGACATAGGCTAGTATAGGCTCATATAGGCTACATCAGATCTGTATATCAGTATAGACTGAGGAGATAGGCTAGTATAGGCTCAGGTAGTCTAAACCAAATCTCTAAATAAGTATAGACTGAGGGCATAGGTTAATATAGGCTCACACGGGCTATACCAAATCTCTATATAAGTATACACTTAGGACATACGCTACTATAGGCTTACATAGGCTATACCAAATCTCTATATAAGTATAGACTGAGGACATCACTACTATAGGCTCACATAGACTCTACCAAATCTCTATATAAGTATAGACTGAGGACATACGCTACAATAGGCTCACATAGGCTACACCAGCTCTGTATATAAGCATAGACTGAAGACATACGTTACTATAGGCTCAGATGGGCTAGAAATAGGCTACACCAGATCTCTAAATAAGTATAGACTGCGGACATAGGCTAGTGTAGGCTACACCAGATCTGTATATCAGTATAGACTGAGGAGATAGGCTAGTATAGGCTCACGTAGTCTAAACCAAATCTCTAAATAAGTATAGACTGAAGACATAGGTTAATATAGGCCAACACAGGCTACATCAGATCTCTAAATAAATATAGGCTGAGGACATGGGCTAATAGAGGCTCACATAGGCTATACCAAATCTCAATATAAGTATAGATTGAGGACACACGCTACTATCGGCTCACATAGGCTATACCAAATCTCTATATAAGTATAGACTGAGGAAATACGCTACTACAGACTCACATAGGCTATACCAAATCTCTATATACGTATAGACGGCGAACACACGCTACTATAGGCTCACATAGGCTATACCAAATCTCTATATAAGTATAGACTTAGGACATACGCTACTATAGGCTCACATAGGCTACACCAGATCTGTATATAAGCATAGACTGGGGACATACGTTTCTATAGGCTCAGATAGGCTAGACATAGGCTACTCCAGATCTCTAAATAAGTATAGACTGAGGACATAGGCTAGTATAGGCTACACCAGAACTGCATATAAGTATAGACTGCGGATATAGGCCAGTATAGGCTACACCTGATCTATATATATGTATAGACTGAAGACACAGGCTACACCAGATCTGTATATAAGTACAGACTGAGGAGATAGGGTAGTATAGGCTCACATAGGCTACTCCAGATTTGTATATAAGTATAGACTGCTGAGATAGGGTAGTATAGGCTCACATAGGCTACACCAAATCTCTAAATAAGAATAGTCTGAGGACATAGGAAAAACAGAGGCTCACATAGATCTGTATATAAGTATACACTGAAGACATAGGCCAGTATTCGCTCACATAGGCTACACCAGATCTGTATATAAGTATAGACTGAGAAGATAGGCTAGTATAGGATCACATAGGCTATACCAAATCTCTCAATAAGTATAGACTGAGGACTTAGGGTAATAGAGGCTCACATAGATCTCTGTATAAGTATACACTGAAGAGATAGGTTAGTACAGGCTCACATAGGCCACACCAAATCTGTATAGAAGCAGGTACTGAAGACATAGGCCGGTATAGGCTCACAAACGCTACTCCAGATCTGTATGCAATTATAGTCTGAGGACATAGGCTAGTATAGGCTCACATAGTCCAAACCAAATCTCTAAATAAGTATAGACTGAGAACATAGGCTAATATAGGCTCACAGAGGCTACACCAGATGTGTATATAAGTATGGACTGAGAACATAGTCTAATATAGGCTCACATAGGCTACACCAAATCTCTAAATAAGTATAGACTGAGCACATAAGCTAATAGAGGCTCACATAGGCCGCACCAAATCCCTAAATAGATATAGACTGAGGACATAGGCTAATATAGGCTCAAATAGACTACACCAGATCTGTATATAAGTATAGGCTGAGGCCATAGGCTAGTATAGGCTCACATAGGCTACACCAGATCTTCAAATAAGTATGGACTGAGAACATAGGCTAATATAGGCTCACACGAGCTACACCAGATGTGTATATAAGTATACACTGAGAACATAGTCTAATATAGGCTCACATAGTCTACACCAGATCTCTAAATAAGTATAGACTGAGGACATAGGCTAGTATAGGCTCACATAGTCTAAACCAAATCTCTAAATAAGCATAGACAGAGGATATAGGCTAGTATAGGCTCACATAGTCTAAACCAAATCTCTAAATAAGTATACACTGAGGACATAAGCTAATATAGGCTCACATAGGCCGCACCAAATCCCTAAATAGATATAGACTGAGGACATAGGCTAATAAAGGCTCAAATAGACTACACCAGATCTGTATATAAGTATAGACTGAGCACATAGGCTAGAATAGGCTCACATAGGCTACACCAGATCTCCAAATAAGTATAGACTGAGAAGATAGGCTTATATAGGCTCACACGGGCTACACCAGATGTGTATATAAGTATAGACTGAGAACATAGTCTAATATAGGCTCACATAGGCTACACCAGATCTCTAAATAAGTATAGACAGAGGACATAGGCCAGTATAGGCTCACATAGTCTAAACCAAATCTCTAAATAAGTATAGACTGAGGACATAGGCTAGTATAGGCTCACATAGTCTACACCAGATCTCTAAATAAGTACAGACTGAAGACATAGGCTAATATAGGCTCACATAGATCTCTATATAAGTATACACTGAAGACATAGGCTAGTATAGGCTCACATAGGCTACGCCAAATCTGTATAAAAGTACATAGTGAGGAGATAGGGTAGTATAGGCTCACATAGGCTACACCAAATCTCTAAATAAGTATAGACTGAGGACATAGGCCAACACAGGCTCACATAGATGTCTATATAAGTATACACTGAAGACATAGGCCAGTATACGCTCACATAGGCTACACCAGATCTGTATATAAATATAGACTGAGAAGATAGGCTAGTATAGGCTCACATAGGCTATACCAAATCTCTAAATATGCATAGACTGAGGACTTAGGCTAATAGAGGCTCACATAGATCTCTATATAAGTATACACTGAAGAGATAGGTTAGTACAGGCTCACATAGGTTACACCAAATCTGAATAGAAGCAGGGACTGAACACATAGGCCGGTATAGGCTCACATACGCTACTCCAGATCTGTATGTAATTATAATCTGAGAACATAGGCTAGTATAGGCTCACATAGTCTAAACCAGATCATGAAATAAGTATAGACTGAGAACATAGGCTAATATAGGCTCACATAGGCTACACCAGATGTGTATATAAGTATAGACTGAGCACATAAGCTAATATAGGCTCACATAGGCCACACCAAATCCCTAAATAGATATAGGCTTAGGACATAGGCTATTATAGGCTAACATTAACTACACCAGGTTTGCATATAAGAATAGACTGCGGAGATAGGCTAGTATACTATCACATAGGCTGCACCAGATCTGAATATAAGTATAGACTGAGTACATAGTCTAATATAGGCTCATATAGGTCACACCAGATCTGTATATCAGTATAGACTGAGATAGGCTAGTATAGGCTCACATAGGCTACACGAGATTTGTATATAAGTATAGACTGCGGAAATAGGCTAGTATAGGCTCACATAAGCTACACAAGATTTGTATATAAGTATAGACTGCGGAGATAGGCTAGTATAGGCTCACATAAGCTACACAAGTTTTGTATATAAGTATAGACTGCGGAGATAGGCTAGTATAGGCTCACATAGGCTACACTGGATTTGTATGTAAGTATAGACTGCGGAGATAGGCTAGTATAGTCTCACATAGGCTACACAAAATTTGTAGATAAGTATAGACTGCGGAGATAGGATAGTATAGGCTCACATAGGCTACACAAGATTTGTGTATAAGTATAGACTGCGGAGATAGGCTAGTATAGGCTCACATATGCTACACAAGATTTGTATATAAGTATAGACTGCGGAGTTAGGCTAGTATAGACTCACTTAGGCTACGCCAGACCTGTATATCAGTATAGACTGAGGAGATAGGCTAGTATAGGCTCACATAGGCTACACAAAATCTCTAAATAAGTATAGACTGAGAGCATAGGCTAATTTAGGATCACATAGGCTACACCAAATCTCTAAATAATTATAGATTGAGGACATAGGGTAATATAGGCTACAACAAATCTCTAAATACATATAGACTGAGGACTTAAGCTAATATAGGCTCACAAGAGCTACACCAGTTCTGTATATAAGTATAGACTGAGGAGATAGGCTAGTATAGGCTCACATGACTGGTGTTGGCGTATATGGTGTTGGTGCATTTTGAAATGTGGTGTTGGTGTGAGTATGGTGAGTGTTGGTGTTGGCATGTAATATGTGGTTGGTGTATGTGCATGTTTGTCTGGTGTTGGCATGTGTGTAGGTCTGTTGGTATTGGCATGTGTAGGGTTGGTGTTGGCGTATGGCCTTTTGTATGAGGATTCTTGATGGTGGCATGTGTTGCATTGGTTGGTGATGGCATGTAAGGTGTGGTTTGTGTTGGCGTGTGTTTGTCTGCTGTTGTTGACATAGGCAAGTACAGGATTCTTAGCAGTGGCATGTTTTATTGGTTGGTGATGGCCTCTGTGGTGTTGACAGGTGCTGGTGTATGTGAGGGTATGGTTGGTATTGGCAGGTATGGGGTTGTTGCATGATGGCATGTGTATGGTGTTGTTGTGTGTATGAGATGTTGGTGTGTTGTGTGATTATGTGCTGCCATGTGTATGGCGTTGGCGTCTGTAGTCTCAGCATATGTGTGCTTGGTGTTGGCATGTGTGGTTGGTAGCTGTTGGCGTGTTGTGTATGTTGATGTTGGCATGTGTGGCATGGTTGGTGTAGGCATGTGTTGTGTGTTTTATTGGTGTTGGCATATGTGTGGCATTGATTAGTTGGTGGCTGATGGTGTTGGCATGCATTAACTTGGTTGTGTTAGTGTGAGTGAAGCCTGGTGTTTGGGATTTGGGTTGGTGTTGGCACGTGTAGATTCGTCAGTGTTTGAATCTTTCTGCTGGTGTGTATGCGGTTAAATAGTGTTGGCATATGGGGTTGGTGCAAGTGACATGTGTGATGTTGGCATTAGCGTAATGATGGTGTTGGCATGTGTATGGGGTTGATTGGTATTGGCTGTGTGGTTGGTGTTGGCATGTATGGTGTTGGTACATGTTGGCATTTGGTGTTGGCGTGAGTGTAATGAGGGTTGGTGTTCACATGTCTTGTGGAGGTAGGTGTTGGCATGTGTATGGGTTTGGGGCATGTCGGCATGTTGTGTAGGTTGGTGTTGGCATACATATGGGGTTGATTTGTGTTGGCATGTGTTTGATATTAGCATGTGTGATTGGTGTTGCGTGTGTGTATGGGTTTGGAGCATGTTGGCGTGTTGTGTAGCTTGGTGTTGGCAAACGTATGGGGTTGATTTGTGTTGGCATGTTTGATATTAGCATGTGTGGTTGGTGTTGGCATGTGTGGTTCGTGTTGGCATATGTCTGGTTGGTTGCTGTTGGCATATTTGGTTCTATGTGTAGGCATATGTGTAAGGCTTGTGTTGTGTGGATTTCGTTGGTGTTGTTGCATGATGGCACATGTGGTGTTGGCACGTATGTGATGTTGGTTGGCATTGACGTGTGCTGAGTGTGTTGGCATGTGTATGCTGTTGATTGTTACTGGCACATGAGGTGTTGGCATGTAAGGTGTTGGTGCTGGCATGTGGTTGATGTTGCCATATGTGCAGTTGATATTGGTGCATGGGTGGTTGGTATTGGCATATATGTGGTTGATATTGGCATATGTGTAGTTGGTGTTGGTGTACGTGTGGTTGGTATTGGCATATGTGTGGTTGGTGTTGGCATATGTGTGGTTGGTGTTGGCATATGTGTGGTTGGTGTTGGCATATGTGTGGTTGGTGATGGCGTATGTGTGGTTGGTACTGATATATATGTGGGGTTGGTGTTGTATGTGTGGTTGATATTGGCGTATGTGTGGTTGGTACTGATATATATGTGGGGTTGGTGTTGATGTATGTGTAGTTGGTTGCTGTTGGCACGTTATGTATGTTGATGTTGGCATGTGTGATGTGGTTGGTGTAGGCATGTGTTAGGCTTGTGTTGGCATGAGTGTTGTATGGGTTTCACTTGTGTTGGCATATGTGTGGCATCAGTGGTTGGTGGTGGCACGCAATGAGTTTGTTGGTATTGGCGTGTGTGAGGGACTGGCGGTGAGGAGGGTTGGGTCGGTGGTGGGGAGAGTTGGGTTAATGTTGGAATATGGTTGAAGCTTGCAGCTGGCATGTATGTGGATGGTTGGTGTTGGCATGTGGGGTTGGTCCATGTTGGCATGTGTGGTGTTGGTATGAGTATAATGTTAGTCAGTGGTTTGCATGTTGTGTAGGTTGGTGTTGCCATGTGTATGGGGTCCACTGGTGTTGGCTGTGTGGTTGATATTGGTGCATGTTGGCACGTGGTGTTGGCATGAGTGTAATAAGGGTTTTTGTTTGCATTGTTGTGTAGGTTGGTGTTGGCATCTGTACTGGTTAATTGGTGTTGGCGTGCAATGTGTGGTTGGTGTTGGAGGGTATGGGTTTGGTGCATGTTGGCGTGTTGTGTAGGTTGGTGCTAGCATGTCATGTGGTTGATTGTTGGCATGTAAGATTGTTGGCATGTATGGTGTTGGCATACATGGTTAGTATTGACATGTGTGGTTGGAGTTGGCATATGTGTGGTTGGAGCTGACGTATGTGTGGTTGGTTGCTGTTGGCACATTTGGTTCGTTCGTGTAGGTGTATGTATAAGGTTTGTGTTGGCGTGTGTAGTGGGTTTTGTTGGTGTTGTTACATGATGGCTGTGTGTGGTGTTGGCATGTTTGTGATGTTGGTTGGTGTTGGCATGTGTTGTGTGAGTGTTGGTATGTGTATGTTGATTGGTGTTGACACGTGAGGTGTTGGCGTGTAAGGTGTTCGTGCTGTGGTTGGTATTGGCATGTGTGGTTGGAGTTGGAATATGGTGTTTGGTGTTGGCATGTGTGATTGGTTGGTGTTGATGTGTTGTGTATGTTGATGTTGGCATGTGTGGCATGGTTGATGTAGGCATGTGTTAGGCTTGTGTTGGCATGTGTTGTATGGGTTTCACTGGTGTTGGCATATGTATGGCATCGGTTGGTTGGTGATGGTATGCATTGAGATGGTTGGTGTTGGCATGAGTGAGTGGCTTGTGGTGGGGAGGGTTGGGTTGCTGTTGAAGTGTGGTTTGGTTGGTGTTTAAATGGGGTTGAAGCTGGCTGCTGGCATGTGGGTTTGGTGCATGTTGGCATATATGGTGGGATATGTTCATGATGGCATGTGGGAGAGTTCGGTGGTGTTGTCATATGTGTGGCATTGATTGGTGTTATGTGTACTGAGTTGGTGTTGACATGTGTTGGTGGTTGGTTGGTGTTGGCTTGTGTGGTTTTGACTGGTGTTAATCAGTGAAGACAAGCAAGAAATGAAGGCAAGAGGCTATACATTAAAAACTTCAAGATGTACGCAGCTGGTCTGGGCCAAGAACGGGCAGAGGCAGGACCAGCAGTCACTGCACCAAAACAGACAGAGAAATGTTCAAGCACCACCAGGAAATACCTCAGAACAGATGACTACTCAGCATCTTGCAACACGTGTGGTTATAGTAAAAAGTGTGTTAGTCAAGTGTGACCAAAACATGAGGTGGAGAAATGGTAGGATGAGGAGCACTAAAGAAACAGGGATAGAGCAAAAGTGGGGGATACCAATAGTGGATAATCAGGAGGAAGCAAAGAAAAATGTGAATTCAAGAACAGCTACAGAAAAAATGTCAAATGAAAGCTAAGCTAAGGAATCAATGAGGGTGAGGGGAATGGGAGAACTAAACAGGAGAGAAAGAGAGAGAGAGAGGGGAAGGAGGGGGGAAGGAAGGGAGGGAAGGAAGGAAGGAAGGAAGAAAGGGATATTTTGCCAAGAGTAACAAGATTAGGAAAATGTATTGGATAATCTATAAATGAGGTAGCAGAGGGTTTTTATACATGGTGAAAGTGAGGTTATAGTGAAGTAGTATAATTGGGATAATGAAGATTAGTGAAGTGTACAATGTGAGACAGAATATTAGAAGACCCCAAAAGAAAATCGTTCATGTAAATGGTTGTTAAAAGTGTAATTCGTTTTTTGGTATGTGTGTATAAATATTAGAATTGTTTGTGTTCCATAATAAAAATAGGAGAAGATAATTGGGATCACTTCCCTAACGAGAAAGAACTATTTGCGCGGATGAATACCGCGGATGAAGATGAAAAGGGCGGTGTTGCGTCAAAAGGACGCCAAAAAGTAGTTCACTAGCGTCGGTATCTCCGAGGTAGATGGACGTATTTTTATGTGTACGCGTCATGAAACAGTAAAAGTGAATCCACTAAGTGTTTAGAGACCTTTAATTAAATTTTGGCGAAGTTAGGGAAGTTGATCCACTAACATAAGACTTTTTACTGTGATGTGACTTAAAAATAGTGAACAAGAAGGTGCAAATAAAAAGTGTGACTAAAGTTGGACCCAAGCGTATATTCATTCCATCCGTTACCACGACCTTGTAGATAGAAAACGAGTCTCATAGCTCAGCCCATTTCATTAAAAACAGCACCAAAATGGCTTGCCCAACGTGGAACTCGAATTTAGGATGGAATGCAAATTACGGGAATTGAAATCACGATAAACATCAAGTGACGCCATATCATCGCGCCTAAAGGAAAGAAGACGCCATTAGACCATTGTTTGATATCAAGATCAAAACACCAATGAATGGATAATCAACGATACATCAGAACACCGATGCATGGATAATCAACGCTGGAAAACACCGGAGATCATCTAGCGAAGCCAACTGCCCAGGAGACGTACATAACTGGACGAAGCAACGAAAAAAAAAAGTAGGATCAAAAATTTTTGTTTTCACATACAGTTTATTTTCATTTTTATGTTACTGAGAAGCGGCAAAGTAGTGGGACTTTTAACCCTAAGTGAATTGAATAAAGAAACTAAAATGTCGCGAAAAGAGATAGAAACAAGAGTGGGGGAAGGGGCAGATAGGCCTAGTTATCAGGTAGAACCAGAAAGTGAGGAACAGCTAGCAATAAGCAAAGACCAAAGGTTAATGATAATCATGTTTGAAAGACTAGAACAAAAACTGGAACAAAATAAGGTAGAATTAAAGCAGGACATAGAACAAAGTTTAGGTCAGAGTATAGGTCAGAAACTAGAACAGAATAAGGAAGAGATAGGTCAGAAAATGGAGGAAGTGAGAAAGGACTTAGAACAGAAAATGGAATTAGGAAGACAGAACTTACAACAGAAAATGGAATTAGGAACACAGAACTTAGAACAGAAAATAGAATTAGGAAGACAGAACTTAGAACAGAAAATAGAATTAGGAAGACAGAACTTAGAACAGAAAATAGAATTAGGAAGACAGGAGTGTAAAGAAAATATGAAAGTAATGGAAACTAATTTAAAATTAGTACATAAAAACTTAAATGAGACAAAGGAAGCCTTAGAAGCTAGGATAGAAATCGTAGGAGATAGGATGGGAAAAATAGAATCAGAAATGAGAGAAAATAAGATTGTATTAGAAGGAGAAATTGCTAGATGTAGAGATGAAATAACAGAATGTAATACAAGTGTAGACTGTAAGATTACAAATGTAAAAGCAGAAATAACTGAGGAATTAAGGAAAGAGATTTAGGTAGTAAAGAAAGACATTATTAATGAAACTGTAGAACAAATTGTAATTCCTAAAATTAAGACGATGACTGATGTGGTGCATTTGCAACAGGATGCTATAAATGATATGAAACAAAGTCACTTAGAAATGAAGAATGATTTAAAATCAATTTGTGAAGAAATGAAAAAAGGGAAAGAAAATTTGGCTAATGTAAATGATGTGAATGCACTACAAAGGCAAGATGATTTAGATGTAAGTAATGTACAAGATGAGAGTTATTTGAATAATGTACAAAATGTTGACTCACCATACAGAGAAAGAGGTTCACAACCAAACAATGACACAACACATAACACATGTTACACCAACAGCATATTACATGAAATCACACCACCTACATTTGACGAGGAGAAGGGAGACGATCCAAAACTCTTTGTTAAAGAGATGGAAGAGTATTTTAAAGTGAAAAGGATACCAAATGAGCTTAGGATCATGATAGTTAAGAAAAGCTTAAAAAACAAGGCAGTAGAATGGCTCAGGTTAACACTAGCTGGTCATGAGTCGTATAGTTCATTCAGAAATTTATTCCTATCAAGGTATTGGGGCCCAGCTAAGCAAAACCAAACTAGGGTAGAGCTAGCAACAGGTAGATATGATCCAACCAAAGGGTTATCGCTAGTCGATTATTTTATGAAAGTAGCCAACAAAGGAAAGCTATTAGACCCCAACTTGTCGGAAGCAGAACTAATTACCAGCATAACAAGACATTTCCCAGACACAGTGAGAACAGGGTTAATTGTTGCGAGGCCAGTAGATTTTGCAGATATGATAGAATTGCTGACAGTCTTCGAAACACAAAATGGTCGGCCTAATGAGTATAGACATAGGAACGGTCACCCAAACTCACCCATCTTAAACCGGAGCACGGCTATGAACAACCAGAGTGAGGGAGAAGATAGAAATACTAGGAGCACCCATGAAAGGGGGAGAGGGGCACACCATTTCCCACAACCAGATAATCATGGCGAGAGGATGGAGAACACAAGACAGCGGTACCACGACACAATACCGAGGGGTGAATCGAGATACAGAATGCATAGATATGATCGGGGGAGACCAGGAGACCGTACCCATCAAGTAAATCACATACGATTCTGTAGGGAATATTTAAACAGCCAAAGGCCGTCATACAATAGGGGTTCACGCTAAAGGGGCAGAAATCAATGGAACACCGACAACGTAAGACAACAGGAACAGAATGAAAATGTGCCGAATAGGACCGATGCTGCACAGAATACAGAAACAACAATCACCTCCAACGCCCAGGAAAACTAAGTACAAGTCAACTTTGTGTCCTGGAAGTTGACCTGTGTGGCAGTAGGGGCAATATTGACCAACATAATATAGGTACCTTGAGAAGGCAGGCAAGTGAAAGAAAGGAAATAACCAATCCACCAATGATTAGGCTGAAGGTATGGGGTATCGAATTGCCAGCAATGATTGATACAGGAGCCAGCACATCAGTATGTGACGAACAGCTATTCCAGGAATTAATAACTAAGATAAATGCTGAATTCTTGCCTGTGTGTGGAGTGTATTGCAGCACAGCAATTGGCAAGAAAAAGGAACATGTTAAATACCAGGTAAGGCTGATAATAGAAATCGGAAGTTGGAAGTTCGATTTTATTGCCCTGGTAATACCTAGACTAACACCTACCCTAATCATTGGCAGTGACTTGCTTAATCTTTGGAGGTCGGTGATCAATTATGACCTACATGAATTTATTATCAAGGAAGGAACCTCAGAATGCACTGCGAAGTTCCTGGAGGAAGAAACATACCAGGAGGAACCAGACCAGACAGGGATCCATCCGGATGAACAATTCTTTGTGGAGAACATCAATGTCCACAAGAATAGGTTGGTAGACCTAAGGGTAAGTAAGGAGAAAACAGGTTGGACGAGCGAGGAGGAAACTAATGTTTGCAGCCATTGGATCTGCACAGAAGACGAGTATGTTACCTCGAACAACTACCAACCTGAACCACTACCAACAGATGGAGAAGAACCGATGTCACAGCTAATCGATGAGCAGGTCTGGGGGGCACATGGCATCTCTGAAGAGGAAAGGAACCAACTTAGAAAAATATTGATTAAAAACAGGAAAGTTTTTAATAAAAAGCCAGGTACATGTAATAAGTACGTACATACTTTTACAGTAAAAGATATCACCCCCTATTCACATAAATCCAGGCCCATCCCCAACTCCATCAGGGAGGAAGCTGACAGCGTGATCCAGAAAATGTTAGCGGACGGAATAATAGAGCAGTCGGACTCATGTTATGTGAATCCAGTGGTATGGGTCCATAAGAAAGAGGGAAAATTGAGGATGACCATTGACGCAAGGAAGATAAATGCACATACCTTGCCAGATCATTACAGGCCTGAGGGGGTAGACCAACTGATATCAAAACTGAAGGGAGGTCAACATTTTACAAGTCTTGACTTGAAAGCATCATTCTGGCAAATTCCTCTTCATCCAGATGTCAGGAAATATACCTGCTTCTTACACAAAGGAAAGGTGTACCATTTTTTAAAATGTGCCTTTGGATTATCGACCAGTAGCAGTGCACTACTGAGGGCTCTAGACAAAGTTTTCGGGGATACTATCGAGGCTTTTGTAACGCAATATGTTGACGATTTTTTAATATACAGCAAGAATCCCGAGTCACACTTACATCACATAGATTATGTATTGTCCAAGTTCCAGGAAAGCAACATGACCCTAAATTTGGAAAAGTGTGAATTTTTCGTCAAAGAGGCAGAATTTCTAGGCCACATCATTACGCCTGATGGTATACAACCTAATCCGGAGAGGATCAAGGCCATAGAGTGTATACCACCCCCACATAACTTGAAACAGTTGAGAAGGTTTCTGGGCATTTTACAGTACCAGTCAAAATTTGTGATCAACTACGCTAAGGAATTAGTACCCCTTAGAGAACTGTTGAAAAAAGATATTAAGTGGGAATGGAATGCTGAACACCAGGTGGCCTTTGAGAATATCAAAGAACTTTTCAAGCACAGTATTCTCCTGGAACGACCGGATCCAAATTCACCTTTTCTAATATACACCGATGCTAGTGCGCACTCATATGGAGCAATATTAGCACAAGAAGATGCAGATGGCAACAAACATGTGATTGCCACAGCTTCTAGATTTCTAAACAAGATAGAAGCCAATGCCTGCATAACAGAATTAGAAATAGGTGCAATCCATTTTGCGTTACAAAAGTTCAGGCAATATATCTACCATTATAAAATAATTATATATACAGATCACGTAAGCCTGTCCTTCATTCAAAAATGCAAGCTAACCAACTCCAAAATCTCAAGGTACATACACAAAATAACATCGCACGACATAGAGGTCAAACATATCCCGGGCAAAGAGAACATCTTTAGTGACTTATTGTCAAGGTTAAGGTCGGAGAGTCACATACCCGAGACGATATACAATCCACACCAAGAAATTAAAATCATGCAGATAAATAGTAAAGAAAGCAACAAAATCTTACAAGACTTCAAAAACATAGCGAAGCTACAGCAAGAAGACCCTGAATTGAAGAGGCTATTCGACAAGGCTCCAGACATAGTACCAAAGTTGGAAGCCAAGATAGGCAAATTTAGGAACATCCTATTTAAATTACATGGTCGCGATGTAAGGAAGTGGAAAATGATGGTACCAAATTCCTTACAGGACAGGGTCATTTTGGCATTCCACCACTCGATGCTTCACTCTGGTACTGAGAGAACAATGCTTGCAATTGAGGAAGTACTGTACATCAAACATCTTGGCAAGAAAGTCAGGAAGTTAATTTCCTCATGCGACCTATGTCAGAAGGCCAAGCCAATTAATGTAAGATACGATGTCGTTCCACAATCCATCGTGAGGAACGAGAAAAATGCATTGGTGTGCATTGACGAATATGGTGAGCTACCAAGGGGGAAAGATGGAAACAGATACATCTTTGTCATGTTTGATGTTTTCACAAAATTCACTAAAATATACCCCATCAAGAACATTAAAAGCAGAACTTGCCTAGATAAAATCGTCAAGGACTACATCCCAAAATATGGGAGGATAAAATGTATTCTATCGGACAATGCAACAATGCATAAGAGTAAGTTATTCCAGAACACCTTAAGAACATTAGGAATAAAATTGTACTATTCCTCAGCGTATTATCCCCAAGGAAACCCGACTGAAAGAACCATGAGGGATATAAGCATATATTTCCGCCTACTTTGCCACAGAGACCACACTTCCTGGACGGAAAAATGCGGGTACATAGAGGAGGTGATTAACCATTCGGTGAACCCCACGACCAAGTTCGCCCCAATCGAATTGATGACCAACACGAAACCCAAGAGATTGACAATTGACATTGACACTACGATGGCTGCTCAAAGGGAATTGTCAGAGAAGGAAAAATGTCAATTGGCATTCAGAAGATTACAGCAAAAGGCTGAAAAAGGGAGGAACAAGGTAAAAAGATTCGTCAGGAAATGGTCCCCACAAATTGGAGAAAAGGTGCTCTTGAAGAGCCACAAAGCATCCAAGGCATCTGAGAAAAGATCTGGAAAGATGGAGCTATTGTACACTGGACCACTGGTCATAACAAAACAGCTGGGTGACCACACGTATGAGCTACAGAATACAAATGGCAAGTTGGTAGGAAGATACCATAAAAATAAATTAAAACCATACAAAGAAAGGACCAAATAGTCTTTGCCAACAAATATGTAAGGCAGGAATAGTAGAGATGATGGAGAATAACAATTTTTAATGGGTTGCTTATAGAAAATTATGTTCAGATTAGAAAATACAACAAGAAAGAAAATCAACATAGTCATTGGCTATATCAACCACAAAGAGCATTGTCAACAAAGACAGATGAGGACACAGATTGTCATCAAAGAAATGAATTATAGCGACGGAAAATAATGTGTTTTTGACATAAGGATGTCAGGGACAAAAATAAAAAGGAATCAATTATGATGACAAAGATATAATATTTTGACACAAAGATGTCGAGGGTAAATTGAGAAGAAAAATAATACAATGGCAGAATAATTATAAGTATAGAAGTTTTCTCTTATGGAAATAAGAGACAAAGAAGTGACAATTAGTGAAGTAAGAAAAACCATAATCAGAAAAGCAATGCCCATGAATTAAGATGGATATAGCCAATGCTAAGCTCGAAGAAATATTGAACCAAATAATAATGAATAAGAACCCAATTAAAATAAAATGGTACCATTAGTAACATCAGAGTTTAAGAACCGACTCAATGACCTGCCTATACATAATAAGCTTACAAGACAAAGAAGGCAAAGAACTGAATAAAATATTGCCATAAATATGATCATAATGATTAGCTCAAAATTTGTATCCTGTTTTTCTCTCCTCATAACAAGGAACATAAGTCAAAAGCCACATAATAAACCATGATACACTTAAATTATATTTGTGTCAATTTCAAATGTACAATAACTGAGTATGTGTTGTATAAGAACTGAATATGTGTTGTACAATAACTGAATATGTATTGTATAATAACTGGATATGTTGTATAGTAACTGAATTTGTTGTACAATAACTGAATATGTATTGTATAATAACTGGATATGTTGTATAATAACTGAATATGTGTTGTATAATAACTGAACATATGTGGTACAATAACTGAATATGTATTGTATAATAACTGGATATGTTGTGTAATAACTGAATGTGTTGTACAATAACTGAATATGTATTGTATAATAACTGAATATGTGGTGTATAATAATTGACATGTATTGTGTAGTAACTGAATATGTGAAATTTACAAAGACATGCTGTGCCATGCCAAAACAAAAGACAAAGACAAACAGCGAAGAAGACTGTAAAGAAAAAAAAAAAATATATTGTACAAAGTGATTGCATCAGAGGAGTAGGGAGAAGGATTGTATTGTGTTTCAAGATTGTAAATAGGTGACAACTTGAAAAACAAAACAAGTGTACAATGTGAGACAGAATATTAGAAGACCCCAAAAGAAAATCGTTCATGTAAATGGTTGTTAAAAGTGTAATTCGTTTTTTGGTATGTGTGTATAAATATTAGAATTGTTTGTGTTCCATAATAAAAATAGGAGAAGATAATTGGGATCACTTCCCTAACGAGAAAGAACTATTTGCGCGGATGAATACCGCGGATGAAGATGAAAAGGGCGGTGTTGCGTCAAAAGGACGCCAAAAAGTAGTTCACTAGCGTCGGTATCTCCGAGGTAGATGGACGTATTTTTATGTGTACGCGTCATGAAACAGTAAAAGTGAATCCACTAAGTGTTTAGAGACCTTTAATTAAATTTTGGCGAAGTTAGGGAAGTTGATCCACTAACATAAGACTTTTTACTGTGATGTGACTTAAAAATAGTGAACAAGAAGGTGCAAATAAAAAGTGTGACTAAAGTTGGACCCAAGCGTATATTCATTCCATCCGTTACCACGACCTTGTAGATAGAAAACGAGTCTCATAGCTCAGCCCATTTCATTAAAAACAGCACCAAATGCAAACTGATTTAATAAAGTTAGAAGAGTGAAGCTGATTAGAAAAGTTCAGGAAGAGGGAAAGTGAATAGGGTTGGGCAATGAAATAAGATAAAAATAAAAGGGTGGGAGCAGGATAAGATTAGTGGAAAGGTTGTTGTTGGCTAATGCTGGATTTCTGACAATGAAGTCATTAATCCTCTTGCTCTCCAATATTTTTCACAATGATATTGAAGAGAACAATAGCAGTAATAGTAACCGTTGTTTAGACAGCACCATATTTTTATGTTTTGGCGGTCACATCGCTCTCTCACAACCCCCAGAATGTCTGGGGGACCACACCTGTCGTTGGTTTACGGGTCTCACCGACCTGACCGGGAGAATTATCAAAATAAATTCACCGACCATATCCTCTGATTTAGTGAAAAGGTAAACATGTGTAATATATGTATATGTAAAAGGCAATTAGGAGGGTTACCCTAACAGCAAAGGGGCCAGGGCCTAGCTTAGGGGCAGCCCAAGATGTGTAGTATTTGGTACTCAATAAATCATTTATTCATTCAATTACTATTAACTGTGTAACTGCTAGTTTGCATCAGCACATGGGTGTCCAACATATTACAGAAATTAATGCCTGTGCCTGTCTAAAAGAAACAGAGCTTGCTTCAACTCACCAGCTTGTTTCTTCCTAACAACCCCTTGAGTCTCAGTATCAATTTTCTTCATCTCGTACATCTCCATAAAATGGTCGGCCACCAGATGTCTCAGCTTCTTTATTATAACGTTTTGTTCTCTTGATTTTCCCTCTTCATAAACCCTAATGTTATTTTCTATGATTTCAGTCTGTAACAAAATAAAATATAAAGATAACCATGTGAATCGGTTTACTGACATCACATTTATATAAAACAGGACATGTTTCAAGAGCTCTTGCTCCCATCATCAGCCTGATGCCAACTCCTAGAGTGTGATGTCCTTGTATTAGACACTGTTGCTCTAATCCTACGGAATCTTTTCAAGGAAGTACTTGTTGAAGTTGTCATTTAGAGATCAGGTTTTCAACTTCCGTTTACCTCTAAGTGACAACCTACACAAGAAACTCTTTGAAAAAATACCAGAGGACAACATTAGCTCAACAGTCTCCAACACAAGGACACCACACTCCAGCAGTTGGTATCAGGTTGATGATAGTAGCAACAGCTCTCAAAACATCCCCATTTTACATAAATGTAACTGAATGATGTCAATAAACTGGCTCACCTATATTCATAATTCTGGAAGCTGATGGCAGTGTTGGTAGAATTACAGTAAAATAGAAAAATAGGTCAATAATAGCATTACACAACACTCACTTTTTTAATTTCCTGGAACATGCTTCAGAGGCTAGTTTCCTCCATTATCAATTGGATATTGACTGAACTTTAAAAGGTGGAATCGGAACTGAGCTGCTCTAACTATTAAGCTAGTGACAACCTGCCAGAATGATACCGAATACTGGCAGGTTGTCATAGTAGCTTAATGGTTAGAGCACCTGCCTGGTAAGCGGAGGGTCTGTGGTTCAAATCCCAGCTGTGGCATTGAATTCTTCAGCTCCGATTCTACCTCTCAAACATTGCCCACACAGGCTTCTGTGTTTAAAAACACCAACAGTAAGTTTGTTGGCATAAATAAATAATTGACTGAACTTGTTTGTAAAGGTTATTTCTTCCTTAGACTGCTCTGGCAGTGATTCGAAGAACTTGTACAATGGGTCGTTCTGTAGGGTAACAAAATTGAAAACTCTACAAACAAATTCAGTCAATATCCAGTTGATAATGGAGGAAACTACCTCTGAAACATATTCCGGGAATATAAATAGTGAGTGCTGTTTTAGTGTTATTAATCAACCAAATTTTTTATGACAAGACACCTTTAAATTGCTTATACATCACTCTTTATAAAACTTCCAGCAGTTATAGAGGAAATTGTAAGACCAGGACATTTAATTTAAGAAAACTAGAAATAGATGATTCATGCTGGTATTTATTGTGTTTGTTTTATGTTCATCAAAAATATGCCAATTTTTTATTATATAAATGTTACATTTTATTTTCTAAATTTTATTATTGTGTCCAAAACTATTTGGTATAATAATATGGAGCATGGCCAACATTGATTATGAATATAAATTGTAGGAAGAATAAAAGTAAAACAAATCATTGCTGGGCTCCATAATTAAGGGGAACAAATAGTTAATCTTTTATATGAGAGTTATGATTAAAGCATCACATAGTGAAGACATGTAATTGTGTGCAATTATTGTTAGATGTGCATCGCAATAGAGTATAAAATGTATTAATTCTTCTAAATAGGTAACAAGAGGAATGAACAATCTGCCAGTGATCGCATGGAGAAGAAATAATGCGAAATAAATAGCTGCAGATATAAATACGCATTAGAGATAAAATTAAGATTGTTGTGAAAGTAATGCCATTTATGCTTTGGGGTCAGAGGCAATTAAAGGTAAAACTTTGCTGCGGGAGTAACCCAAATGGTTTTGGTCAGTAGTTTCATGAACATGGTTAATTAAATTATGAATTATTTCTATTTAAAACATAAAAATAAAGTTACTTCTGGTGAAATCAGGTTTTTAATTAAAGAAAATCTTAGTCCTCACCATTTTGTTCTTTATCTGTTGCTCATTACATATGACCCTGTAACAAAGACCTCATCGCTCTAATGTGTATAATAATAAAAACTGCCACATAGTGAAAGGTAAAATGAACGTACGTCCATGAACATGTTATACTTATCTTCACTTTACCTATTTTCAATCAGATAACAATTACACTTACCTGATATTTTTATACTGACATGCACATTCATGTATCTGGTCAAGGAAATCCTGAGGGAGATCCTCTAATGGGAACATGGCTTTGGAGGGTAACTTTGCTCCTGAAAATGGAAATATACTTCTTTAGTAAAAATCAGTTTCAAATCTAATAAAAACCTAATATCTTTATGTGTGGTAATTGAAAAGCTCTGCTGTGAGACAAATATGGGAAAAAATGCATTGAAAAATAGCATACCTAACTTGCAGATGGTGGCTTATGCATTTCATAGAACATGAGTAGTATACTAAAGTGTTCAAAAAATTAACTGCTTCAATGCAACCTCCTGGAATGTACTGCTTTGTTTCATGTGCATTTCACAGTCCTGATACTCTTGTTACTGTTAATGAATATCTGACCAATATTTTACTTTCTCTGCAAACTACAGGGACATAAAAAAGTTTCCAATGGGCTGCGCAGTGTTTTGCCAGTCTGCATTCTCTGCACATATTGCCATCTGCCGCTATCATAGTGAGACAGAATATATGGTTAGACCCCGAAAGGAAAGCATTTATGTAAATATTTGTTGCAAATGTAATTTATTTTTCATGTTGGTAAGAATTAGTTGAGTAATGAAAACGTATTGCTATTTTTTCAATTGTTGCTAATAAGAATTGTTTAAAAACGTCATAAATGTTAAGTTTCATGTTTAAATTTAATATGTATAAATATAAGAAGCATTTATTTAATGTTAAAAGTGTGGGGAGGATGGATAAAGATCACTTCCCTAACATTACAGGAACTATTTAGCATAGGAGAATTTCAAAGTGTACTTTGCGGCAAAAATGAGCACATGTGCACATGAATACACAAGAGCATTATGTAAAGAGGCGGCAATTTTTGTCAGTAGCGTCTCTGAGTTCAGAAAGTGAAGTCACGTTTTTGTAACGCGCGCAGATGCGGGTCTAAAATATCTAATAAAGTGAAATGACTGTCAGGAAAGTATATACAGGTGCAACAAAAGATAATTCAATTATAATGAGTTTAATAGATGAATGGAAAAAGTGTAAATAAAAGTGATACAGTGAAGTTACATCCTGTGTTCATTCATTTCACCTTATACCGCGTCCTGAGATAAAGAAAAGAATCTCATAGCTCAGCGCCAAGTAGAATACACTTAAAAACTCAGCACCAATAGAAAAGCACAAATGAAACCATAACACATTTTTAAAACCACTTTTAAAGGCTTTACTTACCAACTTTATGCAAGAAGATGCTGAAACTGGTTACTGTCATTGTCCATACATTTTTGGCATCTCTTTAGGAAACTGTCCATCATCCACCATGGTTCACGTTGAGAAATACCTGGCAGATATTTTGTTTTAATTCTTCCAGGGTATATGGGTTTGTCTTGTACACTTCATGTTTTAAGTTACCCCACAGATAGAATTCGCTTACTGGAGCTCTGAGAAACCTTCCTCTGCTAATGGCGCACCTAACACTAATCGTTCTTGTCATGGAAGACTACTTCATGAACAATAATAAGTTCTGGGTTGTAGGGCCAATTTTTTTCAAGTCAACAGTTGATGCCTGTACATGCATGAATACAATTTTTCCCCTTATTTTTCTTTTTTTTTTTTTCTTTTTTAGGGAATTAACAGACAGGGCGCGATATTTTGCCTTTTTTTCAACAAGATTCTGCAACTGCTCATATAGCTAATCTTTCGATGTGAACAATTGAAAGTGTATTAGTACAGATTCATGGATCCCTCAGTACCCCGACCTAACTCACTGCGATTTCTATCTCTGGGGTAACATAAAACATAAAGTGTACAAGAATAACCCACACACCCTGGAAGAATTAAAACAAAATATCCACCAGCATTTCTCAACGTGAACTATGGCAAGTGAGAGTTTTCTAAAGAGGTGCCAAAAATGTATGGACAATAACGATAACCACTTTCAACATCTTCTTTCATAAACTTCATAGGTAAAGCCTTTAATAGTTTTAAAAATGTCGCATGGTTTCATCCATTCCTTTCTATGATAGTGGCAGACGGCAACAAGCACCGAGGATGCGGACAGGCAAAACATCGCACAGCCTGTTCAGAACCTACCAATTCATTACTCACCAACATGCTTGCGAAGCACCACCAGCCATGGCTCCATCACTTCTTTTCCTTTGTATTCCAAACATACCACATATACTTCCGAGTTACCCTCCTTGCTAGTTGCAGGCTTAAAGACATTAACGCTGTTGAAACTGCAGCACAGTAAATACATGAGGCATATGGTCTCTTCTTCATACATCGTGAAGATTTTCAGTAAAAGGCTTCCTCCTGAGGACACAAACAACAAAAATAAACAAAAACAATAAAAAATGTAAAACATGATCTAACACATATGTTGACTAAACATGCTTTTACTCCACTTCTTTACGACTTCATGCTCTATTTTCTGAGAAATGGTAAAAATCCAATATATTCTTTTATTTGCATTCTATAATCACTTATTACTTAGGTGCTATTTGTAGGAATCAGTGAATAACACGTGTAGAAATAATGATGGGTAATTATTTATTTATGCCAATAAACTTACTGTTGGTCTCTTTTACACACACAAGCCGCATGTGAGCAATATTTGAGAGGTAGAATTGGAACTTAAAAACTCAATGCCACAGCTGGGATTTGAACCACAGACTCTCCGCTCACCAGGCAAGTGCCCTAACCATTAAACTACTGTGATAACCTGCCAGAATGACACTTAATTCTCCATCCAATTTGTATTTCTCCCACTAAACCACAAAGGCAGTCTCACATCAGAGACAATTGTCTTTATCTGAACCTGCGACCTCTGGAACCAGAGGCTGGCATGTTACCCCTAGACCATGGAGAATGACACAGTGTGTTAGAGGTTAGAACTTCTAGCACTTTCTGTTCCCTATTTAATCCTACAAAATATGCTAAATTGTCTGTACATATCTTACACATATTACAGTATTTTAATTCAAACTGTTACCACCTTACTGAGCAAATCAAAAATGATGAAATATAAATTTGGTAAACAGTATAGAAAGTAATAACAAACCTGACCATACAGCATGCTATTCAGAAAAATTATCCATCTAAAGGGCAGTTTGGGGTAAGGGGATTTCCCTGAAAATCCTCACATTTCATCCTTGGAAGATGCTGACCTTAAACACCAAGCTAATGAGTTGGCTTTTTATTTTTGAGTTATGCCATTCAAAGACAGACACACCTACAGACCCTTCTTTCTAAAAAAAATTTCACACTGTTTGCATGACCACAAGAAAAGATGAGTAGACCTAACAATAATTAAGAAAAGTGTATCTGAAAATTCAAACCAATAACAAAGAATATCTCGGAAAAGGTTAATGCTGCAAAAAGTTTGATTTAATATAAATCTGTGATCGAAAGTCTTGTGATACTGTATTTTTTACGTCAAACCCCCTATTACCATTATATAATGAAAAACTGAAATATGCCAATATGCTTTTAATTTCAAGAACTTGCAGCAAATACTAAGATAAAGTGAAACCTATAGTCCATGAAGTATTTGTTGTATAGGATTACTACAAATGATTCATTGGTTTTCAAAACGCTGAATTTTCCAAAGTATTATGCTTAAAACAATGGTTGATACATCAAAATAACCAGAAACTCACCAAGTTTGCATTTGTTACCCCAGACGGGAGCATGAGTGCAATGCCTTCACAAAATGGTGACAAAACAACAAGAGTTTTTGTGTACTGGAATAAGCGAGGTGTACATCTGTTGTAGTTGTGCAATGTGGATTCAGAAGCAACTATCAACAAGAACTGCCGTGTAAACAAAGAATTTTGCAATGGTATGAACAATTTGATACAGTGATTGTATGTGTAAAGGGAAATCAACCAGTCGCTCAAAGTTGCTGGATGAAACAGTGGAGATAGTTAGGAAAACACTCGTCCATAGTCCACAGAATTCAACAACTCGTGGAAGCCATAAACTTGGAATACTGCAACTGTGTGGAAGATTTTGCGACAATGGTTACATTGCAAACCCTATCATATATAGCTCCTGCAACATTTGAAGGTGGAAGATTATGGCCAGTTCCTACACTTTTGTACCACAATTTAAGAACCAATGATGGATGAAGATTTCACTGCCAAGTTGATATTTAGTGACTATGCACATTCCCTTTATCTGGGGTTGTTAATTGTCATAATGTGAGGATTTGGGGGACTCAAAATCCTCATGCACTTGTAACAGTCGAGATTCGTGAAAGCTAAATGTCACACAGAAGGGTGTATGGACCATTTCTTTTTTGTGAAAACACTGTTATGGGTACATCTTACCTAGATATGTTGAATTTGTACTTGTTTACACAACTGAATAATGATTCTGACAATTTTTTATTCCAACAAGACGGGGCACCTCCTCAATGGAAGCTTGACGTTCGTGACTACCTGAACCATGAACTTCCACATCATTGGATTGTACGTGTTGGTGTAGATGACCAGGCTCTTTCACCTTGGCCCCTGAGGTCACCTGACCTAGCACTTCTACTGCTGAGGGTACCTTAAGGACCACATCTATGTACCTCCACTATCAAGAACACCCGTAGAATTGAAGGAATGCATCACCACTGCAGTAATGACCACTGACGAGATGGTGTTCCAGAATGTTTGGAACGAACTGGATTACCACCTGGACATATGTCGTGTCAACCAAGGGGCACACATACAACATTTGCAGAGTGTGGGAGTAAACTTGGTGAGTTTATAGTCACTGCGATGTATCAGCTATTGTTGTAGTATAATACTTTGGAAAATATAACTTTTATTAAAAAAATCATTTGTAGTCACCTGTATTTGTAGACTAGGGTTGCCAGATGCTCTATTTTTTCTGGATTCCTCAATTTTTGGAGGGCAAATATACATCTCTGTTTTATATTTGCCTGGAGTGCATGATTCTCCATTTTTCTCTTTCCTCCAAAAACAATGGATTAGAGAAAAGTGCCTGTTTGGTGGCAAGTGAGTTATTTTTAAAATTGAAATTGACTTGATAGTACTGTGAAACAGATGTGATTCGACAGTATGATGTCCAGAAAGCTGTCTACCTTCAGTTTAGCCATTTTTATTTGTGCTTTTTCTGAGTTGGAGGGTAGTAAATATATCTGCTAATCAAGACAATACTGTGTTAAAACGTGTGAAAATGAAGATGGTCTTTCAAAGTCTCCTCCAAAGAAGAAATTGAAATGTATTTGAAGATATGGGAAGAACTGTTTGTGTGGGTTAAGCTGGCCCCTTATACATCAGGTATTATGTGTTCTAAGTAGAAAATATTTTAGTATTTCACATGGTGCACAGTCTGACCTGAAACAGCGCCAAAATAAAAAAAGGCCATAAAAAAAAAGGAAAAATTGTAGCTATGGGGTGGAAACAAAATATCTGATTTTTTCATAAATTTTAAAACAATGGATGAGTGTAAGATGCATAAGGTGGTAGGATTTTTGTTTAGCATTCCTGAATCTAATGATTTGTGGAAAGAATTTTCTTGCTAATGAAAAACAAGTGGAGTGACAAAAGGAAAAGACGTTCTGTAGGCTTACTTAAGGCTGAACTACACGTATCAGTAAATTATCAAAAGTATGCATTTGTAAGCAATGATCTCAAAAGTGTTGCAATATGCCAGATCATCATCAAAGTATAACTAAATAACAGGTAAAAGATAAGTATATTTATCATGTTAGATATAAATAACCTGAGTGTTTTAATTGTTAAGTGAAATTTTAACGTAATATACTTAGTTTGGAAAATCTGATAATCCTATTGTAGACCCCTATTACTAGTTATAAGTAACGTCTCTAAGTTGTCGGAAAGATCTGATATCTCTGTAATAAACTGTGCTTTAACTATGAATGTATCTCTAATGCTTACCTTTAGCCAGAATATGCAATGCACTGACAGTTTCACAATAATGAAGAGAACACAGAATAGCTTCTTGTTCACCAGGATCATCCTGGCAGTCAATGCTGCCATCTGCAGTCACCTAAAGGGTTTAAATATATTTTTAATAAAGCCAAAAATGGTTCCAATGCTCACTCCAATAGTGCATTCAATATAACAATTACATCTTACCAAGAGGATATCTCCCATTTTCTCAGTCTCTTTAGCCAAATGTTCCATGTTTTCCAGTTTCATTAGATCTCCAGTATTGTCTAAGCCAAATGTCCAGTTCTTCAGGGTCTGGAGAATGAACCTGAACCTGTCATCATTGCTTGTGCAGGACAATGGATTTCCCTCGTAATATGGATTCAGAGTTGTAGCCTGCCAACTCCACTGTAAACAATTTATATTTATTGCTACTACTGCTGCTTTTCAATCTTCAGATTTTAGTTTCTAGCCCTTAACTAATGTGGTGCGGTCAATTTGACCACGCATTTTATCAATTATTGTGAATTGCGTTCTTTCCCACCTTTTATTGTTGTCTGTGTCTCAGTAACTTCCTGTTTAATTGTAATCTGACCAGCTGCTGCTGTACCCCTTCTGTTTAAGTAAATACATTACAAAATTCAAGGTCACGTTTACGTAATTATTTTCTCTAACAATTTATTTCAACTTCCAATTCTTTTTTAGGGTTTTAGTTGGAAATATGAACGAACAAGCTAATCCTTCTGCCTCAAATAAAAGATAACTACAAAAGGTAAAAGCCTCAGATCTCAAATTTAATAAAATCATAGATAAGTGGTTAGTGGTTAGTGATAGTGATGAATTTGAAGAAGAAGAAATGGACGCAGCTGTTGTAGGCCCAACATAAGGAAAACTTGCGGAATCTATCCAGCAAGCAAGAAAAGGAAGACACCTCACATTTCACGTTTGCTCTTTCTAAAAAAAACCTATTTGCATGCATTGTTGTTCAACAGTATGCAAATTGTGTTACACAAACTTATAACTTTTGTAGTATCTGTATTTTTTTGTGATCCTGTTCATAACCCAATAATCGTTTTTTCTAAGGTTTTAGTTCCTAAAGAAGACATAAAAGGAGTAATACCCTTGTATTTTCAATTTTATACATATTCAAATGGCATTCCAAAAATCACTATAAAATGTTGGTAATGTTTTCTTAAAATATTACATATAAATGAATGAGAAATAAAAAAATTGTACCAACTTTATTTCCTAACCCTAAAATGTGTCCTCTTTCCTATCAAAACCAGGTACAAAAAATAATAAAAAACATCAAGTGTTACAAACACTCAAAAATGAGTGGTCAATATGACCACACCATGGTATTACTGTCAGAAACATGCCACCACATTAGTTAAAGGCTAGATAAAATAGCACTAAAAATGTAGTAATTTAAGTCAACTTTTAGTTCAATTACAACATTTGTTTATGGTTTGTAGAACACATTTTTTGAGCCAATCACTCTCATCATCAGTTCCAGCTGACTACCAGTTTTCCTCCTCATGGTGGTAGTCAGATGAAGTTTTGCATTAGGAAGTCACCAGGCAGGATTTCAAAATTAAGATTTTTCTAAATTTGAACTTTTTGCCATACTGAAAGTTCTGCTCCATCTGCTAATGTTTTAAATGAGTTTTGGATTTCTGTTGACAACACATAACCATAAATTCATTATAACTCTCATGTCCAGTAAAGTGATGAAATTCAGAAACCATAAATTGTTCAGTGGAGTAAATGTACTAAAATTACATGTAAAATAAATAGGAATTCTGTTTTATATGAATTCTTGAAGATTTGATAGCACTTCTCCTTTGTCATACCTGGTGAAATTCTCCCTGGTATTACAATAAACACATGTTAAAGCAGAGAACTTCACTTCCTAAGCTTTAGACAAATTTCTAGTGCATATTTTACACTTTATAACATGAACTTTAAACAAAAACTGAGACAAAATATTCAGAAACTTATATCCTGCAGTCAAAGAGTGAGTGAGTGAGCGAGTGAGTGAGTGAGTGAGTGAGTGAGTGAGTGAGAGAATGAGTGAGTGAGTGAGTGAGTGAGTGAGTGAGTGAGTGAGTGAGTGAGTGAGTGAGTGAGTGAGTGAGTGAGTGAGTGAGTGAGTGAGTGAGTGAGTGAGTGAGTGAGTGAGTGAGTGAGTGAGTGAGTGAGTGAGTGAGTGAGTGTGTGAGTGAGTGAGTGAGTGAGTGAGTGAGTGAGTGAGTGAGTGAGTGAGTGAGTGAGTGAGTGAGTGAGTGAGTGAGTGAGTGAGTGAGTGAGTGAGTGAGTGAGTGAGTGAGTGAGTGAGTGAGTGAGTGAGTGAGTGAGTGAGTGAGTGAGTGAGTGGGGTTTAAGGGCATGTAGGCAAGGTCATTTGGGTCTGATGTCAAAACATAAAAATCTTAAAACACTCAAACTGTCAGCAATAAAAAACTGAAGGTTAAAACAGTGAAAACATTAAAAAGTGAATGCTAAAACAGTTAAAACAGTAGAAAATGAACGTGAAAACTGTTAAAACAGTAAAAGATGAATGCTAAACACAAAAAATGCAAAAACATATGAACAAATACAAATATTAGAATTCACATGCTAAAAACTTAAAAATCGCAGAAGATTAAAACACAAGCTAAACTTGCTTCCCGGACACAAACTCGGCGACAAACAGCAGCACCTTAACTACATGTACAGGGTTATCGCCTAGAATTGAACACAGTATAGTATCCAGGCCAAGGTACTGGCACTCACAAGCAAATCGTGGATAATGAAGTAAAACATGCAATGTGGAAACGCTTATGCCGCACAACAGACACACGGGCTGGGTTGCTACGCCAAAGTTGACCATGAGTGGCACATGTGTGACCTATTATCTATGACACGGGACCATCTGCTTTACTTCGCTTCCAAAGGAAACCATGCTAAGGATTGTTACACCCGAGAAAATCCAATGTGCTCTAACAGGTTTGAACCTGGAACCTCGGGAACCAGAGGCTAGCATATAGACCATGGAGGGCAACAATACCACTTATTGATTACTAGAAGTCACTAGTGGCACAAACAAATTTTGTATCTGCAAGCTATGCATTTTGTTGCAGCCCAGTGAAGGGTAAACGAGAATCCATTTTGCATAAAATGTTATTTCTCTTTTAAGTTTGATTAGGTTGCACTTATTGCAGTTAAGTAGCTTACAAAAGAGATTAGACAAACTATGACTATAGATCTGTAAATTGCGCTTATATCCAGTATATTCACAGATGTCACACAGCTCTTAGTCAATCTAAAAGTGTTAACTGCTATAAATTCAAGTACAGATGTAGCAATGTTTCGTTAAATATTAACAATATGCTTAAGAAGAGATTAAAGGTCCTATCCTGCCAATATCAGTTCACCATCCATTACCTTAGTAATCCCAAAATTTAAATTAGGTATCTTTAATAGTTTCTGAGAAAACAGATAATATATATCAACAAGTGTTATTTGCAGTTTGTTCAAAACAAACATTGAGAAATCGTGTTTATAAATATTTGCAAAGAAAAAAACTGCATGGCTTGAGCTCACAGAAGCTGTCATACTTGATAGTTGTACCACTTTGTGGAGCAAAACTTCCTGTAAAAGTATGTTGAATTTGTCATTATTTTCTGTGAAGTGGCAAAATATTTACAGTACAAAAACACAGGTGCAGTAGCATTTTTAGTAGTATATTTAAAATATAAGTATTATGCCTACAAAGTTATAATATATGTATATCAAATCAATGAAGAAGTTCCAATTAATAAGAGTGCACAAAAAACTAGACTGTCACAAAATAAATAGCAACAAAACTTTGCTAATCTTGTGTTATAATTATAAATCATTCTAAACTATCATTTTTGTTGACAATTTTCTCCATAATTATTTCTTACTAACCTTAATACCAGGAATTTGTAGGGTTAAGTAATGGTTCAGGGATGTAATGAATGCTCCAGGAGCTTCACATAGATGAACTGAGTTTAGTACTCCACTTTGAATCACTTGTGGAGGCACCAAAGGGAATGCCATTACATTCTCGTAGAATTTACACCATGCCTGTGGAGAGAAACACAATAGAAACACCATCAGACTTATGATCTTCCCATTCATAGCCATTCCACCAGTAAAGCACTATTATTTCTCCAGAATGTAGTTGGAATCAATTCATAAAGTACACTTAATGAAAGGTGAACATCTTAATGAGTTCACTGCACTATTTATTACACAGAACAAGTAGCTGGCTGTTGAATGCTGGATATACTCCCAAGTCGTACTGCTGTTGAAAGTCTGAGGGTGTCCTCGCCTGACCTAAGATGAACCTAAATAGGTGTTGTATGCCACTGCCAAATTGAAGTCCATTATCTCATTTTGAATTTCTTTGATGCAATTCCAGTGTTCCTTCAAGCATGTGCATATGTTGCTTTTAGTTTTTTTAGTTTCGGTATTATCCTGGAACCTTACTACAAACACAGAATCTCATCAAATGAAGAAAATTTGACCCCATACCCCAGGAGAATAAGTCAGGGTCTACTGGATCCAATGTAAAAACTGAGGTTTCCATCAGAAAAATTAAAAGGAAAACAGGCACCTGCTTCAAGGAACATTGGGATTGCATCTAGTTCAAGCACATCAAAATATCTGCTTCACACTTCAAAACGACAAAATAGGAATCAAGATACTGAAGCCAGCTCAGAAACCCAAAGAACTTGAAATATGGGAAATGGACCGAACGGAAGGTCAAGTGGAAGGAAACATAGTGATGGTTGTATGATGTATAATATCAGAAAGCTTGCACTTTTAATTGACAGTATTGACTGTGTATACAAGGTGAAATAGAGATATTTTGAATCCTACTGGATACTTAATAGAGCATTTCATGGCTCTTCTGCCACTTATGAGAATATACTGGTATTACATTCAATATTTAGTATTGTATTCAATCAGACATCAAGCTAATTAAGGAAATTGAAGCTATTAACAGTGAAGCAACAAGATTCTAAAGTAAGAACAAATTAGAAACTAAAAACTTCACTTATCTTAGTAATATTGCAAGTTGTTGGTGCAAAGCTGACTAAAGCTTCGAGTTGACTCCAACTCATTCTCAAAGCTATAGCTTGCAATATTACTAAGATAAGTGAAGTTTTTAGTTTCTAATTTCTTCTTACTTTAGACATCAAGCTTTTTGTATCCTTTTCCCTCTAATTATCTTTGCCATAATTGGAGTAATTGTCTTTGCTGTACAAAGCCAAAAGCTAAATTTTAAATTGTTGTCAGATAATTGGCTTCTGTTTACAGGTTTACAGGTTTCGTTAATGAAAAAACTGCTCACACAGGTAAGTAGATCCAAAATACACAGTATATCTGTGTAGTCATTAAAATTTGTAATGACAAAATTTTAAATACAAATTAGTTAAACCTTGTTTTGTGAAGAAAGCACTTCATTTCCCATCATATTACAGGCCAATAAGTTCTAATTGAAACTCACCTTCAGTAGTTATGGTAAAAACACATCACGTTCTACTTCTTTATAACTTAAGTAGGTACTGTGACAGAAATTATGTGTTTGAGAAAATTGATAGGAATAGTGATGGTAATATTTATTCCATCAAACTACTAACTTTGATGAAGAAATTGAAGCAATTCGAATGACCCTACAAAATCTTTTGTACAGAATTTCACATTTTCAGCAAGCAGTTATTCTCTCACATTCCAGGGCAGCAATTATAGCAATTACTTCCAAGTTGTCACCACAAAAAACCAAACAATTATAGGATGTTGAAAAACCCTTACCCATCTAACAGCACTTCAAAAACACCTAGTCTTCCAATGGATACCAGCTCACTGTGGACTGAGTGGTAATGAGAAAGCTGATTTTCTTGCAAAAAGGGTGCCAGCGACGTACAAAAAATCTACAGTTAATCTACAATTTTATGCAGCTAAAAGATTAGTCAACTCTGAATTCAAAAAAATTATTGCAAAATATTACTATGAAAAATCAAAGAATAAAAGATGGGAACTACCAAACATTCAAACAGTAATTCCTGAGTATCCTCGAAAAACAGCAGTTGCAACCTTCAGGTTGATTACAGGACATGATTGTCTGGCAAAACATTTAAACAGAATTGGGATATATTCTTCACCACTCTGTCCTCTATGTGATCTGCAAGAGGAAATGGATCGAGACCACCTTCAGATATGCCCGGCCACTTCTAGTGCCCCATCCATCAATGAAAAATATTGGAGAGCAAGAGGGTTAATGACTTCAATGTCAGAAATGCAGCATTAGCTAACAACATATTTATTCCATCAAAAACATTGATTTCTTGCCATATGAATATTATATTTATATTTAAAAATATTACCACTGAATCCAAAGCTACTGGGTGGAATATGACATGGCCAAAAGCAATCATAAGCGAAAATTACAAAAAAGAACAAGGGAGAGACAATGGTTGTTAGCAGGTAACCAAGTGAAATAAATACTATATCTTCTTCAGCACATTTGCAATCCTGGCATTTTACAAAACAGATGTATATTCCTGGCGATTTGTAACAAGTGTGTATATTAGTATAGGACAATGCATTAGTAATCTGCAATCAAGTATTGGAATACCAAATACTCCAATAACTATTGTGTAGGATAATTATTTTATGCAATTATATCCACAGAGCTAATTACTGATTATCAAAGGAAGTTAAGGAAGTGTATAGATAAAGTGATGCTATTCTGAGTTCAGCTTACAAAGAAATCATAAAAAAAAATTATATAACAATAATAATATATTTGCTGCGATTATATTTATAAAGAGTGCAATAACTTGTGATTAAATGTTATCTTAATTATAATAAAATTGATTTTGGCGGAATCTGAACACTGATTAAAAATACATTAGCTCTCGCCATCTTCATCTGTTACCCATTTCATACAACCCAGAGATAAACAACCCATCACTATCCAACATATATACATAAAATACCACCACAGTACTCATTGCTATGATTAGTGTAGTAACAAAGTTATATTTCTTAATTCTTTGAGCAACCTTCCTGTACCATTGTGTCTATAAGCAGATACCATTCTTCCCAAACAGAGAGAAAGTAAAGTGGATGATAGGCAAGGGATAGATGAAGTAGCAACACTTTTGAGAAGTTGCCATTCCTATATTTCACAAGCCGACGTTGCACACCTGTTACACATGTCTGCCACTGCTGCATTCAAACATGTAACATGATGCCATGCCTGCTTATAGCACAGAACATGCTGACCCTGTCCACTGCCTGCTTTTCCCTGAGTTGAGGCTGCCAAGTCTAAAATATACAACCATGAAGACCCACTGCGCTCTTATCTAAATATTTACAGCACCTCTACTTCTATTGTCGATAGTTTCTGCTAAAAACCCCCTTTATCATTTATACTGCTACAAATGGCTACCAAAGCATAGGCAACATAGGACTGATAAAAACTATAACTTACCTGCGTAATTAATTCAGGTTCAACTTCTTTCTTTAATTTCCAACGAATTTCTCCAGCCTTATTCATTGAACGAGTATGTTTATGCCAATCATCTAGGTTGTAATGATCTAGTTTACTCTTAACAGCATTCAGCTGAGCCTTCAGTTCCTGTTGTCTGTCAATCTGCAACAGTCAACATTACCTTGCAGTAAATTTATTTACTGGAGAGTTTTGTTAAATATGCTAATAAGCGGGAACCCATAAGTGCTGTTTCTAAAACTGCTTTTCAGCTCAAATTTTAGTGGAATATAATACTTCTAATTGTGGTATGTATATGTACTAGAGAAAGTAGAAAATAAACTGCCACTGCCACCGCCACCGCCACTGCCACAACATACATCATAAAACATCAAATTTAAAAACAAATTTATTGAACACCACCCTTCAAAAATGGGTAATAAATCGGCTGATCAAAGGAGGAAAAAAAAACTATTTTGTTGTTTGACGACGCTGTCAATTGCCAGGATCACATCAGCGTCGCCGGTGTGCCGGAATTTTGTCCCGCAGGAGTTCTTTTACATGCCAGTAAATCTACTGACATGGAGCTGTCGTTTTTAAGCACACTTAAAAACCATCGACCTGGGCCGGGTTTGAACCTGCGACCTTGGGATCAGTAGGCCAGCGTCTAACCAACTGAGCCACCCAGACCGACATCATCAAAGGAGGGGTCTACAAACTTTCCAAGGTTCCAAGTGTTAATCATAGCAAAATATTAATTTATCTGAAATTTTTACTAAATTTCAAGTTTTTCATTCCAGTCTCTTCTAGTTGGAAACCTATGTCAGACTTGAATACTTGAATAATTCAATTTTCTAGGTAAATTTCTTCTCCCAAGGTGGTCCCCTCCTGGAGATCCAAATGGGAGACCTTTTTACCTCTGGAACTAATTCCTTTGGGAAGCACCATGCCATATCAGTTGTCCATTTGGTACTACCCATGTAACCCCTATGTGACTTATAGTATATCATGGACGCGGACAATATTACCCCGTCAAGAGTAAACATAGAAAGTAGTAGAAAGAGTGAAATGATCCCCTAAACCTGGAATACTCAAATAGCACTGGGGTCAAAAAGAGCAAAAGGTCAGTCAAGGAAGACTGGATAGGAAAGTAAAAGCAGGAACCTGGCAATGAAAAGAAAGAATACCAAGTTTGGCCAGTTTATTTTTACAAGGTAAGGTTGGTCCTACATTAAACTCCTAACCTGGAGGAGCAGGTCCCATATTTATGTTACATGTGACAGGGTGGTCCAGCTATACCCCCAGACATTGGGTTGGCTGATTGTGACCCAAAGGCCGGGCCATGGGGTCACCACATACTACATCTAACTTGCTGCGCTGCAGACAACTAGACCCTGAGAAAAGGGATAGGAAGGATCTATCAGGACTATTAGGAAGCAAGAGGACTAATGGTGTAAAACCAAACTCCAGCCATTTAAAAACAACAAAACCATTTTGTAGGCAAGAATTGAACCAAGGACCTTTAACTTTCCATTCTGATGCTCTATCTGTGATTTTTCTGGTTCATTTATTCGAGTGGACTTCCAATGCAATCTTATGTACTCATACATCTTAAGCCAACTTGCCATGTTGCCAGTACTTATAATTTCTAAGTTTCTATACTGATCCCAATGTCACGGGTTCAAATCCGGCCCAGATTGATGGCTTTCAAGTGTGTCAGTAGATTTACTGGCATGTAAAAGAACTCCTGTGGGACAAAATTCCGGCACACCAGTGACACTAATGTGATCCTGGCAATTGACAGCGTGATTAAACAAAAAAATGTTTTAATTTTTTTTTCCTAAGTTTCTACTCAACAACACAAGTTGGTTTATGTTTAAAGTGTTACTCTTCCACACTAGCAATATGTACATTTACTTGGAAACTTTCAGCAGACTTGAAATATTCAATGCCATGATCAGGTCTCAAACTATGGAGCTATATTGAGCCCTCAGACATGGCATTGAAGTCTGATTCAAGTTTCCAAAGTAGTCTGTTTGCCTCATAAATAAAAATGCTTAAAAAGTGTGTTCTCACCTTCCATTTCTCAGCAACATACATCTTTTCTGGCTCAGGCAGAACCCAGTTTGTAAGTGGAGGTCGGAAGAAAAATTTCTTGCTGAAGTACTCCTGTACAATTCTCTCAAAATTTTCATAGTCTTGTCGTGTCAACTTCTCGTAATTGTTGTTCCGGCTTGAGTGAAAGGAAGATGGAAGATCTCCATACTGTAAATTGCTAGAGGTAGTATTACTAGCACTATTGTTGACAGAGTGTTCCCTCTTGTACTCACGAAAAGAGGACTCTCTTTTATACTGATTACTCCTTGGGTTGACAGGTATGTTTGTTCTCCGGGACAAGCCAGCACTGTGTTCAACTCTGCTCATCTTGAGCTACAAATTAACAAAACAATTTGCTATAAAAACACACACACACAATCTTACCTTTTTTATAACAGCAGAAGACCAAATATTAATATCACAATATTTGAGAGGTTTTAGCAAATTCATGAAATCCTTGAAATCTAGAATCACTTAATTATAAGTAGGATTATACCGTTCTAATATATCTGTAATATAAATTGATAGCACATACCCTGTAGTACTCACCTTCTTAAAGCTTGTAATTGTAACAAATCCATAATATAAATTAATAGCATATACCCTATTGTACCCATCATTCTTAAAAACCATTGTAATGGTATTAAAACAATTGTAATTATTGTAATTTTTAATTTGAGAACCTTAATTTTTAATTCCTAATTTGTAATTATTGGACATATTGTGTGTAAAAATGTAAAAACATAATGTAAGTAATGTATACAATCAAATTGCATAAGCTTTCACGGCCAGTGTCATTAAGTAAAAAAATTATTATCCAGGCTTCTGGGGCATGGTCTAGTGGAAAATCTCCTTCCAGACGTTTCATCCAAAGCTGAGTTGAACATCCTCAGTGGCATGGCCGTAGTACTCTGCTAGTCTTGGTGACAACTGATACGGAGCCTTTTGGTTTCACTGGCTTTATATGTTTAGTATGGATGGATGCAGTTAGCTCCTGGCTGGTCCGGTGTTTTAGTGGTTCGGCTGCTGCACGGGCTGGGCTAAAGTGGGGACTACTTCCATTGTCAATGTGCTGGCATTTACTGTGGCTGATGCTGTTCAAGGTATTGTCTCTGGTCAGGTTTCCTGCGTGCTTTGTTTAATCCTTCCTACTGAACACAGGTTTTTGTCTAGCAGAATCCAAAGCAATGCCTCAAAATGTTTCACATAATGGTTGGCAATAACTGGATTCACTGGGCTGCCCATAACAACCCTTTCATTCTGTTCATAGAACTCTTGGTTCCAATGGAAGCAAGTAGTTTCTAATATAAAGCATGCAAAAACCTGGCCTAAGACAAATCCAAGATAATATGCCATAAACAGCCTCAGCCACAGTAAATGCCACCACTTTGACACCAATCACATAAATGAAAGCACCCCCCCACTTTAGCGCAGGCCACACAGTAACCGAACCAATAAACAAAGACCACACCAATCAGGCTCCATCTTTCCATGCTAAACGTATAAAGCCTGTAAAACCAAAAGGCTGTATCAGTCGTTGCGAAACTAGCAGAATACTACAGCCATGCCACTAAGAAAGTTCGATGCAGCTTCAGACAAAATCTGGAAGGAGATTTTCCACTAGACATTGCCCCACAAGCCCGGATAATCATTTTCTATTTTATTTATTTATTCAATCTAATGCTCTAGACTTGTGCACTATTTGCCACCAGTCTTCTGGCTTCCCAATAGAGTTGACCATTTGTTCCATCCCATAATCTCTGGAGTGCACCAAACTTTTTCAGATGTTTGAAGGTCATGAGATTGTTTTTCTATTTAATGTATATAATGTTACCATGTAACAGGGCATCTAGCTATATATAATAAATTTAAAATGATGATGATGATGATGATGATGATGATGTCAGAAGGCTACAATTCAAGTAAGTGTTCAGCGTGACACAGCACACTGTACTGATTATAGGAATCTGTAACCTTGTGGATATACTAAGCAATGTACAAATTATGCCAAAAATGACACATACATACATACATAACCACTCTGTTCTTACAATCCAACTTGATGCAAGCATAAAACATAATTAACTAGTCCACAATATGCAGGAAATCAAAACAAACCATAATCTACGGTATGTCCAATGTGCATGATTTATCAAATTCAAGAAATATGTTAATCATAGTTCAAAACTTTTGGGTAGTAAAACTAAAGAAGGTGTTGGTTTCATTTAATTCCATGTGGTGGTGTTCACTTGATGAGCAATCAGTAAGATAAGTAAGGAAGGTAGTCCAACTCGACCACGGCCCACAAGCCCGGAAAATCTACTTAACATAATCAGTAAGATGATAAACTTGGCTGCTTCTACAAGTGCTGTTAGCTTGGTGAGTGACAATGAAGGTAAAATAGCAATAGATTCTAAAGGAAAATCGTCGCCTAGGCTGGCTCTGTAGCTCGGTTGGTGAAGGACCTACCTGCTGTGCGAGGTGTTCCACATTTGATTCCTGCCTGGGGAGTGGAAATTTTTCTCCAGCCAAGATTACTCCCATCCACCTGAGTGTGTGGAAGTATGAAGAGAATATGTGTGTAATCTAACATACTAACATCATTTTTCATGTAAAGGACAGTTTGGATTGAGGTTTTCTTGAAAATCTTTATAAGATCCTGAACTTGAATACAAAGTTTGGTATTTATCCAACTTCTCATTGTTACTTTCTCTACTGGTAAGATAATATGGTAAGTAGAGAAAGTATTGTATTGTATTGTATTTCATTCAAAAATTCGATGTCGAGATTTCGCTGAAAATATATGTTTTAAGACCCCCTGAATACAAAAAAAAAAAAAACACACACAAAAAAAATCAGAAAAAGGTCTGTGTGTGTCTGTCAGTCTGTGGACAGCATAACTCAAAAACAAAAAGTTGGTTAAAAACCAAGGTTGGTATTTAAGTTTAATGTCTTTCAAGGATGCGACACAAAGATTTTGAAGAAAATAGCCCCGCCCTAAACTACCCTTTACATGGAACATTTTTCGAAAATGTTGATTTTCTTGAAAATGGCTCTAACGATTTTGATTAAAATGCCATATGTTTAAGGTATTTGTAAGACAAATGAAATGTATATTTTGAATTTTCTGGCTATAGCCTATGTAGTCCTGTTTACGCTGGATGAATTTTGAGTAACTCGTAAACCATAAGAGTTAGACCAAATCTTACTGTACAAAAATAATAGATCTCACTAAAATACACAGTTTATGTGAATAATATTTTTGTAGAGTGAACCATTTCAGAGATATTCATTGTTATTTGTGTCAGTTTCAGAAAACTTAAACTTTCATGAAATGGAACATTGTTGTTCATTGTTTTATACGTTAAGCGTGCAAAGAGAACAGGATCTCAAAGCTTTAAAACACTTGACTATCGCTCAAAGCCTATTAATATTCTAATATTCAACAGGAATATTCTAATTGTACAAATGTTTATCTCAACTAACATGAAGAAGATATAGGAATAAGAGTTTGTAAAAATGGTTAGTACAAGAGTAGAGAATGTCATGTGAGTGCAACACATCAGATTTTTGTATTATGCTGTTCACAAATTATACCAATAATCATACTCCTCTTCCATACGCATTAGGCCTTTGACCTACCTCAGCTTCAAGTATCTATTGCTGATTTTACAATCAGTAAAATGCACATAAAATAACATTAACACTGTTAAGACCAAAGATAATTGAGATCCAAATTATTAAAATTGTTCTCTCCAACATTTACATGGTCATCCTCAGTCTCTTCTGACTCTGGGGTGGTATTTCAGCACCATTCGTGGTGGATGATCTGAACTCATACTTTCTACATGCTCCAGCCATTGTTTTTGATACTTTATCTTGGTAACAATGTTTTCTATTTGTAATTCATTTCTTATATCTTCGCTTCGTCTGTAATCTCTAAGTCAGCATCCCACTACTGCTTGTAGAAAGCACATTTCGGCAGTCTCTAACCTATTGTTGTATTGTTGTGCAAGTACCCAACTTTCAGAGCCATACCAGAGGGTCAGTACTGCCATTATATCTGCTGTATGGCAACAATATGGCAATGTGAGCAGATGGAGCAACCCTCTCTTACAGGGTTAACATGAAGGAAGGTTGGGTTAGAAACCTTAAGACGGCAGCCCCATCGCTAAACTACCTAGTTATGCACCTGTCCTGCGCATAGGAACTTAAGAACATTTCTAAGTCTCAGTTGCTTCAAGTATTTAAAAATCGAAATGCTAATTTAAAACGACCTATGGCTAAGCACTGGTACAGCAACAAATCTCAAAATCAGGACATGGAAAGTATACCAATCTTTTTCTAAAAATGTTTTATGGGGGATTCTGGGCCCTCAAAACTGTATTTCTGGTGAAACCTTCATATTGAATTTTTGGGGAATACAATACCTTCTCTACCTGCTATTAACACTAGAACCCCGGTAGTGGTCATTTTGACCGTTCTTGATATTTAAATAAGTTTAACTCCGTCGGTTGTTTAAAACGAATCTTGGCCTTTCATGACTTTTCCTGATATAACCTTTAGTTTTATACAGCATAATAGTTTTTTGCATGTCATCATTTGCGTGGGTGTTTTTTCATGTTTCACCATGAACCCCGGAGACGGTCATTTTTGACCGTTACAATTTTGTTAGGCTTTCGCTCACATTATCGTTGGATTTCTCACTGTCCCTAATCTGCTTTGTCAGTCTTCATGCCAACTAATCATTATAGTAATCTACGTTGTGAATCTATGCCTCCAAGATGTCTCGTGGTTTGAAACCAGATGAAATCCTAGCTGTATTTCATGATATACCAGACGATGTATCAGAAGGTGATCTTTTTGAAGAGCCTGGTAGTGGTGAAGATGATTATCAACCTCCAGCTGATTCAGAACAATTGGAAAATGAGTCGTTCAGTGAAAACAATTTGAATGGTAAGTTTTATTCTGCATGCTTTAGAATTTAGATATTGCATAACATGAAACTGTATTTCTAATAGGTGCATTATGTAGTTATTCATTTCCTTGTTTGTACACAATATAAATATATTTTGATTGTTTATCTGTTTACTTATTTTCAGGTAAACAAGTTCAGGGTAACATTTCCTGTAATTCTCGTGCTGCGAGGGAGGTAAGAAGGTATGGGCATAGCTCGATACAACCATCATTTGAACATGACTTGCAGCACTGTGTAACCCCATTCAATTTGACTACGTCACAAGCGGCAAGTGAAAATAGAATGCCTACTAGTAATGCTACAGCTTCAGGTAACACAACCACTTCAACACAACCAATAATAAGAGGCAGAAAAAGGCAACATGAAGAGGAAAAACTTCCTGTACTTATTAGAGATAAGGGCACTGAGTGACAGATCATCGATCCAGGTCACAATCCTAGTAGAACAGAGCAGCATAATGTTGTGAAAGAAAAAGGAGGTGCTAATGCTTATGCTAAGAGACATGTAAGGTACAGCAGCCATGCATCTGCTTGGAAGTTCATTGATGAGTTGATTCTTCAACATATCAAAAGACGTACAGAGATTGAAGCAAGAGAGAAGAAAAATGATGAGAAATGGACTGTTCCCTTGGATGAGCTGGACACTTTCATCAGCGTAATTTACTTGCGGGATGCACTTGAGTGCAGAAGCCTTGAACTAGCTGAACTGTGGTCCAAAAAGTGGTGGGCACCTATATTTTCTGATACCATGGCAAAGGACGGATTCGTGGAACTGATGAGATGTTTACGATTTGATGTCAGGTCATCCCGTTCTGAAAGGCTAAAGACGGATAGGTTTGCACTGGCTTCAACTATTTAGAACAAATTTATTGAAAACTGTAAGGCTTGCTACATACTAGGTACATTCCTTGTAGTAGATGAACAACTTTATCCTACAAAATGTCGCTGTCTATTCATTCAATACATTGCCAATAAGCCTGATAAATTTGGTATAAAAACACTGGATGCTTGGAGATGTGTAACTCTGCAATGCTATCCCATACCTGGGGAAGGATAATCAGTGGCCTCAGAACGAATCTGTTTCAGAACATGTTGTAATGTTTCTAACAAATCCTTTTCTAAAAATGGGACGAAAGGTCACCACCGACAACTACTTTAATTCACTATCACTAGCTAAAAGAGTAAAGGAGTTGGGCACTAGTATCGTAGGAACTGTGAACAGATCGAGACGAGAAGTTCCTGATCACCTAAGAAATTCCAGAGCTCCTCTTTATGATACAATCCTCATGCAAACAAATTATGGTATTTTGCTAACCAGTTACCAAGGAAAGCCACAGAAGAATGTAATTATAATGAGTACAATTCACAACTCATCTGCAATATCTGCAGCCTCCAAGAAACTTCCTAAAACAGTTGAGTTTTATAACAAGACTAAATATGGAGTGGATGTAATTGATCAGATGGAACGATTGTTTTCCTTTCGTGTTGGTACACGCAGATGGCCGATGCATGTTTTTTTACAACATACTGGAACTACCTGCCATCAACGCTTGGATAGTGCTTCGAGAAATAAAAGGCAAGGAACTTTCACGACACAGGCTCATCTTTCAACTCGCTGAAGAGCTAAGAGAAGCCTACTTGGGAACTAGACAACGTTGTAAACAGACTAATCCAACCAAAGAACATCCAACCAAAGAACATCCAACCCCTAATCGCCAACGACAGTGTCAAATAGGTCATAACTGCACACAGAACAAAGCAAGCAATTCCTTTCATATTTGCAAGAAACTAGCATGTGGAAAATGCACAGCAGAAGTTAGATAAGTTCTTACGTGTGTAAAATGCAAAGCATAAGTGAATGTTCATAACAATGAAAAGAACTGTCTGTGTAAGTATTAACATAGTTGTCATACTATAATAGGTTTACTAATATAAAGACGTGTGTTGGAATATTACTTCTATTATGCATAAAGTTGAGTTCACATGTTCATAATCCCAAGTACCCTTAGTTGTACTATTACACTATATTACGCCTTTCTGAGAATTTCAGCTAATTATTTTTTATTTGAGTAAACATACTGTTGAAAGACAGACATAAATAAAGAAGACCTGTTCATCGTACGGGGTTTTTATATACTACTAAATTAAATATATTTTCTCCTAACTCTCCATTACCACAAGATTATTACAGAAAAAATTTAGTATAGAAAACTCGTACATATGCCCTAGAAAGGCAATTTTCCAATAATTTATACATACACAGTGATAACATACTGAGCCTAGTTACCTAATAATAATAACATCAAAATGGTAAGAAATAAGTTATAAAATGTACACCGAAAAGGCAAAGAAAACCAACGGTCAAAAATAACCACCACCGTAGTTAATGGTAGCTAGCGAGCGCCGGGGTTCCAGTGTTAACATGGTTGAGAAGTGAACATAATGAATGTACCACAAAACAAACTTTCAGAGGAAGTATACAGGACAAAGTCTTCATAACAAAGTAAACAAATAGCAGATAAAACTATACTCACTGAAGCTAACAAGTTAGCGACATAAACATTAGATATGACGAATGTCTATTATTTGGGCACAAAATAAATTGTGTTTGTTTAAATTATGTGATATGAAACAAAATACTTGCTAATGAATGGTTTAATAAGAATATGTAAATGCTGCTGGTGTCTCAACCATAAAACTAAAAGAGTAAACCTTTTTCTTTCTTTAACCTTTCCAAAAGTTACATAACACCATTCTTGAATACTTTAACAAGCTCTAGACCATTTTTTGAAGATTTTCTCTGCTTCTAATGGTTTCTAAATTTGATAAAATTTAATAAGAATAAAGGAAATGTCTCACATTAACAACAGAAAATTCAAGTTATACCTAAATTTTATTTCTTGAGATATCTCAGCTGTAAGTATTTTAATGAAAATGATTAAAGTCGGCGAGAGCTAACCTGGTACTTGACAGATATATGATTCACTTACCTGCGAATGAGTCTAGCCCTATGTCATCCAATCATGTTACAAACATATCATGCAACATGTAGTCGATTGGACGAAATAGGGCTCGCCCCATTGCAGGCGAGTGAATCAGCTAGCTGTCAAGTGCCAGGTTAGTTCTCCCCAACCATAGTTTTTATTTTATTCTCTCAGGATAGAAAAAAAGACCTATAATTTGGGTGTACCATGCCTGCAACATGTCTCAGGTTGAATCTCATTTAGGGTTAGTTACCCAGGCAAGACTTTTTCCACGGTTTTCCCTTATGCTCATTTCACCATAATTTCAGTCATTTCATTCACTCATTATCCAATATGACCTATCATGATCTATATGGCTAACGGATGTTAAAACTACACAAAAAAATGTCTGTAAAGATTTGCTTATAGAGGGGGGAGATTTTCCTAAAACTTCTTGTCAAGCATCCTAAGAATTATCTGACTCAATTGTAAAGTATGGTATATGTTCTCCTGTTGCTCCATCCACACCTGCAAGTACACAAACTTTTTTGGGAGGGGGACCATGGTTAACAGAGCTAATATGTGTATTCTCTGCAAAATCTCAATATCAAATTTTCTTGTGGGACACAATAAGTTAAACTAATATTGAATACATTCTGCAAATATTACTTATTCAACAAGTCTCACATGATTTTTAACTGCTGTCTGAACTTCTGCAATATTAGTTGGAGCTCTGATAGTTTGCAGCTTATGTATTTATTAGCAGCCGGCAGACCATGTCATGTAATCAAAGCCTGCTACCAATAATATGGATATATAGCACAAATGCTTGTTTGGATGGTTAGAAGATTTATTGCTTTATCCAGTGGTAAGCTAAACTTTCAGCTAAATATTTCTAATTACAGAACCACTTCTCAGATTTCAGGCTTACTATTAGTGTTGTGTTTGTGCTGGTGAAAATGTTGAACAAGAAGAAAAGAGAAGTTAACATGACAACGGAAATTAAATTGGATGAGTTAAAAGAGATCGGAAAAACAGGAACTGTTAATATGTAATAAACTTTGCCCACACATGGCTTGTGTGTTTAAAAACACCAACAGTAAGTTTGTTGGCATAAATAAGTAATAATTACCATCTGAAGGTTATTTAATCCTAGGATATAAAGTACTCACAATAGTAAGTCACCATTGGGGTAATTTGTCTCTGATGTGAGACTGCCTTTGTGGTTTACCAGGAGAAATACGAACTGGTTTGAGAATTTAATGCCATTCTGACAGTTTGTCACAATAGCTCAATGGATAGAGCAGCCGTCTGGTAAGCGGAAGGTCTGTGGTTCAAATCCCAGTTGTGGCATTGAATTTTTAAGTTCCAGCTCTACCTCTCAAACTTTGCCCACACACGGCTTGTGTGTTTAAAAACACCAACAGTAAGTTTGTTGGCATAAATAAATAATAATGTAATAAATGTTATACTTTTGTTTCCTATATTGCGCTAGAATATGTATTCATGTAATTTGCAGTATTATGTTATGAGTTTTGAATAACAGACCCCTTATCTTCTTTCTTGGAAGTTTGAAAACAGTGTTGTAATAATCAATTTAAACCAAAAAGGTGAGTCGATTAATAACACTACAACAGTTACTTATAATTTACCAGAATATGCTCCGGAGGCTGACTTTCCTCCATCAACTGGTTTTCCCTGGTGTGGATGGTGATGTTTCCTCTGAGGTGTCATCTGGTGTTGGTTCAAGGAACTTGAAGATATCCTTCTCGGGGAAGTCGAAATTGAGTTTCTATTTTTCAAAATGAAGATTTGTTCCCACATGGGCAGCTCTCTGAGAAGGATATCTTCAGCAAGTTCCTTGAATCATCACCAGAGGAGACCTCAGAGGAAACATCACTATCCCACCAAGGAGAAACAGTCAATGTTGGTTGATAATGGAGGAAAGTCAGCCTCTGAAACATGTTCAAGTAAAATTTGAGAGGAAGAACTGGAACTTAAAAATTCAATGCCACAACTGGGATTTGAACCACATATCTTCCGCTTACCGGGTGGACGCTCTAACCACTGAGCTATTATGACAAACTGCCAGAATGGCATTAAATTCTCAAACCAGTTTGTATTTCTCCTGGACAGGTTTGAGAATTTAATGCCATTCTGGCAGTTTGTCACAATAGCTCAGTGGTTAGAGCAGCCGCCTGGTAAGCGGAAGGTCTGTGGTTCAAATCCCAGTTGTAGCATTGAATTTTTAAGTTCCAATTCTACCTCTCAAACTTTGCCCACACACGGCTTGTGTGTTTAAAAACACCAACAGTAAGTTTGTTGGCATAAATAAATAATAATGTTCTGGTAAATTATAAGTAAGTGTTGTGTATGTTATTAACTGACTCACCTTTTTGGTTTAAACAGACCTCTTATTACATAAAACTGGACATTTCAGTAACTTGACACCCTCTGATTCACATTAGGTTGAGTTATCAGCATTCTACTATATTAAGTGTCATTTAAATGTCTGTTACTTTTTAACACCAGGCATTTGACAAAGCCATATTTGTCCTCTTGCACTCCAATATTTTTAAAGATATTGTTGTTTAGATACCAAAATTGGAAAACTTTGCTCATAATTCCTAATTCTGAAACTCTATACAGCATGTTTATTAAAAACATGGTTTCTTGAAATTATTTAAGAGATCTGACCTGCCCACTGAAGAAAATTTTGAAGGGATGCAGTATTTTGACTGTGCAAAGGTAACATACTCATTAGTCTTTTAATTGAAGGCTGGTACAAATGGTTGAATGAGGTGAATTCTATTTTATATTAATTTTTACTGAATTTAATGTTATTAAGGGACAAGAAGACCTATAAAGTTTAACATGTGTAGTAAATAATTGAGTTAAAGCTTAATTTTTGGTTTTTACGAAATTTATTTAACTGGGATAGTTGGAAGATAACATACTCTTCTTTGTATTTAATAATATACTTAGTTATATGATCCATGTTTAATGATTAAAAGATTAAATTACCTTAGGGATAACAGCATAATTCTTTTTGAGAGTTCATATCAAAAAAGGAGATTGTGACCTCGATGTTGGATTAAGATTATAGTTATGGTTGCAGATATTATATTTGACCTACTCAGAAAACACAGATTCCAACGGAGCGGTGAACCACCTCCACACTAGACTGGGTGTTTTCTACTCGGTACATACTGCCTGACAGTACTGGTCCCTTCACTCTTGCTAGTCATTCATCCTGAAGATGGGAGAGATGTACACTCCCGAAACGTTGATGTCTTTTCATCACTACACCTGGCTCGAAGTCCGAGAGCATCTTGAATATGTTCATGCCAGGAAAGCTTCAAATCATATTTTATGGTTGCAGATGTTCAATAACTAGGTCTGTTTGGCCTTGAAAATCTTACATGGTCTGAGTTTAAACCAGTATGAGCCAGGTTGGTTTCTATCTTTAATTGAAATAAATATTTTGGTACGCGGGGACCAAATATTTAAAATAATGGCTGTTATAATCTGAATAATATTAAACTGGATTGAATGTCATGTACCAAATTATTAAATCTTAATTGAAAGAAAAATAAAGCCTGCTGCTGTTAGTCACAAATTATAGTACGGACGATAGTTCTTTGCTGGTGACCTACTTACCTAGCACACTGAGGAGAGTCTATGCCTGATGTCACATTGATGCTGTCAGCTGTCTCCTTGAAGAGAAGCAACTTTGCTATCCTATCCAAGTTTAATCATAGAACTGAAACTGTGCACAGCGAGTTCAAATATGATAAGCAGACGACTACAGGAGAGATGTTACTCGGAATACTACTTCCACTCGACTGAACTAGCTGTATTCACTGTGCATGTGCGAGAGTTGTGGGCTTACTAGCGGTCCAGATAACCACTGTGCATCCAGGTTTCAGCAGCACAGAACTACCACCCGAGCTGTACTGTACACCTCTCTGTTTCATTAACGAACTGACAAGTCACGTCCTTTCTCCTGCTCCTAGTTGCAGTAAGGTACATAGAAACAAACCATTCTTATTTAACTGTACACTTTAGATACAAATATTATACATTTCACTTTAGAGAGCTTAATGTTCACAAACATATGCATAATAAACAAACTATTAACTGAAAGCATTTGCAAGTAATGCAATTTGTGCTCTTTAGAAAACCCAAGCAATAGATTTCTTTCCTGTCCACTCAATTATATAAGATGTGTACTATCATAATATAGCATAGGAAAAGGTGAAAGTTCCTCAGAATGCATCCCTCTATACATATTTAATGTTTACATAATATTACTCAGGGTAGACAGCTATCATTTGTTTACTTGTGGCCAACACAGGAAGTGTACCTGCTCTAAATAACAGGTGTACAGGATATGTATGTGAACACAGTAACAGTGTCATTAAATCATGCACATTGCTAAATGTCCCAAGTAATACATATTTGGTAACAACAGAAGTGTCAAAACATCAAACCATTTACTTTTGTTCTCTATAACTTGTATCCAGAATCAACAAAGATCATGTAACTGCTATATGGTGTAGTGAACATTATACAGGGCTTTCGAATTGGTTCTTCACGTGAATGAGTTATTGTGAATGGTTTCTTTCATCAGTGAACGATGGTTTAATCGATCCACAGCTTCTGTTCTTTTCAGATGAGGCGTGGTTTCATCTAAATGGTCGGGTGAACACTCATAACAGTCGGTATTGGGCATCTCAAAATCCACATCGTGTCCATGGAGGTTGGTGTGCTGTTAGCGCTAGACTCATAATTGGTCCAATATTTTACAACCAGACTGTAAATAAAGAGAGGTACCAAAATGACATTTTGACCCCATTTTTTCATGAATATGGGTGGTTTCAATAAGATTCTGCTACTGCTCATACAGCCAAGGACTCCATGGATCAAATTAGGGGAGTGTTTGAAGATAGAGTGATTAGTGCTGATGTATGGCCCTCTCGTTCCCCTGATCTAACACTGTGTGATTTTTACTTGTGGGGTAACCCGAAAGACAAAGTTTACAAGAAAAATACTCACACATTGGAAGAAATAAAACAAAATATTAGAAATGAAATCGGAGACATTACAGTGGCCCAACTTAATCGTGTGAATCAGAATGTGTTTTCCGGAGATAATGCCTGTATAGCTGAGGAGGGACGACATTTCCAGCAATTTCTATAAGGTAAGATTTTTATACATGTTTTACGTGCGGCTTGTTGGTAGTGCCAAACCCGGCCGCGGCAACTTCAAACTCGCACAGGCCAAAGGCCATGCAGCTATGAAGAACCGATTCGAAAGCTCTCTCACAACCCCCAGAATGTCTGGAGGATCACACCTGTTGGTTTACGGGTCTCACCGACCTGACCGGGAGAGTTATCAAAATAAATTCACTGACCATATCCTCTGATTACCAATCAGAGGACGTATTACATGCCCACCTCAGTACCCTAATAGTACTGGGGCCGGAAGAGAACAAGAGATGACCACTATAACACCAGTAAGTGGAAGTAATGTTCTGCTCAGCTTAGGTATATTGGAAATATGTGTATATTGAATTGACGCAACAATAATCTACTAAATGACATTGCTATTTTTTAAATAACTTTCAAAGAATAATTTGCATTGCTGTCTATATTAAAACAGTGTTTTAAACTGTCAAGTTCTGTTGTTGCACATGTTAGTACTGAGGCTTATGTGATGACTTTCGTATCCTTGCACAAACTACACTCATATAATGGAATTGTGCACCTTACACCTTCCACCAACTGTTTGTTTAGCATGTGTATTTTAATATGGCTGTGCTGTAGCCCTCTCACCAAAGCAACCTGGATTCTATCCCGGGCAAACACATGTGGGAACTGTAATGGACAAAGTGTAAATCTCATTAAAATACACAATGTATGTCCAAATGCTTCTTCCTTTTGTTCTCCTTTGTGGGCTGAATCATTTTGAAGACATTCCTTGTTGTTTGTGAGTTTTGCAATAATTAAACTTTTCTCAAATGGAAGGTCGTTATGCACTTTCTCTCTTGGCCATGCAATGAGACCAGAATTTCAAAGCCTTCACATAGCGATCAGCTTTAAAAGATTTGACTATCACTCAGGGTGGCGCCATAGCTGAGCGCTTAGAGCATTTGCCTAATACCTAGGTGGCACAGAACTCAGGGACCGACATGTGGTATTTGTGGTGGACGAAGCTGTGTCAGGGTGGCTTTCCTCTGGGTTCTCCTGTTTCCCCTGCCGCTCATTCTGCCAACTGCTCCATTATCACCTACATTTCATATCATCCTCTTCCTTACTCTCAAACCCGGTGCTTGGCTGAACACCCACTTCTAGGTGTTCACTCTGTCCTGTCCATAGGTTCCTGTGCTCCCCGACAGATGCCTGACCCTAGGCACTGGCTTGTAAGTCATACAAAAGGGGATGGTAGTCAGGTAATGAGGCCCCCTGAATCAAAAAAAAGCATTTTTAGAAAATGGTTCGTGTGTGTGTCTGTGTGTCAGTCTGTGGACAGCATAACTCAAAAACGAAAAGTCTGTTAAAAGCCAAACTTGGTATTTAAGTTTAATGTCTTTCAAGGATGCGACACGAAGATTTTGAAGAAAATAGCCCCACCCTAAACTACCCTTTACATGGAAAATTTTGATTTTCTTGAAAATGGCTCTAACGATTTTGATTAAAATGCCATATGTTTGAGATATTTCATGACAAATGAAATGTATATCTTGAATTTTCTGGCTATAGCTCCTGTAGTCATATTTACTCAGGACGACTTTTGCATAACTCGTAAACCGCTAGAGATAGACCAAATCATATTGTACAAAAAATGTAGATCTTGGTAAAATACACAATTTATACCTCAATAAATTTTCTTGTAGGGTGAACCATTTCAGAGATACTTCTTGTTATATGTGTGAGTTTCGGAAAACCTAGAACTTTAGCGAAATGCAACAACGTTGTTCATTTTTTTATATGTTAATCGTGCAAAGAGAACGGAATCTCAAAGGTCAAAAAGGTTTGACTGTCGCACAAAGCCTTCTGTGTTCTAATATCCTCCTTGCACCTACAAGAACATAAGCAATAAGATAATTTGTATGAATGTTTATCTTAACTAACATGGAAATATAGGAATAAGAGTTTGTTAGAATGGTTAGTACAAGAGTAGAGAAAGTCATGTGAGTGCAACACATCAGATTTTTTAAATTTAATGTCCTTTTACCTGGTAGGTCATATCTGATGATGAATGAGTGAAATGGGTAAAATGATGCTCAAATGAGCTCGGAGTTCATAGAGCTTAAAGTTACCCAACATTCGTCTTCTCAGCATAAGGGAAAACCCACAAAGAAACCTTATTGTCACCTTAGCTGAGATTTAAACTGTGAAGCTCTTGAATGTGAGGCAGACATGCTGCCAGCACACCACAGAGGGGGACCATATTCCCTTTGTACCTCTATTGTTACTTAACAATAAGATAGTTTCTTCAAATGTATATCTCGATTAACATGAAGTAGATAGAGGAAAAAAGTGTTTGTACCATAAGACTTGTGTGTACAAGAGTAGAGAAAGTCATGCAAATGCACACATCAGATACTTTTTACATCAAGTGGAACTTCTTTATTATGGAAATGGAATGCAAACCTCTGCATAAAGCAAGCTAATTTGCTTTGCAAAATGGCAATATTCTTTATTTTGTTGTTGTAGTTTTTGAAGTTATAACAGCCATATCAAATTGCAATAATCACATAAAAAATAAGAAGAAACAAACTGCCTGTGCCTTTAAGAGCCTTGGTAGTTAGTCGCATAATGTGCTAGTTTAAAAATGATATTAATAAGCCTGAATTTGTAAAATTTTATGTTTGGCACAAACTAGAAAAGACGTGGACAAAGGTTAATAAAATTATCTGTCTAGAGTGAAATTGTGGCCTAACAGACTACTTATCACCTTAAAGGTGTGGCCAATGTTGATGAAATGGGACTGTTTTATTGCAGATTGCCTTTAAAATCTCTGGTAATTCAAGATGAAAGGTGGGTTGGCAAAAAAAATGTCCAAGAAAAGATTCATTGTACTGCTGTGTGAGAACATGGGTGAATTGGACAAGCTACTTGTTATTAAAAATGTGGCAAAAACTGTTTAAAAAACGGGGGGCCTGAATGGCAAGTGGTGTTATGGAGTGGCTGGCTTCTTTCAATACCAAAGTGGAAGAAAGAAAATGCCAAGTGCTCATTTTCCTTCACAATGAAATATACCATCCCAACGTCAAGTTACTGAACTTGAAACTGACTTAGTTCCTGCTCAGTTCCACCAACATCACACAACTTGCTAACATCCAAGTCCCATTATAGGTGATATTTGATGCAGTGTCTTATTCTAAGTCTTCAGGATGCTAAAACTGTGTTTACTTTTGTAGTCAGTTTCTGTCCTTGGATTGGTCTCTGACAGTAAGGTAGTTAAAACCCTAAACAATCACCAACAGCTTCAACTAATCAAAGCTGTAGAAAATGCACCAGCAATCACTGAATTAGCTAAGTAAAATGTGAAATATTTCATGTGGCCCAGATCACTATGTTCAAGCGATGCTCTCCTGTCAACTCAATCCAATTTTACTTCAGCAATAGACGAAGAAGAGGCCGAACATGAAAATCTCAGAGGAATATTATTATCTTTGGAGAAGGAAGCACATACATAAACCATATCCTGCAATTTGCAACAAACACTCATTCTACCAAGCTGTGGGAACCATTGCAAAATAAAATCTTTTATAGAAAAATCCTCAATTATGAACAAAAATTCAAAGAGGCCTGAGATTTAGTGAAGAAAGTGAATTAAATGGAAGGCAATTAAATCTAGGCACAGCATGAAAAACAGTTATATAAATTATAATACATGCCATTTTATTCTGTTAGTGCAATTGGTATAATAGTGTACAATATACAAAGTACTGAACTACTATACAGGAGTTAAAATAGGTACGTAACTATGTAGTTACATAATTTCAAACTCATGTTTATGAAGCACTGCAATTGATAACCTTTGGGTTAGCCTAGTGCATTTTAAGTACCTAATCTGGAAAGTTCTGCAATTTGGAAAATTAGTTTGGTCCCATTTGATTCCAACTTGAACAACGGTAAGTGTAGGCCATTTGTACCTGGCCGTCTATGTGAAACAATGAAGTATTGGCGCATGCGTGGATCGACTAGTCAAAGCGATGGAGGGGTTATTGCCAACCGAAGATGCAAAGCCAGATAGCAAGCCTTGTTGGCACTACTGCCTTTGCATGCAAGGCTTGCTATCTGGCTTTGCATCTTCGGTTGGCAATAACCCCTCCATCGCTTCGACTAGCTGATCCACGCATGCGCCAATACTTAGGTGTTTCGCGTAGACGGCCAGGTACAAACGACCTACACTTACCAGTCAAAATAAATGTTATAGAGAAACACAATGAATGTAATAACTGTGAAGAATATCTGGGTAACACATTTGAAACACAAACTTTATCAGGAAACATGCAAATATCTTGAATTTATTCCTACCGATTTACACACAAAGGGCAGTGCCTCCTTAAAGCAGTTTGTTGATTATGAAATTCTGTATTAAAAAAGGAATGATAAACAAATCTGGAAAGAAGCTATCTTGATGACTGCACATTTTTCAATCATTTATCTGAGAAAGTAAAACAGGGGTGTGTGTGTGTGTATATGCTATAAAAATGGTAATAATGAGAAAGAATGCACTTAAGATAATTTAGTTATTATAAGACTAATGGAATTGAGATAAGTGTTTATACTTCCATAACTGCTCCTCCTCCTTGAAGTCGCAAGACCTTGTCACAGGCAGAGGGGCTTTTGTGTAATAAAGACTCTGTAGGGTGATACTTAGCACTATGCCAGATGGGCTGCAAGCAAGTTAAATATGTGCTACAGGGCTCAATTTTGGCTCTCATATTTCTACTTTAATTTATATGGACCTGGCTGAAAACACTGACCCCATAATTCTAAATTTACTCTTTTTGCTTATGATAAAGGTGTTTTAATTTCTGCCAAAGGTAAATGAATACTTAAAGCAAACACTGATGTGCTAACAGATTACATAGTTGGTTTACTTATAATAAACAAAAGCTAAGTGTTGTGGGATTTCATGACAACGGTGAATGAATGAAATATGTGAAATTATGCTAAAATAAGCCCGAGGTCCATAGAGTTAACCAACATTCGTCTTCTCAGGATAAGGAAAAACCTTATCCGGATAACTTACCCTAAGCAAGATTCGAACTTGCAACCTCTTGAACGTGAGGCAGACACGCTCTCACACTACAGAGGTGGGCACAAAAGATGAAGGACTGGTACGTATTGCATGCAAGCACGTCAAACGTTCCTCACCCAGGATTACACATGACAAATGCCCTGCACAATTCTGGGTGTTTAAGTCACCTAAAGTTTCTTACAACTGTTAGTACAATTGTTCAGTATGTGTTTTGTATCATGCATCTACTTTAGTAGCTACTTTTGGGAATGCCTTAAATACAAGTACAAGCATGCCTTTTTAGTGCTTATTCCCAGATGATAGGGGCATCATAAAGGACAAATTTGCCAGGTGAAGATTCCCAGGATGTCAGTGTTACCTTAATTGTTGCAAGAATTCCTTGCTTATGAGACGTGAGTCCACGTCTATGCCGTAGATCATTGTGCCCACACAGATAAGTAGCCAGCTACACAAGTGTGCAACAAGGGGAGGTCTGAATCTCCCAGGCCTGCCTTGGCTGGATAGCACACGCCCTTTGAGGGCTCTGAACACACTGGGTTGCCTGTAACAGTAAGAGGTCAGGTGTGTAGGTGAAAGTCATATTTCCTATGGTGTCTTGTAAGTCACGTATGAGGTTGTCTAGAAATTCTCAAACTTCGCCATCAATTTGTCTGTCACTTAGGTTTCTGTAAGTATGTGTGTATGCATTCCAGACATTATACCTTTTTTTTTTTTCCCACAGGGGTATATGGTTGTAATCATGTTTTAATAATGGATATATCATACAAAGTAACCAAAATTATTTTATTAGTCCATTTGGTAGTGTTTTTCATCATTATCTCTGAAAGTACTGTTTGGCACTTAGCCTCTTTAGAAAGGACCCAAATTGCTCACTATTGCTATTAAGGGTAATGTGACAGAGAAAGTATCATTTGCACAAGAAAAGAATGCATGTTAATTTTTTTTTTTAAGTATGCCAGGTGGGGGCAGTCACAATCAGAGCAGAACTAGTGGTGGGGGAACTAACTTGAGGTTAAGTTGACCAGGACCCAATTTGATCACCATTGTTATTAAGGGTAATATTACAAAAAAGCATAATTTGCGTGTGAAGTGAACACATGTTAATTTTATAAGTCCATTTATGTCACCATTAACATCTAAGGTAATGCAACCTATGGAACAATTTGATCAGTAGCAATGACGTTCACTCGTTTAGTGAGTTAATCGATGGATTTGTATTACTTTGGCTTATTACATAAAATTCACACACACACAAACACTCATACTCACATTCGCACTTGCAAACTCTGGGAGGGGGGGGGGGGGGCGCGGCTCCAGAAATTCCGACACTCCAGTCGGGAATCGAACTTTAACTTTGGTGAATCTTAATTTTTAGCTGCGGAAAGCCACGATCGCTACATAAAGGCCCTACTGATGCACCTTATACCTTGCGACATTACGCGTCCTTGGAAGCTGTAAAGTTAAACTTTTTGAACACTTGGCATATTAAAAATTTTTCATTCACACTACTGCACAGAAAGGGGATTAAGACTCAAATGAAATTCATTATTTAACTAACAATGTTTAGGTATGATTTAAGCACATGCCTTAAAGGACACCATAATGTGCCCTTGCTAGCAATAACTTTTTAAATACTGCGCAGATTAAAGAATTTTCATTCGCCTTTTGCCTATTATGGAGAAAGGGTTCCCACCAGCTTCATATGAGTCTTAATATAAACAATTAGTATTTAATTAAAAAGGATTACATGCGATTTATATACACTCACCTCCAATCACAAAATGGCCGCTTCTAAAGACATAAGAGAAAAGACCACACCAGCGGTTGTTCTTCCGGTTTACGGCCACAGAACACCTATAATAGTATAGTAGCCTATGGGTACTGGATACCAAGAATCCTATCGCAGCCAATTAGATAGCGCCAGAGAATACAGAGTACTCTCTATTCTGTGATAGCTCCTACGAGGAAAAGAGCATTTTTTATACCACGTTTATCATCAATCGCTTCTACAGATCGCTTCTAAATACATGGGAGCTATATAGCGTTTCACTCTTAGAAGACAGTATGGAGTTAAATGGGACATCTCTGTCTCTATCTAGCGCATACAAGTTGCCATTAGCCGCGTCATTTTCTACCCTCGCTCTGTTGCCAGATTCCTAATAGCATGGTATAATATTCATTTGTTATAAATTTCACGTTTGAACACATTATCCTATGTAGAATTTTTTCCTCTATCAGGTTATATCCTTTTCAGAGTCATTATACATTTCTATAGGCCCATATTTCTTCAGAAAACGTTTTTTTCAATAGAAGTCCGATATTTGCTGTTTCTACACTCATCACGCACTAACTAACAAACTAACTGCTAGAATGCATCTATATTTTTTTCTTAGGCAGAGTAAACTATAGTGCTACTACCTGCCTACTTTGAATTCTCTATGTTTACCCAGTTAAGTGTTATAATTTTTTAAATTAAATGTTTTCGGAAAATTTTATATATGTGCACTGCAAAAGTTACGCAGTGTGAAACTTTTTAGTTATTGAGTTTACATCAGGGAACCAGCGAGAACAAATGTTGAGGAAGGTTGGAGAAAGTTTTTAAAATAAACCAAAAGGCAGTAACCTCTTTCTTTTATGCAGTAGGGCAAACAAAAGGTATTCATCTATTCAGCGTCAGGCCTGACACAGAAGATAGTATAAGGAGCAGCACTAACATTAGTTCGAAAGAAGCCGTGTGTGTAACTGTGAGCTGGTATTGCGTTATTTGTTTAATATTTTTGTAAATATTTGTAGTTATGGAGGGTGAAGCTAGGAAGGGACGATATGTTGGTAAATAAAGAAGTAAGGAACGCCAAATAATTATGAATGTGTTAGATTATTTTTGAAGTAAAATGCGTGTAAGGCAGTAAAAGAAACAGCTAAGGCTATTGAGTGTTCAGAAGCAGTAGTGTATAGGATTAAAAAGGAAGTAATGAAAGGACTTCTAGAACGCCATCGAAAAAGAAAGCAAAAAGGGCGGGACTACACAACACGCTAGGTTAACGCAATATGATTGAATAATGCAAGGTGGAGTGCGGCGAATTGTTCATTCTTTACAGTTTGCAAATATTCCACCCACGCTGAATATAATTTTGTCACAGTTCAACAGTGATGAGACCGTACCAAATTTCTCAAGGGCCACTCTTAGTCGGTTCTTACATGATTTGGGGTTGGAATATGAAAGAAGGGGTAACAAGTGCATTCAGGTGGCGACATAAATATCTAAAATACGTAAAAAGGTTTAGGGACCAGGGGAAATCAATTGTTTATACAGACGAGTCATTTGTAAATTTAGGTCATACAGTAACAAAGGCATGGAGGGATACCAAAGTTAAAAGTGCCCGTCTCGTCAAGCAGCAATTGAAGGACAAAGTACAGGACTCAGGCCACCTCGAGTCGCTCGCGGAGAAAGATTCGCAACTAGTACATGTTGCAACACTGCGCTCCATTTAACGTGTACTGTCTTTTAAGGGTGAGACGCGCTTTAGAAGCAGAATGGTTTTGTAAAGCTTCCTCTTGAACGCGGGGATTTGCCTTAAAACCTTCATTTCGCATCCTTGGAAAATTAATAATAATAATAATAATAATAATAATAATAATAATAATAATAATAATAATAATAATAATAATAATAATAATAATAATAATAATAATAATAATAATAATAATAATAATAATAATAATAATAATAATAATAATAATAATAATAATAATAATAATAATAATAATAGTAGTAGTAGTAGTAGTAGTAGTAGTAGTAGTAGTAGTAGTAGTAGTAGTAGTAGTGGTAGTGGTAGTGGTAGTGGTAGTGGTAGTGGTAGTGGTAGTGGTAGTGGTAGTGGTAGTGGTAGTAGTAGTAGTAGTAGTAGTAGTAGTAGTAGTAGTAGTAGTAGTAGTAGTAGTAGTAGTAGTAGTAGTAGTAGTAGTAGTAGTAGTAGTAGTAGTAGTAGTAGTAGTAGTAGTAGTAGTAGTAGTAGTAGTAGTAGTAGTAGTAGTAGTAGTAGTAGTAGTAGTAGTAGTAGTAGTAGTAGTAGTAGTAGTAGTAGTAGTAGTAGTAGTAGTAGTAGTAGTAGTAGTAGTAGTAGTAGTAGTAGTAGTAGTAGTAGTAGTAGTAGTAGTAGTAGTAGTAGTAGTAGTAGTAGTAGTAGTAGTAGTAGTAGTAGTAGTAGTAGTAGTAGTAGTAGTAGTAGTAGTAGTAGTAGTAGTAGTAGTAGTAGTAGTAGTAGTAGTAGTAGTAGTAGTAGTAGTAGTAGTAGTAGTAGTAGTAGTAGTAGTAGTAGTAGTAGTAGTAGTAGTAGTAGTAGTAGTAGTAGTAGTAGTAGTAGTAGTAGTAGTAGTAGTAGTAGTAGTAGTAGTAGTAGTAGTAGTAGTAGTAGTAGTAGTAGTAGTAGTAGTAGTAGTAGTAGTAGTAGTAGTAGTAGTAGTAGTAGTAGTAGTAGTAGTAGTAGTAGTAGTAGTAGTAGTAGTAGTAGTAGTAGTAGTAGTAGTAGTAGTAGTAGTAGTAGTAGTAGTAGTAGTAGTAGTAGTAGTAGTAGTAGTAGTAGTAGTAGTAGTAGTAGTAGTAGTAGTAGTAGTAGTAGTAGTAGTAGTAGTAGTAGTAGTAGTAGTAGTAGTAGTAGTAGTAGTAGTAGTAGTAGTAGTAGTAGTAGTAGTAGTAGTAGTAGTAGTAGTAGTAGTAGTAGTAGTAGTAGTAGTAGTAGTAGTAGTAGTAGTAGTAGTAGTAGTAGTAGTAGTAGTAGTAGTAGTAGTAGTAGTAGTAGTAGTAGTAGTAGTAGTAGTAGTAGTAGTAGTAGTAGTAGTAGTAGTAGTAGTAGTAGTAGTAGTAGTAGTAGTAGTAGTAGTAGTAGTAGTAGTAGTAGTAGTAGTAGTAGTAGTAGTAGTAGTAGTAGTAGTAGTAGTAGTAGTAGTAGTAGTAGTAGTAGTAGTAGTAGTAGTAGTAGTAGTAGTAGTAGTAGTAGTAGTAGTAGTAGTAGTAGTAGTAGTAGTAGTAGTAGTAGTAGTAGTAGTAGTAGTAGTAGTAGTAGTAGTAGTAGTAGTAGTAGTAGTAGTAGTAGTAGTAGTAGTAGTAGTAGTAGTAGTAGTAGTAGTAGTAGTAGTAGTAGTAGTAGTAGTAGTAGTAGTAGTAGTAGTAGTAGTAGTAGTAGTAGTAGTAGTAGTAGTAGTAGTAGTAGTAGTAGTAGTAGTAGTAGTAGTAGTAGTAGTAGTAGTAGTAGTAGTAGTAGTAGTAGTAGTAGTAGTAGTAGTAGTAGTAGTAGTAGTAGTAGTAGTAGTAGTAGTAGTAGTAGTAGTAGTAGTAGTAGTAGTAGTAGTAGTAGTAGTAGTAGTAGTAGTAGTAGTAGTAGTAGTAGTAGTAGTAGTAGTAGTAGTAGTAGTAGTAGTAGTAGTAGTAGTAGTAGTAGTAGTAGTAGTAGTAGTAGTAGTAGTAGTAGTAGTAGTAGTAGTAGTAGTAGTAGTAGTAGTAGTAGTAGTAGTAGTAGTAGTAGTAGTAGTAGTAGTAGTAGTAGTAGTAGTAGTAGTAGTAGTAGTAGTAGTAGTAGTAGTAGTAGTAGTAGTAGTAGTAGTAGTAGTAGTAGTAGTAGTAGTAGTAGTAGTAGTAGTAGTAGTAGTAGTAGTAGTAGTAGTAGTAGTAGTAGTAGTAGTAGTAGTAGTAGTAGTAGTAGTAGTAGTAGTAGTAGTAGTAGTAGTAGTAGTAGTAGTAGTAGTAGTAGTAGTAGTAGTAGTAGTAGTAGTAGTAGTAGTAGTAGTAGTAGTAGTAGTAGTAGTAGTAGTAGTAGTAGTAGTAGTAGTAGTAGTAGTAGTAGTAGTAGTAGTAGTAGTAGTAGTAGTAGTAGTAGTAGTAGTAGTAGTAGTAGTAGTAGTAGTAGTAGTAGTAGTAGTAGTAGTAGTAGTAGTAGTAGTAGTAGTAGTAGTAGTAGTAGTAGTAGTAGTAGTAGTAGTAGTAGTAGTAGTAGTAGTAGTAGTAGTAGTAGTAGTAGTAGTAGTAGTAGTAGTAGTAGTAGTAGTAGTAGTAGTAGTAGTAGTAGTAGTAGTAGTAGTAGTAGTAGTAGTAGTAGTAGTAGTAGTAGTAGTAGTAGTAGTAGTAGTAGTAGTAGTAGTAGTAGTAGTAGTAGTAGTAGTAGTAGTAGTAGTAGTAGTAGTAGTAGTAGTAGTAGTAGTAGTAGTAGTAGTAGTAGTAGTAGTAGTAGTAGTAGTAGTAGTAGTAGTAGTAGTAGTAGTAGTAGTAGTAGTAGTAGTAGTAGTAGTAGTAGTAGTAGTAGTAGTAGTAGTAGTAGTAGTAGTAGTAGTAGTAGTAGTAGTAGTAGTAGTAGTAGTAGTAGTAGTAGTAGTAGTAGTAGTAGTAGTAGTAGTAGTAGTAGTAGTAGTAGTAGTAGTAGTAGTAGTAGTAGTAGTAGTAGTAGTAGTAGTAGTAGTAGTAGTAGTAGTAGTAGTAGTAGTAGTAGTAGTAGTAGTAGTAGTAGTAGTAGTAGTAGTAGTAGTAGTAGTAGTAGTAGTAGTAGTAGTAGTAGTAGTAGTAGTAGTAGTAGTAGTAGTAGTAGTAGTAGTAGTAGTAGTAGTAGTAGTAGTAGTAGTAGTAGTAGTAGTAGTAGTAGTAGTAGTAGTAGTAGTAGTAGTAGTAGTAGTAGTAGTAGTAGTAGTAGTAGTAGTAGTAGTAGTAGTAGTAGTAGTAGTAGTAGTAGTAGTAGTAGTAGTAGTAGTAGTAGTAGTAGTAGTAGTAGTAGTAGTAGTAGTAGTAGTAGTAGTAGTAGTAGTAGTAGTAGTAGTAGTAGTAGTAGTAGTAGTAGTAGTAGTAGTAGTAGTAGTAGTAGTAGTAGTAGTAGTAGTAGTAGTAGTAGTAGTAGTAGTAGTAGTAGTAGTAGTAGTAGTAGTAGTAGTAGTAGTAGTAGTAGTAGTAGTAGTAGTAGTAGTAGTAGTAGTAGTAGTAGTAGTAGTAGTAGTAGTAGTAGTAGTAGTAGTAGTAGTAGTAGTAGTAGTAGTAGTAGTAGTAGTAGTAGTAGTAGTAGTAGTAGTAGTAGTAGTAGTAGTAGTAGTAGTAGTAGTAGTAGTAGTAGTAGTAGTAGTAGTAGTAGTAGTAGTAGTAGTAGTAGTAGTAGTAGTAGTAGTAGTAGTAGTAGTAGTAGTAGTAGTAGTAGTAGTAGTAGTAGTAGTAGTAGTAGTAGTAGTAGTAGTAGTAGTAGTAGTAGTAGTAGTAGTAGTAGTAGTAGTAGTAGTAGTAGTAGTAGTAGTAGTAGTAGTAGTAGTAGTAGTAGTAGTAGTAGTAGTAGTAGTAGTAGTAGTAGTAGTAGTAGTAGTAGTAGTAGTAGTAGTAGTAGTAGTAGTAGTAGTAGTAGTAGTAGTAGTAGTAGTAGTAGTAGTAGTAGTAGTAGTAGTAGTAGTAGTAGTAGTAGTAGTAGTAGTAGTAGTAGTAGTAGTAGTAGTAGTAGTAGTAGTAGTAGTAGTAGTAGTAGTAGTAGTAGTAGTAGTAGTAGTAGTAGTAGTAGTAGTAGTAGTAGTAGTAGTAGTAGTAGTAGTAGTAGTAGTAGTAGTAGTAGTAGTAGTAGTAGTAGTAGTAGTAGTAGTAGTAGTAGTAGTAGTAGTAGTAGTAGTAGTAGTAGTAGTAGTAGTAGTAGTAGTAGTAGTAGTAGTAGTAGTAGTAGTAGTAGTAGTAGTAGTAGTAGTAGTAGTAGTAGTAGTAGTAGTAGTAGTAGTAGTAGTAGTAGTAGTAGTAGTAGTAGTAGTAGTAGTAGTAGTAGTAGTAGTAGTAGTAGTAGTAGTAGTAGTAGTAGTAGTAGTAGTAGTAGTAGTAGTAGTAGTAGTAGTAGTAGTAGTAGTAGTAGTAGTAGTAGTAGTAGTAGTAGTAGTAGTAGTAGTAGTAGTAGTAGTAGTAGTAGTAGTAGTAGTAGTAGTAGTAGTAGTAGTAGTAGTAGTAGTAGTAGTAGTAGTAGTAGTAGTAGTAGTAGTAGTAGTAGTAGTAGTAGTAGTAGTAGTAGTAGTAGTAGTAGTAGTAGTAGTAGTAGTAGTAGTAGTAGTAGTAGTAGTAGTAGTAGTAGTAGTAGTAGTAGTAGTAGTAGTAGTAGTAGTAGTAGTAGTAGTAGTAGTAGTAGTAGTAGTAGTAGTAGTAGTAGTAGTAGTAGTAGTAGTAGTAGTAGTAGTAGTAGTAGTAGTAGTAGTAGTAGTAGTAGTAGTAGTAGTAGTAGTAGTAGTAGTAGTAGTAGTAGTAGTAGTAGTAGTAGTAGTAGTAGTAGTAGTAGTAGTAGTAGTAGTAGTAGTAGTAGTAGTAGTAGTAGTAGTAGTAGTAGTAGTAGTAGTAGTAGTAGTAGTAGTAGTAGTAGTAGTAGTAGTAGTAGTAGTAGTAGTAGTAGTAGTAGTAGTAGTAGTAGTAGTAGTAGTAGTAGTAGTAGTAGTAGTAGTAGTAGTAGTAGTAGTAGTAGTAGTAGTAGTAGTAGTAGTAGTAGTAGTAGTAGTAGTAGTAGTAGTAGTAGTAGTAGTAGTAGTAGTAGTAGTAGTAGTAGTAGTAGTAGTAGTAGTAGTAGTAGTAGTAGTAGTAGTAGTAGTAGTAGTAGTAGTAGTAGTAGTAGTAGTAGTAGTAGTAGTAGTAGTAGTAGTAGTAGTAGTAGTAGTAGTAGTAGTAGTAGTAGTAGTAGTAGTAGTAGTAGTAGTAGTAGTAGTAGTAGTAGTAGTAGTAGTAGTAGTAGTAGTCGGGTGTTTTGTTTACATCTGAGGGCAGTGTTGGCCTTGAAACACACGCTGGTCGGGTGTTTTGTATACATCTGAGGGCAGTGTTGGTCTTGAAGCACACGCTGGTTGGGTGTTTTGTATACATCTGAGGGCAGTGTTGGTCTTGAAGCACACGCTGGTCGGGTGTTTTGTATACATCTGAGGGCAGTGTTGGTCTTGAAGCACACGCTGGTTGGGTGTTTTGTATACATCTGAGGGCAGTGTTGGTCTTGAAGCACACGCTGGTTGGGTGTTTTGTATACATCTGAGGGCAGTGTTGGTCTTGAAGCACACGCTGGTCGGGTGTTTTGTATACATCTGAGGGCAGTGTTGGTCTTGAAGCACACGCTGGTTGGGTGTTTTGTATACATCTGAGGGCAGTGTTGGTCTTGAAGCACACGCTGGTTGGGTGTTTTGTATACATCTGAGGGCAGTGTTGGTCTTGAAGCACAAGCTGGTCGGGTGTTTTGTATACATCTGAGGGCAGTGTTGGCCTTGAAGCACACGCTGGTCGGGTGTTTTGTATACATCTGAGGGCAGTGTTGGTCTTGAAGCACACGCTGGTCGGGTGTTTTGTTTACATCTGAGGGCAGTGTTGGCCTTGAAGCACACGCTGGTCGGGTGTTTTGTATACATCTGAGGCCAGTGTTGGCCTTGAAGCACACGCTGGTCGCGTGTTTTGTATACATCTGAGGGCAGTGTTGGCCTTGAAGCACACGCTGGTCGGGTGTTTTGTTTACATCTGAGGGCAGTGTTGGTCTTGAAGCACACGCTGGTTGGGTGTTTTGTTTACATCTGAGGGCAGTGTTGGTCTTGAAGCACACGCTGGTTGGGTGTTTTGTATACATCTGAGGGCAGTGTTGGTCTTGAAGCACACGCTGGTTGGGTGTTTTGTTTACATCTGAGGGCAGTGTTGGCCTTGAAGCACACGCTGGTCGGGTGTTTTGTATACATCTGAGGGCAGTATTGGCCTTGAAGCACACGCTGGTCGGGTGTTTTGTATACATCTGAGGGCAGTGTTGGCCTTGAAGCACACGCTGGTCGGGTGTTTTGGTTACATCTGAGGGCAGTGTTGGCCTTGAAGCATACGCTGGTCAGGTGTTTTGTATACATCTCAGGGCAGTGTTGGTCTTGAAGCACACGCTGGTCGGGTGTTTTGTATACATCTGAGGGCAGTGTTGGTCTTGAAGCACACGCTGGTTGGGTGTTTTGTATACATCTGAGGGCAGTGTTGGTCTTGAAGCACACGCTGGTCGGGTGTTTTGTTTACATCTGAGGGCAGTGTTGGTCTTGAAGCACACACTGGTCGGGTGTTTTGTTTACATCTGAGGGCAGTGTTGGTCTTAAAGCACACACTGGTCGGGTGCTTTGTATACATCTGAGGGCAGTGTTGGTCTTGAAGCACACACTGGTCGGGTGTTTTGTTTACATCTGAGGGCAGTGTTGGTCTTGAAGCACACACTGGTCGGGTGTTTTGTTTACATCTGAGGGCAGTGTTAGTGGATAATAAAAGAGCGTCCCTGTTATCATGCCAAACTACTGCAGTTACACCTTCATGTTGCAGTTTGCAAGATTTGCCACTTTTTAAGTTTCAGTTTTCTTGGCTTTGAAAATTGTTTTGGCCAGTCTTTCCTTCTAACACGAGTTGTACCACACGCATATGTCTTCTCCAAAAGTAATTTCCTTAACTGCGCGGAAGTAAAAACATGATCAAAGTAGATGTGGTACCACAATCCCATGTATTTCTCACACATGTCTAAAACAACCTGTTCTCCAAGTAGAAGATCACTATTTCTCGCCTCTTTTTTCTCCAGACAGATTTTACAAGGTCAGTAAATACCTACTTTTACTGTCTGCAATACCCCATGCCTTTATGCCCCACTTTGTTGGTTTAGCGGGCATGTATTGTTTAAAAAAGAAGCACCCTTTGAAACCTATGATCGCTTCATCAACAGATTTGGTTTGTAGATATTTGTAAACTTTTTGATTATGTCTAAAGCAGGTCATGCCCTATACAGATAATCATAAGAATCTACCCCTAATTGTGGCTTTGCATTCAGGTGAAGATATTGATATCTTTTGAAAGCGGAGCAAAGTCATTGCTTGTTTTACTATTGGACAAGCGCAAAAATCTCCCAAAAAGTAATCCCTTATTTCAGGTAAATGCACCATCCCCATATATAGCAAAATACATAGGCCTGTATCTCCCTTGAATTTGTTTCCTCCCAGTTTGAATCTGCCGCTTTAGCCTGAATCTGAGCTGCATACCTATCGGTTTCCTGAAAGAGATTATTTTAAACTTCCTGAGGGAATAGAACGATTTACACCTGCAGGGGATGAGAATGCTTCTAACTCATTGAATGTCAAATTGGAGGTCTACTGTGCAGGTACTAATTTAGTTTTAATTTGCTTTGCATTAATTTTAGCCACCTGTTCTGCAGCACTTTCACTGACAGTTTGATCCTTATCACTGTCTTCCTCTAACTTGGCAAACCAAGATTCGTCGGAGCTACTTTCGCAATCTAATTCCTCATAAACTGCTTAAAGTATTTCCTCATGTTACCAAAACATTATCGATGATAGTTTCTCGGGCTAACAGCCAGGTCAGATTAGGGTTCCCCTGAGGATGGCGGCAGAGTTAGTCGCTGAAAGCTTGGGTAGTTACCCTAATCTGACCTGGCTGTTAGCCCAAGAAACTATCATCAATAATCAACGCCGGGAATGCTTCAAGTCATTAATCAAAACATTATCACTACGGTACTTTCTAGCCCATGATGTACTTGGAATGGCCTCCATGGTACTGAATTAGCTATGCATGCATCAGGAAACTGCTTACTTACACGACTGCACTCAGCTCTAAGAAGTGTTATTTATAGCTTCGTGTCAGTTTCTTTCACATTGCAATTGTTGTAACAGTGCAATAGGAGAACGTTTACATTGACACAGCTCCTAAAATTTGGGGTCAGCATAAGCAGAACCCGTATGAAACGATGAACAAGGTTACCACGTTCTGCTACGCTGTGCATCGCAAAGGGTTAAACTTATGCTCCCCGCTATCTATTGCAGCCTTCCGTAAAATAGGTGTGAATTTATCACTCAAGCCTATGCTATGTGTGTTTGTGGAGTGCAGGAGAACCAGTAGGGAAGAGGGGGCTGTTGTCTCCAGCACTTTGATCCAGTGGTGGTGCTGTAGCATGGAATATATATTATTCTATGCATTCATTGAACGCTCACATACATCACTGTTATCTGTCAACCTGCCTTCCCTGCCACTCTCATATAGCGTTTCTGCTTATTGTAAATATAGTTGCATTTCTTCTAGCCACACGGACCTTGAACTCTTGACCTTGCATCTGACTTTCTATGTTGTGAAATGTGAAACAGATCTTTTTTTATTCCTGAAATAAATCTTTCAACATCAGTTTCACAAAAACATTGCCATTTAATGTTAATATCATGTTAAACCATAAATGTCCATTTTACAACTAAATATTGCAATATAGTTATTAATTTTGTGGTAAATAAACACTCATTTCACGAGTTGCATTTTTCTTTTTTTTGTAGTGTTTAATGCACGCTTTTACTACTGCAGTACCGCAGGTGGTGACACTCATACATGGAATGAAGCTGAAGCACTGGTGCAATGAGACGGCAGGGGAAACCAGAGAACCTGAAGGAAACCCGCTTCAATGCCACTTTGTCTACCATGAATCCCACATGCAGTTGCCCGGGATTGAACCCGGGTCACTGCAAGTTGCATTAAAATTTGCATTTAATCACGAGAGTAAATGTTGGTAATTATGCAGACAATTGCAATAGAATTGATTCTGAAACCTAATGCATATTAACACATTTTGTGTCATCACGCTCCACCAAAAAATTGTGTCCCTACCTATAGGCTTGAGTATGTCCAGAAAAGTTGTGGAATGCACAAAATGTTGTGAAGGAACAGTCTGCAGGAAGATGGATTAGGCACTCATAAACCAAGGTATTTTCTGCAGCTGACCTCCAAGGACTTCTGTTTATGGGATCACAAAGAATTTTGTCTACGTACCTCCACTACTTCAAAATCTCATAGAGCTCAACTTTGAATTGCTATCATCAATGAGTCCAGCCCTATAGTTGTGTTGGAGCACATGAATATTGCCTTGTCACAAGCTTGACATCCAAAGCACACATTAACCCTTCCCAGGCGAAATGCTCATATATTCGCGACGCATGGTTACGCGTCAGCTTCGCACAAATTCTTTTTTTATACGTTCGCGCAAGCTATCGTAGCTGGCCTTTACTTCACTTAAGTGGTCAACAGATGTCATTAGATGAATTTAAGCGCGCATTGTGCTTAGGTTTGTGTTTTGTTAGTCGCTACAGAATAATACGTCCTGAGCGGGTAATTTTCTGTGTTGTGTTTCATTATTTTGCTCGTTTTGGTTTGATTTGGAGCATGGCGCGTAAGAGACTGTATGGGGAGGATGAAATAAGGGCTTGTATAGAATCTGTGCTCACTGAAACAGATGAAAGTGACTTTAGTGCGTGGGAAAGTGATGAAAAGAAAAGTCCTGCAAGTGCGAGCAACAGTGACCTATGTAGCAGCAGGTGTTAGGAAAGAAACAATATATTTTTGTGAAACATGTGATCTGAAACCCTATTTACATCCCAATAACTGCTTTGGAGCATGCCATACACAAAAGGACTTCAGTGTCACCCAATAAGATGTCTAGGAACTGATGATGCACTCTTCCCTGTAGATATGGCAAAGTTTCAGTTGTTTTGGTACTTATGCCACTTTTCATTTAAATAAGTGTAGCCTCAAAAGAAAATACCTGTAATAAAAAGCAATGTTATGACTTAATGAACATTTATGTGCTTGGTTATACGTTTTCAACAATTTAGTACACAAAATAGTATCATATGTGCCTTATTTTGAATAATATTCATGTTTTAAAATACTTGAGAAAACTAGGAAAATAATTACGCCCAGGAAGGGTTAAGTCTTTGGGGTAGGTACTCTTTCTAATGGTACTATACGGTGTACGGTTTTAGAAGACACATGAGCTGAACCAATGTGTGCACATGGTGGCTGCACTGCTGCCAAGTGATACGCCAGAGAGTGGAAGTTACAGGGAGGGAACGAGGAAAGAAACATTTGTCGTGTCACAAATTGTCAGAATGTAAACTTACGCAGCAAGAGATAATGTTGATAACAGTATAAACTGTAACACTCAATTTAACATATTTATACGCACTTCCTCAGATGCCAATTCCTTAAAAAGACTTTAAAAATAATATTTCTGGCCTGAGAGCGGAGTACCTTACCCTTAGTACCTGCACCATTGTTACAAAGCTTTGAAAGTGACATTGTTAACACTTCACTAAATATAATGTAAACATGTGAATTTTCTGCTTATTGTCACAGTTACACAAAGCACAATTTGCGTTACGGATTAATCTTGAACCAAACTAAAGAATTTGCATGCGACTTCAGTGATCTGTGGTCAGTTTATTTATGAACTAAATATACACAGTTCCTAACGACATTTCGTAATGTCTTACTCCGTAAGTTCTGCATAATGTAAAGGAATAAAACACACAGGCAAGATTGAAAGTTGCATATATAAGCATAAACATGGGAGCCAGTTGTTTATTCTCGAAGTGATAGCTCGAGAACCATGTCGTAGAAAAATGGTCTTTGTACAGGCTACCTCAAAAATTATTGCCACATACTGCAAAGCATATTAGAATGTTGAATTTCCAGTAATAATTTTGGGCGCATGAAAAAGAGAAATCTCTGTTGCTCACGCTTGTGCTGTGTGTTCCAAACTAGGCAATGCTGCAAGACTATGATAGGGCAGTCGCTCTAGGTGAGCCCTCTCGAGCTCCGCTTCATGTGCCTTCTAATACTGTACAACTTATAGTTTAGTGTAAATCCAACACTGACACTATACCTGTTTATAATTGCACAATATTTCTGTGGACCCACTATAAAATAGTAAGTGATATACAAAGCTGTTCAGGAAGTTCTCTGTCTGACAAATAAAATACAAGATTTTAAGCTTACCCCTTTATTTTTTAACATCCTGATCTTTCACTCTATACACTAGACCAAACTTATTTATGCCTTCAGAATTGTTCGTGGTCCCCACATTTGATGTAGATCTCTCTCCAGCAAAGCATTTCTTCAAAGTGGATATCAATTCCCTTTTTATTTTGGCTGGCATAATATTGTTTATTAATCAGTGCACAACACCGTTTTTTGGAAGAAACCTTAACTGTAACATGTATGCAATTGCCATCTTAAGGATGATCCCACAGGACCATCCAATGAAACAATTGAAGCTATTAACAGTGAAGCAAATTAAATCAATAAATATACCAGGTGAATCACCTGCCACTATTTTTTTTTTTTTTTTCAAATTTATGCAGCCCACTAAGAAGCATGGTAGAATGTATCTTGACCGTAATTCTACACTTCACATATGGACAGGGACAGAAGGCAGCTTAACGTCTCAGTGAATAAGTGATTTAAGGGGCAAAAGGTATTTGCAATATAAATCCATTCCAAATACATCATACTCATATACCAAGACTTTTACCATGTTTCTACACAATTTATTAACATTTCTTTTGGAGTGTACATTCTATACACTCACTCCCAAAACTCCTGTTGAATGAGAACTTATCGTAATAGATCCACTTTCAAAATGAGTTAAAACAAAATGGCGGGTCTATGCCAAGGGATAATGATAGGTTATGACCAATTAAAGACAAGGAGTTGTACAGTCAATCAACAAATTTTGAATAGTTTAATAACACTGTTCTGCATGGATTTCACTTTTTTGAAATAATTGAGCGTTTCTGAATCACATTTTCACACTGATTGCAAAACCAAAATCTGTTTTTGCGTACGTCAGAATTTTTTGCAATTCAAATTATGTTTTGAATATTTTTCATAATGCAGTAGTATTACCGCATACTTATCGTTTGTTAGAAAGGCTCAACAGCTTATAATTTCAACTTTATTACTTAAAATGTGAAATAATGTAACTATTAGTGTGTTTGTATTTTCATATTTATATATTTTTTATATTTATTAAAATCTACGAACTATATCCACCCTATGGGATGAAGAAAAATTTGTCATGGCGATAAGACATGCAATGGTTATTCTTGGATATGTTTATCTACAGTATCAGATACGTTGCCATCTGGGTCCTGTAGCACTGGAACTAAATCTCCAGTGGATCATACTTAAGAACCAGACAATTCTGATGATAATAGATCTTTTAATCAAAGTGAGCTTGATGATTTAGTGAGGGACTTAAATTTGCCTAAAGAATCAACAGAGCTTTCAGGCTCTAGGTTAAACGAAAAGAAAAGGAAGTATTGGCTGAGGGTACATATTTTTCATGGTACAGGCATAATGAGAAAGAACTTGTCCCTTTTTTTGCTGAAGAAGAAAATTTGGTATATTGCCAAGACATCCCTGCTGTTTTCAAATGTTATAACATAAGTTATAATTCCAATGAGTGGAGGTTCTTCATAGATTCTTCTGTCTTAAGGGTATTTTGCTTCATAACGGAAGCATTCATCCTTCCATTCCTGTAGCCCTCTCTCTTTTTTTAAAGGAGACACATGAAAATGTTAAATTGTTGTTACAAAAACTACAGTACGAAGACCATCAATGGCTAATCTGTGGAGATTTCAAGATTATTGGACTATTACTTGGTCAGCAGGCTGATTTCACAAAATATCCTTGTTTCTTATTTGAAAGGGATAGCAGAGCTAGGTCAGTACACTGGGAAAGGGAACAGTAGTCATGTAGGACTAATTTAATACTGGGCAAAAAAAAAAAATTAATAATAATAATAATAATAATAATAATAATAATAATAATAATAATAATAATAATAATAATAATAATGATAATGATAATGATGATAATAATAATAATAATAATAATAATAATAATAATAATAATAATAATAATAATAATAATAATAATAATAATAATAATAATAATAATAATAATAATAATAATAATAATAATAATAATAATAATAATAATAATAATAATAATAATAATAATAATAGTAGTAGTAGTAAAACGTGAACCTCTTATTGATCCCTCAAAAGTATTGTTGCTAACTCTCCATAAGAAATTAGGTTGAATGAAACATTTTGTGAAAACTCTAGATAAGGAAAGTGAGTACCTTAACGTTACATTTCCTTCATTATTCAATGAGAAAAATTAAAGCTGGTGTAGGTATTTGTTGGCCCCCAAATTCAAAAACTGATGGACAGTCAGTTCGAGAACACTGTGAGTCGAGAAGTGAAGGATGCCTGGAATGCTTACAGAAATGTTTTAGTTCCCTTGGAAGTAAAAAAGACCCAAATTATGTTAACAAGTGAAAGTGATGCTACAAAATTTCAAACAGATTGGTTGCAACACGAGTGTCAAAGTACATTTTCATCATTCTCATCTAAGTTATTTCCCTGATAATTTAGGAGGTTTTAGCGAGGAATAGGACGAAAGATTTCACCAAGATATAAAAATTTGGAAATGAGGTATCAAGGGAAGTGGAGTGTTCACATGATGGCGGACTATTGCTGGATGTTAAAAAGGGACTGCTCAGAACAATATGCGAGAAGGACAAAGAAGAGAAAATTTAAAGTGCAATATTGAGAGAAGGTTATGAATGTGCTTATAATTATTATTAATTAGTCACACAGTTGACTTGTTTTTCTCTGCTCTGGAAGTGCAGTATAGAGGTGACAGTGATATCATGTGGTTGAATTATTAAGGCATGCTTTATTATTTTGTCCTGTACTTGGTCACAAAGTGTATTATGGCTCAGCATATGATTTCTACTGCACAGCATGTATTTATTTATGGTTCATATGTGTTAATTCAGTCAGCTCACCAAATGAAAGTGCGATTTGCAGAAATATTTCCAGGTGATCTGCAATTTCTATCTCTGGGGAAGCATAAAGCCTCCAAGACATACCCACACTCCCTGTAAGAATTAAAACAAAATATCCACCAGAAAATTGCCAGCATTTCTCAACGTGAACTACGGTGAGTGACGGATAATTTCTTAAAGAGGTGCCAAAAATGTATGGACGACGACGATGGCCAGTTTCAGCATCTCTGTTTAGTAAAGGTAGTTTTAAAAATGTTGTATGGTTTCATCTACAACAGTGGCAGTCGGCGACGAGTGCCGAGGACATGTAGAGATAGAACACAGCGCAGCCGGTTTGGTTTGGTTTGGTTTAAAGGCACTCAACTTCTAGGTCATCAGCGCCCTTAAAAGATTCATGGCAATAGCCAGATATAAATTTCACTCAAAAAATAAAAATACTAGCAACAAGAAAAGTTTACAAAGGTAAAAAACAGTGGCAATTGCCAGATATGAAATAAGGTGATAAATATGTCCAAAAGCAGAAACAGATAATTAAAATTTTAAATCCTCAAATTGATATTGCACTCCGCAAAAAATTTAAAAACTCTTATCAACCGCTGTTTTGTCATCCGCTAGGACCTCTGCAAGTCTGGCAGGCAGCTGCAGAGAATCCCGAAGGTGTGCTAGAGAGCAACACTCCAGCAACATGTGGCGAACTGACAAAACATTGTCACACAGCGGACATAGAGGCACAGGGTCCCTTTTAAATAGGTAACCATGCGAAAAATTGCAGTGCCCTATTCTTAAACGAGCCAGATTAACCTCCTCGCGACGAGATGTGCAACAGGAAGTTACCCAGTTTATCGGAAGTTCTTTCACTTCTCTAAGCTTATTACCATGGAGAGCTGACCACTCGAGTCTTTTGGATCATGCGTTATCTAGAGACTAAGCTTCACTTATCCTACCTGATGCTGCCAGCACCATCTCTATGGTAGACTAAGAACTTGCTAAAATACTTTCACATGTAATAGGTAAAGAATGCTGTGTGTGTGCTGCACATCAGATTTTTGAAAAGTTATAGGTAGAAGTAAAACACTTTGTCAAGGAGAAAGGAATCCTGGAATGATAGGAAGTCTGAGAAAAACAGTGTTCGAAATTCAACATATTTTATTTCTTGAAGTTGTAAATACCACACACCTGCTAAGCTTTTTCATTATAAAAATACAGCTACAAGAATGCCACAGGTAAAAAGCATGTAAACAATGGAGCGAAAAACAAATGAATAATGGGCAGAGCATTTTGTTGAGTGGACAGAAGAATTCCCTACATTAATTAAGCCTTACGTATGCCCTTGTAGAGCTAAAATGTTAAGACAATGATAAAATAATAAAACAATCCAACATCAACACTGAAAAAGGGGGGCTTTTCTGAGTTCAGCATGATACTGTTAATATCATTGTCATTATATTTATATATATATTATTTGTTTTTCCATATGCTGAGAACAAGCTTTAAATGCTGGCCCTTTCTGTTGCATTTTAGTAGTAGCACCTTTCCTTTTAGGCATTTGTTTTGTGTGTGTGTGTGTACGGTTTGTTCTGACAAGAGTATCCTGCGACTTAGCTTCAACACACTATTCATAGCACCATTTTGAAACCAGGACACCCTTGTCCTCAACTTCAGTAACAATCTTTAAACTTTAGAAAGAGAAACACAAGCAGCAGAACATTTTTTGACATAAAATATACGTATATGGCTAGGAATAATAACTGTAAATATTCCCCAATGATGGAGAGCGTTCATTAGAGAATATGTAACGGTTATCAGCAAATGTTTCTCTTGAAGCGAAGAGTGTTCCACTCCTCTTCATTTCAAGTAAATATTTGCTGAACATTGGTAGTCTTTTATTTGAATAAACTTATTTTTAAAAAAACAAAACATTCAACCTGTTTCACAAATTGTTCCCTGATATACAAACAAGAACTTATTAAAAAAGGGGGAAAGAATAATTTTTCCATCTCTTAAACTTACCTAGTACATCTAAAATAATTGTTGCAAGTCTTTTACTTATTTACAGGGCTTACTAATGTACATTATCACTTTATACAATCTCACTCAAAGACATTCTGACTTGTAAACATACATTTGCCTTTTTGCCTTTTTTCACCCTGGAAAATATTCTTGAAAAGGAAGATAAAGTAGAATATATAGAAATGTTTTGTAAACTTTATAAATGCAAGCTGGAAAATGGATTACGCAATAGATACCATCTATATCAATATTAACTGTTGGTCATTACTTCGCTCAGTTTCAGTCAAGTTGAACTCTAGAAAACCAGTGGTTATTACCCACAACTGCAAAAAAACTGGTTTCCCAAGTCTAGAACACCAAACTTATTCCCATCTTTTTTCAATGTTATTAAAATGCTTACCAGAAATGTGTAGTAAATTTTAAATTTTGATTAATAACTGCCAGAAAATGTTTGTAACCACTAAAGAAATATTGGAAATATAAATATTAATTTTCTTTATTACAAGTTTGTACATTACTTTGTAGCAGACATAGTATAGATATGTCTGTTACTGCACACATAGCCATCCTTCCAATTTTGATGCAGCAGACTGTGATCGGTAGGAACTCTAGTTCTTTTATTTATATGGGAGGTGGTCCGTTTGGATAGCGTAACATTGGTTCGAAGCTGCGTGCGAAGGTGTTGCTCCGAATACAAGAGTAGTCCTCTTCTCCGGTTGGCACGAGTGTTGCTACACCAAGTAGCAGCAACATGAGAGCTTGTATCGGCAGTGATGCTCGCACCACTCTTCCTAGGAAGCGATATCCTCGAGCCAGGACTGATGTATCCACTATGTCCTGCTCGCTGCTGCCATCGTCACTAAACATTCCACAAATTTGTTACCACTTCGTACACAATTTAACCTTAATTTAAAATGTATTAATTTGATTATTTTTTTAAGTTCTCAAAGCATTACTTTACTATGGTTATTACTGCTCAAAGCAAAATGTTAAAGCTTAAATCATTGCAAAACTATTTACTGTGCAGTGACTACACTTGTAATGTCATGCTTTAATGACAAACTTAAGAGAAATAAAGAAACTATATTTACTTTTTGTGCTGTTGTTCAGAATGGACCGATCCTTCGACATGGGCAGAAGCACCTTGGTCCAGAAGCTGGGGACAAAGGGAAGAAGGACATTGGGAAATCAGTGCTTTATATACTACAGTACGTGACAATAAAGTGCATTGCAACGGCGTGGAGAAATCAATACATCAGTAATATATCATGCTAGTAACGTCTACCAGAAACAAACCTACAGTCATTTATGCTGCAACTTATTTATCCTCATTACTTCTGAAATCACATCCTGAGAAAATATTCCAGTTATTTCACGAAATACACGTTTGTTAAATTAGAACTTTTATAACATTCAAGGCAATGCATCAGTGAAAATTCATAAAATAATGTCAACATTTTACATTTTTATTATATCATAAAGTGTATTTTCATTTGTACACATTTGATTTTCTAATATCAATAATTTTAAAACCACAAAAGTATATTAAATTGTTCCTGAACCATTTATGTAGAACACCACACTGAACCAACTGAACCACTGAACTTTTCACTTGGACTACAGTTTATACACCCTGGAGAGCTAACCTGGCATTTAACAGTCACGTCACTCACATGGCTCATACGGGCGGATAAAGGGGCTCAGCCTATCACATCCAATTCTGTTACAAATACACCATGTGACTATCATGTGACCCATGTTGCAATATGTGCATGTATTCCCGGCTTCTGCCTTCTGTGTGTTTTGCTGCTCACAACAATATACTGTTTGATTGTTTAATGAGTACAGAGTGAAAGAAGGTGACTTACAGATGAATTACATACAACAGTGTATCTGGAGGGATTGTAGTTTTATTATTTCATATACTTTATATAGTTTACCGCTGCATACTTCAGTGTTTTGTTGCATTCGTAACACATTTAGTGGTCTTAGTTATGCAGTGTTTTGTTTAAAAATGGCTTCTAGTTCTGGTAAAGCCAAAAAGCATGTATTGGGTACAGGAATTACCCTAAAAAGTGAGGTCCGGGACATGGTATGTGCTGTAAGAGAATAATTTAAAATGAAAAGAAAAATGGTAGACCTTTTATTGTGGTGGAGCCACTGGCAGCAAGTGAAAATGTGGCAACACTGCAACAGAGCAGCTGGCAGGCAGCCGTAACATCAAGTGCCAGGTTAGTTCTCGCAGGGTATAGTTGGCAACTTGCCAGTTATTCAAACCTGGGACATAAAGTACTTGCGACTGTAAGTTGCCCTTTGGGTACTTATCTCTGATGTGAGATTTCCTCTGAGGTCTACCAGGAAAATATGAATCGGTTGGGGAATTTGTCATACTGGCAAGTTGGCCATGGTAGCTTAGTGGTTAGAGCAGCCACGTGTGAAACAGAAGCTCCAGGTTTCAAATCCCAGCTATGGCATTGAATTTTTCAGTCCTAATTTAACCTATTAAATAGTTGTGTTGAAATTACTGTCTGTTCACCAGCTTATGGTCCTAGGGGACTGAAGGGAAGAGGAGAGGCATTCCAGGATAATGTAACCTGAAGGAATTGCACGATATAGTGCTCGAGAGTATATCACTTGTGACCAAAACACACTGGCAGGGCTTTTGAAAACATAGAAAAGGTAGAAAACGATCAGTGGGAGAAAGCTGGAGCAATTGAGAATATTGTTTATGTTTCATAAGCTAAATATACTGCATGATGTGAAAATAACATTTCAGTTATACTATTTTGAGTGACTTGTTTGCTGTGATCTAGCATGAATACGCATTCTGAGCTAGAATGTGACCAGAAGCACGAGATATCGCTGTTTATCTGGAATTCTTTACTGACATACTCGCTTGCTGCATTCCTGCCAGGCACCATGAGCTGGTGAACAAACTGTAATTATTTTCCATAACTCACATTGAAAAACTTGAAAAATTCAGTATCATGTTTACAAAACTTTTTCTCTTTTAAACAAATTAAATGTAAGAAATCCCTACAACGGTTTCTATTAAGCTCAAATTAAACATTTGGAAGCAATGTGACAAACCATACCACACAGGGAGCATTAACTGAAATACCTTACAAAAAAGTGATTAATTATGAATAAAAAAATTAATTTCTTAAAAACATAGTGACATAGCATGTTAAACTTTCTTGTAATCTGCTTTATTTTTGAGTATATGGTAAAAATCATAAGAAAACTGACAAGTTTGAATTTTCACATACCTATGTATTACCTTAAATGTGCACAAACGGATTAGGTATTTATTTTGATTTTAAACTTAGCCAAACAGTAAAAGTGAAGTTTATCCAAACTAACTTTATATTACTGATGCTCTAAAACATACAAAACATTTTTGGGTGAAAGTACTAGTAAACAAAGGGAGAATCACAGCGTCCTCTCATAAATGTGTTAGTTCAGCAGAAACATTCCACTAGTTTGACGTTCTATATAGAGTGATGTGTGAAAATTTAAAGGTAACATATGCAAGTCAGTTTACTGACACTACATCACCTCCACTTATGTACAAGGGGACATGTTGCTCTGGAGTCTGTGGCACTAATATTGTGAGCGCCATGCTTCAGCAGTTGCCATCAGGTTGATGATGCAAGCAAGAGCTCCTCAAATGTGTCCAGTTTTACATAAATGTAAGTGATAAACCAACTCACATGTTATCTTTAAACAATTGTACATGCTTAATTCATGATATAGTTCTATGAAAGCTTTATTCTTGAAAACATTCCTTCATTGAGAATTAAATCCAGTGCACAACATAACAGATACGAAGTGCTCAGAAGTAAACAAAGGTAAGAAACATGCAAAAATATTTCAAGAAATGGAGAGAATAAATTTCTGAGAGGTTTCTAACAATTCTTTTGCTGGGTTGCAAGAAACCACTTAAGAGATTTCTTTATGGCTAAAGTGTTCATTTGTCTCTGAAATAAGCTGTATGACTGATCTACAATGCTACTCAATCGAGTATCACTAAAGATAGAATCTCAGCTCTATAAACATTTAGAGAATGACTGCCATTATCGCTTTCATCGCATGGTTTCCTTTTAATGTTTTCATATTATGACATCCTCAGATATAAGTAAATAAAAACTATTGCTCTATGTATTATTGTTGATTGATGTGGTATAGAATTGTAGTTTTATACTGGGAAGTGTGTATTTTGTTTAAGATTGTGTACGTCCTGAAAACCCTTTCCTGTCACAAAATACTCTTTATCAGTTTTATAACAATGATGCATGTTTCCAATTTCGACAAGCTACTGTACCAAATGCAATAAAATGAAGAGCTTCCTCTCTCTTTGGTTTAATGTTCATGATATGAAATATTTTAGCAAAATACAAAATCTTAACCTGCATTTCTACCAAGACCAAGGAATTTTAAATATAGTTCAATACCTTTCAGGTATATGATGACGTAGAATTGCAGAGTGAAAAACTGACTGCAAAAACCATGTAGGTACATATGTCCACATTGCCACAAAACCTGCTGTTGATAACCCCTCATTATTACACAGCAGGAGCCTTTCAGAATGTGACAGGATATCATATTCACGTTTGCAAATGCACAGTATCGAATAACAAGACATGTGAGCCCCAGCATTGTAAATGAGGTTACAGTACATAAATATGCCTTACGGTCAAGGCAACTATTCATGAACTGTGAGACAAGGGTTCTATGATTAGTAATTTCTCCCATGTTGTCAGTGCTACAAACTACAGTTACGCAAAACTTCAAAGGCCTGGTGAAATGTTCAGAAATAGGACAAGTTACTTTTCTATTGAAGTCCAAGCAGTCTGCATTCTGAGGACATAGCTCTACGTTGGCAACTTTCCACTTCAATCTGTAACTGTGCCTATGACTTTATTTTATACTACTCTTATTATCTGAAATTAATGCTCACCTGATGTCTACCAGTTCATATTTCTCCTGGTTTGAGAATTGAATGCCATTCTGGCAGTTTGTCACAATAGCTCAGTGGTAGAGCATCCGCCCGGTAAGCGGAAGGTCTGTGGTTCAAATCCCAGTTGTGGCATTGAATTTTTAAGTTCCAGTTCTACCTATCAAACTTTGCCCACACATGGCTTGTGTGTTTAAAAACACCAACAGTAAGTTTGTTGGCATAAATAAAATAATAATCCTATAGTAACTTATTTAAATGGAATTAGTTTTATTTTATTTACCAGACTGACTTTACAAAATATTTTTATGCAAATAAAATTATATTAACATATTACTTTTGGGTGAACTTCTCAACTAATGCAAATATACTCATGTTTTCAATGTTGTTTTACCCAGTTTTCATGAAGTCCAAAAATGAAATGATGTTCCATTTTCAAACAGTCAATGTTAAAATCTATTAGAATCTTTCAGCATAATCATATGTCTAATTTGTGTGACACAATTCTATTTAAACCATTTCAAGTCATCAGAACCATGAAAAGACTAATTTTCTCCACAATATGTATGTGTTTAGATGTCCAATGTAAAACTAACATTTTTAGAAAATATTTAGAATATTTGAGGTATCTTTTTTGTTATTTACATGTTATATTGATCTTTAAGAGTAAAGTAGAAATAATAGTAACAGTTTACATCAAGCAGGAAACATACAACTGCTTTCAAATGTAATCCCGCTATCATCTATGTGTGCCATAACACCAGTTATTTCACATGGGTCCACCCCATCCTTTACCATAGACACATTCGGCTGTAGTCACTGAGATTCAAACTCATGATCTTCAACTTTGAATGGATGGCCAGTTCATTGTGTCTTGCCTTAATGATCATGGTCATGGCTATTCAAATTGCTTAAACTTATATTCCTGTGAAAGGGATATCAAAACTGATTGATACTTTGGTCACTGTGATACTGTGAAACAGTGAAGCAACAGAACTTGGGTAACTTGTTTGGATAGCTTTGAGAATAAGTTGGATACAACTTGAAACTAGTCAGCAGTTCAACACATTGGAATATTAATAAGATAAGTGGGGCTTTTAGTTTCTAATTTGCTCTTAATTTAGATACTTGAAAGATTGTTGAGCCAGATTTGCAATACTAACTTCAGTTACTTTTTAAGTAACAATTTACCAATGCAAAATAAATTACACTAGAGCCCCACTAATCCGAGCTAATTGGGACCAAACCCCGTTTGGATTAACCAAAATTTGGATAACAACATATTGACTGTAAGCATTCACATGTTAAGTATTAAAATGATTGAAAGTAGAAAATTAGTACAGTATGCTGTAATTTATTTACAACTACATTCTGAGGCTCGAAAACCAATTACTGTAATGTTTTCATAAGCTTTATTAGCGTCTACCTAGCTGCTAGTGTTGTAATGTTTATGTGATGTTGGCGGAACATTGCCTCTTCAAGTCATTTCAGTGCGTTGCGACAAAAGATCACAGACTTCACTTGTTAATGGTTGATTTGCCTTTCTGTTTTGTTTTCTCGTTAACGTAGACAAATTGCATTAAAACTTTGTTATGCACATTGTTAGTAGTTCTAGGCCTTCCCTTTTTTAGTTTTTGTGTATAAGATAGCAGACAGATTCACTGTATATTCCTGTAGCACATATTTCATGTTTTTCTGTGCTAATAAATTTGTTTTTACTTGAAAAAAAAATAGTTAAATTTTAATCTTTATTTTTTCCTGCTCTAAAATTCAAAACAAATTTGGTAGATATTTTTTCCTAGCCCTGTTCCGATGAGGCAGATTTTTGGATTGGCAGGACTCTACTGTATACAGAAACTGGCTGACTCACTTTGGCCATGAGTATCCTTCTAGATCTTATTCCCCTCAGCCCAAACCTTCCAAGTTTGAAGTTTATTTCTATCTGTACACTATTTCATAAGCATACATCAGAAGAGAGACGACCCATCTACTCTTAATATATCATTTAAATTCTGAAACTCAAAAATATTTTTAGCTCATATGGATTATTACAACTCTTAATGCCCATTTTAACTTCAGTTAATTTAACCATTTTTTACATTTTTTAGATCATATAAAGTATTTTTATTCATGTAAAATGTAAGTTACTTGCTTCACATTCATACTTGCAAGTTCCATTTTATTTGAGCTATTCGTATCAGTCATGATGCACTGAAGGAATGTATTTCAAGCTAGATGGTACATTAAATAATATAATTTGGCCAACTGGATTTGTTTGGAAGCTCTTCCAAGATTCATTTTTGAGTTCAACACTGAAATGAAAAGGTCACTGCTCTCCCTGCTTACATGGTAAAATCTCTTACAACTCATGATGCATTAATTCATTTTTCTTAATTATATATTAGGCCTACTTCCAAAATAATATAGGTACAAGATAAATACTGCACTACTCGTCTAAAACTGTATCCCATTAAGTAAGGTATTTATGCTTCTGTGAGGGACATACTGAAAGTTGTGATCAACCCATTGTTAAAATTCAAATTCCAAAACTGTAACAAGAATGACTGCAGGATCATAATCTATAGACTTTACAATATATGTTGCCATACTGTGATATTAACTTTGCAGCCTTTCAAAATGATGGACATCAATGTTTTGTTTCCACAGTATGCTGTCATTAAATTCCTCATTAAAGAGGAAAAATCTGTGACTGAAAATGTGCCTATGGAGATGTCTGCAGTGTTAGGGTGATACATTTCAACGAACAGGAACACAACAAGGAAAGAGTTGATGAGCTCATTAGAGAAGACAGGCATGTCACTGTGAATGAAAACCCAGTAGGACTTAGCGCTGTCAAGAAGTAATTGAAGTATCTTCTTTCTTGGAAGTTTGAAAACAGTGTTGTAATAATCAATTTAAACCAAAAAGGTGAGTTTACTAATAACACTACACAACACTTACTTATAATTTACCAGAACATGTTTTGGAGGCTGACATACCTCCATTATCAACGGGAAATCGACGGGTTCTCCCTAGTATGGATTGTGATGTTTCTCTGTTAGTGGTTCAAGGAACTTGCTGAAAATATCCTTCTAGAGGATGTTGAAACTTAATACTCTGTTTCTATTTTTCAAAGTGAAGATTTGTTCCCAAGTGGATAGCTCTTGTTTTCCCATTACGTGTTTGGGGAGTTTTGGTTCTGGCTTTATGTTGTAGTTGTTTGTCCAAAAGTGAGTGGCAACTGCTGATGGTTCACTGGTGCTAGTTGAATATGAACCACTACCCCATAAAAAAATCTACTGAACTGAAACATCAAAGATGCCATTCCACCTAATAAAAGATCCGGCGTATACCAAATTGAATGCAGTGCTGTAATGAAATTAATATAGGAAAAACCAAAAGAAATTTAGAAATAAGATCCAAGGAACACTTTAGAAACTTAAAAAACAAAAGTTGGAAAAATCAGCAAATCTTCATTTTGAAAAATAGAAACAGAGTATTCAATTTCAACATTCCCCCAAAAGGATATTTTCATCAAGTTTCTTGAACCGCCACAAGAGGAGAGCTCAGAGGAAACATCGCCATCCACACCAGCGAGAACCAGCCAATGTCCGGTTGATAATGGAGGAAAGTCAGCCTCCGAAATATGTTCTGGTAAATTATAAGTGTTGTGTAGTGTTATTAATTGACTTACCTTTTTGGTTTAAATTAAAATAATTGGAGGCTTAGGTTATAGAAAAGTTTGTGGCGATTGGTTCAGAGACGACAAGCTTCAGAGGAGAGCCATCACTCGAAACCTTCTTCAGAGATTTTAAAATGAAGGTTGTAATTTTTTGATGAAAATTGTGACAGGCAATGAAAGTGGTTCCAATGTTATGGGCCTGAAACAAAATGCCAGCATATGGAGTGGCACAATTGGGATTTGCCATTAAAAAAAAAGCAGACTGCAATCTGCTGAGAAAGTTGCAGACAGTATATTTTGGTTATTTTCTTGAACCTGGGCAAAACATAAAGAGTGTGTACTATATCCACACACTTTCTAAACTCCTTTGTGCAGTAAATGCTCTAAAAAGAAGATCGTCCAGCAAAAAGATAATGCACGTCCTCGCACTGCTCATGTTACTGTGGAAAAGATCATGACATTTGAGTGGGGAAATTCTTCCACACGCTCCCTACAGTCGCAACGTGATACTGTGAAAAGCAGTGTGTCAATATGTTCAGACAAACTTCTATCGTAAGGGGGTTTCAAACTTGCACAGCAATGGGAAAAAGTGTGAAAAAAAATGGAGACCATCTTGAAAAGATTACCATGTTAAATTCTTTTATTAATGGAAGATAAATTTTAACAATATTGCAACTATATATTAAATGAATTTATACTTATTTTCCAAAGCTGCAGCATTTCTGCAGGTATAGAAATATGCTTTTTCTCCTCTTCACACATTATTTCTAAAAGTTATTTTTACTCTTTTCTTTAAATTTTAAGTTGGGGATTTTGATCTTAAGAAAATACAGGTGATTTATTCATAAAGATACAACATAAAAATGCTGTATCATCAGAATCACTCATAGATTTACCTTCTCTATCACTTACTATATTAAGTAAAGGAAATATTGTGTTTCCACCCAAAAATTTGATACCAAGATTTCACTTGAGGTCCCCTGAAGAAAAAGATCATGCAGACGCATGTGTGTATGTGAACAGCATAACTCAAAAATGAAGAGTCTGTTAAACGATAAACTTAGTTATTTATTTATGCCAACAAACTTACTGTTGGTGTTTTTATACACACAAGCCGTGTGTGGGATAGTAAGTTGCCCTTGGGGTATTAGTCTCTGATGTGAGACTCCCTTTGTGGTCTACCAGGAGAAATACGAATCGGTTGGACACTTAAATATCACTGTCACAGTAGCTTAATGGCTAGAACAGCCCCACAGTAAGCAGAAGGTATGTGGTTCAAACTGAGATGGTAATAAAAGTCACATTGTATTAATTATTGTGCTAAATGTGAGACAGAATATTAGAAGACCCCAAAAGAAAATCGTTCATGTAAATGTTTGTTAAAAGTGTAATTAGTTTTTTGATGTTGGTATGAGATAATTAAATGACGAAAGCATGTTGATAAGGTTCATTGTTACGAACAACTAAGTTTGCACAAAGACGTCATAAATCTTTCCATATTTGATTTTAATATATGTGTATAAATATTAGAATTATTTGTGTTCCATAATAAAAGTAGGGGACGATGAATGGGATCGCTTCCCTAACGAGAAAGAACTATTTGCACGGATGAATATGAAAAAGGCGGTGTCGTGTCAAAACGACGCCAAAAAACTGGACATTAGAGTCTATATCATTGGTGTGGATGGACGTATTTTTATGTGTATGCGTCATGAAATAGTAAAAGTGAATTTACTAAGTGTTTAGAGACCTTTAATTAAATTTCGGCGATGCTAGGGAAGCTGATCCGCTAAAATAAGACTTTCTACTGTGATACGATTTAAAAATTGTGAACAAGAAGGTGCAAATAAAATGTTTGACTAAAGTTTAACCCGAGTGTATGTTCATTCCATCCGTTACCAAGCCCTGAGATCAAAAAGATCTCATTAGCCTAAAGACACAGCGTCGTTAATAATCGCAAAAACAGCACCAATTTGAATATTGGGTCATTATTATAAAGTTTTAATATTATAAAGTGACTACAAATATACTAAAAAGATTATTTATTTATGGCAACAAACTTACTGTTGGTGTTTTTAAACACACAAGCCGTGTGTGGGCAAAGTTTGAGAGGTAGAACTGGAACTTCAAAATTCAATGCCACAACTGGGATTTGAACCACAGACCTTCCGCTTACCGGGCGGCTGCTCTAACCATATTGTGACAAACTTCCAGAATGGCATTAAATTCTGAAACCAGTTCGTATTTCTCCTGGTAAACTACAAAGGCAGTCTCACATCAGAGACAATTACCCCAATGGTGACTTACTATTGTAAGTACTTTATATCCCAGGATTAAATAACCTTCAGATAGCAATTATTATTTATTTATGCCAACAAACTTACTGTTGGTGTTTTTAAACACACAAGACGTGTGTGGGCAAAGTTTAAGAGGTAGAACTGGAACTTAAAAATTCAATGCCACAACTGGGATTTGAACCACAGACCTTCCACTTACCGAGCGGCTGCTCTAACCATATTGTGACAAACTTCCAGAATGGCATTAAATTCTGAAACCAGTTCGTATTTCTCCTGGTAAACTACAAAGGCAGTCTCACATCAGAGACAATTACCCCAATGGTGACTTACTATTGTAAGTACTTTATATCCCAGGATTAAATAACCTTCAGATGGCAATTATTATTTATTTATGCCAACAAACTTACTGTTGGTGTTTTTAAACACACAAGACGTGTGTGGGCAAAGTTTAAGAGGTAGAACTGGAACTTAAAAATTCAATGCCACAACTGGGATTTGAACCACAGACCTTCCACTTACCGGGTGGCTGCTCTAACCACTGAGCTATTGCGACAAACTTGTGGTTTACCAGTTCGTATTTCTCCTGGTAAACCACAAAGGCAGTCTCACATCAGAAACAAATTACCCCAATGGTGACTTACTATTGTAAGTACTTTATACCCCAGGATTAAATAACCTTCAGATGGCAATTATTTATTTATGCCAACAAACTTACTGTTGGTGTTTTTAAACACAAGCTGTGTGTGGGCAAAGTTGTGGTATTGAATTTTTAAGTTCCAGTTCTACCTCTCATACTAAAAAGAATTATAAAGGTAAAAAGATGCCATTGGAATATCCAGTGATGCTAAAATATTCCAGCAAACATTGATTAAAATCAAATATAGATGCAAAAAGCTAATTGGCCGAGTCAAATAACATGTAAGCAGAGAGCCAAATGTGAGAGAGATGTGTAGTGATACAGTAGCGTGGCATCACTTGGCTCTTAGACTTGGGGCTAGTAGATGTTTGCCGTAAGCTGCTATAAAATGTATATGACACATGGGCAAAAGGGCATACAATAGTTATGATATGTTAATGTAACAGTGCTAATTTATTCAATATACTTTAAACAGTGAACCTTATTTGTGTATGTTATTGAAAGTTTCCTGCATTCTTTCCCACGCTCGGCAAGAAATCTTGTTCTACATTAAGCTAGTCTGGATTAAAATCTGCAAGTCGTTCAAAACACGAAACGCTGCATCTCCAAAGCAAATACATACACAAAGTATATAAAGTTATTCATCACGGGAAGCAGTAACTTGTAAACATCATTCAATGAGGAGCAACGGGAGCGCTACGTAAGTGGACCACCAATTATGGATTGAGCAAACCAGCTACAAAATCCCGGCTGTGGCACTGGATTTTTCAGTTCCCATTCTACCTCTCAAACAAGCTTTGTATTTAGCTTCCAAGGATGTGACAGGAAGAATTTCACACCCCTTTTTTAAATTCATAGAATCACAAAACATGTATTTAAGGTGAAAGAATGGAGTCAAATTTCTGAGTGGAATGCAACACTATAGCTAAGCAGTAGAAAAAGTAACTAAATTGAAATATTTTTCATGTTGAAGCATTTTTATTTTGTCTTTTCAAATAATCATCCTGTATTCTCTGTATGCATTTATGAACTCTTTACTCCTAATTTAAAGATAATATTTATTAAAAGATGTTACTTTAACCTGTGTTATAATGCACTGCAATCATACAAATATAAACAATGCCTTTTTTCATGATTTAGTCTTTATGTTAAGTGTATAGGACCTCAAATTTTAAAAGCTTTAGATATAATGGGCATTTCGTTCCCTGTTTTAGAATTGTTGCACAACTCACCTCCTGGGACAGACTCATAAGTGATGTCGCAGCGGTACTATGGCCACTGGTAGCAGATGCCATTGATACTCCTATTTCTGAAGGATCTCTGCCAAGAACCGCTCCCAGCTTGAGGATGTAAACACCAGTTAGCCTTCGCAGAGATTGCAGCTTGAGCCTCAGTTCTGTGAGACGTGTCCATGTATTGCTTGCTCTTTCTGGGGCTTCCAAATGCCTTAGGAGTTGGTCGGCTGCTTCCTGTAGGGACATGACACGTGGCTCGCACCTCTCAATCTCGCTTCTCAGCTCCTGTAATGTATACAACTCATAAACTCTTGGATACCCTTCAAACAATTGTGGCTTAAATGGTAATAAATACAGGGAGACGTACAAAAACTATGTAATTCCTACTGTCCCATATATATGAATGTATCAAGCATATACTACTCAAAAAAAATAGGCAAAAATAGAAGTGAGACAGAATATTGACCAATAGAAGGTCGTTCATATAAATGTTTTTTTAAGAGTGTATAAATTTCTAGTTCTTGTTTGGGTGTATCAGGGACTTATTTTTAATATTCAGGATAGCCAATGTTTTCTTGTCACTTTGTGTTCAACCAATAAAAACTATTTGCGCGGATGAATACAAAAAAATGGCGGTGTTGCGTCAGAGAGACGCCAAGGACTATTTTCATTAGCGTCTGTGTGCTCAAGATGATAAGACGTGTTTCTGATAGCGTGTGAACATGGAACTTTCACCAAACTTTTATCCAGTGTAGATTCTACTAAATCATGATTGTGAAAGTCTTTGATTAATTAATATGGTGCTAAGAGTGTAAAATAACGAAGTGTTAATGAATAAATAAGTTGTGATAAAGGATCATTGATTTATGCATTCCATTCTGTAACCACGACCCTGAAGATAGGAATCGCGTCTGCTATCACAATATTTCATCTTTCAGTAAGAACATTATTCCTGCTGCTATATGTAATAATCTTTATAAAAACAGCACCAGTAGTAAATAATCGTTCACCAGAAAATATAGGGAAATAACTTTTTAATGCACCACCTAAGGGCAATAAAAGCTATAGAGCAAAGAGAAATATGCATTAGCCATTAGCACTATGAAGAAGTGTGATAGTAGTTTTATTAACAGGGGCGTTGCAGCGATTAAGAGTCCTATATTCAGGGCGTTAATTGGGTTAGCAGATAATATGATAGCGGCAAATGACGTATTCCCAATAAGTATTCAAATTTCCGCCACAAAATCATCATTATTATAATGCAGTAACAATATTACAATAAATAGCTTCAATTTTCACAGTTTCAACTGTGGTGAGTTTCCAGAGCTATTCAATTCATAATCTCTGTGTCTCTTTGATATACCAAGTTCAAGATATATTCTGTAAAGGTTACCTATTGTTTTAAATGTGATCGCACGTAGCAAATAATATTCCACGATCCTTAATGAGATATTTCTTGGCAACACAATCCAATATTAGTGATTGCAGATTCATAGCTATACTTTACATCATCCAAATATATGTCCATTTCACACGATGTTTCAGTGAATAGACTTTATGGGGTACCTTGTTTATTTTTCTCTTTGATACGCGTCTAGCAACTGCCGCTTATCTTTTCGTTATATGTTGATCATCCCATATTGATCTTAAGAGGTTACGATCGACGTTGGGCATGTTTTCCATGGCCCAATAGCTTCAGGATAGAGGATGTGATATATAACCTTGATTAAGGAAATTGAAGCTATTAACAGTGAAGCAACAAGATTCTAAAGTAAGAACAAATTAGAAGCTAAAAACTTCACTTATCTTAGTAATATTGCAAGTTCTTGGTGCAAAGCTGACTTAAGTTTCGAGTTGACTCCAACTCATTCTCAAAGCTATACAAACAAATTTGCTACCAAAGCTACAGATGTTCATTTTAATCACTAATCTCAATCACAAAAAACAGATACTGATGCTCATTTTAATTACTAATCTCTGGAAACAAAAATCTATAAATACAATCTATAGAAGGTGTTTCAAAATTCATAACATTTGATTTGGTTTGGTTTAAGGGCGCTCAACTTCTAGGTCATCAGCGCCCTTAAAAGATTCATGGCAATAGCCAGACATAAATTTCACTTAAAAAATAAAAATACTAGCAACAAGAAAAGTTTACAAAGGCAAAAGGCAGTGGCAATAGCCAGATATGAAACAAGGTGATAAATACGTCCAAAAGCAGTAACAGATAATTAAAAAAAAAAAAATTTAAATCCTCAAATTGATATTGCACTCCGCTAAAAAATTAAAAACTCTATCAACCGCTGTTTTGTCGTCCGCTAGGACCTCTGCAAGTCTGGCAGGCAGCTGCAGAGAATCCCAAAGATGTGCTGAGAGCAACACTCTAGCAACACGTGGCGAACTGACAAAAGGTTGTCACACAGCGGACATAGAGGCGCAGGGTCCCTTTTAAATAGGTAACCATGCGAAAAATTGCAGTGGCCTATTCTTAATCGAGCCAAACTAACCTCCTCGCGACGAGATGTGCGACAGGAAGTTACCCAGTTTATCAGAAGTTCTTTCACTTCTCTAAGCTTATTACCGCAGAGAGTTGACCACTCGTCGTGCCAGGACGACAGCACCGCTCTCCGCACTTCAAGCCTAAAGTCTTCCGAAGTAACACGTGAGATGGTAATACTGGGTTCTGTAGTTGCCGTCTTTGCTGCTAAATCTGCCATTTCATTCCCCGGCAAACCTACGTGACCGGGAATCCATGCACACACCACGTCAACACCAGAAGCGTGTAAAACATGGAGGGAATCCTGGATACGCTGTACAATAGGGTGGGGGTTGTACAACTGACAAAGGCTCTGCAGTGCACTAAGGGAATCGCTCAAAATCAGGCAGTCACCTAATTTACGACGGCGAATATACAAGACGGCTCGATAAATTGCATAAAGCTCTGCAGTAAAAATGGTTCCTGCACCAAGAACTTGCAACATTACTAAGATAAGTGAAGTTTTTAGTTTCTAATTTGTTCTTACTTTAGAATATAACCTTGATACTCACATTATATATGAAATTTACAAATATTAGGTGGATACAACTTGAAATTTGAAATACTGACATGAATTTTCTCATTAATTCATTTGGACATATAATTCCTGCCACAGAAGTACCTAATAAACAATGCATTTTATAGTATTGAAGAGTTTAAGTTTTTAATATCAATTAAAGTCAGAGTGTGCAAATAATGTAAACACAGTCTGTAAGACATGCTGTTTGTAAAAACTGTACTTATGACATATCCTTTGAATATGGACCATGTGGATGAAATGAAATGAAAAAAATGGAAGTGTATAATCATGGGTGGTCATCAGTGCCCTTTTACAATAAAGAACAGATACAAACACAGTTGTATGTGATAACCAGTGGCTGGGAATTATGCAATTACCCAGCCACCCTTTGCCCACCAGCTCAAGGATAGTATCCATCAGACTGTGTTCAGGAAGACCATGTTTGGGCATTTGGCATAGGCTATCTCACCTCTTAGTGGAGCCCAATTGAGAGTGTGGCGCAAATCCTGTACCATACATACTAGGTCCCTGTATGTGTGTCCATGCATGGATTTGATTTGGGTTTCTTTCAAACACGTGCCAAAAAGCTTTTCAAGAAAATCCCCCCCTCCCCCCACGCTAAACTATCTTGTTAGGAGTATGAGTGCACAGACTTCCAAGGCAACTTCCTGGCGTTAAACTGAAACATAAGTTCCTGTACCATTTTCCTCTATAGTGCATAGTTTCATAAATAAAAATTAAAACTGGTCATAAGTGTGATTGCAAATATGTCCCCACTGCATTGTCTACTTCTGCAATTAGAACGAGGTAGAGCTACAAAAGATGCGTTATTTATGTCTTTACCATATGTTGCTAAAATGATTCATTTAGCCACAAAATGATATGAAAGGACTGGATTCCAGCGTGTCTATTGGAATAAGGTCATGGGCATATGCTCGGCAACCCCGTAACATTAGCGCATGAGAAGCGCAGAAAGTGAGAGAATGTTGATAGTACAACTACCCCCGTGATATCCATGCTCAACAGGAGGTTCTGTCAATGCTTCAGGTGCATTAAATACATTCAGAACTATGGCAGTCTTTACAAATCAAGAGTATTTAGATATGCTTCTTGCTTAGGGGAAAACCAATTGCAACACACGTAAAGCACAATGCTTGATGATCTTCGCACACGTGTGTTTGAAGCAGCCCTAGAGATTGAGTAGAACACAGAAGCTCTAACGAGGGTAGGGCAAACTTGGCTAAGAAGATGCGATGCCTGCATAGATTCTCACGGAGCACATTCTGAACATCTACTGTAAAAGACATCTTGTTGAGTTTGCAGTTACTGACCATTAAGAATTTTCTTCTTCTTCACGTCTTAGGTCAACTAGGCTGTTCCGGCTCCAAAGTCGTGTTCTTTATAATAGATTTTCCTGTTTAGCAAAAGGTGGCTGCTTTTAATTACACAATTACACGAATTACGTATTTCCATGTTTAACATTTGAAGTTGCTATCCTAGATCATCAGACTACACTTTATGCATAGCCTCTTATGCAGCTTTTAGTTTAGTTCTCGTGAATACGATTGAACAGCTTAAAAGCAAACCACCCCATCCCTCATTACTGGCATTAGCTGACAAGAAACACACAGGCACGTGGTGAACCGGATTTCAAGCGTTAGCCTAGTTTAGACTTTCACCTGTTGCAGGTGTGAGCGCATGCCTGGTCAAAAACCAAAACAAAACATTCAGCCTGTGTTGCCACACTGTGCAGATAATGTATTCAGTAATGTTTGATTATCTCCTTTAACTTTCAAGATAGATGGAGTTGTTATTGGACTTTATTGTTATACTGCTCGCAAAAGTTAAAGGCATGTGAACGCTGGCCAATGCTCAAGCGGAGCGCTGTTGCCAAGCGTAGTGTGTGTACCCGCAGAGGTTCTGTGCATAAGAACGTGTACCAGATTCGGCAGTGCTGGTAGGAGGGCAAGCTTAGGATTCGCTGGAGTCTGCAGTACGGCCCGCCTCCATATGCCTTTAACTTTTGCGAAGATTATAGTCATATTTGGATCTCCCAGCGCACGAAGTCTGCACACTCATACCCCTAACACCCTGTATATATGAGAGGTAGAATTGGAACTGAAAAATTTAATGCCACAGCTGGGATTTGAACCACAGACCCTTCACTTACCAGGCGCTCTAACCAATTCTACCTGTCAAACATTGCCCACTCATGGCTTATGTATTTAAAAACATCAGCAGTAAGTTTGCTGGCATAAATTGTGTGTGTGCGTGTGTGCGTGCGTGTGCGTGTGTGCGTGTGTGTGTATTATTCATAATGTCAATATCTCATATACAACACTTTTATCATTAAATCATTTTTAAGAATTTGAAGAAATAATGAGAATTTTTCTCTGTGAGGTTTAGTCTGATCTTCAAGTTGCATCCTTGAAATTGTATATCAAATTTTGTGTGGAATAAAATATTCCCTCTACTTAGTATAAACATGAGTAAAACTGTTTTCAAGGCATTCTGTCTGCTATGAAGGTGGCTCACAAACTAAATATAAGATACTTACATGGAATTTAGTGTATTTAGTCTCCAGTTCTTCAATGTCACCAGCAAGGTCAACTGGCTCAGTCTGTCTGATTGAATTCTCAGTCTTCTCTAACCATACAACCAATTCATCAATTATACGGTGGAACTCATGATTCTGGAAAAGTCCAAGCCATTCTTAATTGTAACCTTTGTTGTGTGAGTGCCAGAAACGTAAGCAAGTAAGTAAAACCTTGGGCAACTGGTGTCATTACCTCCATGAGTGCAGTTTGCAACTGTGTTTGCCATACTGCAGCGGCTCTGCACACAGCGTCCCAGCGACTGTTGGTGGTCTCCAGTCTTGCTCTCAACTCGTCTGCTTTCTCAACATCTTCTGTATGATCTGCGAGGTGAGCGCCCACAATGTTTAATGAAACAACAATGCTCTTATGGCTGTCCAGATCCATGAGGAATTCCTGCAACAATTCAGGCATTTCTTTCTCACAAGCACTTTTATTTTGTAATCGTAATAATAATGATGATAATAAATAAAAATAATAACAACAGTAACAGTAGTAGTAGTAGTAGTAGTAGTAGTAGTAGTAGTAGTAGTAGTAGTAGTAGTAGTAGTAATAATAATAATAATAATAATAATAATAACAATAACAATAATTAATAACAATAACAATAGTTAATAACAATAACAATAGTTAATAATAATAATAATAATAATAATAATAATAATAATAATAATAATAATAATAATAATAATAATAATAATAATAATAATAACAACAACAAAAAATGATTACATAGACTTGCACAGCTTTTGTTCATTACTTTTTGGTTTCTGGTATGGGCCACATCTTGACCTTTTTAAGTAATAAATTATGCCAACATTTCGTCGCAAAATTATGTTCCGCCTATTCAATGGGCGACTGCAAAAAATACATCCAATTAGTCCCAGCCTACTCTGACTGTCCTTGTCCCATCCCACTCGTAATCCTATTGGTTTCTTCTCCTCCAATAGAAAGTTGACCTGCTAACAGGGTCTTCCATATCGTGTTGAGTGGTTTGTCTGTGTCACGGTTCAGACTGCTCTTTTCCTTAAATATTTTTATGCTTTCCATCACTATTTGATGAGAGAAATTGTCACAGATTGCTAAAATTTTTGAATTGTCAAAGTAAATGTGGTGGCTGGTGTTTTCTGCATGTTCCTCGATGGCATAATCTCTATTTTATTTCTTAAATAAGCCAACAAGACATGGCCCATACAAGAAACAAGAAAGAACTAATGGACAAAGGTCATGGAAGTCTACATAATTAGAATTTTGTCATTTATTTACTACTTCTGCATGATGTTCGTCATTGACTTGTAGATGCGGTTTAGTTCCAAGTGCACTGGATTGATCTGTGAATTTGAGAAAACGAAACAAGGTGTAATAATCTTGGTGCGGTTTTTTTAATTATATTATGGATGATGGTGCTGAGCTTTTGACTCTTTTGTTATCTCGGGTCGTGGTACAGGGCGAAATAATGCGGACACAGGATATAACTTTTTCACATTCTATTTGCACCTTTTTCGTTGAATATTACGTGTGACACTTCAGTTAACATTCCTTACACATGAACCGACTTCAACGTTTTCTTCGCATTACTTGTCGTTTTAAATCACACTTTTAGCGTCTAAACCTGCACATATCAAAAACACGTCTTCTCTTCCTAGATGCTAGGATGCTAAGACGCTAAAATCTAGCATTTTCTTTTAACAATGCATGTGTATCCATATGTATATATGTTCATTTCCTATGGCGTCTCTTATGACGTCATCTTACATGTTAAATAGTTCCCGGAATGTTGGGGAAGCGATCTCAATGTATCCTCTCAACACTCTTAAAATTAAATATAAAATAATTCTTATAATTATACATATTAAATTTGAATATATTAGTTAACATTAATGATGTTATTAAACAAATATTGTTCTCAACAATGTAACAATGGTAATACACTCTCAGTACTTACAAATCCTTACCAACATGAAAAATAAACTATATTTACAATAAATATTTAATAAATACTTTCTTTTCGGGGCCTGACCACATATTGTCTCAATCATAAAACAAATAATGCAGAATTCTTGGGAAATGCAGCTGTCCACATCCTGTTATCAAAAATAAGGCATAGAATGCAAATAAATGCATGTTTAACCTCTTGAGCGATGGCATTTAAAACGTCCGTGAGCTGAGAACTGCTACCCAATATCCAGCGCAGGGCATTTAAAGTGCGTCATATATACACAGCTATATTTTGTGTAAATATTAAGTTATTTTAATGAAACAAAAACTGGTATAAAACTCGTTATTTGCAGTATAAATGTACGTCATCAGCAAAGTTGAGTTGTATTTACAAAATGTTGAAATGGCACAATTTTGTTTCACTGTGGTGAAAAGTCAACTTTGCTCTGTCGAACGCAACTAATATAAGTTCTCGGAAAGAAACAGTAAAGAAACACCCATTGTATGTGTGGCTTATGCGTCAGCATACTGTGTAATAAATCGCTACTGCATGCGTGGTCTCTTGAGTCATCAGAATAGATCAACATTGCAACTTTTGCTTATGCGAGTTTCGTAACTTAGTAGAGTCCGTGTCTTTCTTTGTTGAAATACATACGTATACTTTCCTGCTTGTAGCTGAAGGGAGAAGTGGTATAAAAAGATATCTTTGCACCAACTGGATATAACCATATACAATTGTTTGGGGATTTGGACAGATCTCTAAACCCACACAGGGCAATGACCAACCTTGACTTCCGACTATAAATAGCTCGCAGCCTAATTGAACAATACCATGATGGGGGTTGAAAATCCAAAACCCCTGCATCCCTCAGACTTCAAGGAAAACATTATCCTAAAAGGATACCACCAACAGCAAAGAAGTTCCGCCCATCTCGAAAGTGTTTCGTGTGCCGCAAGAAGGAAATTCGCGAATGTGGAGATGTACCTACCCTTATGTGTTTATCCCTGTTTTGAGGTAAATCACTTCAGAAAGAACATATTAAGGTAAGCCAATAAAGTATATAGACTTTACTTAAATGTTTCATAAAGGGAAAATTAAAATAAGTTGAGTTGGATAAGGGATAAATAAGGGTTAAATGCTTAACGCACAGGACGTGTATACACGTCCATATCGCTCATCCGTCATTTTAAATGGACGTGATTTCATGCCCATATCCCTCAAGAGGTTAAAAGTGGAGCACTGTCACGTGTATGGAACAGTACTTACCCTGTGATCCTGAATAACATCTTCAAGTTGTTCAATATTTCTGGGAGGGGATGCCTGACTGCTCTGGGTTCCCTCGGCAAATTGCAGCCACTGTTCTAGTCGCCACAGATCATTGTCAAGTTGTTGCCAATTTCGCCGTGAACACAACGGGCATGTCAGACGTGCACTTTCACTGTAAAAGCAAATACATAAGTTAAGTCCAAGAGGAAACTTATGCTCTAGTTCTTGCCTTGCTAGGAAATTCAGCTGGTCCTCCTTTGTTTTTTTTTTTCTGGACTGGATCTAAATTACAATTTTGCATCTGAGGATTGAGGGTAAGTATGCCTTCGCCGGTCTTACTTTAAACTGCAATGTAAACAGCAGCACGTGTTACGAGTAATGCTACATTGGTTGATCGCACTGCACAACTTCCTGTCAGCGGACACAAATGAAAATATAGTGTCAACTAACATACAAAATAGCAAAAACTAAAAAGAATTATTTGCAAAAACAGTTTTAAAATCTTACACTAAGAATAAATGGAATATTAATATTAAAATTTAGTATTAAATGTAATATGAAATACATGTGCATGGACCCATAGAAGGAAGTGAAGGAATGAAACATACTGTTTGTTCAAAATGGCATCTGCCGTGCAATACATTGCCAAGGAAAACCATTACAAAAGCAAATTGTTTTAAAGGTATTTGTATGACCATATGATAAGTTGTGCCCAATTGCAGCCAATCATAGCGGCCCATGGGGGAATAGAATTTTGCACTTTGTTTACATTGCAGTTTGAAGTAAGGCTGGCGAAATTGTAGTATAAAACAGTATTGGGAGAGCACAGAAATCTCAAACTCCAGTCCTTCTTCAAATGTTAATACAATTATTGCACAGGCTCTTTCAAAAGTTGCTTCAAACTTCAAAATATAATAAATCTAATAACATTTCAGATAAATTAATGTTAAAGGTGTTCCTGTGTTGAACAATTCAGTACTTATACCTAACATTACAAAATATCATTCCTTCTAGAAAATGTTCTTCCAAAAGCTTATTACTTTATCACAAGCATAGTAAGTGAAGAAGGTACTGCAATAAACCCAAAAATTTGAAACTGAGATTTCAATTTGTACAAATGTTTATCTCAAGTAACACCAAGAAGATATAGGAATAAGAGTTTGTAAGAATGGTTAGTACAAGAGTAGAGTCATGTAAGTGCAACACATCAGATTTTTTTTTTAATTCCTCCAGCAAGAAAATGGAAACATCAAAAGATGTTCAAAGTCAAAATGAAAGCCGCTGTGCCAACTGGCATCAAAAGCAAGTACAGTGGATAAAATAATCAATATTATGTGACAATTTGTTTCAACTTTTGGCTGCCAAATGATATTTTCATGTCTTTCCTAACAGTTTAAAGTCTGAAGCAACTTTTGAAAGAAATCATATTTTATTTTTTAAATGCTTTGGGTTGCAACACTGGTGTTCTGATCCTGTAGCTTGAAATGTTATTCTCACTTTTATATATCTACAAAATTGTTAAAGGATTATGAATTATGCCAAGTCAGTGAAAGGTAACTTTGCAGTAGCTAAATCCTAAAATAGTATTCAGCAAAAAGCAAATTCATTCAAAAACGTAGTGGGATTTTCCTTTTCCCAATTCTCAGTTCAATAAGAATCCACAAACACAGAGGCCCAACATTTTAAATTATGAACTAACTACTTATTTAAGTTTGTTTTATTTTGTTAAGACTAAAACATCAAATGCAAAGAATTTCCATGTCAGAAGCTTTTCGATGATGTCCATTTGGCTTAAAATTTGCACAAGCTAATGATGAAATAAGCATAGAAACCAAATTGTTAAAACCAGTAATCATTGCAGAAAAACTTATTTTACATAACCTAAAAATAATGATGAGCTTGACATTACATCAGGAGAAAAAGCTTTCTTTAAGAGTTTTAAGAATTTTGAAGTACACAACTTCTTGTTCCGGGGGCAGCATTTCTACCTCACTCATTCAAATCTTGGTTGCAATTAATTACCCAGGGAAGATTTCTTTTGAATTTTTCCTTATTTTCACAGGGCAAATTACTAGGGTTATCAGGTGTCTGCAAACATGTTTACCTTCTCTTTGATATCGGAAGAAATTTCTGAAAAATTTGGAATGTCCTACCAATAAACTCTGTGCTATTTTCTCACAAATATCCACACCACAGTAAATGAAATCTATTTTTCACACTTCATTAATTTTGATAGTCTAGTGCTGGGAAAAGTTGTATACTTTCTATTATACTTGGCGCCAATTAAGAAGGAGATTGACAGATGTTGACCATGGGTGGAAGTGTATAAATAAATGGGAGGGGATGGATGCGTCTTAGAGACAGTTATGGCAATGAAAGGAAGGACCAATTAGAGCTGTGGCATTTCCATAGCAACAGTATATGCAAGGGCCCTGTTGCCAATATGTAACACGTGAGCATGTGGATGATGAGGAACCTAGTAGTAACATAAACTGCTTGAGTTATGTTCTGCTATTGCTGCATATAAACAAATAATGTCTTTCTGTAGCCCGAGCTTGCAATGCTTGCATCAGTAGAGACTGCCTGTGTGCTGACAAGTTTGTGCGCATCATTCTATTTGTGTGCTTATTTGCCTTTTATTTATGTGTGTCTGAGTCTATGTATCTGTGTGTGTGTGTGTGTGTGTTACAAACTTTTGCAATTATGCTAAAAAACATCAAAAAATAGTGACAAAGATAGTGCTGCCAAATGAAACATTGAGTATAGTCATGAACCAAATAAAACTGTATTTGGTAAAGGTATTCCAAATAAATGACAAGTGCAGGAAGTATGCTCTGCAAGAGAACATTTCGAAGACGAGAAATTGAACAGGGTGCCAGGCTCTCGCATGCTGTAGGAGTCAATAAGAATAAAAGTGATTCAGATATCAGCGGCATTTTAACATTAGAATAAGTATCAACATTTCACAGGTAGGTCTCTTTTGTTAACTCAAATCTATACACTAATATATACTTGCACATTCTGTCCTTTGAATGTAGATTCAGTATTTTGCCTACGAATATAAATATGTGCTCAACATCCAATCTTCTTCATACACATAATCATACCACACTCTATGTGGTCACCTAATGACCAAGTTGTCGACGGGCCCTTAAACCCAACACACTCACTCACTCACTCACACTCTATGTGGTCACGATAAGCAGCGTCACCTCTCCCTCACCATCAATCCATTTCTTGGTTGGCGCCAATTCTAACTACTGCACGAGTTAATTTTTCAATTACAAATGTATGCAGCGGTTTTTTATGAAATCAAACACAGATGTAACATAGTAATGAAACATACCATAAACTGCAATTTGTAATGTACTTTCTTAGCCAAAAATCAATATCCTTTTTTCTAATGTGAATGCGTTGCTTCCTTCTTGAATGAATCATTTCAAATGTGGTGGTGATGTGCTTGAGTTTGCTAGAGTGCCAAAAGGCTTGCCAAATGGATACCATTTCCAAACTTCGCAACTATATTTAACATGTGACATTGTGAAAGGGAACATCTGTGTGCTTCAAAATTCTCCCTCCTTTTCTCAACTTATGTAATTCAGAGTTATTTTTACTGATTTCATGTTTTGTTTTCTTAGTGACAGCATGTGCTTCAGCTTCTGAAAACACTTTGATCTCAAAAATATGCTGTCTAAAATCTACATTTCAAATAATAAATTGCAATAAGAAATTACATTCCAAGCCCAGAGTGATCACCACAACTATCCAGGCATTGAACATGCTATAACAAGCTAACTGGCTTTTTCATTGCTGATAACAAGTCTTGCTTTTAAGAATTTTGCAGGTGACTATGTAAACTTAAAATATCATTATAAAATATGCTAACAATGTTTAAATCCAGATATTAACTCCACAGTTAGTATTTTTAATGCTAATTTTCCTTACAAACAAATAGATCAAATCTTTCATGCCAAAACCAATCTCAAAATTTTGGTTACAGAAATAACACCATAAAAATCCCATGTAAACACCCACATGACTTGCTTTACCAATTACAAATTTGTGCACACCTATTTAATGTTATATATAAAATTATTATTTTATTTGAGTTACTTATCTAAGAAATGTTTTAAATTATGCAATTAAGTGCTTAGTTAAATAAACTATGCAGAAACATCTTTGAGTCAGTTTAGTAGTAGAAATTACTTCTTGCAATGAAAAGAATTAAAAAGTTTCAAGCAGGTCCATCAGTTCTGGGAAAGTGCTAACGTGTGAATAAAATACTTTAAAAAATGACTAATGTTAGGAAGAAATTCAACAAAATATGTATGAGAAGTAGAATCAGGATTGAAAAATTCAATGCCATAGCTGGGATTTGAACCATTGATCTTTCTGCTTCAAGCGCGGCTGTAGCTGTGGCATTGAATTTTTCAGTTCTGATTCTACCTCTCAAACACTGCCTACACACGGCTTGTGTGTTTAAAAACCAGCAGTAAGCGGACTGGTACAAGAAAAATAACAAAATGTGTATTTTAACAAACTATATTTTTGCTGTAGCAAGATTTTGTTTATCTACTTTGAATTCCCAGAAATTCAATCAAAAAAGAATTATCAGCCTATTCACAGAAAATTCCCTTGGGGAAGATGGTACAATTTTCTGGAAAATCTTTGCCTGGCATGATTAAATAATACATGGCTAAAGTGTATTTTTTCAACTTTTCATTTTTACTTTCTCAACGCATAGTAAGTAATGTAGCCAGCAGTAGTAGCACATACATTGCAGGATGTTGGAATTGTGTAGTTGGCAATGCGTATCACATCAGAATGATAACTCCTGGCAATACATGTACATAGATGACAATAGGTGGGAAACTCTATTCTCATTCAAAATGGCAAATTTGGACAACTTGCACATGTGCCATTTCATATTAGGATGAAACAAATTAATTTATGAATCACATAACCTGAATCAACTATGGAATCGTAAGCTCATGCATTTGTGCAGTACGTGAATAACCTTAAATCAGAATATATTTCACTATGTACGTTTATGAAACAAATGCAAAGTTTTATAAGTCACTTGCCTCATGTGATTAACAAACGGAATGCTTTAAACGTTGCATGTTACCGGAAATAATTGTCATAAATTACTGGTGATTTCAACATTTTAAGTACAGATTTCCAATAATAACAGCCAAAAGGAATAAGGAAATAGGAAATCTTCCCCTCGTAGCATTTTCTGCTATTGTCACGTCTCCTTTGTTTACATTATTCCACTATTTAGTTCATGCTTCTATTACATTGTTTCAGTTTTAGATAGTGCTTCCTCTCTGGTTCACAGCTGCCAACCTCTTTGTCCAGTAGCATATTTTTTCTTGTCAAGTTGGCATGGTTTTGAGATATTGCGCATCAAGAAGCAAGTATTTGGCAACATTACCAAAAAAGTATTCTTAGAAAAAGGTTCACAGTGTGAACAGCACAACTCCAAAAGAAAAAGTAGGTCATATACCAAAGTTGGTATTTAAGTTCAGGATCTTTTCCCAGCAGGCAACATGAATGCTTTCAAACAGATAACCCGACATCTAGTTATTCATTACATGGAAAATGCTTCAAAAATGTTGATTTTCTCAAGAACGACTTGATTTTGATTTAATTGCCGTAAATTTTGATATACTCATGGCAAGTGAAATGTATATCTTGACTTTTCTGGGAATAGCTTCCACAGTCCTTTTCATTCTCAATGAATTTTGCATAACTCAAAACTGCTAGAGATAGACAAAATCTTCGTACCACACAAAAAATGTAGACCTCATTAAAGTACACAATTTATGTCAAATAATATTTTTTTCTTTGCAAAGATAACCATATATCCCTTGTTATCGCCTTGAATTTTCAAATGTTTTTATTTTTTTACAAATAGGAAGTAGTCATTTGTTTTCTTTTAATCTCCTGGCAATGCAAAGAGAATAAAATTTCAGTCATTTACACACAGACCAGCTCTTGAAAGATTATTTGCTTAAAGCCTACAAGGAAATAAGTAATAACACCATTTCTACAAATGTTTTGTCTGTATTAGATCAGAGAATATAGTTTTAGAAGAGCAAATCTGATTTTTTTGGACATAGTCTTCCTTCCCCACATGGTTTCTTCATAGGTTAGAGCATGAAGGATTTGATATTTATGCTGTCACTATACTAAACATTTCTCTTAACTTTAAATTGTACTGCACCACTTGTATGTCTCCAAGAGGCACAGTCACACACAGTTAAAATATTAGAATATAAATGTTTGTCACTTAACTGTTCACAGATAAAATAGTAAGCATCAGCCAAGGAAGACCTGTGGACAAATTCAGGAGCAAAAGCGATAGATAAGCAATAGAGAAAAACCAACACCAGAGAAATAGTTATAGTTCTTGTACAAAATCTACTCAATATTACTTTAGCTGGTTATTGCACTGCAGCCAGGGCCAAATTCACAGTAAGATACACTACAAGTTGTTTAAAATATAGTTAAATACAGTCAGAACAGCTTCCATATTACACAACAGTATAAATATGTAAAACCTAATCACTAATAAAACAAGACAAAAGGTAGAATCAGAATTGAAAAATTAAACACAAAGAAATACACAAGAAGTTTTTAACTGAGCAAAGTTTTTACAATTTACGAGGGTAATTCAAATATAAAGGATAATTGTTGCATATCACGGAGGAAGTAGTTCTGAGCGGGGCAGTGGAGTGGGGGGTTGAAGGTTAGTGTGTTAGGGAGCGGGAACTAGCTTTGTTGGCTGCTTCGCTAGGTTCTGGCGTCAGCACAGCCATGAGTGAGCAAGAGGTTCCTTCGTCTGTTGCGCAACGCATTATTATCAAGTTTTTAACCAATGAAGCGGTTAAACCTTAAGAGATTTTAACTCGTTTAAGGGCACAGTTTAAGGACACTACACTGTCACAGAATCAAGAGTTTACTTGGGCCAGACAATTTAAGGGTGGCAGAGAATTTGTGGAAAACGAAAGTCATGCTCGACGCCCAAGGTCAAATCTCACAGATGACAACATCCGTGCCGTTTGAGAGCTCCACTGTTGAAGGAATCACATCAGAAGTTGGTTGACTTTCTTCATGATCGACGTACAGTGACTGCAGCTTACTATTGCCAATTGTTAAGGTCTGTAAAAGCTGCCTACTGAAGCAAAAGACGTTGTATGCCCATCCTTCTCCAAGACAGCACTATGCCTCACACCGCCAATTTGACAATGGACACAATGGCGGACATGCACTGGGAAACCCTTGAACACCCTCCCTATAGTCCAGACTTGTCCCCCCCCACAGACTATTTTTTGTTTGCACCCATGAAAGAATCGCTTGGAGGGAAACATTTCGAAAGCAATGACAACATCGAGGAGCATTTGTGCATTTGGTTGGCGACACGCCCTCAAACTTTTTTTGAAGAAGGAATGTTCAAGCATCCGAAACGTTGGCAAAAATGTGTATAGTGTGAAGGAGGCTATGTAGAGAAATGTTGATATAGCCACTTGTGTATATATTTATTCAATAAATATTTTTAACCAAATTACCCTTTATATTTGAATCACCCTCGTATAAGAATTTTATAACCGTCATATTGGCCTGAAAATAAGCAGCACTTTTTAACCACATTTGAACCACAAAAGTTGTCTTTTGGCATACCCTCATGCTCATTTACAACAATACAACTAGACACATACATACATACTTGAAAGGATTTGAATTAATGAAAATGTTTCTCATTGAAGCTGTTCGTTTTGAAGAGCTCTATCTAATGGTAGCCCATTTAACACACCATTTCCTGTTATGGTTGATTGATGAAATCAAGCTCAAGTAAAAGTTCATTTATTGTACAGCCAGTAGGTCTCTGCCCTGACGTTTCACAGCTGTGATGAGTTGGAGGGCGAAGGTTAACGTTGCCAACATATAGTAATGAGTTTCGGAAAATGGATTCTCAATATTATCTGAACAATGAAATTATATATTTATCAAGTTGAAAACATTAAAATACAGGTTTTGGTTTTACTTTCATGCAACATCGTTACACCACTATTGTTACATTTGTTATGGACAGTAGCTGTTACTTTTGGCAATACTGGATGCGAGTAACACTGATTAAAACTTTCTGCTAGCACCAATCAGCGCTCTTGCTGCTAGGCATGGCTTCCAAATGTAGCACCGTGTTGCCAAATCCATTTTACAAGGACCAAAGTGTTTCAAATACTTTGGTTTTTGTGCTGGTTTTTTTCCGATAGATAAATGGTATAACAATTGTCTCCATATTCTACTGTTCTGTGATCACTTATATGCATACTGTCCACATAAATTTACAAAGTAGCAATGCCATCTGTAGATGTGTGAAATGTTTCAAATAGCCTGTTTGAAATTCCCACTAAAGAACTGGCAATGCTGCATCACAAGACCTTGAGAAATGTCAGAGCCAGAAATCCACTGGCCGTACAATAGTTATAAATATTTTGATGACGATGCAATTTTAAGGGCATTCAACTACTTGGTCATCAGTGCCCTTTTAAAATGGATCATGGAAAAAGCCAGAAATAAATTTCAATATTTTTGTCTCCAAAATTGTTGTTAGCTAATGCTAGATTTCTGACAATGAAGTCATTAATCCTCTTCCTCTCCAATATTATTTATTCTGAAATAAACTGCCATGGGTGGTCTGGTTCATTCATATAGAAGCACGTCACAGAATCAAGAGAATAAAGCTATAGCTTTTATATTTTTCAACACCTACATAAGTATTCTTTAAATTCCTGCTGTAAATATGACCCTGGCTTCAGAATTACACAAAAGCATGCAAAACTTATATGCAACTCACATATCAGAAATCTGGAGAATCATATGCTATTAGTAAGAGCTGATAACATGGGAAAGCATTGCTTTAGCAGCATTAAATTACACTAATGGATAGGCAGCTGTTATTCAAGTATATGCAACGTTGGGAGCATAATGTTAATCTTTCTTTCATGAAGCAAATGCAACTCACTGCAACTGTTAACTAGCAGTGTTGAGTGTCAAAAGCAAGTAGAAATGTTAATTTCTTTAGGAGCAACAGGCAATTAGCTGCAGATCTGTGTCACCTTTCATGATCTGAAACTGCAGCTTTAGTAACTGAATAGGCATTCTACATTTACAGAAATAACACCTTTTGCTTCCAAATATGAAGGACGCACCTGCTAAAATCTTCTAGGTTCCACTTTTCCCAAATATACCGGGTGGAAGGGAAGTCATTACATTAATTTAAACCAGTGATAGATCTTGGTATTTGGAACACATTCTGTATCTTACATTTTTGTCTCTGACAGTTTCCTACGGACATGTTTTTGTTTAACAACCTGGCAACGCTGCAGATTGTGTGGGTGTCACTTTCACTAGGTCAGAACATAAACAAACATGCTTGACTATTGCTACCATGCATCTCGTGAACATAAACAAATATATTCAAGATGCTCTCGGTCTTCGAGCCAGGTGTAGTGATGAAAAGACATCAGAACCATCCACAAGCCGCCTTTGAAGATCCAACACCTAGTCAGGCCAGTTAAGGACAAACTGCTCCTTAATGTACCAGGGGTATACCGTATCCCCTGTGAATGCGGGACGCCGTACATAGGGCAAACCGGCAGGACCATTTCCACCAGAGTCAAGGAGCATGAACGGTCCATACGATTAATGCAGCCTGAAAAGTCAGGGCTGGCGGAGCACTGCTTTGAAAAAGACCACAGAGCTAACTTCAAAGAAACAACCATCGTGGCAAAATGTAGCGGTTTATGGGAACAGAGGGTTAAGGAGGCTCTGGCCATCTCCTCCGAGAAGAGTACACTGAACCGGGGCGCTGGATTGCAGTTTAGTCCATCTTGGAAACCAGCCTTAAAATTGGAAATCGACCGACTGAGAAAACACAGATTCCAACGGAGCGGTGAACCACCTCCACACTAGACTGGGTGTTTTCTACTCGGTACGTACTGGCTGACAGTACTGGTCCCTTCACTCTTGCTAGTCATTCATCCTGAAGATGGGAGAGATGTACACTCCCGAAACATCGATGTCTTTTCATCACTACACCTGGCTCAAAGCCCGAGAGCATCTTGAATATGTTTGTCGCCAGGAAAGCTTCAAATCATATTTTATAAACAAATATGATACCATTTCCTCCTATATTTACTGTGTGAGTGTAGGCCAATCACAAGTGTTATCTCTCAAAAAATTACACCACCCTGCAAGTGACCAATGTGTTTATATCCAGAGACAAGTTCAATTCCCTGACCAACCTCAACGCAATGTTGTCAAGTTACTTCACGTCTCAAAAAGCTGCTCAGAGTATTCCTTTAAGTGATTAATTATTTCGTAACCCTGTGTGATGTCCCATAATTACTGTCAAAGATGTCAGAAGTAAGTTACTCAACGCATCTTACAAGTAACAAACTTTTATCTTCGTACATTCTTGTGGAATTCTACTTACAATTTGGAACAAGAACAATTTATTTTTTCATTTTTTTTCAAAATGTCATTAGACTTTTTTGTTTGTAATGCTTCTATGAAGCACATATGGTGTCTGCAAGTGAAGCAGTATGTTGATGACAACAGCGTCACCAATGTAAATTTTAGGGCGCTCAACTACATGGCTGTCAGCACCCTTATAAAACGGACCATGGTAAAAGCCAGAAATAAATACCAATATACAATAAAAATCCTGCTAAAGGCATAAATATATATAAAATATATTGTTTTCCCCATTTGTTTAACTTGTTTTATTGGCAGTACTGCTGAAATTAATGGCTATACAGCACTGTTCTTCTGTCGTTGTCCACATTTCCCTGCACAGATAGCGCCCAACAAATCTAGCACATCCTAAGCACAAGAGGAGCCTGGGAATGTGACAAAACATTCTTAGCCATTATCCAGTCTGTAAGTCTAACGTTTAGAAAGAGTGACTGATTTAGTCATTACAGCTGGACTGCTGAAGTTAAGAACAGCAATAAGGGTGTTTATAGCGGGAAATATAGAATGCCTTGATGAAAACAGGAAACATGCCTGTGAGACTTGAAATGCAAACAGTATAACGTACTTCATGTCGCGAATTTGTTGTTCTCTTGCACGGGCTCTTTCCAAGAGTCGGTCATATCTTGTTGACAGCTCCTGTACTTCCCGCGTGCGTGCATACTCCTCAGAAACGTGGCATTCCTCCACTAGGAGCATGCTTAGGTGTTTTATCAGTTCCACAGAAGACTGGCAGGTAGCTATTGCCTTTGTCTGAAAATTACAAAATTAATGTGCTATCAGAGCTAATACCAACTCAACACTGATACCTGCTAATAAAACAATATAATTATTGTATATATATAGTTTCCACAAAAATTGTAGTGGTAAGTGGCAGTCATTTTAATTAGTCAAATATAAACATTGAGTTCATAATGTTTCTTTTATAAGTTTCATCTACTTACAGATCATAAATAGCTCATGGGCATTGTAAGCCGAAATTCCTAATTTCAGTTCTGGCTGTGATATTGAAATTTTCATTGGTTACAAAATTCATTAATTAAAAAAACACTTCAAAGTTTAGAATCTGCATTTATTTAATGGTGCTGAACAATTAGAACTATAGGTAACCTACATAGAAAAGAATATTGTTTTGCACAAGAACGCCAGAAGTAGGGAGAACATTTCCCCACTACATAACTTCTTCCTCCAGTAAGCACGTGTTAAACAGTGAGAATGTTTTCCCTACTCCCTGCCGCTTTAATCCTAGCAGTTAAATTTTTGTTATAATTTTAATACAAGATATAGATTTGAGCTTCTGTATTCAAGTGTCTTAATGGTATATGTTCAGCTATAAACATGTATACAGACCAGGTGATAAAATAGATCTAGAAATAAACTGAATTATTATAAATACAAGCAAAGATCACCAATTGGAGTGTGGAGAGAATAGCAGGGATAGTGACAATGGGTGATTGGCCCACAGCAAGGAGAAGGTGATGATGCGAGAGGCAAGAGTGGGGGAAGCAGCCCATCGTACACAATGGTAAGTTCCTGCTCAACATTCTTTTCTAATTATTTATTTATGCCAACAAACTTGCTGTTGGTGTTTTTAAACACACAAGCCATGTGTGGGCAATGTTTGAAAGGGAGAGAGGGAGGGTTTAGTTTAAGGGCACTCAACTTCGAGGTCATCAGCGCCCTTAAAAAATTCATTGCAATAGCCAGATATAAATTTGAATCAAAAATAAAATAAATTTACTAGCAACAAAGAAAATATAAAAATAAATGTAAAAAACAGTGGCAATAGCCAGATATAAAACAAGGTGATAAATATGTCAAAAAGCATAAAAAGAAATATCTAAAATTTTAAATCCTCAAAATGATAGTACACTCCGCTAAAAACTTAAGAACTCTAACAACCGCTGTTTTGTCGTCCAATAAGACCTCTGCAAGTCTGGCAGGCAGCTGCATTTCTAAAATGCTCTTTTATTCTGGTTTCTAAATGACCTTTAATTTTACCAATATAAACCCTATAACAGTCCAAGCAGCTAAATTGATAAATGCCAGATTTTTTTAATTTGGAATTTTATTCTTTTTAGAAAAGTTTAGTGAATTTTGTATATAAACAAACTGATAAATCAGCTCTGGCAGATCATTTTTGGTCATTTAATCATGAAATTAATCCAGAGGTTAAATTATTAAAACAATCAAGTTGACCTATAGATTTAATGGTTTGGGAAAAGATATTTATTTTAAAAAACAGGAACCGTATTATGAATTTTGAAATACTTCCAATAGATTGTATTTATAGGTTTTTGTTTTCAGAGATTGGTGATTAAAATGAGCATCAATAACTATGGTAGCTTTTGTTTGTATAGCTTTGAGAATGAGTAGGAGTCAACTTGAAAAATGTTAGCTGCATAAAATCTTGCAATATGACAAAGGTAAGCGAAGCTTTTAGTTTCTAATTTGTTCTTACCTTAAATGCCATCTAGATACTTATTGATCAAAGCAATATGTTTCTAAAGATAGAGGGGCTGTAAGTCTGAACTTTACTGAGAACTCTTAGAAAGGCAAATGCAAAAGAAATGAATAATGTTGCTTCATGAGTGAGTAAAACTGCACTTACCAATTGAGATGATACAGTCTGCACACCTCGACTGCCCTGCTGAGGAGTGGGGGATCTGAGGAAGTCCTCCAGTGTGTCAAGGTTGCTACTACATTCCCTGAGTGCAGCCTCTAGTTCGTACAGGTATGCATCTCGAGATGTGAGCCTTGTGAGGGGAGGTGGCAAGGTGTCTACTTGTACCTGAGCGTCCTGCTCAAACTTGAGGGTTTCCACCTGGACACTCTCGTCCACTTCCATGGGCTTCCTAAGGCCCTTCTCCTCCTGTAATGCAATTAAATAGCCATGATACCAAAGCCCTGCTTCAATCACACTTATCTCATTGCTTTCGGCTTCTTAGCCTTATCAAATTACATCGCGTACATATTCATTAGCTAGTGAAGTGGTCTGCAATAACACTAAATTAGCAACCAAATTTAATTTACATGTAAAATGGTGCATATAGTGCAAAAACTCAACTCAATAATTTACTAAATAATAAATTATATTTTCTCACAATACTTCACTTAATATATACAAAGTGATATAGACAGTGAAACTTTTCCAATATTTTAGAAGTATATGAGTTGACCTATAGAGAAACCATAGGTGTCTATAGGTTGACTCATATACTTCTAAAATACTTTACTTTTTTCATACAATATTCTAAATAAGATAAAATTTCAAAAAAAAAAATCAGACATTCATCAATTAAACTGTTTAGATTGTGAGTTGTAACCAAGTTTACATTGAAAAAACTAAACGTAATTTGGTCACCAGAGTAAAGAACCATAACTACAAATATTAAATACAAATAGATATGTCAGCTTAGCAGATCATTTTTTAACTTTTAATCATGATATAACCCAAAGTTGAATTACTAAAGCAAGCATTTAAATGGGCCTATAGGATCAAATGATTTGGGAGAAATTATTTCTTTGTATTGTAACGAATGGCAGCACCGTGGCCGAGTGGTTAGACCATTCGCCTACCACCTAGGTGGTCTGGGTTCAATGCCAGGGACCTGCATGTTATATTTGTGGTGGACAAAGCAGCGTCTGGGCAGGTTCTCCTGTTTCCCCCGCCACGCCACTCATTCCACCAATGGCACCATCATCACTTTTCCAATCATCGATTTCGCCTGCATTTCATATCATTCTCTAACTCACTTTCACACCTGGTGCTTGGCTGACCACCCACTTGTAGGTCTTCATTCTGTATGGTCCATATTTTGTCTGCTTCCCAAAAGACGTCTTAACACTAGGCACTGGCTTGTAAGTAATAAGTAAAAATACTGCAAATCGTTCAACAAATTTGTTTCATTTCAATAAGTTGTTTAATTCTGATGATCGGAGCAAGTTAAGCTCTTGAAACTGGTCAAGACTGGTTATATGTAAGTGATGTTCTGTGTTGCAATCCAACTCAGTTTTCATTATAATGTTACCACTGCCCCACCCACAACCAATGGCCACCATGTTACTCCCAGACCACAAAGGACAATACAGACTTTGTGTCAACTGATTAGCCAGCACACATACAGTATGGGGTACATACTAACAAAGTGCATCCAAATGAAGGCTCAGTGCAATGGGTGACCAAAGTTTACTTACAGCTTTGATGTCCTCTTCACAGTGCAACTTGAGAGCTGCAATTCTGGCCTTAATGTCCCTCCACAGCACTTGATACTCATCGATCATCTCCTGAATGGCAGGCAGTTCTTCAGGTTTACTTTGTTGCATGACTACCAGGCCCAACTCATCTGCCTGTTGTAGCAGACCACTGTATAATTCAAGTTCAGTCTCCAATTGCTAAAAAATAGAAACAAATATCACTACATTTAGGTGCTATCAACTGGAACAAAAATATTGAAATGTGAACATTTTGAATGTGTCAACTGTTTATGAAGCACCTTTATGCAAAGATTTCTCTGCCTTCAGAAAATAAAACTAATTACTCCTGCCCAAAAAATTTAAGGTCTCAGATTTGAAACTTTGAGGTAATTTTTAGTCACCTTTTTACATTCACCTTCACTTAAATTGTTTTAAAAAACTGGAAAGGTTTCAAGACCGTTCGATCCCATCATCAGCCGTTGGGTGACTGACGCTATCCTCTTGTTCCCTCTCTCTGCTGCCATCTGGTGTTAGATTAGATTAGATTAGATTGCGTTCTGTAGGTTCAATGATGGCCATGGTGGCAATGATGGATGATTAGGGGTGCAGAAGTTTTAAACACTTCATTTAAAGCTGAGATTTCAAAGTTAATCATTTTATTATTGTTTTTGATCATGTATATTTTTTCCCAAATGCTCAGATCTATTGGTGAATTTAGAGATTTTAACAGTTTTATATTGAGGCCAATGTTGTGGTTTTCATTCCAAAAGTGATATGCCACAGCAGACTTTTCAGTTTGTTTTAATTTTATGTTTCTCTGGTGTTCCTTTAGTCTCATTTCCTTTAGGAAATTTGAAAGAATCTTCAAGAAACTAAACATAAAACTGGCACCACAAAACAAATACAGTTTAAAAAACCTGCTGAACAAGCCACTAAACAATACTATCCCTTAGAATCTAAAATCTGGAATTTACCAGATCAACTGCAATAGTTGCGAAAAAAGCTACAAAGGAAAAACAAAATGAAATTTGGAAATCAGACTAAAGGAACGCCAGAGAAACATAAAATTAAAATAAACTGAAAAGTCTGCTGTGGCATACCATTTTTGGAATGAAAACCACAACATTAGCCTTGAAATAAAAATGTTAAAGTCTCTAAATTCACCAATAGAACTGAGCATTTGGGAAAAAATATACATAATCAAAAACAATAATAGTGATTAACTTCAAAATCCCAGCATTAAATGAAGTCTTAAAGCTCTGCACCCCTAACACCAGATGGCAGCAGGATGATGGTAGTAGAGAGGGGGGAACAAGAGGATAGGATTTTAGGTAACCTATTTTGGGTTAATTTGGAATCAAAATTATTTGAGTATCTAAATTTGGTAACTTGTTTGGATAGCTTTGAAAATAAGTTGGATACAACTTGAAACTAGTCAGCGTTTGAAGAACTTGCAATATTAATAAGATGAGTGGAGCTTTTAGATTTAATTTGTTCTTATTTTAAATTCTGTTGCATTACTGTTAATAGCTTCAATTTTCCTTAATCCTATTTTATTTTTCTTACACCAAGCCACCATCAGTGAAGACGACTGTACACCGTTTATATCAGTGACATAACAAAAAAGTGGCCACTGGCCAAAAAGAAAGCCAACTATGTGAATCAGCCCTCTCCAACACAGCGCCTGTGGTGAATTTTTCTGGAAACCTTCATAGGCAAATTTTTACTCTGATAATTTCTAATATTAATTCAAATTTCAGGACAAAACTATTTCCTTCCAAATATCCTCCTAGTACAGACCCATGGAATGTTTTTGTACACCTATACCTGTATTCATTACTTCCCTAACCAGGCCTTTTACTTTTTCCTCTCAAAAGAAGGGTGCTTTTATCATTTGAAGCAGCTGTGCTTCTATGGTATCATAAAACTTTCTACCCTAGACAAGGCAGATTTACCGACAAACATTCCCTTGTTCGATAATTTTCCCTTTCCTCAGACCTGAACTTGTCGGGGATTGGCCACAAAGTCACTTTACAAGAAGCTTGGAGAAATGTGTATATTCCAGAAAATTTGTTGGCAAGTTGCCTCAGCTATATAAGTGGGGCAGACAGTCAAATAGTGGTTGTGATGGCACCTCCTTAGGCATGAGTTAAATGTGCCTGAGCACTGAGACAGGAATTATACATTAAAATGCCACATAGAAGAGATTAATACTGTTATTCAATAAATTGGTTTGCTTAGCAAAGATATATGTAAATATCTTTTATATTTATTTATGCCAACAAAATTACTGTTGGTGTTTTTGAACACACAAGCCGTGTGTGGGCAATGTTTGAGAGGTAGAACTGGAACTTAGTCAATGCCACTGTTGGGATTTGAACCACAGATCCTCCGCACATTGTGTGGCATTGAATTTTTAAGTTCCAGTTCTACCAATGTTTAAATTATCATGATTATATTTTATAATTAAAGTCCTGGAGGTTTCAAGATCGATAGGAGACATTCAGGGTCCTTCAAGATGACGTGATTGACAGAACATAAAAGAATTGGCAAAATAGCGAATCGGTTATTGTAACTATGCGGCAACTATGTAAAATAAATAGTAACCCCATAGGGCAAATTGAATTTTAATTATTGAAGAAGAGATTCCATTGGTATTCCGATATTCAGTAAAGTAATTGGAATACATCATGTAGGAGTATAAGTGAGAGAATTAAAAAGAAGATATATGCTTTGTGAATAATTATAAGCAAAAAGAAGTGAGAAAACACTTTGTATAGAAAACACAAAGCTGCCAAATTTATAACTTTGGGCCACACAAATGTTATATGTTAAAAAGAAGATAATTTGTTGAAGTGTCTAAACAAATGATAATAAAGTTGGATTCACAAAAGAAAAAAACATGACTGTCATTAAAAGCAATAACATCACACCACAACTTGTTCACTTGCACCCATAACACCCTGTAGATAAAACTCATAGCTCAACAACATAGCTACACCAATAAAAACTGCTACAACACCTAAGAAAGTTGGACAGCACTGATGTAAATAATCAATTAGACAAAAGGTTAAAAGTTCAATTAGAGAGCCCTTCTCATACATATGTGCTGTTCTCATAACAGCAAGGAGAGTGTCAGACTAACCTCGAGCTGTTGCAAGCGTTCCCTCGGCTTTGCTGTTTGTTCTGGTGTGGCAAGATGCTGAATCTGAGTGAGACGCACATCGACTTGTGTCAGACTCACCACAGCCTTGCCATGTGCTGTCACAAAGTCTCTGTACACCTGTAACTCTGCATGCAGCCTCTGCAGGATGGTACAAGCCGTAGGATTTAACATATGCCAGCGATGCAGCATGCCACGCACCACAGATGTCAGCAGCTGCAAGTTTTCAAGTTCAATGCCACTGTCTTTCACTAGCTTGGAGTAGGTCCGATCCAGGATCACGAGGGCTGGACGATGAGATTCGACTTCTTGTAAACTTGCCTGCAACACACAAAACATTGGATACACACATAATGTTCAATGGGCTAACTACCAAGCTAAAAGCCAAGTTAAAAATCTAGCATTATTCATATTCAAGCGAGTTCAGGCTGAACAAAAGATTAGTTTACAAAAAATGTTCTTGCTAAAGAAGAGAAGCTAGGGTGATTAAAGTTCATTTAGAGTTCATTTAATACAAAACTTCACTTGTATTACTTGGGTACATAAAAGAGGGAATTTTGAAATGCTGGAGTTATTATTCTAGATCTTTTATTATCATTTTCTGGTACTATAAGAAATGGTATTGTTCCAAACATTGCAAGTTTGTGCAATTTTAAGGCTAATACATGTGTAGGTCTTTAATAACATTTCAGAAAAATATGTTCAGTATTATCGTGCCACCCAAATGGTTAACCTCATGGCTTCAAAGGGTGCATTAAGATTGCAGGTATTACGTGTCAAGAAAGCAGCGTTGTCGCGTTTTCTCCAAGTAAACATACGTGTTACAAGCATGGGCATTTATTTCTTAAGAGTATCAATAAATGAGAAGAGTGAGAGAGAAAACAGCAAAACATTCCAATGTTGTTTTACTCCACATGGAGTGTCATTTGTGATTTCTATGCATTCATTGGCTGAAGTGACGCACTCATTGGTGCAATGTAAACTGGACAGAATGCAGAGCTGTGGGTTCTCTCATTTATCACAGGTAGAGGTTTCAAGTTTATACATGTTTTACGTGCAGCTTGTTAGTAGCAGCAAACCCAGCTGTGGCAGCTTCAAACTCGCACAGGCAAAAGGCCGTGCGGCGGTGAAGAACCAATTCGAAAGCCCTGTAGCTTTTATGTAGTTGCCCGTCTGTGTTGGTTTTCTGAGAATGCCAAAGTTTATTCTATCCCTGTTTTTTGATTATTTTTAGATCTATAAATGGTAATTGATCATTTTTTGCCACTTCCACTGTGAAATTTATGCTTTTGTCCTGTATGTTTAGAAGTTTAAATGCAACACTGATGTGTCTTTTTGGAACTATTGCAAATATGCCATTTACGTATCGCTGCCAGAGTTTGAGCATCCGCGGGAAACCTTTTGTGATCCTTATTTCTAATAAACTCATGTAGATATCTCCCAAGAACAGTGAGAGAGGGTTGCCCATTGCTAAACCTGAAGTTTGACGGAAATACTTTGTTTGCAACTGGAATATGGAGCGGCTTGGTGGGATCAATAAAGAATTACTCAAACTGATTCATTAGAAAAAATACACAGAACGGGTATAATATTCAGAAAAAGAGGTTAATATTTTGGGCTGGGCCTACACAAGGGGAAGACACAAAATGGGAGCCTCTAAAAGTCTGGTGTAAGAGGCGCAGGTTAAGCACATTATTTAAATTATTATTTATTTATGCCAACAAACTTACTGTTGGTGTTTTTAAACACACAACCTTGGTGTGCTGACATTAAATATGCTGTTAATTAATGGAGTAGTCTTTTAATGTGCATTACAACTTTTTACACAATTGTGATAGTTCTGTGAGTCAATCTAAACTAAAATTCTTAATGACATTTATGTAAATTTGCCATATTATTGTGTCAAGCCCTCTTACAATTACACTAACTCTTACCTCAACTCTTGAGATTAGATTCTGTATTTCTTCCCGAGACTTTTGTTCTCGATGGGAGTCAATATCTTTCAGCTCCTGTTCCTGTGTTTCCAGCCATTGCTTTTGTTCATCACATACCTTCAGCACTTGCTGCAGCAACACCCATATTGACATTATACGAGATCTTCTGTCTGCAGCTAAGCGAACCACGTTCTTCCACCTAAACACACATTTTCTTGTTAATTTCTGTCATTAAAGCATCTTATTTTGTATGCATTTTAAAAGACGCGTTTATGTACCTTGTTTCAAGAGCGTCCATTGCAACATTAATAGAATCAGTGTTGAGGTCAGCCTTACAAGCTTCGCAATCAGTCAGCAGCAACTCACATAAGTTCAGCACATCGCCGATGTTACCACTCTGCTTATCTATTATCTTCTGCAACTCCTGAAATGCAAACAAGTAAAATCAGTGAGCACAAAATGTAAAGATCCCTATTTCTAAAATTAATAATGCTGCCTATGTACTTTTTACTTTCTCTACTGTTAAGTAGGGGAAGTATTGTATTCCACCCAAAAATTCGATGTCGAGATTTCACCGGAAACATATGTTTTGAGGCCCCCTGAATCCAAAAAAAGCATTTTCAGAAAAAGGTCCATGTGTGTGTCTGTGTGTCAGTCTGTCAGTCTGTGGACAGCATAACTCAAAAACGAAAAGTCGGTTAAAAACCAAAATTGGTATTTAAGTTTAATGTATTTCAAGGATCGCTCAAAGCCTACTGTATTCTAATATTACCCTGTACCTACAAGGAAATAAACAATAAGATACTTTGTACATATGTTTATCTCAACTAACGCGAAGATGATACAGTAATAAGAGTTTGTAAGAATGGTTAGTACAAGAGTAGAGAAAGTCATGTGAGTGCAACACATCAGATTTTTACATCCAATTTAGAAAACTGGCAATGAAAGCTATCAAATGTCTAGATGAAACATAGGGATGCTGACAAAATGGCTGAAAAGATGGAGCAGTAATTAAGGCGAAAATGTAATATGGAACAGAGATTTGTGTCTACAGGGAGAATGGGAAAATGTAAACAAGGTACACAGGAGTTTCTGTAAATTAATTTTGGGTTTAACTAGAGCTTCATCCAATAGTGTTGCACAAATGGAGGTAGCGAGAATTGTAGTACGAGTATTGGAGTACTGGTTCAGGATTCAGGAATTGGAAAATAATATCTTAAAGGAATGTCTGGAAGTACAGCAAAAGCTAAATAAAGAGGATACTTGATCTAAGTGCATAGAAGAAACTCTAAATGAAATAGGGTGTGGGGGCATTGGGAGGGATAGTCAGGTATTGGAGAAGGGGTTTTGGAAACGAGTTAAATTGAGAAATGGGGATATAGAGAGGCAGGAAATATTTGGTAGGTTTAATCCCAAAACTTCATTAGCTACAGAGCTAAAAATGACGTGAAAGAGAAAAGCAAGGAAAGTACCTCTTATGTAATAAGAATTATAATAATTATTGGCATTTAATCTTAGAGTGTGAAGGAACAATGGGTACTATAGTATTAATAATGGTTTTAATACATATTTTATACATAAAAAGGTACAAAAGTCTAAATATTGAAAGGCTGTCAAAGAAGTTTCTACCCTCAAGAAAATAAAAGATGATTTTAAAAGATTACTTACCATCCTTGGGCTAATAAAAAGTTTACAAAAATGTTTAAAGAATATGGAATAAGCTTAGTCCCTCAAAATAAATTTAATACACAAAATTTACTTAATATTTCTAAAATGGATAAAATTCCAAATTATAAAAAATCTGACATTTATCAATTTAGCTGTTTGCCTTGTGATAGGCTTTATATTGGTAAAACTGTCATTTAGAAACCAGAATGAAAGAGCATTTTAGAAATATTAAATATAAACAGATTTAAAATCAGTTGTGGTGGATCATTTTTGGTCATTTAATCATGAAATAAATCCAGAGGTTAAATTATTAAAACAATTAAATGGACCGATAGACTTAATGGTTTGGGAAAAGACATTCATTTTAAAAACAGGAACCATGTTATGAATTTTGAAATACCACCAATAGGTTGATTTATAGGCTTTTATTTTCAGAGGTTGGCAACAAATATATCTTTTAAGCTGAGCATTGGTAACCTTGGTAACTTGTAATATTACTAAGATAAGTGGAGCTTTCAGTTTCTAGTTTGTTCTTACTTTAGATTCTGTTGTTTCACTTTTAACCCTTCCCGGGCGAAATGCGCATATATTCGCGTCGCATGGTTACGCGTCAGCTTTGCACAAATTCTTTTTATACATTCGCATAAGCTATCGTAGCTGGCTTTTACTTCACATAAATGTTCAACAGAATTCATTAGATGAATTTAAACGCGCGTCTGTGCTTAGGTTTGTGTTTTCTTAATCAGTACAAAATAATACGTCCTGAGCGGATAATTTTCTGTGTTGTGTTTCATTATTTTGCTCGTTTTGGTTTGATTTGGAGCATGACGCGTAAGAGACTGTATGGGGAGGATGAAATAAGGGCTTGTATAGAATCTGTGCCCAATGAAACAGATGAAAGTGACTTTTGTGCGTGGGAAAGTGATGAAAATGAAAGTCCTGCAAGTGCGCACAACAGTGACCTATGTAGCATTAAAAATTATTTTCTTGTTTAACGAGCTGTCAATTGCCAGGATCACATCAGCATCGCCGGTGTGCCGGAATTTTGTCCCGCAGGAGTTCTTTTACATGCCAGAAAATCTACTGACATGGAGCTGTCGTTTTTAAGCACACTTAAAAACCATCGGCCTGGGCCGGGTTTGAACCCGCGACCTTGGGATCCGTAAGCCAGCGTCTAACCAACTGAGCCACCCAGACCGGCGACCTATGTAGCAGCAGGTGTTAGGAAAGAAACAATATATTTTTGTGAAACATGTGATCTGAAACCCTATTTACATCCCGATTAACTGCTTTGGAGCATGACATACACAAAAGGACTTCAGTGTCACCCAATAAGATGTCTAGGAACTGATGATGCACTCTGCCCTGTAGATATGGCAAAGTTTCAGTTGTTTTGGTACATATGCCACTTTTCATTTAAATAAGTGTAGCCTCAAAAGAAAATACCTCTAATAAAAAGCAATGTTATGACTTAATGATCATTTATGTGCTTGGTTATACGTTTTCAACAATTTAGTACACAAAATAGTATATGTGCCTTATTTTGAATAATATTCATGTTTTAAAATACTTGAGAAAACTAGGAAAATAATTACGCCCAGGAAGGGTTAATAGCTTCAATTTTCCTTGTTTACAAAGTTGTTTGTTTCATGAGAAAAGATCTTACCTCATGTTCCTTTAGTTTTGCATCGACTGCCTCCTTTGTGCAGGCGTCCAGGAGAAGTGGTTTGTTGAGTTGGGTCTCCATCTGATGCAGCCAAGCTCTCAGTTCAGCTATCCTTGTCTCAAGCTGTGACATTGTCTGGAGGATGTCATGCAGTTTATTGATTCTCACTTTAGAGAGGTTCTGCAAGCTATCCCACATATCTCGAACTTGCTGAACTTTGTCTTGTATTTCTTGCCGGTGTTCAGATGCAACGTCTCTGTCGCTGTCATAAGCTTGAATCAGTTCTGCTCCAGTGTTTAGTAACCACTCCATCTCTCGGTTCTTAAGTATTATTTCTGATTGAAGCTCGGTTTCCAAGCGTCGTAACACTTCCTCTGGATCTCCCACTCCTCTCTGATCTGCCCTTGATAATACATCTTTTCCCCAAACAAGGAACCTGGACTGCCTATAGGCAAAAATAAAATAAAAAGCAAACTGATTAAGAAGTATATAAATTAACATAAGCTCACTTGACAAGGTGTTTAAGGCTATTTTTAGACAAATGACCAAATGCATACAAGGCGCAAACAATGTTATTACTAAATACTAAAGTTACACAAAGTTTGAAAGGTAGAATCACAACTGAAAGATCCCAGCTGCAGCATTGTATTTTTCAGTTCCAATTCTATGGCTCAAGTGCATGAGCTGTTAAGGGTAGAATGAGACTGAAAAAATCTTGTGCTACACATGGCTATTGTGTGGAAAAACAATTAATTTCTAAGTCCATAAGTGTTTAAAAACGATGTTCAAAATGACGACCTTGGACTTCACAGCATAGTTGATGACTGCCAAGCTGTTTCAAAAATACCTAGCATATCATGAATAACATCAAATGCTACAATCTTGTGCCCTTTTCGCATTTCCTCAAGCAGCACATAAACACAATGCATATCTGCTAGTTCTGCGCAAGTAAAATGGAGAATTTTTACAATAGGCTGCACTTCAGAAGGTCCTTCCAGTAAACAAAGCACTTTATGATACGCTGATAGATAGATTGATAACCAGAACAACAAAGTCACAAAGTTCTGTATAATATGCAACGGAATCCCTTACCATTCAAGTAACAAAATGCAGGTTTTAGGTTAATGGTGATATAAACAATGTTAAAAACATGATACAAGCAGTATTCCATAATGCAAAGAAAACAAAACATAAGTAATATTCCAATGCCAAAAGGGGAACAAGGAATATGTGTGACAGAATTTCATCTAACCCAAAGCGGTGTTTGAAGAGCATTAATGTTCTCTAGCTTGATAACAAGATGTTTATGAATATACAGTAAAACTTCGTTTATATGTTTTCCAGGGAACCAAAGAAAAAAATGTTGTTGTTAGCTAATGCCGGATTTCTGACAATGAAGTCATTAATCCTCTTGCTCTCCAATATTTTTCACAGATATTGAAGAGACTTAGCATTAAATGTAACCGCTTTTTAGAGAGCACCATATTTTTATGTTTTGGCGGTCACATCGCTCTCTCACAACCCCCAGAATGTCTGGAGGACCACACCTGTCGTTGGTTTACGGGTCTTACCGACCTGACCGGGAGAATTATCAAAATAAATTCACCGACCATATCCTCTGGTTACCAATCAGAGGACGTATTACATGCCATGACAGGTCAGCATGTTAGGGGTTAAGGTTTTATAGAGAAATTACAGAAATGGAGAGGTTGGAAAAATAAAGACTCCCTAGCCCTCAGGAACCCTAATAGCATCGGGGTCGGAAGAGAACAAGAGATGACCAAGGTAAGGTCAGATAGAAAAGTTACAGTGAGGAGCAAAACACCAGTAAGTGGAAGTAATGTTCTGCTCAGCTTGGGTACCTTGTGGTCGCTATTCACATATCCCCTAGACGGAGACCCCTGTTTAAATGTTTTGCCAGACAATCATGTCCTGTAATCAACCTGAAGGTTGCAACTGCCGTTTTTCGAGGAAACTCAGGAATTACTGCTTGAATGTTTGGTAGTTCTCATCTTTTATTTTTTGATTTTTCATAGTAATATTTTGCAATAATTTTTTTGAATTCAGAGTTGACTAATCTTTTAGCTGCATAAAATGGTAGATTAACTATAGATTTTTGTGCACCGCTGGTACCCTTTTTTGCAAGAAAATCAGCTTTCTCATTACCACTCAGTCCACAGTGAGCTGGTATCCATTGGAAGACTAGGTGTTTTTGAAGTGTGGTTAGATGGGTAAGGATTTTCCAACATTCTATAATTGTTTGGTTTTTTGGTGACAACTTGGAAGTAATTGCTATAACTGCTGCCCTAGAATCTGAGAGAATAACTGCTTGATGAAAATGTGAAATTCTATACAAAAGATTTTGTACGGCCATTAGAATTGCTTCAATTTCTCCATCAAAGTTTGTAGTTCCATAACTTAAAGATTTGTAATAGGAAAAGAGGTGACACGTGATTCTAGCCCCTGCTCCATCTCGGTTTGATATCAATAATCCATCACTATAAATATGGAGCCATTCGTGTTCTGGAAATCTAGTATGGATTGTCTCTAATGCCAATCATTTTAGAACACTAGTTGGAGTATCACTTTTCTTAACTTCTTCTATCAGGTGTAACTAATATGTGATGTCTAATGTTTGTGTCGGATTGACTTTAGATATGAAGTTTTCCTTTGAATTAGGAAGGTATACATTCTTCTTAATGTCTTGAATTTTGGAAAGAAAGCTCTCCTGAGCCTATAGTGTGTGTGTAAAATTTCTCTTGTGCCATGTATTGAATAGGATTGTTGAACTATAATCAGCAATATGAAACAATACGAACACAAGAGAAATGCGCCCAAATAAAAGTAAACATGTACAAAGAAAGTTGAGTCACTTTACGAAGTAGTCCGTTATCTTGGCTAGTTTTTTGTTGGCCGCAGCCATGGCATGAAAAGTATTTTCAAACCAGTCAAATTCAGCCATTATTTCCTCAAAAACATTATGGCACGTCATAAAATGTTTGCTAGTTCATAAAGCACTAACAGCAACATTAAAATCCACCGGTTTATGGTATGGCTCTTCAGTAGATGGAGTAATCCCTAATTTCTTAGCAACTTCCACGTGCTTCATGTTGCCACTTTCCTTCACTACTTTCAAAATACATAATTTTTCAGCAATTATGATGCACTTCCTTTTCCTTTCACCCATGTTCGCTAATGACAACTGAAGCACAGAGCACAAATGACTGAAGCAAGTACGGTTTGGTATTTCACAACTTTGCTCAAAAATTGCTTCAAGATCACACTCGCTTCCACACCAAGGGATTGTTTCCAAGAAATGTAGTGTAAATATTGAATATTTCTTCAGATTTTAAAGAACGAAACCATCATGAACGTATAAATGGTGCATTTGGCTCTCAGGGACATAAACTATGACCATATAATGGTAAAAATCGTATAAATGAAAGTTGTATAAACAAAATAAATTGTCCTAATATAAAATTTTGCAGGGACTGCCAAAAAAAAAAAAAAAAAAAGAACATTTAGGTATGAAATGCATAAAAGAAGTTTTACTGTACATTGCTCTTAAGAAAATACTCAAATATAACCCCTGAATCACTTTGGTGTTATTCTGACTCATAACCAATCTTAGAGGTACTAAAAGAATAACACTCAAAAAAGTGTGGGAAATTATTTTACTAAGATTTCTAGTCACCTTAACAATGTGATCTCAGTAAATTGTACTAACCTATTGTCAAACATTGTTCTCATCCCCAGTTTCTCTTCCAGATGATGACATAACAGTGCCAGCTGGTGGTCCAAATCTCCTTGTGTCTGCCACAGAAGCCAAACTTTCTGACTGATTGTTTTCATATCTGTTGGACTTACACATTCCTTCAACTGCTCCTGAGCAACACCAAGCTCTTCAAGATCTCCCGTCAGCTCAACCAGTCGAGATCTTAAGTTCTGTTAAATTTAACAAAAGTATGCTTAATATAATCTCAAACTACTTTCTTTTCTTTTCAAAAACTATAAGTAGCTGAGCTACTAGTTGTAAGCACAACATCAAAAGGCTATTGAGCATCAAAGTTCAACCTCTGTTTTGTTTAAGAGGTAGAACCGGAACTTAAAAATTCAATGCCACAACTGGGATTTGAACCACAGACCTTCCGCTTGCCGGGCGGACGCTCTACCACTGAGCTATTGTGACAAACTGCCAGAATGGCATTAAATTCTCAAACTGCCGGTTCTACCTTTTAAACTTTGCCCACACACGGCTTGTGTGTCTAAAAACACCAACAGTAAGTTTGTTGGCACAAATAAATAATAATTACTCTGTTTTGTTTGTTTACTAACATGTTGAATCGTGAGTGAAAAGGTTTACAGGAAAGTGTTGGTAATAGAAGTGCCATTTTCTAGTATTGTTGTGTTATAAAGTGAAAAATGTTCTCTTCTGCAAAATTTTATGTTGCGAAGTGCAATAGACTTGGTCAGTTTCACTTTTCTACAAAAACAATTCTAGTCCCAAAATAGCCAATTTACTAGCTACTGAAAGTGTCGGCTATCCTGCACAAGCCTCTTACTAGGAATGAAACTCATATACTTAAATTCAGAGCACAATATGAGAACATTTATGTTCCTTTCATAGAAGTTTGAAAACAGTGTTGTCGTAATTAATTTAATTTAAAAGGTGAGTTAATAACACTGAACAACACTTACAACATATTTTTCCGGGACGCATTTCGAAGGTAACTTTCCTCCATTATCAGCCGGACAATAACATAGATAACATAGATTGGTGAATATCCCTCTTTCAGCAGAAGAATATAAAACAGAATATTACAAAATAATTGAAATAGCACAAAAAAAGGCTTTCCCAAAGAATTAGTAGATAAAACGGTAAAACAAGCAGAAAAGAAAAAATTATTAAAAGAAACTACAACTCTCACAGCAGCAAAAACAAAAATGATATTCAAAAAATTCACATATCATCCATGGGCCTTTGATAAATTTAGAAAAGTGTTCAAGGAATACAACATTCAGCTAGCACCAGTAAACCATTACTCCATAAAAAACCTACTACTTTCAAACATCAAAGATGCTATTCCACCTAACAAAAAATCTGGCATATACCAAATTGATGCAGTGATTGCAATGAAATATACATAGGAAAAACCAAAAGAAATTTAGAAATTAGATCCAAGGAACACGTTAGAAACATTAAGAGTAAACAATTAGAAAAATCAGCGGTTGCATTTCACTTTTGGACAAAAAATCATGACATAAAGCTAGAACCGAAACTTCTTAAACACATAACCGGAAAACAAGAACTGTCCACATGGGAACAAATCTTTATTTTAAAAAATAGAAACCGAGTATTTAATTTCGACATTCCTCAGAGAGACATTTTCAGTAAGTTCATCGAACCGCCACCACAAGAAACACCAGAAGAAGCATCACCATCTGCACCATCAAGCACCATTGAAACCCAGTTATTGTCCGGTTGATAATGGAGGAAAGTTACCTTCGAAACGCGTCCCGGAAAAATATGTTGTAAGTGTTGTTCAGTGTTATTAACTCACCTTTTAAATTAAATGAGAACATTTGTTTCTTAGAATGATTCTTTACATCACAACAGGTACTTTTAGCCCTTAGTTATTATGAATTTGGCCAGATGCATTACAAAATTAATATAACCTGAGACTTCAAGCTGCATTCATTTATCATACTGTAAAATGGGTGTCACTGTTAACAGAAAGAGTTATCAGTGCTGAAAACATTTGATTTTATAATTAAAGTTGATCCCTAGGGCATCTCCTCTATGTAGAGGTAACCTTCATCGCCTGGCCACTGCGTGCTCCAGTTGCAGCCAAGGCCACGGAGGAGAGCAGGTTGGGGGTGGTGGAGGTCAGCATACCAACTCCCCCGACCATCAGGTGACTTACTTGACCTTTTAGGGACACTACCTTTCTATAAGGATAGCTCCTCCATTGGCCCCTCAGGGATCTAATGAGGCTGAGTGCACCCCATACTAGATCTCCCAACAGGGCAAAAATCCCATGCCAGTACTGGGGATCGAACCCGGGTCCTCCATGCCAGAGGCACCAACTGCACTACAGAGGCAATCTAATTAACATCTTTGCTAAAAAGCACTGCTCAATTTCAAGTCTGTTATAAAGAAAAGAAAGTAACACTATTGGGATGTAAAAGAATGGGCCATTCTTTGGTTCTTTCACTCTTCTTTCAGAGCTGTAGCTCTGAACCTCTGATAATTCTCGTTTTGAGGAAAGCAGATGGTCAGCCCTATTTTTGCAGTAAAATTAAGTTCAAAACTGTAGCCTGTGGAAACTGTGGTCAGACATTGCACCTTCAAATGAACTTACCCTGAAATTCTCCAGACGGTTCTGCATGCCAGTGTGTGACAATGGCAACAGTCCATCTGCAATGGTTGAGTGTATTTCCTGGAAGACATTCTGTATTTTATCCACCTGATCCTCGTAGGTGGTTGTCAGAGAGGCCACTCTGTTAAGGAAATCTTTCCATGTTTCCAGTCCTGCCTGAAGGTTATTGATTCTCTGTATGATGGCTGCATGTTCCATTCGAATTGATGTCGCCAAAGCATCATCACAGAAAAGCAGAAGCTTCGTTTGTTGTTCTTGTAGATTTTCTGCCTGCTTTTCCCCGGCTGGTACTTTGTCCAGTAGCAGCTGTAAACAAACCATATACATGTTCAGGGTATTATAATGATGATGTATATTAAAGGACATTCATCTGCTTGGTCATCAGCACCCTTATAAAACAAACCATGGAAAAGACCAAGGCCAGTGATAAAGATAAATGCAAAATAAAAATCCACAAATATCATCAATATACAGAATTAACCTCCTGAGCGATGGCCATTTAAAACGTCCGCGAGCCGAGAACTGCTAACCAATATCCAGCACAGGGCATTTAAAGTGTGTCGTATATACACAGCTGTATTTTGTGTAAATATTAAGTTATTTTAATGAAACAAAAACTGGTATAAAACTCGTTATATGCAGTATAAATGTACGTCATCAGCAAAGTTGAGTTGTATTTACAAAACGCTGAAATGGCACTATTTTGTTTCACTGTGGTGAAAAGTCAACTTTGCTATGTCGAACGCATCTAATATAAGTTCTCGGAAAGAAACAGTAAAGAAACACCCATTGTATGTGTGCCTTATGCGTCAGCATACTGTGTAATAAAGCACTACTGTATGCGTGGTCTCTTGAATCATCAGAATAGATCAACATTGCAACTTTTGCTTATGCGAGTTTCGTAACTTAGTAGAGTCCATGTCTTTCTTTGTTGAAATACATACATATACTTTCCTGCTTGTAGCTGAAGGGAGAAGTGGTATAAAAAGATATTTTTGCACCAACTGGATATAACCATATACAATTGTTTGGTAATTTGGACAGCTCTCTAAACCCACACAGGACAATGACCGACCTTGACTACCGACTATAAATAGCTTGCAGCCTAATTGAACAATACCACGTTGGGGGTTGAAAATCCAAAACCCCTGCACCCCTCAGACTTCAAGGAAAACATTATCCTAAAAGGATACCACAAACAGCAAAGAAGTCCCACCCATCTCGAAAGTGTTTCGTGTGACGCAAGAAGGGAATTCGCGAATGTGGAGATGTACCTACCCTTATGTGTTTATCCCTGTTTTGAGGTAAATCACTGCAGAACGAACATATTAAGGTAAGCCAGTAAAGTATATAGACTTTACTAAAATGTTTCATAAAGCGAAAATTAAAATAAGTTGAGTTGGATAAGGGATAAATAAGGGTTAAATGCTTAAACGCACAGGATGCCCATATCGCTCATCCGCCATTTTAAATGGAAGTGATTTCATGCCCATATCCCTGAAGAGGTTAACTAGAGATAAGGATGGATTTACAAAAAGAGGACCAAAAGATATGAAAACTTGATATCTATATTATCTACTAAATCCTTAGTTGGAAGCTTACCCTTGACAAAAATTTAAAAACCCTTTTGAATGCTTGATTATCATTTGCCAGGACCTCTGTAAGTTTCAGTAGCAGTTGCAGAGTCCTGAAGATGTGCTAGAGAGATACATGACGGAACGACAGAACTTTGCAACACAGAAGACAAAGAACAGCAAGATCCCCCTTAAAAAGGTAATCATGCATAAAATTGCAGCAGCCAATATGCTACCAAGCCAAGATCATCCCATCACAACTGCATACACAAGACGAAGTCACCCAGTTTCTCACAATGTCCTTCTACGGTTGTTTCCATTAAGACCTGTTCACTCATCGCGCTGATTCCAATAGCATTGAAACAATTCTATAGGATAGAAAGGGGACAATAACAACTGTCACTTTGAAAAGCAACATTCAAACCCATTTAACAGTTAACTGGCTTCACTAACCCTTTACTTATTGCAGAATGTTTTGCAGTAGTAGTGGGGTTTGGGGTTTTAGGACACACTACTGCCAAGGTCATTAGCGCCCTGAGGAAACCATAGATGTTAAATTGGGGTAATAATCCTGCATTATAAAACAAAAACAAACTAAAATTATGGCCACAACAGTGCCAGCAACTGCAGAATGTATAGTTGAACCACAGATGAACCATCACACTCCAGACACACAGAAAAGTGAAAAGTGCCAGTAAAAGATGCCACCTAGGGCATTACGAAGAGGGAGGGGCATGGCGCCATGCCGTCCCCCCCCCCCCCGCCAAAGTTTATGAATTTAATGTGCATTCAGTTACTGACTACTGGAATATTGTTTTAATGTTGATGTAAAGAACAATTTTTATTTAGCACAAACTAATACGATTATCCACAATTACTGTAACTTTTGACAACAGGATAATGAATTAATATTGTTTGATTGCAAACTTGAAACATGCACCCCCCCCCCCCCCGAAAAAAAGTCTGCTGACGCCAATGGATGCCATACTAATAACATTTAAAAAGGTAAAATCATGCAGATTACACATGGTTGCTCACGCTGCTGTGACAGATGAAAAATAAAGGGCATTTAACTGTATGGTTCTGGAGTTCACTTAAAAAATGTTTTGCAGACATGTATGCATCTCAAACTAAGTAAAAGGATAGTGAAACAAGTGTTAAATCGACTGGAAAGGCTATCATTCCATTTGTTGTATACCACTTCCAGTACAAATTTTTTGCCAATATTAACGGGTGTTGGGAATGAAGAATTCTGTGGATGTACACTGTGCATTGTGCATCCTTTCATTGTATTAACTTCAATTTGCCTCAATATGTACCAAAGGTATATGTAAGCTGTTTAAAATGTAACATGCTACAGTTCTAACTCAAGTTCTGGGAAAAAAGGGAATTTGTTTTTGAGACTAGCATGGAATTAACCGCATGGCACAACAGCCCTTACCAGGGAAAGGCCTACGATGTGTCCACTGCAGTGCAGTGCTATATGGTGGGAACAGGTCAGCACCTCGATCCCTTTTGGCCTTCGCAACCAAGGCCAACACTTCTCATTCAAGATACTATCATGTAATTAACCTGTGCTAGAGCCATTTCTTTACTCATATTCATATTCCGGCCTCACTTATCAGGAAATGAAATTCAATCTTCCTTTCATAGAAGTTTGAAAACAGTGTTGTTGTAATTAATTTAATTTAAAAGGTGAGTTAATTAATAACACTGAACAACACTTACAACATATTTTTCCGGGACGCGTTTCGAAGCTAACTTTCCTCCATTATCAAACGGACAATAACTGGGTTATTGTCCCAGTTATTGTCCGTTTGATAATGGAGGAAAGTTAGCTTCGAAACGCGTCCCGGAAAAATATGTTGTAAGTGTTGTTCAGTGTTATTAATTAACTCACCTTTTAAATTAAATGAAATTCAAGCTCACCTGTATCCTTTGCAGCATCTTGTGAACCCGTCTGATGTGGATGTACCTCAGCTGCAGTCTTCCCTTCTCACGTTCCGTCTCCTTGAGCCAAGTGAGCAGCCGAGCCTGATCTTGCCTGTACTTATCCCAGGCTGCAAGCCTCTCTCGTACCTCTGCATGTCGCTCCATGATCCTCGCAAGAGTCTCATTGTGGAGGTTGGTAAGGGAGTTGAACTGCTCCACCACAGACATTTCCACCAGACCTCCTCCCAACTTACCCTCAGGGTCGTCGCTCTTGGAAAGCAGGACAGACTGCTGGCTGGTGAGCAAGTTTTGGTGGACCTGTAGATAGGTAGATAGTGTTTATTGCCAAAAACTATTACAGTATAGCAACGTCATAATTAGATTATAAAAATCATGCACAGAATACAGTGGATTGGCCATCAATTTATGGCGTAAAGTCCTTTTAAAATTTGAGATAGGGAGATCCCTTATCCTTTCGGGTAAAATATTGTATAGTTTATTAGAGACAACTATAAAACTGTTCTGAATTTTCGTAAGTTTAAATTTGTTGATGTATAAATTCAGATGATTTCGTGTCATGTAATTGTGAATGTTCGAGCAAACTGTAAAAGTGCTAAAATTTTCTTTAACATACACGAGGCAGGTCAGCACATACAATGATGGCAGGGTTAAAATACCTAAATCAATAAAAAGAGGTTTACAATGCTCTTTTGGATGAACTCCACAGATTAATCTAACAGCCTTTTTTTGTTGTACAAAGATCTTTGTAGCCAAGGAGTGATTCCCCCAGAAAAGTAAACCGTAGTTAGCATGTGAATAAATGTGAGCATAATACACTTTCATGAGAACATCTTTACTTACACTGTGACTTAAAATTCTCAGCATGAAAATTCCTGTTGTTATTTTTTTAAAGATGTGATTAATATGTGTTGACCATCCAAGGTCAGAGTCAATATAAATACCTAAAAACTTTATGGAGCTTCCGAGACATCTGGTATTACATTTATACTGAATGTCAGTAGTTTTTCCAGTGTTTATGCTCAAATTATTGGCATTGCACCAATTGCTAACTATTAGTGTTACTGTGTGTAGTATAGGTCTTAATATGTGTTCAGCTTTGCCATAAAAGGTAATTGCTAGATCATCTGCATAAAAATAAGGAGTAAAATTATCATCACTAATTGAAACGGGAAGATCATTAATATAAATAATAAAACAACACAGTATCAACAAGTTCCAGTGACTTCCTTAGCTATTGTCCTTTTTGAGTACCATTAGACTTTAAATTGAAGAAATCACCTTGTTTAACAATTTTCATAACATATTTGTTTATTACTAGGACTCAAATTTTTAAGTGCTAAAAACTTCGGAAATATTTATTTTTTATGTGCTGAAAATGTCAAAAATATGTGCCAAAACAAATAAAATATTATGTGAATTATATTATGTGAAAACTATTTTAAACAAGATTTCCTTTATAGAATTTTTGTGTAATTTATGTGAATATCCAAAAATATTTATTTTGAGACGGTAATAACAACCATATTAACATTAACATAAATGCTGTCTTGGCTAGGTCATTTTATGTTAATTGCAATATTTATTCTGTTAAATATTCATGTTGGATTATTTGCCATACAATTATAATGTTATAATATGTATTTACATTGTATTTAAAAAAAAAAAAATTAAAAATTGTATATTTTGAAAATGAAAGAAGGTCGGAAATTATAAGATGCAAAGCTTCCAACGAAAATACTTTAAATTGAAGAGAGAAGCGCAAAAGGGTGATTGGCCAAGTAGAGTGGTGTGTTCGCTCTGAGCCAATCAAAACAGCCAGAGATGACGCTATGTATGTAGCAGATTGAACTAAGACGCAGCACAGCTTGAGCCACCTTAGTAGTCAGACACAATGCATGTTGTGTGTATCAAGCTGGAGAAAGTTGCATAAGGATTATCTAAAAGTTCATGTACAGTGTTAACAGGTTTTGTTAATCTGTTTAACGTGTAAATATGTTCAATATATCTCTGCAATTGAGTTAATCTTTGTGTGTTGTTCAAGTTCCTGCGTTATTTCCCATGAGCCTTAAGAATCCACACACTGCATAAAAGTTAGCTGAGGCTTATAATTGTAAAGTGATTTCAAGATACAAAACCCTTTATCTCTGAAGCAATAATGACACACAAATATAGTATTTAGTACTCATCAGGAAAGCAGCACTTCAAGAACTCATGCAACAAGGAATTCTACAAGAGATAAGACGTGACAAAGAGAGAAACGGCTGCAATTTACATAAAAAATTTGAAAAAATGTGTCTTTATGTACAATAAAATTTAAAACATTTGGGCCAATGTAAACATCCAGAATATTACACTCAGTTTTAAGCTTGTATTAGGGCACAAACAAAATATGTGTTCACCTAAAAGTCTGAGCCCTGTTTATTACATTTGGATAGTGATAAGACAGGACAGCTCACCTCACAGAGATGCTGATGTTCAGTGAGACTGTGATAGTCCTCGGGAATGGAACCAGAGAGGAATGACTGCACATGTAGCAGGTACTCCTGCCACAACCTGAGTGCTGCAGCTCCATCTTGGCTCTTTACTAGACGAGCTGACAGACGGTGATACTGCTGGAATGTTTCCCTGAATACTTGTTGCCACAGCTGAAATTGGAACATCACATACACAACAATTAAGGCAACTGTTTTTCAGCTACATAGAAAAGCTACTAATTCCTCAAGCACCTCATTTTCCCATTTAACAAGTTTGTTATGTGTGTGCGTCTTCAGGAGTTAATAATGGAATATTATCCTTTTTGCTTTCCAATAATTTAATGTTAGACTTTCAAAAGCTGCAAGAGTTACAATTTTTAAGTTCCTTGGGGCACAGTAAACAGCCTGGAGATGTTACTATTCCAATTTTGTAAAGATGTTTATTGAAATAATTATGTCGTATGACAAGTCTAAATGTAGCACAGAAGATTTTGTTGGTATATCAGGAATTATTGATGGATCATTCACTAGTTTCTTACTTTTGACTACTTATTGACAAGTGTTATCTGTTGATTATAATTAAAAATGATTTTTCTGTTTACAATTTGTGTGAAAAATTTTTGTTTCACCATGAAGTTGATTTCAGTTCCTGCTTTTGCCAAAATATCCCCCAATTCATTTCCAAAAACACAGCAGTGTGCAGAATGATGAATGATGTATATTTAAGGGCACTCAACTACCAGGGCACCAGCACCCTTGAAAATTCCTCATTAGAATGCTGACAATGCAGGTAACATTATTAGAAAACAATGATTAATTTAATTTCAAGTATGAACAATGGAAATGAATGAGAATGTGATATAACAAAATGCGATTTTCTCTAACTTTTACACTGTTAAGTAGGATTAATGCCTTATTTCTCACTTCTTACTGTAGCAAACTTCGTGTTAGGTGTATGATAACGTTAGTACTCCTGATTTGCATGTGCTGCCACAATAAGATGTGACAGATACTGACAAGATATGGGCTATTCCTTTCTGCTTCCAAGTCTAGACTGAATATCCGGAATGCTATGGATCCGTGCCCAGGCAGAAGTCTTGCGGATCCATAACATAATAAAATAATGTTGCAAATCTGCAACTCGTACTTGCTTGTTTTCAGCTTCTATGGTTTCCTTTTGTCAGGCAAAGCATTTCACTGTGTTGAAGAACAATCATGACCGCATTCTTTACATAATTGTGGGCTATATGAACAATTTAAAGTACTTATGCCTTCTTATTTTTTACAAGGTAGTGCCATGGCACAGAACATTTACACATCTCGGCAGTCACTTTAGATGGAAGTACTATGGAGGATGTCCAAAGCTGCATCAGAAAGGTAAATGAGGCCTTTGTAAAGTTATACCAAGTATGGAAGAATAAGGATATATTTGTAAAAAGAATTACAGCTAGTCAATACAAATGTAAAATCAGTGTTATATGGATGTGAAACATGGAAAATAACCACACAAATAAATTGCAAACATTTATAAATCATTTGAGGTGCATACAAAACATCAGACGGATGGATGGGGTAACAAATCAGGAGCTGTGGTTAAAATCACAGCAAATACCCATACAATAACAAATAAAACAAAGGTAACGCCAGTGGTAAGTAAATCTCAATCGTCTATTGAACAAGCTCTAGATTGGAACCAGCAAGGCTTAAAGAGGAAAATAGATAGAGCTAGGATAACTTGGAGGACAGTGTCTTTTTTTTGTTAATGTCCTCCAACGTAATGCCATATCGCACGGTGAGTGAATGAAATGGGTGAAATGATGCTCAAATGAGCCTGAGGTCCATGGAGCTTTGAGTAACCCAACATTCATCTTCTCAGGATAAGGGAAAACCCTGTAAGAAAACCTTACCCGGAAAACTTACCCTAAGCGAGATTCAAACTCGCGACCTCTTGAACGTGAGGCAGACACGCTAACCAGCACACTACAGAGGCAGGCTTTGGAGGACAGTGGAAAGCGAACTGTAGGAAATGGGAAAGAGTTGGAATGGAATAAAGAGAATGGCTAGAAAATGAGCTGAATAGAAACGTTTCATTAAGGCCCTATGCCCCAGATAGTTGAACAACAGGATGTAATGCTGATGATGAAGGCATGGAGGTACAACAGCCAGAATGCCCCTGTATTTTTATTTTTAACTGATTACAACCCGTGTTTTGCCATAATGCACATGACAGGGGAAATTACAATAATATGTACATTAAGAGTAATAGTTTAATCTTGTATTGTGCAGAAGATGTGTCTGAGGAAGGCAGCAATCTCCATGGTGTTGAAGTGAATTTGAGAACCGATGGCATAGCAGCTGTCCGTAATACTTTTGGTCGACATCTTGCAAATTTTGGGCATTCTGTTAACAGGTATAGGGCTGTTTCTGGAGGTTTTTCAGGGCAGTTACAGAGTGGTCAAGGACATTTGTTCATTTTGTGTAGGTATGATTTGAAAAAGTCGTGGTTAGTCAGGAATTGAGTAGATATGTTGTTTGGACCTACACCGCTTGCAAAAGTTAAAGGCATGTGAGCGCTGGCCAATGCTCAAGCAGAGCACTGTTGTCAAGCGTAGTGCGTGTACCGGCAGACGGTCTGTACATAAGGTTGTGTGAGATGTGTGTACCACACTCGGCAGCGCTGGTAGGGGGAGGGGGGTGCAAGCTTAGGATTCGCTGGAGTCTGCAGTACGGCCCGCCTCCATAAGCCTTTAGCTTTTGCCAAGATTATAGGGATGGCCAACTTGCCAGTATGAATTATTTGGGGAATTTAAAGTCATACTGGCAAGTTGGCTATGGTAGCTTAATGGTTAGAGCAGCCGCTCAATAAGTGGAAGATCCGTGGTTTAAATCTCTGCTGTGGCATTGAATTTTTCAGTCGTGATTCCACCTTTTAAACATTGCCCACACACGGCTTATGTGTTTAAAAACACCAGCAGCAAGTTTGTTAGCATAAGTAAATAATAATTGTGTGTAGTGGTCTGTCAGTAGCTGCTTGCTTCAGGTCAGAGGGATTCCTTTGTAGTCGGTAGTGGTTCTATGGCTTGCTGCAATATTTGCGAGAACTGTCCCTCCATATGGATAACCTGCTTGCATCAGGTGATACTTGACACATGAATCACCATTGCTGTGCATTTGAACTTCAAGTATACCTGTTCCACATATCAAGTTTTATGCTAATAAAACGCTGTGAGAAACACTTAAAATTCACTTACTAAAAGCATACTGGTCGCAGCACCACTTAAATGGCAGTATGGGGCTTCAATTATGTAGCAAATTTAAATAAAAGGAATCTTGAAAAGCATAACAAAGGAAAACACCTATTTCAGGACACAATTTCCATTTTTAATTTGTTGGAAAGAGAGTAAATTTAAACAATATGGGATGCTTTTGAAGAGTAAGGAGTTCAAAGAAAATGTTTACAGACCTGCAGAATTTCCACGACGGATGTCTCTGGTTTGGATGGACCCAGATCTATGCTCTTCTCCTTGATGGTTTGCAGCTGTCCCTCAGTCTTGCCAAGAGCTAGCAGGTGACTGCGTAGTGCTCCAAGTTGATTCTCCACGTCCTTTTCATTTGATTCTTCTACAGCTGTGAGGCTCTGCAATACATAAAGTGCCTTTATAGCATGCTATTTCTTTTCTCCTTTTTTATTAAAAAAGGGGAAAGTAGTTTAAGGGCACTCAACTGCATGGTCGTCAGCGCTCTTAAAAGACAATTCATGGCAAAAGCCAGATATAAACTTCAATAAAAAATATAAAACTACCAGTAAAAAGCAAAATAAATATACAAAATAGGGAGGTAAAAAGCCAGCATTAAAACAAAGTCATAAAGATGTCAAAAGAGTATAAAAACTATATACCTAAAGTTTCAAATTCTCAAACTCATGTTGCACCCCGCTAAAAACTTACAAACCTATTCGACTGCTTGCTTATCGTCTGCCAGGACTTCTCCAAGGATCACAGGCAGCTGCAGAGTCTTGGAGGTGCACTTGGAAGACAGCACGTGACGACTGACAAAAGCTTGTGTCGCACAGGGTCCCGTTTAAAAAGGTAACTGCAAAAAATTGCAGTGGCCAATGCGCAGATGAGCCAAGTTAACCTCTTCACGACGAGATATGAGAGAGGAAGTTACCCAGTTTATTGGAAGTTCTTTCACTTCTCCAAGCTTATTACAATGAAGAGCTGACCACTCTTTGTGCCAGCATGACAGCATCGCTCTCCTTCCAGGGGCATAGGTACAAAAGTTCAGTATCTCCCAAGAATGAGACATGAAGATATTCAAGAAAACCTCCCCACCACAAACTACGTCTAAAGCCTTGCTTTCCTCCAACCTGAAAACTGAACTGAAAAGTTAAGATGCTTTCAGTTCAGTTTTTGGTTATGCTTTCCTAGGAAGTCAGACTGAAAACTTAAAACTGAACTGAAAACACCACACCATTGGATAAATGGCTGAAATGTGGTTGAGAATTTGAATTTGAATTTGATTTGGTTTAAGGGCGCTCAACTTCTAGGTCATCAGCGCCCTTAAAAGATTCATGGCAATAGCCAGATATAAATTTCACTCAAAAAATAAAAATACTAGCAACAAAAAAAATTTACAAAGGTAAAAAGTAGTGGCAATAGCCAGATATGAAACAAGGTGATAAATATGTCCAAAAGCAGAAACAGATAATTAAAAAAATTTAAATCCTCAAATTGATATTGCACTCCGCTAAAAAGTTAAAAACTCTATCAACCGCTGTTTTGTCGTCCGCTAGGCCCTCTGCAAGTCTGGCAGGCAGCTGTAGAGAATCCCAAAGGTGAAAGCTGCAGGGCAGTGAAGAAAGTGAGTTGGATACTTTGATGTTTTCATTTATTTTTTTCGATGAATGAACAGATAATACTGATAAACAAAGTTGTTGTAAACCTCTGAGGTACAGTCCATATTTGCTAATCGTAGTTGAGAAGGTGCCTATGCAATTTTGGTTATGAGGCATCTGCAGGACAAAAGTTTGTAGAATTCCTACTTCAGATTACCACCAAAATTAAATCCAGCCTTAATATTACCTATGCTAGAATAGATAAACGAATTCAACCAGTTCCAGAATGCACTGACCTAACCTAGTGTTCCTTCATATTACATGTCTATATTTTGTATTAGTACAACATAATTAAAGTTACAAAATGCTTATCTTCGTTTATTGCGCACATTTAGCATTATACTGCACCCATTTACTGCACAACTTGTAATACACGCAACTGAAATAATTCCCACATGGGTTACATTTATACATTTAGTTATAGCTATATATGCTTGAAATAAAGCTATATAAATCAGGTCACTTCAGGGATGGTGACTGGCCCCAACGAATTTAACAAGGTATCATCATGTTTCTAAACCATTGACTTCGCACGTCCCAGGTAAAGTATTTCTTATGAAACAGTTCTTTTAACAGATACGCAATCTTAACCAAACAATGACGTGTGGTTGGATTACAGCCTACATGACGAGGTTATACCCACCAAGGCTACATTGTTGTGCTGCACTTATTCCAGAATCTTTGCACGCTCTTTTTTCTTTCAAAGCAGAAGCAAACTAAAAATTATTAAACGCTATCCACAAAGAATAAATCCTATTTACTTCCTGATTCCTTTCAAAGTCTCTGTTTTTTCTCAAAATTTCTATACTTTGCATACTGCAAGTTGGGTTTTTTTTTTGGTTTGGTTTGGTTTGGTTTGGTTTAAGGGCGCTCAACTTCTAGGCCATCAGCGCCCTTAAAGATTCATGGCAATAGCCAGATATAAGTTTCACTCAAAAATAAAAATACTAGCAACAAGAAAAATATACACAAAAAGGTAAAAAAAACAGTGGCAATAGCCAGATATGAAACAAGGTGATAAATACGTTCAAAAGCATAGATAACTAAAATTTTAAATCCTCAAATGGATATTGCACTCCGCTAAAAAATTAAAAACTCTCTGTTTTGTCGTCCGCTAAGACCTCTGCAAGTCTGGCAGGCAGCTGCAGAGAATCCCGAAGGTGCGCTACAGAGGAACACTCTAGCAGCACGTGGCGAACTGACAAAAGGTTGTCACACAGCGGACATAGAGGGGCAAGGTCCCTTTTAAATAGGTAACCATGCGAAAAATTGCAGTGCCCTATTCTTAATCGAGCCAAACTAACCTCCTCGTGACCAGATGTACGACAGGAAGTTACCCAGTTTATCGGAAGTTCTTTCACTTCTCTAAGCTTATTATCACGGAGAGCTGACCACTCTTCGTGCCAGGACGACAGCACTTCGCACTTGCATACTGCAAGTTGGTTCTGACGAAAAAATCGGTCCTTCTTTCGTCTTCACTGCGTGAAAACCTTCCTTTTCCACCCATTATGTCAAATTTGCAAAGTAAATAAACCAATACCGCTACTGTAACCTCACTTCCGTTGGCCGAAACTCAACTGAACTGGAAAAACAACTGCCACCGTAATTTTCGACGCCTAGATTTTTGGTGGAAAATTTAGCAACAGTCGTCAGATCAGTCAAGTTCTCGGCCGGAGCAAAGTACTTCCAAGGCGCCCATTCACGACCACGTGACCCTCAACTGAAATTCTTTTAAAGTTCTGGTTCAGTTCAGTTTTCAGATTGGAGGAAAGGTTGGCATTACACGGAAATATTTTCAATATTTTTTGTTCCCAAACGTGTTTTGCTAAAATATTCCGTTTTCAGTGTTATTTGCCACTAATAGCACATTCCTCTTAGGTGGGCGGGGCAGTGCTTTGCGGAAGAAAACAAAATGAAAGCCGGTTGGTTAATCCGCAAATCCGAGCATCATTGACCGGAGCATTTCCATCACAAGATGTCGCGTCGCACCGCAGGGTCAAGGTCGTGCCAAGGTCGCTCCACTACTGAAGGGTGTTGCAATAATTGACCCAGAGTGGAAAGGAATTAAACAAGCGTAAGCCGCACGCCCTCCCAATTACTGGCCGTCACGGAAACAACCTGCATGCAAGCCGCAATGAAATGTAAACACCGAAAATTCCACTTTACCATGTCTGTCACTTACTGCTCCGGAAACAAACCGCGATAACGGAGTTTAGATAGCTGCACATTCATATCCGTTTCTTACTTCCTCTTTTTCTATCCCTGCACGGAGAAACAAGCGAGTCCAAACTCCACGTGCAGAAACACCGGCATTTCATTCCAAGAGATGTGCATACTTTGGCAACTTGCTGAAACTGAAACCTTTGCAATCACATGACATTTTGGGTGGCTAATTTGTTTAGTGCAGTAAATGGATGAAAAATACGTTAAAATAAACAGAAATTCCGTTTTATACGAACATTTTTATTCCTCCTTTTTTATTGGACAGAATCGTTCAGCATTAGAAATGCTATTCAGAGTCGGCGGATCCAAATACCTAGCTGTCGACTCACTCACTCTCACACCATCACTCGCTCACTCTCACACCATCACTCGCTCACTCTCACACCATCACTCACTCTCACACACCATCACTCACTCTCACACCATCACTCACTCTCACACCATCACTCACTCTCACTCACACCATCACTCACTCTCACTCACACCATCACTCACTCTCACTCACACCATCACTCGCTCACTTTCACACCATCACTCACTCACTCTCACACCATCACTCGCTCACTCTCACACCATCACTCACTCTCACTCTCACACCATCACTCGCTCACTTTCACACCATCACTCACTCACTCTCACACCATCACTCGCTCACTCTCACACCATCACTCACTCACTCTCACACCATCACTCACTCTCACTCTCACACCATCACTCGCTCACTTTCACACCATCACTCACTCACTCTCACACCATCACTCACTCTCACTCACACCATCACTCACTCTCACTCTCACACCATCACTCGCTCACTTTCACACCATCACTCACTCTCACACCATCACTCGCTCACTCTCACACCATCACTCACTCTCACTCACACCATCACTCGCTCACTCTCACACCATCACTCACTCACTCTCACACCATCACTCGCTCACTCTCACACCATCACTCACTCTCACACACCATCACTCACTCTCACACCATCACTCACTCTCACACACCATCACTCACTCTCACACCATCACTCACTCTCACTCACACCATCACTCACTCTCACTCACACCATCACTCACTCTCACTCACACCATCACTCACTCTCACCATCACTCACTCTCACACCATCACTCACTCTCACCATCACTCACTCTCACACCATCACTCACTCTCACACCATCACTCATTCTCACCATCACTCACTCTCACACCATCACTCATTCTCATCATCACTCACTCTCACGCCATCACTCACTCTCACACCATCACTCACTCTCACTCACACCATCACTCACTCTCACACCATCACTCACTCTCACACCATCACTCACTCTCACTCACACCATTACTCACTCTCACTCACACCATCACTCAATCTCACCATCACTCACTCTCACTCACACCATCACTCACTCTCACTCACACCATCACTCACTCTCACTCTCACCATCACTCAATCTCACCATCACTCACACTCACACCATCACTCACTCTCACTCACACCATCACTCAATCTCACCATCACTCTGACACCATCACTCACTCACTCTCACACCATCACTCACTCTCACTCACACCATCACTCTCACACCATCACTCACTCACTCACACACCATCACTCACTCACACCATCACTCACTCTCACTCACACCATCACTCACTCACTCTCACACCATCACTCACACCATCATTCACTCTCACTCACACCATCACTCACTCTCACACCATCACTCACTCTCTCTCACACCATCACTCACTCTCACTCACACCATCACTCACTCTCACACCATCACTCACACCATCACTCACTCTCACACCATCACTCACTCTCACTCACACCATCACTCACTCACACACCATCACTCACTCTCACTCACACCATCACTCACTCTCACTCACACCATCACTCACTCTCACTCACACCATCACTCACTCTCACTCACACCATCACTCACTCTCACTCACACCATCACTCACTCTCACACCATCACTCACTCACTCTCACACCATCACTCACTCTCACTCACACCATCACTCACTCTCACACCATCACTCACTCACTCTCACACCATCACTCACTCTCACTCACACCATCACTCACTCACTCTCACTCACACCATCATCCACTCTCACTCACACTATCACTCACTCTCACACCATCACTCACTCACTCTCACACCATCACTCACTCTCACTCACTCACTCACACCGTCATCCACTCTCACACACACTCTCACTCACTCTCACTCATTCACTTTCTCTCTCACACTCTTTCACAGCGCCATTCACTCTGTCACTCCTTCAACTTCTCGCTCACTCATTAACTTTCTCTCACTCAATCACACCGTCACTCACTCACACCATTATTCACTTTCACTCACTCCTTAAATTTCTCACTCACTCATTCATTCGCTCGCATTCACTCACTCCCACTCAGTCACTCTATCACTCACTCATTCACTTTCACTCGTCTCATTCCCCCTCTCTCACTCGCTCCCTCACACTCACTCGTTCTCTCATTCACTCTCTCTCACTCGCTCCCTCACACTCACTCGTTCTCTCATTCACTCTCTCACTCGCTCCCTCACACTCACTCGTTCTCTCATTCACTCTCTCTCACTCGCTCCCTCACACTCACTCGTTCTCTCATTCACTCTCTCACTCGCTCCCTCACACTCACTCGTTCTCTCATTCACTCTCTCTCTCACTCGCTCCCTCACACTCACTTGCTCTCTCATTCACTCTCTCACTCGCTCCCTCACACTCACTCGTTCTCTCATTCACCCTCTCAGCTCTCATGGTTTACACAAAATTGATTTCAAATTAAGGGGACTTCACAAGCTATTCGCAGAAACTCAATGTGCAGTTTTACATTCTTTCATTTCTGTGACGTTTTTTAAGCTTTTCATTAGGAAATGCACACTGATGCAGAGGCTAGGGAAAGGCCAGAACGCTCAATAGCCGACCACAGATGCAGGGAAATAACCATCACTGTATTTATAAGACACAGGAGCACCAGGTTAGTATTTGTGTAGTAAACATCGGGAACAGCACGTCATTAAGTGTACACCGAAGTGAGGGGGGGGTGTAGGTTTAAGGGCACTCAACTTCGTGGTCATCAGCGCCTTTAAAAAAACTTCATGGTAATATTTCAATCAAAATAAAATTACTAGTAACAAAGAAAATATACACATAAACATAAAAAGTGGCAACAGCCAGATATAAAACAAGGTGATAAACACATCACACAGATATCTAAAGCTTCAAAACTCCTGTACAAACTTAGAAACTCTTATCAACTGCTGTTTTGTCGTCCGCCAAGACCTCTGCAAGTCTGGCAGTTTCACAGAGTCTTCTTTTGGAGGATAGATGAAATCTATTTGGAATGTTGGGAAGCGAGGTTTGAGTAGACTCACCTGTTGCACGGAAGACAGGAAGGACTTGGTCTCGAGCAGATCGTCGGTGCACATGTCCTTGTTGGCGGCGCGGGTTTCCGCCACCTCAGCGAGAGTGGCCAGTGACTCCCGGACATCCTCGAGCCGTTTGCCGAGGGCATCCACCTCGTCCTTCAAGAATCCTCCCGCCTCCAGCCCCACGTCTGCTGCGATCTGGGCTACGAGACCTCTCAGCTCCCCTAGACGGGCCTTGTGAGCGGCCAGGGTCTCCTCGCAAACCTGCAACAATACAATGTGCTCAACAAACGCCTTTACTCTGTTCATCTAGAGATTAGAGGAGACGTAAACAAAGCCACGTGCGTTTTGACCACAGCGCGCCCTCTTGACGCTTTAACCGTGTAAATAGTCCCTTGAAGAAATACAGTTACTGAGGTCTAAAATGTCACTTAATGTTTGCTAAAGCATGAACTAAGTGTATTAAGCATAGTTAAAGTGTAAGAATACGCACTTAAGTGAATCTGTAACCAGCCTAATTCATTCTGCGCGCGCATTATTCAGTATGAAAGTAACATGGCGGAACAAGTGAGTGTTGTGAAACATTAGCACGGCAAACCGTTGCGAAGTGGTGAAAAGACAACAATATTGAACGTATTTAACAAGTTCTGGGAGAAATATCCCGAACTTGCTATCGAAGACGTGATGAAATTAACATCCGAGTTTACCGGCGTGTCAGTTGCAAGTATTGACAGCACACGCAAAGAAAAATCGTCAGTTGGTGAAGATCCCGGCCAAAAGCTTCCACGTGCCAGACAAATGGTGGATGTAGTTTGCGACGAATTTGTGAGTGTGAGATCTGCAATCCGTCGAAAAGTTCACCAGTTCTTTGTTAACAATGAACCTCCACCTTAAACAAAGTGCTGTTGGCAGTTAACTATGATCCCCATCTTCCAGATTTAAAACGAACTTCCCTCCACAAGCTGCTTCTGGAGATTGGTTTCGAGATTGTGAGCAGGAAATGAAAAAGTGTTATTGTGGACAGAGATGACGTAAGTAGCAGTTAATTTCCATGTGCTATATGTTATTTGGATCAAGCTAATATAACCTTTTAGTAGTGTAAAATGCATATTATACCTACGCGTAGTGATAGGTAACTGTGTTGCGTCATTGTGAATGCACGTGGCCGCGGAGTGATACAAACCGGTGCTTTGTTTACTTCTCCTCTAATCTCTTGATGAACAGAGTATACATAAAAATGAATGTATGTTTGTCCTCTATGCGCTCCTAAACCGCTTGACGTTCCTTCTAATAATATGTGCTTCATCGAAGCATTACAAACAAAAAAGTCTAATGGCACTTTGTTCTTTGATCAGCCGATTTCGAAAAAATAAGTGGTTTCTGATCCAACTTGGATGCGTAATTCCACAAGAATGTGCGAAGATAACAGTTTACTTGTAAGATGCGTAGAGTAACTTATTTCTGACATAGCTTCGGTAGTAATTATGGGACATCACACAGGGTTTCGAAATAATTAATCACTTAAAAGATGTGAAGGAATACTCCAAGCAGCTTTTTCACACATGTAGTAAGCCAACAACGTTGCGTTGAGGTTGGTCAGGGAATCTGCAGTGTTGCCAGTTTGTTTTCGAGAAACCTAAAATATCTCCGTAGGAAATGGTCAGAGACAAAAACGTAAGATACAAAATGTGTTCCAAATATCGAGATCTATCACTGGTTTAAATTAATGTAATGACTTCCCTTCCACCCGGTATGTTTAAGGGCACTCAACTACATGGTCATATATAAACTTCAATAAAAAAATAAAAATACTAATGAAAAGGAAAAGAACTATGCATAAATACACAAAACAAGTGGCAAAAGCCAGAATTAAAATAAAGTGATAAAGATGCCAAAAGAGCATAAAACATACATATCTAAAGCTTCAAATTCTCAAACAAATATTCATTTTTTTTTAAATTTATTTATTATTTGAAGTCGCTTCAACATAAAAGTCATATCGCGATTAAACATTGAGGAAAAAAAGGAGGAAAAATATCATGAAGTTTACAATGAATTTAAACATTAACTTTGCATGCTTTGATGAACAAATATTGTTCTCCCCTAAAAAGTTAAATGCTCCTTTGACCGCTTGTTTGTCATCCGCCAAGACCTCTGCAAGTATGGCAGGCAGCTGCAGAGAGTCTCGAAGGTGCGCCAGACAAACCTCTAGCAGCACGTGACGGACTGACAAAAGGTTGTCGCACAGCGGACAAAGAAAAAGAGAGGCAGGGTCCTGTTTAAAAAACCTACGTGACCAGGAATCCATGCACACACCACGCCAACGCCAGAAGCCTGTAAAACATGGAGGGCATCCTGTACAATAGGAGGGGAACTGTACAGCTCTTTTTTATGAAGGTTTGTATGCTATACGACGTAACATTCACATCGTTTTCTCTGCTCGCTTTTCTTTTACCTAATAAATACCATCCATCCCTACTCGCCCTTCAGCATACAATTCACACAATTTTCTATAACTGTAATAGAAATGCCACATATTACATTCCCTCAACTCACTTTTTTTACGAAGCACGATCACATTTCTTTATACATTCCCCTTCAACATTCAACTGGTACAATTTTCTGATTGAAATAGAAATGCAGCATATCACATTCACATGATTTTCTCTACACACTTCTTTTATGAAAGACAATCACACTTCTTTCCGTACTCCTTTTTCTACAAACAATCCATACAATGTTCTACATGACTGACATAGAAGTGCAATGTCTTACATTCACATTTGCTTTTCTTCCTGTGGTGTTTGAGGTTGTTCAACAGAGCTTTTTCATGGTGTTTTCCCGGTGATTTTATTTCATTTTGGGTTCTTTACAGCATCCAATGTAGGGACAAAATCGTCAAACCACGAGCAACGTGGTGCAAGATTCCCAGCCACAGAATGCGCGTGTTCGAACCCATGGAGATGTCGATTCAGTGATGCATTTGAGGAGCTACGATAGGTAGCGATCTGTAAACATTCCGGCTAGGAGGAGCATGATGGTGACCACGTTACCTCCTATCCACTCCTGCCGTGCGCACGTGGGTATCAGACCGGTGGCCTGTTCCGCTATTTCCCTCAAAATGGGACGGAGGGTTAACAAGAAACTAAATCGAGAATATCTCGCTTATTGTCTTTTTACTTTCTCTACTGGTAAGGGAAGTATTGTATTCCACCCAAAAATTCGATGTCGAGATTTCACCGGAAATATATGTTTTGAGGCCCCCTGAATCCAAAAAAAGCATTTTTAGAAAAAGGTCCGTGTGTGTGTGTCTGTGTGTCAGTCTGTGGACAACATAACTCAAAAACGAAAAGTCGGTTAAAAGTCAAACTTGGTATTTAAGTTTAATGTCTTTCAAGGATGCGACACGAAGATTTTGAAGAAAATAGCCCCACCGTACACTACCCTTTACATAGAAGATTTTTCGAAAATTTTGATTTTCTTGAAAATGGCTCTAACGATTTTGATTAAAATGACATATGTGTGAGATATTTTTATGAAAAATGAAATGTATATTTTGAATTTTCTGGCTATAGCCCCTGTAGTCGTATTTACTCTGGACGACTTTTGCATAACTGGTAAACCGTTAGAGATAGACCAAATCATACTGTATAAAACATGTAGATCTTGCTAAAATACACAATTTATGTCTCAATAAATTTTCTTGTAGGGTGAACCATTTCGGAGATATTCCTTGTTATGTGTGTGAGTTTCGGAAAACTTGGAACTTTAGCGAAATGCAACAACGTTGTTCATTTTTTTTATATGTTAATCGTGCAAAGAGAACGGAATCTCAAAAGGTCAAAAAGATTTGAGTGTCGCACAAAGCCTTCTGTATTCTAATATTCTCCTTGTACCTACAAGGAAATAAGCAGTAAGATAATTTGTACGAATGTTTATCTTAACTAACATGGAGATATAGGAATAAGAGTTTGTTAGAATGGTTAGTACAAGAGTAGAGGAAGTCATGTGAGTGCAACACATCAGATTTTTTAAGTTGATATAACCAAATTTACAAGTATAATATTTCTAACAAGGATTATTTATATAATTTCGGCAAGACAATGGCTACCCGGTACAGACATTGCTATATACCAAACAAAAGCTAGGTCCGGCAGGTATCTAAAATGCTTCATCCTTAGGTTCATATTTGCCGTTATTTTATCGTCCGCCAAGACCTCTGCAAGCTTGATTGGTAGTTGCAGTCTCCAAGGTGCGCCAGGGAAACTAGCAGCACGTGACGGACCGACAAAAGTTTGTCGCACACAAACGTAAAGTATTTTGGAGGTATTCTGGGTACCTCAAAACGTGTACTTCCCATGAAGTACGGTCTCAAAGCTCATTAGGTGAATGGTCTATGAAGGCCCCAATCGCGTAACCTTCATCTTCAAGATAAAAAAGCATCACCTCTCGGATCGATATAGATGAAACAAAAGAAACATTTCCGGCTGAGTGATGGAATTGGGTCTTTCCCTGGCGGGAGGTGACAGCTTCATCATACAAAGTAAATCTAATTTCCTTATCTGGCTTAGCGTGGGGCGCGGCTCCATCATGTAATAACAGGAAAAGGCTATTTTCCATCTTGGTACCGCCATTCCCAGCCATGCCTAGCGCATTAAATCTGGTGCCTCGGGTTCCATCCCAGGGGAATTTGTGCTCAACAAAGACAGCAGCGTCTGAAAGGGTTTTCTCAGGATTCTCCAGTTTTCCCCGCCATTCATTCCACCACTACTTCATCACCTTTCTTTCGTTTCACCCTCATTTCATATCATCTCCTAACTGCTTGGCCACGGCGCCGTCTGGAATAAAATATCGATATCTAAAATTCTAAATCCATAGTTTCATGTTTATTATCGAGGGAAAAAACTTCTCCATTGCTTTTTATCGTCCGATGATGATGTAGTTTTAGGGCGTTAATTATTTTGTTGTTTAACGACCCCGTCAATTGCCAGATCACATCAGCGTCTGACGGTGTGCCAGAATTTCGTCCCGCTGGAGTTCTTTTACATGCCAGTAAATCTACTGACATGGAACTGTCGTTTTTAAGCACATTTAAAACCCACCAGTCTGGGCCAGAAATGAACCCGCGATCTTGGGATCAATAGGCCAGCGTCTAACCAACTGAGCCACCCAGACCAATAAAAATTATTAAATTAATCAATCATGACGAAAGCCAGGATAAAATGCAATACAAAACAAAAATACTAGTAAAAGCACAAATATGGATAGGTAAATCAAACCCATGAAGCAAACGCCGGAATTAAAAGAAACTTATAAAAATGTCAAAAGGTATAAGATGGGATTTTATTGAAAATACTCCTGTCGCATCTTTGGACAGTAAACTTAAATACCAATCCAATGCTTCGTTTTTTATTATGCTTTTCACAAGGAGCTAATCTTAAAAATCTGATGTGTTGCACTCACATGACTTTCTCTACTCTTGTACTAACCATTCTTATAAACCCCTATTCCTATATCTTCTTCGTGTTAGTTAAGATAAACATTTGTACAAATTATCTTATTGCTTATTTCCTTGTAGGTACAAGGAGAATATGAGAATACAGTAGGCTTTAGGCGATAGTCAAATGTTTTAAAGCTTTCACTTTCCGTTCTCTTTGAACGGCTGACATAAAAAAATGAATAACGATCTTCCGTTTGACTAAAGTTGTTTTCCAAAACTCACACAAGTAACAAGGAATATCTCCGAAATGGTTCTTTCTACCGAAAAGAAAAAAAAAATATTATTCGGACATAAATTGTGTTTTAGCAAGATCTACACTTTTTTATGGTAAGAGTTGGTCTATCTCTTATGGTTTACCAGTTATGCAAAAATCATCCAAAGTAAACAGGGCTACATAGGCTATAGCCAGAAAGTTCAAAATATGCGTTTGATTTGCCATAAAAATATCTCACATGTACGGCGTTTTAATCAAAATAGAGCGTTTTCGAGAAAATCACAATTTTCGAAAAATTGTCCATGTAAAGGGTATTTTAGAATGGAGGAATTTCTCAAAATCTTCGTGTCGCATCCTTAACTTAAATACCAACTTTGGTTTGTAACCAACTTTTGTTTTTTAGTTATTCTGACCTTTTTCTAAAAATGCTTTTTTTATTAGGGGGCCTCAAAACATAATTCCGGTGAAATATCGACATCGAATTTTTGGGTGGAATACAATACTTCCTCTACTTACTATAAGTAGTATAGGAAGTAAAAATTTTATTTGAGGGGAGGATTCAAGTGACCTCAAATGATGCATTTCCTCGGTATTGAATTTTTGGGCGGAATACACTGTTTCCTATACTAATTGCACGCAAGAGGCAGATTAGGTAATTTCAAAAATTGGTTCACAAGCTCACTGACATTTGTATTTTGTATTCGTTTTATTTTTTGCATACTTGATAAAAAGGTCAGTTCACTAAAAGTCTTTAAGCACATTTTCATTTCGAGCTGTTTGTACTGTCTAGCTACTTGACTTTATAATCACGTTTTCAAGAACAGCAAATTACATGTTATATCAACGATCTGAAAGCCAACATAGTTTCTTGGAACGTGCGCTAAACGGATATCGACTTTCAAATGTTTCTATGACGATACAAGATTGACATATGAATTCTGAAAGCCAACGTAGTTTCTTGGAACGTGCGTTAAACGGATATCGACTTTCAAATGTTTCTATGACGATGCAAGTTCACGATTGACATATGAATCACTGCACAGGTCAACCTGCTTTTTTCAAGCAGACGTGTGTTATCAGTTCGAGCTTTGCAGATGTTCCACAAGTTAACTGCTCGCAGCATTGCCCAGAACAGCAAAAGGTGTATATACTCCCACACGAGCAGCTCGTATGTGTTGCACTCATATGTCTTTCTCTACTCACTCATGTACACACTATTGATGCTCTTTTACTTCTAGTACTTGGACCACCAAGCTTCGCTCGGCTTTTCTCCCCCCCCCCCCACCCCACCCGCTTTTTTTTTTTTTTACTTTCTCTACTGGTAAGTAGGGGAAGTATTGTATTCCACCCAAAAATTCGCTGTCGAGACTTCACCGGAAATATATGTTTTGAGACCCCCTGAATCCAAAAAAGCATTTTTAGAAAAAGGTCTGTGTGTGTGTCTGTGGACAGCATAACTCAAAAACGAGAAGTCGGTTAAAAACCAAAGTTGGTATTTAAGTTTAATGTCTTTCAAGGATGTGACACGACGATTTTGAAGAAAATAGCCCCACCCTAAACTACCCTTTACATGGAAAATTTTTCGAAAATTTTGATTTTCTTGAAAATGGCTCTAAGGATTTTGATTAAAATGTCATATGTTTGAGATATTTTTATGACAAATGAAATGTATATTTGAATTTTCTGGCTATAGCCCATGTAGTCGTATTTACTCTGGACGACTTTTGCATAACTGGTAAACCGTTAGATATAGACCAAATCATACTATGCAAGAAATGTAGATCTTGTTAAAATACACAATTTATGTCCGAATAAATTTTATTGTAAGGTAAACCATTTCAGATATATTCCTTGCTACTTGTGTGAGTTTTGGAAAACAAACTTTAGTCAAATGGAAGATCGTTATTCATTTTTTTATGTCAGCCATTAAAAGAGAAAGGAATTTCAAAGCTTTAAAACATTTGACTATCGCACAAAGCCTACTGTATTCCCATATTCCCCTTGTACCTACAAGGAAATAAGCAATAAGATAATTTGTACAAATGTTTATCTCAACTAACACGAAGAAGATATAGGAATAAGAGTTTGTACGAATGGTTAGTACAAGAGAAGAGAAAGTCATGTGAGTACAACACATCAGATTTTTTATTCAGGGGGCCTCAAAACATATATTTCCGGTGAAATCTCGACATTGAATTTTTGGGTGGAATACAATACTTCCCCTACTTACCAGTAGAGAAAGTAAAAAGTTCATTCTATATCTTAGTTTCCGAGATAGTTGCAGGTTTAAAAGAAAGCTATAAATAACCTATAACAATAAGGAGTTCCATTGTTACTTTATATCTCGTATTCGTTGCTTTCAAGATGCCATAGTAAGACAAAACATAATCGTTTCCACTAAGGTCGATATTACAGAATGGAATCGATTATAACCGCCTACGTTGCAACGTATTTATTACGTCACGTTTGCTAAGGAACCATAATGGCACCCGTGCTATAATGACGTCATTATGCACTGCCTTGAGCACCACAACAAAGCACTAAGGTGAAACACTACTATGGAAGTGACCTTACACTGTTTCACTAGGACACTAATAATAAGACACACACCTCTATCTGCACGCTGCACATCGCGTTTTCAACTGCAGTTTCTCGAGAGCGAGCGAGTCAGCGCAGATCGATCCTGGGGCGCGGTCTGCGGTCGGTCGCCACGTCAGATGTTTCTGGACCACCGCTGCAGCATCCCACACCTACACGCAAGCGCAGCAACCCCGTCATGATGTAAACAAACCTAGGACACACACATACACATATGCATGTGTGCCGGGACTCCATTCAGCGCTTTCAATTAAACCAAGCTTTATTACATTGTATCCCAGCCGAAAATTCCATATTGGGATTTCGGCACAAATACTTGGAGAGTTACCTACAGCTTACAACTGAACTGCGCTTGGCACTGGTGTCCAAATCTGAACAGCTTCATGTTTACTATTACTAAAAACGCTTGTTTATCGTCCGCAAGGACCTCTGCAAGTCTGACACAAAGTTGCAGAGTCTCAAAGGTGCGTTAGAGAAGAACTCTCCAGCAGCACGTGACGGACCGACAAAAGTTTGTCACACAGCGGACAAAGAGGAGCCAGGTCTCCCTTAAAAAGGTAACCATGTGTAAAATTGCAGTGGCCAATACGCAACCGACCCAAGATCATGTCCTCCAACGAGATACGCGAGAGGAGGTTACACGTTTATAGGAATTTACTTCACTGCTCTAAGAATATTTCTGCAGAGAGCTGACCACTCTTCCTGCCAGCACATGCTAGCCGTGGCGGCGGCGGTGGTGGTTGTGGTGGTGGCGGTTGTGTTGTGGTGGTTATGGTTGTGGTGGTGGTGTTGTGGTGGTGGTGTGGTGGTGGTGGTGTTGTGGTGGTGGTGTTGTGGTGGCGGTGGTTGTCGTGGTGGTGGTGGTGTTGTGGTGATGGTGGTGGTGGTGTTGTGCTGGTGGTGGTGTTGTGCTGGTGGTGGTGTTGTGGTGGTGTTGTGGTGGTGGTGGTGTTGTGGTGGTGTTGTGGTGGTGGTGTTGTGGTGGTGGTGGTGTTGTGGTGGTGGTGTTGTGGTGGTGGTGTTGTGGTGGTGGTGGTGTGGTGGTGGTGGTGTGGTGGTGGTGGTGTTGTGGTGGTGGTGTTGTGGTGGTGGTGTTGTGGTGGTGGTGTTGTGGTGGTGGTGGTGTTGTGGTGGTGGTGGTGTTGTGGTGGTGGTGGTGTTGTGGTGGTGGTGTTGTGGTGGTGGTGTTGTGGTGGTGGTGGTGTTGTGGTGGTGGTGTGGTGGTGGTGTTGTGGTGGTGGTGTGGTGGTGGTGGTGTTGTGGTGGTGGTGGTGGTGTTGTGGTGGTGGTGGTGTTGTGGTGGTGGTGTTGTGGTGGTGGCGGTGGTGGTCGTGGTGGTGTTGTGGTGATGGTGGTGGTGGTGTTGTGCTGGTGGTGGTGTTGTGCTGGTGGTGGTGTTGTGGTGGTGGTGGTTTTGTGGTGGTGGTGGTGTTGTGGTGGAGGTGTTGTGGTGGTGGTCGTGGTGGTGGTGGTGTTGTGGTGGTGGTGTTGTGGTGGTGGCGGTGGTGGTGTTGTGGTGGTGGCGGTGGTGGTCGTGGTGATGGTGGTGTTGTGGTGGTGGTGTTGTGGTGATGGTGGTGGTGGCGGTGGTGGTCGTGGTGGTGGTCGTGGTGGTGGTGGTATTGTGGTGGTGGTGTTGTGGTTGTGGTGATGGTGTTGTGGTTGTGGTGATTGTGGTGGTGTTGTGGTGGTCGTGGTGGTGGTGTTGTGGTTGGATTTGGATTTGGATTTGGTTTAAGGGCGCTCAACTTCTAGGTCATCAGCGCCCTTAACAGACTCATGGCAATAGCCAGATATAAATTTCACTCAAAAAATAAAAATACTAGAAACAACAAAATATACAAGGTAGAAATCAGTGGCAATAGCCAGATATGAAACAAGGTGATAAATATGTCCAAAAGCAGAACAAGATAATTAAAAAATTTAAATCCTCAAATTTATATTACACTGCGCTAAAAAATTAAGAACTCTATCAACCGCTGTTTTGTCGTCCGCTAGGACCTCTGCAACTCTATGTGGTGTTGTGGTGGTCGTGGTGGTGGTGTTGTGGTGGTGGTGGCGGTGGTGGTGTTGTGGTGGTATTGTGGTGGTGGTGTTGTGGTGATGGTGGTGGTGGCGGTGGTGGTCGTGGTGGTGGTGTTGTGGTTGTGGTGATGGTGGTGTTGTGGTGGTGGCGGTGGTGGTCGTGGTGGTGGTGTTGTGGTGGCGGTGGTGTTGTTGTGGCGGTGGTGTTCTGGTGGTGGTGTTGTGATGGTGGTGGTGATGGTGGTGGCGGTGGTGGTGGTATTGTGGTGGTGGTCGTGGTAGTGGTGGTGATGGTGGTGGTATTGTGGTGGTGGTCGTGGTGATGGTGGTGGTGGTGGTGATGGTTGTGTTGTGGTGGTGGTGTTGTGGCGGCGGTGGTGGTGGTGGCGGTGGTGGTCGTGGTGGTGGTGGTTTTGTGGTAGTGGTGGTGGTGGCGGTCGTGGTGGTGGTGTTGTGGCGGTGGTGGTGGTGGCGGTGGTGGTCGTGGTGGTGGTGTTGTGGCGGTGGTGGTGGCGGTGGTGGTCGTGGTGGTGGTGTTGTGGTTGTGGTGATGGTGGTGTTGTGGTGGTGGCGGTGGTGGTGGTGTTGTGGTGGTGTTGTGGCGGTGGTGTTGTGATGGTGGTGGCGGTGGTGGTCGTGGTGGTATTGTGGTGGTGGTCGTGGTAGTGGTGGTGATGGTGGTGGTGATGGTGGTGGTGGTTGTGGTGATGGTGGTGGTGATGGTGGTGGTATTGTGGTGGTGGTCGTGGTGATGGTGGTGGTGGCGGTGGTGGTATTGTGGTGGTGGTCGTGGTGATGGTGGTGGTGGCGGTGGTGTTGTGATGGTGGTGGTATTGTGGTGGTGGTCGTGGTTATGGTGGTGGTGGTGGCGGTGGTGGTCGTGGTGGTATTGTGGTGGTGGTCGTGGTAGTGGTAGTGGTGGTGGTGGTGATGGTGGTGGTGGTGGTTGTGGTGATGGTGGTGGTGATGGTGGTGGTGATGGTGGGGTTGGTGGTGGTATTGTGGTGATGGTGGTGATGGTGGTGGTGGTGATGGTGGTGTTTTTGGTGTTGGTGGTGGTGATGGTGGTGTTGGTGTTGGTGATGGTGGTGGTGGTGTACAGTTAAGGGTGCTCAGCGCCCTTAAAGCAAGAATCATGGAAAGCCACAACTAAAGAGTGATTTACAAAAAAGGATCAAAACGTATGAAAGCTCAATATCTATAATAGGTACCTACTAATTCCTTGGTTGGAATGTTGAAGATGTTGAGCAAGAGCAATCTGCAGATGTTCCCCAACTCTACACTCCACTGCAACGTCAGACAAATGTCGTGATTTACCTTCCGAGACATGGAAGGAACACAATGAACAATGAACAACATACACGTACGGTTGCAAATTTGGCGCGTCACGACATTCTTTTGCTTGTAGACAGTAAATCAATGGCAGTTACTGTTGTTGCATTCTGAAAGGACCGGAAGTTTCATTTGTGTGGGTACCACAAGGACACTTTCACATCTTCCGTTTATATGTTTTGGGGAACACGAGTATAAATTTCGTTCTAGGCTTTCAGAGATATCGCTATTGCCTAACGTATCTTCCTTTTACCATTACTACACTCCAAAGGCAGCGAACTGCTTTGCAAAATGCACTCAAACAATGCAATTTCGTCACTAGAATTCTTTATTCCGAGTTACTGCTTGCTCTTCTCGAAACATTTCCAGGCGCGGCTCCTCAAGGTAGGCAGGGTAGGCATTGCCTGCCCTATCGTAATACATCAACAAATAATGTTTAACTATGATTCTGCATTTTATCATTTAACCGTCAATTTCCCTTAAATTGTAGTTCCAGAAAAGTTTTCTCGGTTATAATGACCAACGCATGGTCAAATCCTTAAAGCTCAATTCCGATTCATCAAAACTGCGCTGCTTGTTTGAAACGCAAGGCAGAAATGATACGCATGGAACCTGGGTAGTGGAGAGCCAGCTAGCTTAACCTCTGCCGGCCCGGCCCCCTTTCCTCAGTACGAGGCCCTTGAACATGGATAAGGAAATATTCCGTCTGCATACGCACTCCGAGCATGCGTAGACGCGTCTGCCAGCACTCCGAACACTTGCCGGCTCAAATACGAATTTATACGACTTTTTCCGAACAGGCATGCTCCACGAACGAAGATCTCAGAGATCCGAATCGTTTTTCTATCACTCTGTGCAATACGAGTGTTGTAATACCAGTATGACCGACTTAATTAGTGGACTATTATGAACTATTACAAAGTCCGCTTTCGCGGCGCACTGACAATGAAAAGAGGAGTGTTTTAGCTATTGAACACAATGCTACAGTCAGACAATTCTTCAATTTCTTCATTCATTTTAGTTTTGGCGGTAATTCGTCCGTAAGTCACGCTCATTCACTCTGCACTTATTAAACAACCAAAGAATATATTGTTTGCGTTATCCGCAATGACTTCGCCCCCTTTATTTCGGATAAACGGGGTTCTACTGTATTATCATTACCATTATTATTATTATTATTATTATTATTATTATTATTATTATTATTATTATTATTATTATTATTATTATTATTATTATTATTATTGTTGTTGTTGTTGTTGTTGTTGTTGTTACTGTTACACTTTGACTACCCTAAAATTTTGACTGCGAGCCGCCACTGAACATTTCAGAGGCTCTACTTCGAAGCTTCGGCCGGTGAATATTTGAACGTGATTGCATGGCAGCAAATCCAAATTAATTTGTACAAGTCACTATTTGTATTTAATGTTTCACAAAGAACTGAAACCTAAGTTTTCATTGCTTCAGTACCCCGCAAAACGCATACTTCTTAAAACACTAGTACAGAAGTTTAAAAGCCTTCAGAAAATAGAACATTTCGTACCAAAAAAATGGACAGACACTGTTCATGCATTTGATATAGCAATCTCAACCACATCAGACGCACCTACATTTATAAAAGAAGAAAAGACACGCGATAGAAGTGAAACCTTTGTATTACTGGGAAACATTTTAATTATTTATCAACCACTTTTGAATAGCTTAGATCAGGGGAAGACAACTTCGGGCCGTGTGACGTATTTAAACGAAGAGCCAGCTTGTACGTTCGTGTGACGTCAGGCGAGAGCGGTGTATTGCTGTGCTGCATAGATCAGCGGCGCTACTTGCAAGAAACTGAATGAATATGAAAAATGTTATTTGGGCATGTTTACAACTTGCCCGGGCTGTTTAGAGAGAACCCTCTTCAGCCTAGTCTGAGGGTTTTTATTTGTTGTTTGAGGGATCTTAACAGCGTTAGTGCGAATTTTGTTTTAATTTTGTGTTTTTGTTGACGTAGTGGTTTTGTGTTTGTGTTCAGTTCCCCGTGTTTCACACTAGTTTGAGACCAGGCTTCAAGATGTAGAAACATTGTCCACTACGTTTCAGATCCTTGCGACCCCGTATTCATTGGATGTTAACAATGTCTCTAGCAGGTAGCAAATTGAATTGATAAATTTACAGTGCGACGATTTGCTGAAGGACAAATATAAACACAAGGAAGACTTGGCTAATTGTTATAAGAATGTTCCTCAAACCAGATTTCTGAGGTTATATGCCCTTGTTGCACGGGTATTATGTATGTTTGGTTCTATGTATGTGTGCGAACAATTCTTTTCTGTTATGAACCTTTCTAAGTCAAAATCCCGAAGCATATTGTCAGATCACAATCTAACATGCAGTCTTCATCTACAAATGTGCCGTACATTACGCCCTAACATTGACAAACTAGTTAAAGAAAAGCGAAACGGCAAATGTCGGAAAATGTCCACCTAATTGTTCTGTATAGCTCTCCTCTAGCTCAGGCAAAATAGTTATAATTTCTGTTGTATTTGCGTTATAACATGACTGTTCACATAAACTAGAATTCGTATATATGGAATAAAGCGAAATGTAATTATTTATAATTTGTGACTATTCCGTAATTGAAACAGTCAGCATTAAGATTGCGATGTCGCGCACGCCTTTCCTCTTCCACGCTGTGACGTCACACGTGTAACTGGCCGTCGTTGCGGGCATGTGAGCTGAGTGCGCTGACGTCACAGCAGCGATACCCGTCTTCCCCTGGCTTAGATTGTGTTTATCATTCATTTATTTACATAAAATTATATACATATGTGTCACTGTGCATCTTCTTCATTTTTAAGATAAATTATCGGTTTATAACTAAAATAGGTAATGAAAACTCTCGATTCTATATTTTCTAGGAACTGTGACAAAACTGCTTCAATTGGCATATTCATAACAAAATTGTATATTTTAATGAAGAAAGTTGATGATAAACAACGATAACACTAAACTGTACTCGAAATGCGTTGGTTATACACACGTGTTTCAACGGATGCTTTGTTGATCGCCACGCCGCCTGAACGCAGTACACGCAACCACGGATAACAAGAATGAAAGAAAGCGAGAAGAGCGTATGTCCGAAGGTAAGCGAGACGCTGCGCCCTCTCTACCCGACACAGGGTTTACCCCCACCACTTTTCACAAGTCACACAAAAAGGTTGCGGATCAGAATTTCAAAGCCCTCCATAAGATGTTTCACGTCAAAAATGTGTTTTAGGTGAAAACGGATTTAAATAGAAGATAATTAGTAGAAAATATTCACAGCAATAGCCAGATATAAACTTCAATCAAAAATAAAATTACTAGTAAAATCCGAATATACATAAATATACGAAACAGTGGCAAAAGCCGGAATTAAAAGAAACTGATAAAGATGTCAAAAAAACAACAAAAGACTCATGTTACACTCCGCTAAAAACTTAAAAACTCTATCAACGGCTGTTTTGTCGTCCGCCTAGACCTCTGCAAGTTTGGCAGGCAGCTGCAGAGTCTCGAAGGTGCGCTAGAGAGGAACACTCTAGCAGCACGTGACGGACTGACAAAAGGTTGTCGCACAGCGGACAAAGAGGAGCAGGGTCCCGTTTAAATAGGTAACCATGCGAAACATTGCAGTGGCAAATTCGCAACCGAGTCAACTTAACCTCCTCACGACGAGATATGCGAAAGGAAGTTACCAATTTATCAGACAATCAGCTTCAACTGCTGCCAAATTCAATTCGTTCCGAAATTTTGCTGCAGCAACTTACTTCATTTTGGAGTACGCATCAAGGACAAATTAAAAGTCTCTACGAAGGAAATGAAAACACTAAAACTTACACATGGAGCGATGTTGCTAATTTAACAGAAAGAGCTTATAGTTTCATTGCGTTATTTTGCGAACGCCATATAAATTTATGGCCATTAATGCATTCACATATGACAGGCAGCGAAGGTTCCTAAACCTCGGCTACACAGAAATCTGATTGCTCTATGGCATTAGTAGAATCATTACTGCTGTTGTGAGCTGTTTTACACGTGCATATTATTTTCCGATTCATTTTCAGGGTTTGAGAATTTAAAATATCCCTGAGAACGTTCCTACCTGTAGGTATTCCTAATTTGGTTGGTACTGCCATTATCCGTTTGCTGCCTCCTGCTTCTCTCAAAAGTCAGACATGCACTTTATTAGCGAATCTACTACTACTTCTTTGACAGTATTCTTCCTCACACGCTCTCTGCCTCGTTTCAGTTTTAAAAAGGGAAATGCGGCTACTTGTTTTGATATTCAAGACATCATTGTTACGCCATCTGGAATGAAATGTTCACAACAAGCGGTAGGCTTACCTTAACCTGGTGAAGGGCTTCCTCAGGCTTGAGGTTGCCGACGGAGTCCAGTTGCTGATTGGCCCAGTTCTTGACCGCCTCGCTCGACTCCCGGTACTGATTCCACAATCTGACAGCGTCCTGGTATCTGTTGCAAAGGTCCAAAAGAGACTGACAGGTGTCGTTCCAAGCGGTTACAGCCTCCTCCACTGCTGCTTCTATCTTCTGACTAACCTCTGGGTCGCACGTGGACGTCAGAGGTTCAGCTGCAGCCTTCAGGTCCACCAGGAGGTCCTCGCGCTCGTCCAGGGATCCGTAGAGACCCTGTAATCACATCTCTTGTTACACTCCAAGACAAACATTTGCAATAGCTTCTCTTTTAATACATCAAATCCCCAATCTCCCCGTACCAGTTCACCTTTAAGGTCAAAGTGCTGTGTATTAACGCCAATTCGAGAAGATTCCAGACAAGCTAAGGCACTTGTATGGTGCTACGTTATGTAGCAAATTGGACAATTCCCAAATAAATCTGTTTGTATATTCTTTATTAGATGTGCTCGACATAGGATGCATTCTGAACCTGTGTTGCATCCACACGACTTCAACAAACGATACATACAACAGCTTAGTTTTCTATCTGCTTCCTTTAATCGATGTAAACATTTGTAGAAATACTTTAATTGCACTAGATTCAAAGGGGATACACGTGGCTCAAGTGATAGCCAAATCTCTAAAACGTGGTCCGCTGTATTGCATACACTTTGCATGACATCACGAGAAACAAAAGAACAATTTTAACAGTACCTTCAAGAAAGTTTAAGATATTGCAAACTACAAAACGAAAACAACCAATATCTTGGAAGTAATTAATGCCAAAAAGTTTGAAAAAAGTGTGTGTCTAAACAAGCTCTGCATTTTCTCAGGTACACTCGTAGACCCCCCCCCCCAAAAAAAAAGACCTGTCTAGAACAGAAATTCGTGTAAGTCTTACATGGCACAGCGCCTTGATCATATGGGTTAGTAATATTAAGGGACACTGGGAGTGAAATTTGGAAGTTCCACATTTCTTGATAGATTTTTCTGAAATTTTTACTTTGTCTGTATTTATATGAGAATAGGAGGTACACCAAATGTCATTAAAATTGGATAATTCGTTTAGGATATATAAATTATTTTATGAATTTAATAGGCACATTTTCAAAATAGAGCTCGCGTCTATTGACTTTTCAAAATTCATTTATATTGGCAGAACTGATACTCTAAAACATGGGTAACAATTGTATGAAGAGATATTTCAAATACGTTTGCTGATTATGCTGTACATATTTTTTTAATGACAAAGAAAATTTAATCTTAAAAATTATTGATTTTTTTCATATAAAAAATGTTTTTGGAATTCATGTTAAAGATAACATCAATATTGAAGCATAGTTTTGTTTAGCTGCTATTTATGAATACTTTTGGAAATTTTCATTGAATTTGAAGCAAAACTCAGGCGCGACCTTCTTTTGGAATGTGCAGAAATGTAGTTTTGAGAAAAACAGGCTTTTATATAGGAGCACCCTGTGTACGTTAAGGGAAGAGCCCTGGGCCGTAATGACCACGTGGAGTGGGGGACATGAAAAATGTTAGCTGATCCAAATGAACAGGTGTTCCAGGAACGTTTTAAGGTAAAAAAAAAAAAAAACAATTTTCGACTTTTTGACAATTTTGACCAAAATTTCACTCCGTGTCCCTTAAGATTTAGAACTTGTGACAACTTGTTACTGCCGCTACACAACTGTATCGCGGATGATACGCTGTGCCGTGCAGGACTTAGGACGAATTTGGCTTCTATTTTAAATCCACGGGTGTACGTGTCGTATCTCTTATGGCTTACTACCATACGTACCAACTTGCTCAAATTGAAACAGGTAAACAATGACGTGAAATTTAGAATGTGTAAAACGCCCATTGTACTAAATGTACACAAAAGTCCTTGAAGACCTGCTTCCTTCTATCACACATCCTCAATTGTTTGGTGCCACAACAAATATTCACTGAAGCAAAGAATACCACAGTTCATAACATAACCTATACTCTGTTCATCTAGAGATTAGAGGAGACGTAAACAAAGTCCACAGCGCGCCCTCTTGACGCTTTCGCCGTGTAAATAGTTCCTTGAAGAAATACTGTTACTGAGGTCTGAAATGTCAATGTTTGCTAAAGCATGAACTAAGTGTACTAAGCATAGTTAAAGTGTAAGAATACGCCGTTAAGTGAATCTGTAACCAGCCTAATTCATTCTGCGCGCGCATTATTCAGTATGAAAGTAACATGGCGGAACAAGTGAGTGTTGTAAAACATAAGCGCGGCAAACCGTTGCGAAGTGGTGAAAAGACAACAATATTGAACGTATTTAACAAGTTCTGCGAGAAATATCCCGAACTTGCTATCGAAGACGTGATGAAATTAACATCTGAGTTTATCGGTGTGTCAGTTGCGAGTATTTACAACACACGCAAAGAAAAATCCTCAGTTGGTGAAGATCCCGGCAAAAAGCGACCACGTACCAGATAAATGGTGGATGTAGTTTGCGATCTGCAACCTGTCCAAAAGTTCACCAGTTCTTTGTTAACAATGAACCCCCACCTTAAACAAAGTGCTGTTGGCAGTTAACTGATCCCGATCTTCCACATTTAAAACGAATTTCCCTCCACAAGCTGCTTTTGGAGATTGGTTTCGAGATTGTGAGCAGGAAATGAAAAAGTGTTATTGTGGACAGAGAAGACGTAAGTAGCAGTTCATTTCCATGTGCTCTATGTTATTTGGATCAAGTAAATATATCCTTTTAGTAGTGTAAAATGCATATTATACCTACGCGTAGCGGTAGGTAACCGTGTTGCATCATTGTGAATGCACGTGGCCGCGGAGTGATACAAACCGGTGTTTTGTTTATATCTCCTCTAATCTCTTGATGAACAGAGTGTATAAACAAAAAGTGTCACAAAATGGAAAAGATGTCTCGTGGCCAGATATGGACCTTTACGCGTAACAAAACGTTATCTACACTACAGTAACTAACGCAATAAATCTAAAGCATGTCAAATGTTCCAACAAATTTTAGTCTTTGTACAATTGGTACATGCAACAACTGGAGCCTTTTCATGTGGGATTGCTCTACGTGACAGTTAGGTAACAAAGTTAATGACGAGTAACCGTTTATGGATCAAGCTGTTCAGTCACGAGTTAATAGACATATTGCTCAACCAACATTTCCCCATATTCAGAAAAAGAAACAGAAACCAAAGCTATTTTCGCAATTTAACAAAACACAAACGTAGTTAACATACATACACCCTGCTTCTCTCAACATTTGATGAAATAATGGTTGTTTTAGTAATAGTTCCTAAGGTATTTTCTACAAATGTTTATCTCAACTAACACGAAGAAGATATAGGAATAAGAGTTTTTAAGAATAGTACAAGAGTAGTGAAAGTCATGTGAGTGTAACGCAAGATTTATTATGGACCCTCCTTAACTGGGGCAGGCATAGCCCACGGAGGAAATGATATTGAAAGTTTGACTACATGTGATATATCTAATATTATTGTTTTTCCAGGTGAAATGAAATATTCGCCATAAAAAATCTGATGTGTTGCACTCACATGACTTTCTCTACTCTTGTACTAACCATTATTACAAACTCTTATTCCTATATCTTCTTCGTGTTAGTTGAGATAAACATTTGTACAACTTATCTTATTGCTTATTTCCTTGTAGGTACAAGGGGAATATTAGAATACAGTAGGCTTTGAGTGATAGGCAAATGTTTTAAAGCTTTCAAATTCCGTTCTCTTTGCACGGCTAACATACAAAAAACTGAATAACGATGTTCCATTTGAGAGAAGTATCTTCTCCAAAACTCACACAAATAACAAGGAATAACTCCGAAATGGTTCACTCTACGAAAAAATGTATTTAGACATATATTGTGTGCTTTAGCAAGATCTACATTTTTTGTAGAGTATGATTTCGTCTCTCTCTTACGGTTTACCAGTTATGCAGAAGTCGTCCAGAGTAAATACGACTACAGGGGCTATAGCTAGAAAATTCAAAATATGCATTTCATTGGTCATAAAAATATCTCAAACATATGACATTTTAATCAACGTCGTTAGAGCCATTTTCAAGAAAATCAAATTTTTTGAAAAATGTTCCATGTAAAGGGTAGTTTAGGGTGGGGCTATTTTCTTCAAAATCTTCGTGTCGCATCCTTGAAAGACATTAAACTTAAATACCAACTATGGTTTTTACTTTCTCTACTGGTAAGTAGGGGAAGTATTGTATTCCACCCAAAAATTCGATGTCGAGATTTCACCAGAAATATATGTTTTGAGGTCCCCTGAATCCAAAAAAAGCATTTTTAGTAAAAGGTCCGTGTGTGTGTGTCTGTGTGTCAGTATGTCAGCCTGTGAACAGCATAACTCAAAAACGAAAAGTCGGTTAAAACCCAAACTTGGTATTTAAGTTTGATGTCTTTCAAGGATGTGACACGAAGATTTTGAAGAAAATAGCCCCACCCTAAACTACCCTTTACATGGAACATTTTTCGAAAATGTTGATTTTTTTGAAAATGGCTCTAACGATTTTGATTAAAATACCATATGTTTGAGATATTTTCATGACAAATGAAATGTATATCTTGAATTTTCTGGCTATAGCCCCTGTAGTCGTATTTACTATGGGCGACTTTTGCATAACTGGCAAACCGTTAGAGATAGACGAAATCATACTCTACAAAAAATGTAGATCTTGCTAAAATACACAATTTATGTCTCAATAAATTTTCTTGTAGGGTGAACCATTTCGGAGATATTCCTTGTTATGTGTGTGAGTTTCGGAAAACTTAGAACTTTAGCGAAATGCAACAACGTTGTTCATTTTTTTATATGTTAATCGTGCAAAGAGAACGGAATCTCAAGCTTTAAAACATTTGACTGTCGCACAAAGCCTACTGTATTCCCATATTCCCCTTGCACCTACAAGGAAATAAGCAATAAGATAATTTGTACGAGTGTTTATCTTAACATGGATATATAGTAATAAGAGTTTGTAAGAATAGTTAGTACAAGAGTAGAGAAAGTCATATGAGTGCAACACATCAGATTTTTAACCTACTTTTCGTGTTTGAGTTCTGCTGTCCACAGACTGACACGCGCGCGCGGCCCTTTTTCTAAAAATGCTTTTATTTGGATTCAGGGGGCCTCAAAACATATTTCCGGTGAAATCTCGACATCGAATTTTTGGGTGGAATACAATACTTCCTCTACTTACTATACGTAGTAGCGAAAGTAATATAGGCAAAGTGGCTTAATGTTGGAAGCGTTGGGTTGGTGAGGTTGACCCGGCGGCCCTTCTCTGCACAATGGCAGGAAGCCCGTGAGACCAAATTCTTCATTTTCAACATAATTACGGACTCATTATTCCCAACACGCCATGCCCCCGTTTTACGGCAGTTTGCGAACTGTCATTACCTGCAGCCTGATGTCACAAAAACACGTTCCCTAAAACTCCACTTTTCAAAAATGCAATAACCAGCTCTTACAAAGTAAACAAAACAGAAACATCTGATGTGTTACACTCACATGACGTCAGATAAACATTTCCTTGTAGGTGCAAGGGGAATATTAGAATACAGTAGGCTTTGTGCGATAGTCAAATGTTTTAAAGCTTTGGGATTCTGTTGTCTTTGCACGATTAACATATAAAAAATGAAGAACGATGATCCTTTTCACGAAAGTTGTTTTCCGAAACTCACACACATAACAAGGAATATCTCCGAAATGGTTCACCCTACAAGAAAATTTATTCAGACATAAATTGTGTATTTTAGCAAGATCTACATTTTTTGTATAGTATGATTTGGTCTATCTCTAACGGTTTACCAGTTATGCAAAAGTCGTCCAGAGTAAATACGACTACAGGGGCAATAGCCAGAAAATTCAAGATATACATTTCATTTGTCATCAAAATGTCTCAAACATACGACATTTTAATCAAAATCGTTAGAGCCATTTTCAAGAAAATCAAAATTTTCGAAAAATTTTCCATGTAAAGGGTAGTTTAGGGTGGGGCTATTTTCTTCAAAATCTTCGTGTCACATCCTTTAAAGATATTAAACTTAAATACCAACTTTGGTTTTTAACCGACTTTTCGTTTTTGAGTTATGCTGTCCACAGACTGACACACAGACACACACAGGGACCTTTTTCTAAATATGCTTTTTTTTTGGATTCAGGGGGCCTCAAAACATATATTTCCGGTGAAATCTCGACATCGAATTTTTGGGTGGAATACAATACTTCCTCTACTTACCAGTAGAGAAAGTAAAAATAGGGAAATTTGAAGCATCTTACGTCAGACGATGTGCTCCTATTTGGGGAAAGTATGTTCACGCAGCATGAAACCAAATGTTTAATATAACAGCTAACACTGCGGTAAAATTGGCACAAACTGTACTGACCACATTATCTCGCCATATCGGCTGGACGATTGTCAACCTTTGCCCCATGAGCCCCTGTTTCCAGACTAGCTTAAGGTTCGCGTCAAACCTGCATATGACCTTCAAAGGCTGCACGACTGTGGCGAATCACAGCACTACACCATTGTCTAGTCAGAACTAACTTCGACTCGCTTAGTAATTACTAGATTAACGCTCGGATATTAATAGTTTACTATAAGCTTAAAACTTATATCAGATATAAGCAAAACGGTCATTGACGAGAAAATAGAGTAATTGCAGCTTCAGCCGTTCTGCATTTATACGCAATTATATTTACGTGTGTTTTGTCAGAACTGAAGCAGACCTTCAGATGTTAACAGCTGCGGATAAGTGTAGTGTTATGTTTTCCCCTTTCCCCTATTACATCCCTAAACACTCTAACCAGGGGAAAGAACAGGTAGTTAATGTGCAATTTGTAGAAGCTTGTAACCTGTCACTAGAACAAGTGATTGTGTTAGTGATAGAACAGAAAAACGCCACAGTGTTTACGCAGTCAACTGCAAGTTGTTTTTAGGGTGTATGAGTTTGTAAGAGGAACTCAAGTGACTAAGACGCAAACTTGATTTTAAAAAAGTGCCAAGAGTTAAATACTGCACCATATGAAATAAATCAACCCACTTCTATTGTCCTTTATTTAGTTTAATTGACTAGCCAAATTTTACTTAAGTTTTGAACTACCGTTCCACTTAATAGCCCTGTGTAAAGCGCACAGCCAAACGCTATTCTTGCGCTGCGTACATGCTACCAGGTCTCTCTCTTTCACGCACAAGTACACTACTTGCAGCGCGCTCCTATTGGCTACTGCCATATGCAGCAGTTTGACGCGAATAAAAATTGAATCTACTCCGGGAAAAGGGATGAAGCGAGAGTACGAAGGGCGGCCGCATAGAAGGCAAGGGTGGCGCGGAGGGGTACTTAACGTTTCGCGATTTAACAGACTGGTTCGGCCGGGACAGAAACATTAGAGGTGATACATAATCCACGCAAGCATTCGCCTATGAACTGGAAAAACCAAGAAAAATGCAAAAGAACAGTGTGACGGATCCAAATGAATACGAGAGCTGTTGTCAACAAGTCAATAAAGGTATTTCAAATAGACAGCGAAGAATCTTCTGAACTTGAATGTGGCAATTTAGGTATAGTGCGGAATCCTTGCTGCCGCGATGAAAAGAGGGGAACGAGGAGGAGAGTAGGTTTAAGGGCGTTCAACTACATGATCATCAGTGCCCTTAAAATTCATGGAAAAAGTCAGATAACAACTTCAATAAAAAATAAAATTACTAGTAAAAAGGAAAATAAATATACAACACAGACTGGCAAAAGCCAGAATTAAAACAAAGTGACACAGATGTCAAAAGAGTATAAAAAAAATCTGATGTGTTGCGCTCACATGACTTTCTCGACTCTTGCACTAACCATTCTTACAAACTCTTATTTCTATATCTTCTTTCTTGTTAGCTGAGACAAACATTTGTACAAATTATCTTATTGCTTATTTCCTTGTAGGTGCAAAGGGAATGTTAGAATATAGTAGGCTTTGTGCGATAGTCAAATGTTTGAGATTCTGTTGTCTTTGCTCACTTGACATATAAAAAATGAACAGCGATGATCCATTTCACGAAAGTTCTAAGCTTTCCGAAACTCACACACATAACAAGGAATATCTCCGAAATGGTTCACCCTACAAGAAAATTTATTCAGACATAAATTGTGTATTTTAGCAAGATCTACATTGTTTGTATAGTGTAATTTGGTCTATCTCTAACGGTTTACCAGTTATGCAAAAGTCGTCCAAAGTAAATACGACTACAGGGGCTATAGCCAGAAAATTCAAGATATACATTTCATTTGTCATCAAAATATCTCAAACATACGACATTTTAATCAAAATCGTTAGAGACATTTTCAAGAAAATCAAAATTTTCGAAAAATTTTCCATGTAAAGGGTTGTTTAGGGGGGGGGGGCTATTTTCTTCAAAATCTTCGTGTCACATCCTTGAAAGACATTAAACTTAAATACTTTGGTTTTTAACCGCCTTTTCGTTTTTGAGTTCTGCTGTCCACAGTCTGACACACAGACACACAAAATGCTTTTTTTGGATTCAGGGGGCCTCAAAACATATATTTCCGGTGAAATCTCGACATCGAATTTTTGGGTGGAATACAATACTTCCCCTACTTACCAGTAGAGAAAGTAACTAGATATCTAAAGTTTCAAATCTTCAAACTTATATTAGACTAAAACTTCAAAACTCTGGACCGCTTGTGTGTTGCCCACTAAGACCTCTCCAAGTTTGGCAGGCAGCTGCAGAGAATCTCGAAGGTGCGCTAGAGAGGAACACTAGCAGCACGTGACGGACTGACAAAAGAGGAGCAGGCTCCCGTTTAAATAGGTCACCATGCGAAAGATTGCAGTGGCAAATTCACAACCGAGTCAACTTAACCTCTTCGCGACTATAAGGAATTTTCACGTTATGAAGGCACAACGGGCTCTTATGGACCATGCTATTCTTATGGAAGATTCAGGTGCGCTGTTGCCAAATGTGCGTGTTTTCAAATGCGACTAAGATAAAGTATGAACATGCATTTCGGTGTGAAATGTGTCGAAGAATAGTATGGTATGCACGATAAACCTTTTATATAATTGTATAGTTTTCAAAATAATAAAATCTAACATTTTGTCGAAAGCAGATTTTTTAACATCTTTCTCGCTCCGAACGTCAAAATATGGTTTCAAATCGAAATAATTGCAATGAAAAAAATCTGGATTATTTGCTTGTTTTTGTAGGCCACGTTGGTATTTAGATTATATCAATGTCTAAACATATTTTTCTAAAAAAATAAAGTTTAAAACAAAGTGTTAAGATTCTTCATTTATACAGTGGAAAATGTAGTCGCTGGCTAATTCTCGTTCTGTAAGTCCACGTAAAAACTTCCAGCGACAAAGTTGTCAAGGAAATAACGAAATTATTTTTTATACACATATAGAACGTCTCCAGTACCGAAGTATCCATGAATCACCATTTGAAGCAAATGTTTGCGGCGCGCCGGACGAAAGCCGGTCCTCGTGTCTTGGAGACTATGAAAACCAGATGTGGTATGACAGTTGAAGGGCCGATAAGGCATTGTACTTCAGCGCAGGTTTTCAATAGGTTTTGGGAATCTGAGGCGTGAGCGAGTTTTACAAGCTCTCTGGTAATTATGTGCATTGCAGTTAAGTGATCAGTGCTGAATGGATCGCAGAAAAAAAGGCGAAATTATTCAAAGTGGCGACCGGAAAACAATTCTTAGAGTGTATGATTATTGAAAGATAAAGAACCCCGGACACAGTGACTCGTTTATTGTTAGTGAGCTTCATAAGGCGACTGGTGTAAGTAGGCCTACATGTTTATGTTAAGGAAAGAATGTAAGGAGGGTCCCATCACTACACCGCGGCTTACATGCAAAACCTGCAGAAGATAAAATATGATCGTTTTCAACGCAAATATGACACAAATTTCCTGAATTTCTATTTCAAAGTACTCCCCCTACAATTCTGACCGTGTTGAAAAAAGTCAATGAGGATGAGGACTTGCCGAATTTTAAATATTCAACCTTTTATAGCTTAGGGAGGAAATGGGATTTCATTTTGAAAACAGAAGAAATAAATAGTTTATTGTTGAGACAAATTATATTATAGTGCGGCGACATTCCTGTTTACGGAAAATAAAACAATTCAGCAAAGAGGTAAGGAAAATCGTGTACCTTGATGAAAGTTGGGTATCAAAAGTTTGGAAGGATAGGAAGCGCTTTTTGCCGGGTTATCCACTGGTCTTAAATCACCTACTGCTCGCGGACCACGATTTGTAATATTGCATGTGGATGGTACGATTTGTTCAGGGTGCAAAACTTGTTTTCTTGAAAAAAGGTTCTGTTGATTATCGTGATGAAATGGATAGCGATAGATTTGAACAGTAATTCAGGAATCAACTAGCAAAACCCCGGTAATCGCTGCGGCGCAACACACATGGCAACGCCGCGCTGATTCTCCAGAAGAGCCATTGTGCCTTCACAACGTGAAAACTCCTATAGATATGCGAGAGGAAGTTACCGAGTTTATCCGAAGTTTTTTCACTTCTCTAAGCTTATTATCGCGATGAATCATATTAAGATGAAAGTGGGAAGGAAGTTTCAGGATTAATGCCGGAATGTTTATGAAGGCAGAAAAGTGTTGTTGCTAGCAGACGCCAATTCGAGAGAATCCAGGAAGTGCAAGGAAATGGCTGTGTTCCGGTTCTGAGCAATTAATGTCAGGAAGGTGTAATGGCTTACTGCAGAACTCGCGTGCTACATAAATCTCACATCTGGACACCACCCCTTCTTCCCTAGCGTGCCTGGGCAGCCTAACCCAGTTCCTAGAACACTCCACCTGCACCCCGGTCCCCAGATAAATCTGCATGACAGATAAATAATCGTTTTCTTTATTCCTCTGTCACTCCTGACAACGGAAGCACGAATTCATTTAGAGTTAAGTCTCACACAGGCAGGCGTGGCATCCAAATACTTTCCTAAGCATTACCCTCTTCCTACGTGAGTATTTCATATAGGTATCACCAGTCACGATAAAACAATTGCTAACGACACACTTTTATGGCGAATAAAAATTGAATGTCGGTATAAAAAGAAGGCTCAAAGCGGGATAAATGCGGTGAAATAAAGTATCAAACATTACTGTTATAATCTACATTTCAAATGTTATATGTAGCATGTTCATTGAAATCTCAAAGATTTGACTATCTCTCACACTGTATTCCCATATTCCCCTTGTACCTACAAGGAAATAAGCAATAAGATAGTTTCTGCAAATGTTTATATCAACTAACACGAAGAAGATATAGGAATAAGAGTTTGTAAGAATAGTTAGTACAAGAGTAGAGAAAGTCATGTGAGTGCAACACATTTGTTTCTATTTCATGCTAATCGGAATAAACCTGTGTAGAAATAGTTTCATTACGCACTTCTTGTGGTTACAAGTGAAACAGATGAGTCAAATCGACAGTCATGGGTTCAAAGCCCGGGCGTTATGGCTTTAAAATTAGTCTTTCCATGACATCGCGAGAAACAACCGAACAGCGCAGTGATTTAAAAAATTACAAAGAATTGAACAAGGTCATCCTCCTTAGCGCGGAGACCCGGGTTCGATTCCTGGGGATTTTCTCTCGCACGGAGACCTGGTCCGGGGTGCACTCAGCCTTGTTAGGTCCCTGAGGGGCCAATAAGGAGCTATTTGATTGCGAACTAGCAGCCTGTGGTTGCGAAGACCGAGGCACTGACCACGTCCCAGCTTCAGTACTGCACCCCACTTATGGACACAGGTGGGGAACGCAGTGGCCGGGCGGTAGGCGTTGGCCCAGAAAGGACTGTTGCGCCTCAGGGTTAGCATTGAGCAACTGAAAGCCATATTAACGAGTATCTTGGAAACGGCTAATTCCACAGAAAAAATGGTAATAAATTGTGTTTTAAATCAAACTAGATTTTTTGTGAAGAAAGTTTCTACCTTCATAGCCTTTACCAGTTGCTTCCGAACGAACAGGACTGCACAGGCTGCTTGTAGAAAATTCAAGATATAGATTTTATTTGCACTAAAAAATAATGAACATTTTTCATGTAAAGCATAGCTTTTTAGGTTTTTGATCGAAACTTTGCATAATGTTGGGCATATGTCTCAAACACACACACACACACACACACACACACACACACACACTTGTTTTGTTTCTAAAAAGGCTTCTTTTGGAATATCAAAACGTGTATTTTCAGTCAAATTTCGGTATCAATTTTATTTTGAATGTAATACTTCCTCTAATTACTACAGGTAACTAGTAGAGAAAGTGAAAGTTCAAGAGTTCAAACTAAATCAGCAAGAAATATGGCTAACGACTCTTTGTGACCTTGGATATTGAGTTCATCAAGATGTGGGGGGGGGGGGGGGGGGGTTATAGTTATTGTTGGTTACGTGACTTATCTCAGCTAAACTATTCTAATCCTCTGTTTTATGTCCTTGGAAACACTCAACTGTAAACTTCACCTCACTGAAGACTAGCTTCATCTTACCACACATAAGGCAAAAACAGCTTTATTCACGTAACTGATATCATATCCATGGTCTGTCCCTAAACATCAAATATTCTGATGGTAATTATTATTTATTTATGCCAATAAACTTACTGTTGGTGTTTTTAAACACAAACTTTGCCCACGCACGGCTTGTGTATTTAAAAACACCAACAGTAAGTTTGTTGGCATAAATAAATAATAATTACCATCTGAAGGTTATTTAATCCTGGAATATAAAGTACTTACAATAGTAAGTCACCATTGAGGTAATTTGTATCTGATGTGAGACTGCCTTTGTGGTTTACCAGGAGAAATACGAACTGGCTTGAGAATTTAATGCCATTCTGGCAGTTTGTCACAATAGCTCAGTGGTAGAGCAGCCGCCCGCTAAGCGGAAGGTCTGTGGTTCAAATCCCAGTTGTGGCATTGAATTTTTAAGTTCCAGTTCTACCTCTCAAACTTTGCCCACACACGGCTTGTGTGTTTAAAAACACCAACAATAAGTTTGTTGGCATAAATAAATAATAATTACCTTATTTATTTATACCAACAAACTTACTGTTGGTGTTTTTAAACACACAAGCCGTGTGTGGTTCAAATCCCAGTTGTGGCATTGAATTTTTAAGTTCCAGTTCTACCTCTCAATAATTACCTTATTTGGAAGCTTATCTTTGATAAAAACGTGAGAAGCCATCCGACCGTTTGGTTATTTAAAGGCCTGTAACTATTACCAGTGCACTTGAACGGAGAGAGCCCAGGTTTGAATCTCTGGCAAGAGTTTGCGTGACTCAAATGGGAATAATTCTATTCAATTACTGGAGTTGAAGTGTGACAGAGTGGTGCCGGGCAATTAGCGATCCCAACTTTGGGCAAATCGATCATCATCAAAGGAAAGACCCATTTGGAACAAAGTGGGGAGGTCCTCGTGCCTGCGGTAGAATCCACTTGTGGCCTCCAACCACTGCTACCTGTTCCTAGCTGACAATCTTCCTCTTCTATACACTTTGTACGGCAGGGGAAGACAGGTATCGCTGCTGTGACGTCAGTTCACTCAGCTCATATGCTCCCGTCCAAGGTCAGTTGAACGTGTGACGTCACAGCGGGAAAGAGGAAATCAGTGCCGGACATCGCAATTTTAATGCTGACTGTTTCAATTACGGAATAATCACAGATTATAAACAATTACATATATAGTGTCAATTCTAGTTTATGTGAACAGTCATGTTATAACGCAAATAGAACAGGAATTATAACTATTTTACCTGAGCTAGATGAGAGCTACACAGAACAATTAGGTGGATATTTTCCGACATTTGCCGTTTCGCTTTTCTTTAACTAGTTTGTCAATGTTAGGGCGTAATGTACAGCACATTTGTAACCGAAGACTGCATGTTAGATTGTGATCTGAGAATATGCTTCGGGATTTTGACTTAGAAGCGTTCACAACAGAAGAGAATTGTTCGCACACATACGTAGAACCAAACATACATAATACCCGTGCAACAAGGGCATACAACCTCAGAAATCTGGTTTGAGGAACATTCTTATAAAAATCAGCCAAGTCTTCCGTGTGTTTATATTTGTCCTTTAGCAAATTGTCGCACTGTAAATTTATCAATTCAATTTGCTACCTGCTAGAAACATTGTTAATATCCAGTGAATACGGGGTCGCAAAGATCTGAAACGTAGTTGACAATGTTTCTACATCTTGAAGCCTGGTCTCAAACTAGTGTGAAACGCGGAGAACTGAACACATGCGTCGCTGATCTAGGCAGCCTAGCAATACTCTGCTCTCGCCTGACGTCACACGAACGTACCAGCTGGCTCTTCGTTTAAATACGTCACACGGCCCGAAGTTGTCTTCCCCTGTTGTACGGCTACAGTTAGAGGTCTGCACGGCCCGAGCCCGAGCACAGCCGGCTCCAGATGTTGTCCGGGGGACGAGAGGGTGTAGCGGAAAGAGACCATGAATTACTTTCGCCTGGTCCGTCCGGCCCGGCGATGGTTTCACCAGTTATTTACTTTTGTGTGTGACCCTCTGATGTGTGGTCAGCGGGGAACAAACAAGGAGCTAAATAATCAAATTTTATTCTATCCACAAAAAATCTGATTAGTTGCACTCACATGACTTTCTAGGTTGAAGTTGAGCACCCTTAAACCTACAACACCCCCATCCCCTACTTTGTTTAAGGAATTGTTTAAACGTATTTCTTAAATACCGTTAATGGTACTGCAAAAAAGCAATGTTGTTTAAATACGTGCAGAAAAGAATGTGCTTTTTACTTTCTCTACTGGTAAGTAGGGGAAGTATTGTATTCCACCCAAAAATTCCATGTCGAGATTTCACCGGAAATATATGTTTTGAGGCCCCCTGAATCCAAAAAAAGCATTTTTAGAAAAAAGTCCGTGTGTGTGTCTGTGTGTCAGTCTGTGGACAACATAACTCAAAAACGAAAAGTCGGTTAAAAACCAAATTTGGTATTTAAGTTTAATGTCTTTCAAGGATGTGACACGAAGATTTTGAAGAAAATAGCACCCCCCTAAACTACCCTTTACATGGAAAATTTTTCGAAAATTTTGATTTTCTTGAAAATTGCTCTAACGATTTTGATTAAAATGTCATATGTTTGAGATATTTTGATGACAAATGAAATGTTTATCTTGAATTTTCTGGCTATAGCTCCTGTAGTCGTATTTACTCTGGACGACTTTTGCATAACTGGTAAACCGTTAGAGATAGACCAAATCATACTATACAAAAAATGAAGATCTTGCTAAAACACACAATTTATGCCCAAATAAATTTTCTTGCAGGGTGAACCATTTCGGAGATATTCCTTGTTTATGTGTGTGAGTTACGGAAAACTTAGAACTTTCGTGAAATGGGTCATCGTTGCTCATTTTTTTATATGTTAAGTGTGCTAAGACAACAGAATCTCAAACATTTGACTATCGCACAAAGCCTACTGTATTCTAACATTCCCCTTGCACCTACAAGGAAATAAGCAATAAGATAATCTTTACAAATGTTTATCTCAACTAACACGAAGAAGATACAGGAATAAGAGTTTGTAAGAATGGTTAGTACAAGAGTAGAGGAAGTCATGTGAGTGCAACACATCAGATTTTTTGAAACGTGCTCTTTTGCTATAAGTTCTATTACTTGTGTTAGGCTAACCTTTCATTTTCCCTTGAAATTCTAGGTAAAATACGCGATTTTATATTCGCTGAATAAAACCAATTTGCAAATTCTACAGCGTGCATGCGTGTCTCCAGAATAGCTTAAACAAAAGTGGTATATTAAAATTATTTAAACGTTTAAAATTTAATTTCATTATAGTGATATGAGGCCTCTAATGCTGAATATTTAGTTTCCATCCTCGCTGCAAGTTCGTTCTGCATTTATAACGTTGTTGTTGTCTTTACATTGCGATTATTTTCTTACGAACAAGTGTAAGAGAAATGTTGCAATGATACTGGGAAGTTTTACGCAAGATGGGGCGCCACCACACTTTGCAACGTAGTAAGGGCAAACAGTTCCCTAGCTCCTGGCCTCTCACATAATCAGATCTTTTCCTGTGGGAATTCAAGACTACAGGACACCAGTAGGTGATTTGACACACTTACAGCAGCGAATTTATGCTGCTGTCGATAGCATTACATTACTTGGGCTAGGAAGCTCATGCATTTGCATGTTTTTTCATAGGGGTTAAAAATGTATGCTTTTACATTATGTGCACGAATTACGGAATTTTCAGTTATTTGGACATGATTTTGTGGTGCATATAACTGCATATTTTCTTGATTTTTGATAAATGCATATTATTTCAATATTATAGCCCCTATATTGCATATTTTAATGATTTCAATGGTTTGCATTACTGTTTTTCACCTGGATAATATTTTTCATATCGGCAATATTGCACATAATGACACAACTCACAAAGATTTCAATATTATAGCCCCTATATTGCATATTTTAATGATTTTTATGGTTTTTTATTATTTTTTCCATCTGTATAATATTTTTCACATTGGTAGTATTGCACATGATGATGCAACTCGCGAGGTGGCGAGAACTAATGCTGAATCATGTTGTCATGCAGTGAATCCCCTGTTTCCATCCTTTCATTATATGTATGTTCGTAGAAAATAATCAGTGCGTTATCTGAGAGGTTTATAGTAGCAAAGATAAAGTGCAGGTCAACGTTTTGAGCAGCACGATTATAGCAACGCTTGCCTGCCCAACAGTAGTTGTGTTGTGGTCTTCAAACGTAACATTGTGAACTGGTTCCAACCAAATTAAATTAGGCGTATAAAATGTTAAAAGGCTCTTCAAATGCCGAAAATAAAATTAATTAATTTACAGAGAGGGTTTTCGGGTGATTTAACATCTACAGATAGCAGGTACTGTTTTGTGGAGCGTGTGAGAAAAATGTAGGGAGAAAAAATTTCAAATAGTTCAGCACATAAACACAGCAAAACATAAGGAGAATTTAATCAGAAAACTCGCAAATAAAGAACCTGTTCAAAAACAGCAAGTAGAGTGTTTAGGAAGTAGGGTTACTGAATTTTGCTATGACTTGTGCCAAGCATTTTTAGCGGCTGATATTCCCTTGTTCAAAATTAATAATCCGACATTTCAAATTTACAGTTGAAAATGTTTGCAAAGTGTTGGTTGTGAACTGGAATTTAGCAGTTAATACTAGCAGCGGGACCACTTCTGCTTCAACCTCTACGGAATAAGGTAACTTTATTTATTATTTATACTAACTCGTCTTGTCTACTGCAAAGGGATATCAATCGTTTTAATTAAATAGTGCACATTTCTTGGCATATTTTCAAGTTTTTAAGAGCATATTTGCATGCATATTTCAGTGTTTTTAGGGCATGAACTTCCGAGCCCTATACATCACAGATGCTTCATAACGCATGGATCGAGGTTGGACTTTTCCCGTGCCGCTAATGACATCCATGTTGAGGTTTATGAACCACAAGGTAAATAAAATTCCCAGTTTTCACTATTTGTAGCAAGTGGTTTATCTCCAGATTCATATTCGTTCACAGGTTATAGCTATTTCTTTTGTTATACCTATAAGCGGGACACCCTGTATAGTAACTGTCTTTAGCACAGTGAGGGTTACCAAATGGGGCCTCTTGACTAGAAAAATACATTTTTTCACCCTCCCCATCCTGTCCGCACTGAAACCCCGTTTTATTGTACGGTTTTCTCCTACTTCTGTAATAATAACTCCTGTACGAGTTTCAGGAGTTGACGAGTCAGATTTTTACTAGAGACAGCCTCCTTAGCAGTGTGAAGTGCCAAACTATCTATGTACTTCACACTTGGATTAATTGCGAGGCCGTTCTCATCCTCTAGACCACACTTCCTGTCCATGGGATTTTCCATCAGTCCCACACGCTTCGTGTAATGTAACAAGAACAAAAGTCGTATAGTCACTTAGCCTAAGTCGAGCGCCTTTTCCAAAGATGTAAGACGAAGATTTTCAACAGAATCTCCCTAACCTAAGCTGTCCTTACATAATTTCGATTTCGAAGAATCTGACGTGTTACACTCACATGACTTTCTCTACTCTTGTACTAAGCATTCTTACAAAATCTTATTCCTATATCTTATAAGTGTTAGTTGAGTTAAACACTTCCAGAAATGATCTTATTGCTTATCTCCTTGTAGGTACAAGGGGAATATGGGAATACAGTAGGCTTAGAGCTATATAGCTACAGTTGACAAAAATGTCAGTTAGTCACGAAAAGTTTAGCGCTCATTATTAAATAATTGTTTCACTTTTTAAGGTTTTTATATTCCCTATCACAACCGCCAATGTATTCTCTGTCATCATATGTCGTTAAAATAACATTTTTACACCTATATTGACCATTAGACAGACATTTTAAGAAGAAAATGTAGTGTAAATGTCAGTTAGTCACACGCGGAATTGCTCTATTAATATAGTCAAATACTTTAAAGCTTTCAAATTTCGTTCTCTTTGCACGGTTAACATATAAACAGATGAATAGCGATGTTCCATTTGACAAAAATCACCCAAAAGTTACACAAATAAAAAGGAATATCTCCGAAATGGTTCACTCTACAAAAATATTTATTCAGACACAAATTGTGTATTTTAGCAAGATTACGTTTTTTTGTATAGCAAGACTTTGTCTACCTCTTACGGTTTATGAGCTATTCAAAAGTCAACCAGAGTAAAGGACTACATAGACTATAGCCAGAAAATTCAAAATATACATTTCATTTGTCATCAAAATATCTTAAACATATTGCATTTTAATCAAAATCGTTAGAGCCATTTTCAAGAAAACCAAAATTTTTGAAAAACTTTTCCATGTAAAGGATAGTTTAGGGTGGGGCTATTTTCTTCAAAATCTCCGTGTCGCATCCTTGAAAGACATTAAACTTAAATACCAACTTTTCGTTTTTGAGTTATGCTGTCCACAGACTGACAGTGACACACACACACACACACACACACACACACACACACACACACACACACACACACACACACACACACACACACACACAAGGACTTTTTTCTAAAAATGCTTTTTTGGATTCAGGGGGTCTCAAAACATATATTTCCGGTGAAATATCGACATCGAATTTTTGGGTGGAATACAATACCTCCTACTTACAGTAGAGAAAGTAAAAATTGCTACAACGATCTTGATTCAAATATCAGATAATATGTTTAAAACACTTGCACAAATAATAAAATGTAAATATTTAGATTTATATGGATAGACTGTGAAGCCCACTTCAATCTGAATAAATGGTGCATAATTTTGTTGTATTATACCTAAATCATAAGGTACAGTCAAACATGGGCATTGGCAGATTTTTTCTAGGGGGGGGGACGCATGTTGGAAGTTTGCAATCAAACAATATTAATTCATTATTTTGTTGTCAAAAGTTTTAGATAGTATTTGCTATGGGTAACCGTATTAATTTGCGCTAAATAAAAATTTACTTTGCATTAAAATTAAAATAATAGTATAATAGTCGGTAATTGATTACACATTAAGTTTATTAATTTCCAAGGGGGGGCGCGACCCCTCATTGCCCCCCTTATCAAGCCCCATGCAGCCAAATACTAAGCGCATTAAAATGCAAAAGCACATAATTCACAGCTATTCACAGATATTAGTTGCTGTTAGTGCTAAATCGGCATTCGTTTGTTCCTCGTAATGTAGTTAGATGTACTGCTTCGGCCATACCTTATCCAGAGATTCTGTATGTGTTTGTGACAAATATGAACAATACAATAACTGTCAATAAAAAACCGTTTCTCCGAAAAAAAATTATTTGTGTCAAGTATTTGGAGCCACCTAGCTTCTTGACGAATGGGTATAAATGGTTTATTTCACCTGCTGTAATGTCTTTTTATTTCAATTCGAATAAATTTAGTCACAATTTAATGTTAACGTGACGTTACCAAATCTCTCTTAGAAATTAAACTTTCATGGCATTTAAACATTAAATTGTGACTAATTTCATTCGAAAGGTACAAATGCATAACAGCATTGTTCACACAAAGTTTATGCGACAGATAGTGAAATAATAAACCATTTATATCCATTCGTCAGAAATCTAGATGGCTCCAGATATTTGACACTTTTTTTTCCCCAGCGAAATGGCTCTTTACTGACAATAATTGTATTGAGCATATCTGTTACACTTATCACATAGAATCCCTGGTTAACGAATGGCCGAAGCAATATCTTCCACCCGGTATAGCGGTCCTCTTACACAACACAACAATTTCTGCAAAAGTTTACCGCGATTAACATGAAATACAAAGAAGAAACGGATAGTTTGTAGAAGAGAAAGTAAAAGGGAAGGCTGCATTTGCTTCGAGTTGACAGTAGTGTCAAATTCGCAACATTTACTGCCAACCCCGGTCGGTAATTTCTAGCATACTCAAGAGAGGTTCTGCATTATCAACTTGCACATCGCGGGACGTAAACAAGCGATAAGCTGCCACGTCGTGTATCCCTCCGCCAACATGAGCGAGATGGGGATAAAACAAAACTGCTCAAACTTCTACTTTGCTACCACTTAAACACATCTCGCCCGAAACTTTGACATCGAGATTTCACCGCAAACACGCATTTGGTGGTCCTACCAATAAATCTACACGTACTCACATGCCTTTCTCTACACATGACAACTTTACATAACCGTACGTATTTGTACGGTTGCAAATGGAAACGAAAGTGTTCTAGTTTGGACATTTCCACTTGTAAAAATGCAAACATTTGTCACATGTATGAACTTCAAACTTTCTACTGGCGTTTTTATGTATTGGTATTACATCTACAGTGTTCTACGGAATATACAAAGAATGTTTCTTCTTTCACGCGGGGCATGCGTAATTGTACAGCGATAGTAAACACGGAACAAATGCTTACCTGGCAACCCGGAACGTGCCTGTCAGCTGTCATCTGTCAAGCAGAGCGCATGCTAGCGGCGTTCTATGGAGTGACTGAGTCGCAAAGAGAACAATTTTATTACTACTTCCAGCTGGAAATGGCCCTAAACATTCTGCAGTGATTGTCCTTTACTTCACACACACACTAGAAACACCTGCACAATCTCCAGCAAATCGCAATTAAATGTGACAGCATGACATAACGTTGGTGCGGAAGTAACTAGAAAGTATGCCCATTCAATGGCCAAACGGCTGAGAGAAGAAATGCATAGGAAAGGTTGGTATACAAAATACCATGGAGAAATACCTCATTTTTGTTTATATGTACATAAAGTTAGGTTCCTGTACGAATACTTAAAATGCAACCTGTGAAAACAATTTATTCATTCATGTAGAACAATTTAAATTGAATTGCATTATATTTATGGAGTATGTCAAGTTCATATTGTGAATATTGTTCCAAGTTTTGTGGCTGACAAATATTCAAAATAAAACATTTTCGTTTGTATTTGCAACTGTACGAATACTTATGTCCATTCGTTCGTGTATTTATACCTTCCCACTTAACTAATAGGTAGAGGATGAATTGCATTCCACCCCTAAAAATAATCGATATTAAGATTTCAGTGCTAATTCATATTTACAGTATCCCCATATTTCCTCCCCCCAATTTGTAGAAACAGGATCGCGTGTGTATATCAACAGCGTAACACAAAAACAAAATGTCGGATGAATAGCGAAATAAAGTTCAAACATGGACGAAACTAAGATTTTCAAAGAAACCCGACACCTACATTACTCTTTACATAAAATTAGCTCTATTTTTATTAAAACACTACATTTTATGCAATTTTCATCACAAATTTTCTGGATATTGCCCCTGGAAACTCTTCATTCTATGTCTTAAAAGCACAATTTAGGTCAAATAGGAAGTCATTCATTTTTATGTCTGGCCATGCAAAGAGAATGTAATTTTAAAGCTATCACACAGCGACCAGCTCTTAAAAGATTTGACTATCACTTAAGCCTACTGTATCGTCCTATTACCATTGTACCTACAAGGAAATATGTAATAAAACCATCTCTACAAATGTTTATCTAAATTAATATGAAGCAGACACAATGATGTATGTTTTTGGGAATAGTTTGTACAAGAGTGAGCTGAGAAAGGCATGTGAGCGCAACACAGGACACTCATGAATATTTACGTAGCTCTTGTCGATCTAGCTGGCGGTGATTTTCGTTCAAAGGTTGGAGGTTCTTCAGGATAAACTACACAGCCACAAAGCGCTTGCTCTTGGCAACTAATCAAAGTTTTTCGTAATACCGATTTGAAATCGCGTGAATGTATCTTTCAAAATCACGTGATAGGGGCTGGTTGCACTTCAATCCTGAGAACACCTTCGTTGCTATGTTCAGTGTACTCGTAAATTGGACTACACAGAAAGAAACAACTGCGAGTGCTGAAGCTCTAGAACCTTGCTGACAACTGCATATCTATCCGTGCTATTCTGTTATCCAAGTCTCCTCTCTTCTGTTTCATTATCGGTTTTACTGTCAGCTCCGCTCCGTGTGAAGCTAATTGCCGTATCCTTATCTGACAAAACAACTGCAAAGCTACAAACCTCCCTCAGTATAACAGACCGGCAACTGTCACATTAAACATTTGCCTGCTTCTTCATTTCTTGGATAAAACTTTAATGGTTGAGCCAGGCTATTGCAGAAACATGATTTGGTGTGTCAGCTTCATTCACAGCTCAGTTAACACTGCATGTTACACGAGTTTGTAAGTTTTTATTTAGACGCAAGTGTATGGGATGTTGCATTCAGGAAACACAGTCAATGCTTGCCCTTTGGGGACACGTACGAGGCAATAACGCGAAGTACACTAGACTCCCGCTAATCCGAACAGGACTAGGAAAAGATACCTACCAAATTTGTTTTGAATTGTAAAAAGGAAAAAAAAATTAAGATTAAACTAATTTTATCAAGTGAAAACGTACATATATTAGCACAGAAAAACATGAAATAAACGCCGCAGGAGTCAACAGTGAATCTGTTGGCTAACTTATACACAAAAACTAAAAATCTGATGTGTTGCACTCATATGACTTTCTCTACTCTTGTACTAACCATTCTTACAAACTCTTGCTCCTATATCTTCTTCGTATTAGTTGAGATACACATTTGCAGAAATTATCGTAATGCTTATTTTCTTGTGGGTACAAGGGTGATATACAGTAGGTTTTGAGCGATAGTCCAATCTTTTAAAGCTTTCAAACTCCGTTCTCTTTGCACGGTTAAGATATAAAAAAATTAGTCACGATCGCCTCTTTCACGAAAATTTGTTTTCCAAAACTCACACAACTAACAAGAATACATATCTCCGAAATGGTTCACTCTACAAAAAATGTATTTGGGCATAAATTGTGTGTTTTAGCAAGATCTACATTTTTTGTACAGTAAGATTTGGTCTATCTCTTACGTTTTACCAGTTATTCAAAAGTGATCAAGAGTAAACAGGACTACATAGGCTATAGCCAGAAAATTCAAAATATACATTTTGTTTGCCATAAAAATATCACAAACACATGGCATTTTGGTCAAAATCGTTAGAGCCAGTTTCCAGAAAATAAAAATGTTCTAAACATTTTCCATGTAAAGGGTAGTTTAGGGTGGAGGAGGTTTCTTCAAAATCTTAGTCTCGCATCCTTAAAAGACATTAAACTTAAATACCAAATTTGGTTCTTAACCGACTTTTCGTTTTTGAGTTATGCTGTCCACAGACAGACGGACACACACACGGACCTTTTTCTAAAAATGCTTTTTTTGGATTCAGGGGGTCTCAAAACATATATTTCCGTTGAAATCTCGATATCGAATTTTTGGGTGGAATACAATACTACTTCTACTTACCAGTAGAGAAAGTAAAAATTCAATGCATACATTTCATTAGTCATGCACAAACATGTGACATTTTCATCAAAACCTTTGGAGGCATTTATAAGAAAATGAAAACAAAGAACATTTTTCCATGTATATTGTTGTTTGGGAAGGCGATTTTTGTTGAATATCTGTCGCGTCTTTGGAAAAATCGGTAATGAACATGATGATGCTGTAGAATTAGGAAATTCAAGTACTAAGGCGTTAGTGCCCTTATAAAATGAATCTTGGCAAGAGTCAGAGATAAACATCAATACAAAATAAAAATCATAGCAAAAGTCACAAGTTTAAATAAATATACACAAACAATAATGGTAAATGTCAGAATTAAAATAAATATACGAAGAGTCCAAAAGGTACGAAAACTCTGTAACTCTTATTTGGAAATTTATCACTGATAAACACTTAAAAAGCTTTTTGAACGTTTGTTTACCGTCCGCCGGGACCTCTGCAAGACTGACCAGCAGTCAGTTGTTTTTGAGTTGTGTTATGAACGGATATTTTTATAGAAATTACATGCGTTGCATCCACAAGACTTTCTCTACTCACTCTTCTCAAACTATTGCTAGAAAGGCTTACTCTTCTGTCTACTTCCTGTTAACTGCGATAAGGTTGCACATTTACACATCCTGCCGCAGATATTAATACACACTAGGTAAAGCGATAGTCAGATTTTTTTTAGAAAGTGAAACGCTTGTTGACGGTTTTGATATTCCGTTCTCCTTGCCCACGAAGGATTTCGAAATTGAAATCAATAACGCATAACATCTTGAAAATTGTTAATGACACAACAAACTGCGGCTTTTAAACTGACAGTCTTTTGTGCAGTAAGATTTTTTTATCTCTAACGGTTTACCAATAAATATAATACTTTTCCATGCGGAACTGAACTCGACTTGAATCCATTCCCATTTCCGCGTTTCCATGTTGAATTCAATCCAGAAATGAGATCGATTTGGGTAAACAAGGCTCAAACACAAATAATTCAATCTTTTATGTTATGGTCACTTGGCTTACGTTGGCGAACCTGTAAAAAATGTTTTCTGCGTATTTTAACAACGTTTTGAGATTAGTGAATGTTCTTGAGGAGACCATATTGCGAGATAGAAACCAAAGTGGCTGTGTTGTTTTGTTTTATCACACCACTTTCGCTAAGAAAACAAAAGACGAGCGAACAACGTGTTACGAGCACAGAAGAGGTTAGCATCTTTGGCGGATTCAAATCGATAGGTGTTTCCATGCAACACAATTTCGATCCTATCCCACTAAGTAAGCGGATTGGATCCAGTAGTTGAGCTTTGTTTGATTCCGCATTTCCATGCGGTATTCAATCCGGAAAAAGAACTCAAATCGACTTGAATTCGCAATGGAAACGTAGTAATACCTAAAGTCATTCACAACGAAGAGCACTTTAGAGACTTCTTAGAAAATTCAAGATAGTAATTTTATGTCATGAAAATAACTTAAACATATGGCATTTTTAATAAAAATCGTTGTCATTTTTGAGAAAATAAAAAAATAACAAATCTTCGTGTCGCATTCTTCCAAAATGCTGGACACTTAATCACCAAATTTGGTATAGATCCAACTATTATTTTTGAGTTATGTTGTTCACAGACACACACACTGAAAAGTCTTTTTTTCAGGGGCCCTCTGCGTTCGAAGTAGACAAGAGAAGTAATATTTTTGCATCATTAAGGTAACAAAATCACAGTAACACAATGTTCCCACGTAGTGAAAACAAAGCACCATCAACACACCTTGAAAACAAAGCACTATCAACACACCTCTTCTTTGCAACACAGCACCACACCACACCACAGTACGGTACTGCCGCGGCCAGCCGCTAGTGCAAGACTGAACTCTCCTACTGACTACACCACGCGCTGTATTTCTAATTCAAACTTCCACTTGTGTGCTTTCTGTCAAAGCTTTCAGGAAAACGAGCGAGGATATAAATGGGCCCGGTATCATTCAAGAGTTACGCCAAAGCGCCTACCGAGCGATCTGGCTCCCTGGTAACATATTGGGAGGTCCTGGCTTCGATTCCCGTTGAACACCCACCCTGACCTGGGTATTCCCTGGCCGATAGGCGAATGCTGGCCTGGCATCTCATCTACCACATTTTCTTTTCATTCAGTGTTCTACTTAGGTTTCCGGTGTACATCTAGGTTTTTATATTCCAGTTTTAAGCTTTTTAAGCTACTAAATATGAATTTAGTAGTAAAATACATGGTATAACTTACCGCAATTCCGGAACATTTAAAATTTAGAAATAGTATTTCAACAATTAGAGAGAAACTGGAAATTATTTATTAATTATTGGATACTAGTAAAGAATAAATAAGTAAATAATAAAAATGTTTTGTGCTAAGTGTTTATATTCCATGTGAAAAAAATGTATTTATGCATACTAATGGGAAGTATTGCATATTGTATAGTCATGTAGTCCTGTTTACTCTGGATGACTTTTGGATAACTGGTAAACCATAAGAGATAGACCAAATCTTACTATAAAAAATGTAGATCTTGCTAAAACACGCAATGTGTCCAAATAAAATTTGTTGCAGAGTGAACCATTTCTGAGATATTCCTTGTTATTTGTGTCAGTTTCCGAAAACTTAAACTTTCGTCACATGCAACATCGTTGTTAATTTGTTTATATGTTAAGTGTGCAAAGAGAACGGAATCTCAAAGCTTTAAAACATTTGAGTATCGCTCAGTTTACTGTATTCCCATATTCCCCTTGTACCTACAAGGAAATAAGCAATAAGATAATTTGTACAATTGTTTACCTCAACTAACACGAAGAAGATATAGTAATAAGAATGTAAGAATGGTTAGTACAAGAGTAGAAAATGTCATGTGAGTGCAACACATCAGATTTTTCTAAAATGTTTCTATATTTACTTCAGGGAACCTAAGAAATACGTGTACTTTGGGTGAATGCCAATACTTCCTCTACGTGTTAAACATGTAGGTGCTAGAGAAATAGTTTAAAGAAGACTGGGTGCAGAAACTCAAATGAATGTAACATTTTTACTTTCTCTAGTGTAAGTAGGGGAAGTATTGTATTCCACCGAAAAATTCGATGTCGAGATTTCACCGGAAATACATGTTTTGAGGCCCCCTGAATCCAAAAAAAGCATTTTTAGAAAAAGGTCCGTGTGTGTGTCTGTGTGTCAGTCTGTGGACAGCATAACTCAAAAATGAAAAGTCGGTTAAAAGTCAAACTTGGTATTTAAGTTTAATGTCTTTCAAGGATGCGACACGAAGATTTTGAAGAAAATAGCCCCACCCTACACTACCCTTTACATGGAAGATTTTTCGAAGATTTTGATTTTCTTGAAAATGGCTCTAACGATTTTGATTAAAATGTCATATGTTTGAGATATTTTTATGACAAATGAAATGTATATCTTGAATTTTCTTGCTATAACCCCTGTAGTCGTATTTACTCTGGACGACTTTTGCGTAACTGGTAAACCGTTAGAGATAGACCAAATTATACTGTACAAAACATGTAGATCTTGCTAAAATACACAATTTATGTCTCAATAAATTTTCTTGTAGGGTGAACCATTTCGGAGATATTCCTTGTATGTGTGTGAGTTTCGGAAAACTTGGAACTTTAGCGAAATGCAACAACGTTGTTCATTTTTTATATGTTAATCGTGCAAAGAGAACGGAATCTCAAAGGTCAAAAAGATTTGACTGTCGCACAAAGCCTACTGTATTCTAATATTCCCCTTGCACCTACAAGGAAATAAGCAATAAGATAATTTGTACAAATGTTTATCTTAACTAACATGGATATATAGGAATAAGAGTTTGTTAGAATGGTTAGTACAAGAGTAGAGAAAGTCATGTGAGTGCAACACAACAGATTTTTTTGTGAATTGGATTTAGATTTCTTTTGCACTGCGTTTTCGCACTCACCACTCTACTGACAGTCTTACAAATGATCGACCTTCCATCATTTGGGCAGTTGAACCCCTATGGGATTGGAACTTCTGCCTTCAGTTCGTATGCTTCACTTAAAGATCAATAAGTGATAAAATACATCCACAGCAATATAATAAGACCTTTCTATACTCGAAAACCACCGTTGTTCCCATGAAGTTGAAGGCAGTGAATCATGAGGTTGAGTTTGTTTGTCATTTGTCAAGGAGCAAAGTACCCCACTAACTGCAGAGTGCTCAAACAACGTTAACACAAGGTAAACATCAGTCCACCGTTTGCATGCTGATGTTTCAAATGTGCAGGCAGCTATGACGTTGAGACAACTTCCACTTTTGACTGGAACAGAAGGGTATTCAGTCCTGTGGTGTATCTTCATTTTCTGTCCTTCCTTTCTATTTATTTTACGTCACTTTAACAAAGTGGTCACATCTGTTCAGTTAGGAGATACCTCGTGGCTCTGTGTGTTGCGGACAGTTGACATTCTATGAATATCTCGCTATTTGGAACACATTTTGTATCCTACGTTTTTGTCTCTAACCATTTCCAACGGAGATATTTTAGTTTTGTCGAAAACAAGCTGGCAACACTGTAGATTGTGTGGGTGTCACTTTCACTAGCTCAGTACATAAACAAACACAGTAACGGTGCGTCTTTACAACAAACTCGTACCCTGTCTTGTCCTTCCCTGTTTACTGTGCCAGTGTAGGCCAATCACAAGCGTTAGCCCCCAAAACATTACACGAAAGCGAAAGCGCCCGACATGTTTACATCCACAAACCAGGTCAATTCCCTGCCCAACCTCAGCGCAACACTGTGGACCTACTGCACGTCTAAAATAGCAGCTCGGAGTATTCCTTCACATCTTTTAAGTGATTAATTATTTCGAAACCCTGTGTGATGTCCCATAATTACTACTGAAGCTGTCAGAAATAAGTTACTCTATGCATCTTACAAGTAAACTGTTATCTCCGTACATTCTTGTGGAATTGCGCATCCAGTTTGGATAAAAACTATTTATTTTTTCGAAATCGGCTGATCAAAGAACAAAATGCCATTCAACTTATCTGTTTGTAATGCTTCTATAAAGCACACAAGGAATGTAATGACTTCCCTTCTATCCTGTATACCAAACAAATGACCAAACGCCAAAGAGCAATTCCGCGTGTGACTAACTGACATTTACACTACATTTTCTTCTTAAAATGTCTGTCTAATGGTCAATATAGGTGTAAAAATGTTATTTTAACGACATATGATGACAGAATACATTGGCGGTTGTGATAGGGAATATAAAAACCTTAAAAAGTGAAACAATTATTTAATAATGAGCGCTAAACTTTTCGTGACTGACATTTTTGTCAACTGTAGGTCAGTTAGTCACACGCGGAATTGCTCCAAAATTAAAACGAAGTTATAAAAGGAAATCTCGATAACTAAAATTCCAAATCTTTAGATTCATGTTTATCATTCCTAAAAAATTAAAAACGTTTTTGTTTGTCGTCCGCCAGGACTGGCAGTTGCAGAGAGTCTCGAAGGTGCGCTGAGTAAACACTAGCAGCACGTGACGGACTGACAAAAGAGAAGCAGGGTCTCCCTTGAAAAGGTAACAATACGTAAAATTGCAGTGACCAATGCGTAACCGAGCCAAGATCATCTCGCGACGAGATACGCGAGAGGAGGTTACCACTCTTGGTGCCAGCACGACAAGCCTAAAATCTTCCTAAGTAACACGAGAGATGACAATGCTGGGTTCTGTAGTTGCCACCTTTGCTGCCAAATCCACTACTTCATTCCCCGCCCCCCGCCAAACCTACGTGACCAGGAATCCATGCACACACCACGCCAACGCCAGAAGCGTGTACAACATGGAGGGCATCCTGTACAATAGGATGGGAACTGTACAGCTCACAGAGGCTCTGAAGTGCACTAAGAGAATCACTCAAAATCTGGCAGTCACATGTCAAACGGCTCCGGTATATTGCATACAGCTCTACATTATAAATAGATAAATAGAGGTGCTATTGTGAAAACCGAATTCGCTCATAGTTCCACCACTGGAGCAACTGTCAGCAGATTATTTATCAGACGGCGTCAAAGGCGACTATCACATCAAACTATGGCATTTTAAACAAAGAGGTTGGACAGATTTTTGAAAATCTAAAAGGATAACGAAAGATGTTCTATACAAATCCTAATTTAGGGCGGTGCAATTTTGTTTAAAATCATAAATCTTTGGAAGATTCTGAACTACAGCTTTTTATATTTATCCAACATTTTGTTTTAGCGTTATGCTATTCGTGCAGACAGAGATGTTTTCAAAAATAGACTTTTTAGACTCAGTTCTCAAAACATGTATTTCCAGTGAAATATTGAATTGAATTTTTGGGTGGAATATAATACTTTCTTTACCCACAAAGATCAAATACATTTTTGTTTTCGTTTTAACCTCCAGGACACTGAGCGGGATGGCTAGGGCCCGCATTCGGTAGGTCGCGGGCTCGATCCCCATGTCCGACCTTGCTGACCCATAGATTTTTTCAGAGGTTTCCCTGGGTCGCCAGACGAATGTTGAGAAGGATTTCCATATTCTCCGAACTTTCTGTCCAATTTCGTTACACAAATAATTTCAATGCATCCTTCATCCCGTTAGGTTTCTTTCAAGGTTGAAAGCGTTGGAGAGCGCGGCAGGGGGAACAAATTCGCGCTGCAAATCTCGTCCCCCGGATTGGAAGGCCCCCCATGGGATGGTACAACCTCTAGGGGGGAGGGGAGTTAAGCCAGTCTCCACCAGGGTGCTTCTAACTGGAAAAATGTACGGACCTGCTCGGGCAGCCCTTACGTTTCATTCGCCACAACCATCTCCCCGGGGTGCCTCATCACGGGCATAGACACAAAAATTGACTTTCGGTCGAGGTACTAAGTCCCCGTCCGCAATTTGCCATTGATTCAACCTCTAACACGTGTAGACATCAACATAATGGTTATCGTGCAGGTTTTATGCTATAGGTGTGGCAGGCAGATGCATCCGGAGACCGGGATATGAACCCATGACCTCCCGATGACGAGGTCGTGTACCTCGTTTAAGTACCACTTGAACTTCCTCAGCAGAGTCACATTTCCCGCACAGTTAGGCAGCTACCGGAAACTGCACACATTTTCGTCTACAGGCCAAGAAAACGAACCATAGGCATGTCACTTACTTCAGTGCAAATTCACGTCAAGAGGCCATGAAAACTGAGAAGACACATTTCCCTTCCAAATGCCTTCTATAAACACCCCTTCCGGTGAAACATTTTCAACAATGCCTGCCTGGCTATATTTAACGTTGCGTCACAAATTCTACACAACGAAGAAGCCACGCCCAATGGCCATAAAAACTTACATTAAGGTAAACCGTTTAATTCCAGAGAGTAAGGCTTCTTTCCGTGACAGACATAACACTATCGTTCATTCCTGATACGCTTTTGTCAAGTTCCCTGCAACGCAGAGCTATTAAAAATAATCTGACGTGTTGCAATTGTTTATTACGATCATCTACACAATAGGTGGAGAAGATATTGGATTCCTCCCATAAAATCCACACCGAGATAACACTGGAAATACCCTGCACAAGGTCCCTGAACAAAAGACAGTTTTAGAAAAGACATGACTTTCTCAACTCTTGTGCTATATCTCTTATTCCTATACCTCCTTCGTGGATAAACATTTGCAGAAATTATCTTATTGCTTATTTCCTTGTAGGTACAAGGGGAATATGGGAATACAGTAGGCTTTGTGCCATAGTCAAATACTTTAAAGCTTTCAAATTCCGTTCTCCTTGCACGGCAAACATAAAAAAAAAAAAAGGAATAATGAACATTTCTGAACGCGACAAATGAACAATTTACCTCCGGACGCCATTTTTAAATGTCCTACTGCATGTTCAAGTGTCGCGTTGATTTTAACGCATTCCAATCTTTTATCCCTGTTTCCTTGCTATTGAAGTTTTGATCATTTTCCTTGATGTAAAATGTCCATTTTATAGAATTTAAAATTAAAGCAGGTTCTTTTTCCCTCGACTTTCATGAAATTTCAGTAATATATATTATACACGGATATTTTCCCAAAAATGTCCGTCTTATTATTTTTTTATTTGTTTAAGAGACTTGGAATGAGTGTTTCCATTGAATATGACTGCCTGTTCTATTAGAGCATTCCAACAAGTCTGGGGTGTCGAAATGTTGCCAAAGTTCTGGCAAAGTTCCTCACCTCATTTTCTGTTCTATCTCTGGCCTATATATAGGCCATTACATCACCATAACAACTGCTCTTCGTATTGTGTCATGGAGTTCAAAACTGGTAACTGATATCACCAACTAGTCTTGCACATTTCTTGTTTCTGATAAAGCTAAACTTGACCTCGTTATTTGCCAACAGTGCATGCTTGGCAATAGCATACACAAGAACTCGACTGTTCTGCAGTAGATTTCCCTCTAAATGAGGATAACAACAAAACTTCCTTTCATTTCAAAAATTGAACGTGATAACTAGACCTCGGATTTTAGGTAATAATATATTTTGCTCCCCATGATACATAAAAAATAAAACTAATGCACATATTAATTATGGAAATGTATGTTCGAAAATGGCGGTCCTATACAACCTAAAATACCTTATTTCAGGTTCGAACCTATTACTTTCTCTACTGGTAAGTGGAGTAAGTATTGTACTCCACCCAAAAACTCGATGTCGAGATTTCACCGGAAATACATGTTTTGAGGCCTCCTGAATCCAAAAAAAGCATTTTTAGAAAAAGGTCCATGTGTGTGTCTGTGTGTCTGTCAGTCTGTGGACAGCATAACTAAAAACCGAAAAGTCGGTTAAAAACCAAAGTTGGTGTTTAAGTTTAATGTCTTTCAAGGATGCAACACGAAGATTTTGAAGAAAATAGCCCCACCCTAAACTACCCTTTACATGGAAAATTTTTGGAAAATTTTGATTTTCTTGAAAATGGCTCTAACGATTTTTACTAAAATGTGGTATGATTAAGATATTTGTATGATTAATGAAATGTATATTTTGAATTTTCTGGCTATAGCCCATGTAGTCCTATTTACTCTAGATGACTTTTGCATAACTGGTAAACCATAAGAGATAGACCAAATCTTACTAGATCTTGCCATAACACAACTTATGTCTAACCAAATTTGTTGTAGAGTGAACCATTTCAGAGATACTCCTTGTTATTTGTGAGAGTTTTCGAAAACTTAAATTTTAGTCAAATGGAACATCATTGTTCATTTAAATTTAATTTACACAAAAACCATTAAATTTATTGAAATACGCCAAAGGAAAAAGTTGTCATTTATTCAATTTTCTATGAATATAGCCATAAATTAAGAACCTTTAATGAATAATAATTCAGATGATAAATTGTTTTGATAAAAATATTTTTTTCTAGAAAACTAAACTTTTCAACATTTTGGTATTAGACTTTCTTATTATTCATAACATGAGAAACTCATTGTTAAAGTCTGATGGATCATTTCACTTCCATCCTGTATATTATATAGCTGAAATTTCATGAAAATCGAGGGGAAAAAGCCTTCTTTAAATTTAAACTCCATAAAACAATTGAGAATTCCTGAATGTGAAAAATGGACAGTTTACCTCTGGTCGCCATTTTTAAATGTCCTACTGGATGTTCAAGTGTCGCGTGGATTTTAATGCATTCCAATCTTTTATCCCTGTTTTCGGGCTATTGTTGATTTGAGCATTTTTCTTGCTGTAAAATGTTCCTTGTGTAACAGTTTTTGTATTACACAAATAAAATTTGCTACACATGTTCAACGAAACATAACAAATAAAAAGTGTCCTGGGTTTCATTGTCAGCATATATTTTTAATTTCCTAACACAAAAATTACAATTTTTACATAGAAAAAAAGATATATTTGCAAGTATAAAACTTTTGGACCCTAAACCGAAGGAAACACCGAAACCCAAGGGCAATTGTAAACTCTAGATGCATTTGGAGCCAGGGTTAAAATATTAGACCAAAATTTCAAATGTTTTGTAGGGAGAAAGTTAAACCAATTTTATAACTATTTCCAAACTATTAGTCCAAAATTGAATAAATTTATGCTGCAATGCGCTTGCATTACATTATATTCAGTTTTAAAAAATCTGATGTGTTGCACTCACATGACTTCCTCTACTCTTGTACTAACCATTCTTACAAACTCTTATTCCCATATCTTCTTCATGTTAGTTGAGATAAACGTTTGTAGAAATTATCTTATTGCTTATTTCCTTGTAGGTGCAAGGGGAATATGGGAATATAGTAGACTTTAAGCGATAGTTAAATCTTTTTGACCTTTGAGATTCCGTTCTCTTTGCACACTTAACATATAAAAAAATGAACAACGATGTTGCATTTGACGAAAGTTTGTTTTCCAAACTCGACACAAATAACAAGGAATATCTCAGAAATGGTTCGCTCTACAAAAAATTTTATTTGAACATAAATTGTGTTTTAGCAAGATCTATATTTTTTGTAAATTAAGAGTTGGTCTATCTCTTACGGTTTACCAGTTATTCAAAATTCATCCAGAGTAAACAGGCCTATATAGTCAGAAAATTCAAATATACGTTTCGTCATAAAAATATCTCAAACATATTGTCATTTTAATTGAAACCGTTAAGAGCCATTTTCAAGAAAATTAAAATTTTTAAAAAATTTGTCATGTAAACGGTAGTTTAGGGTGGGGGAATTTTCTTCAAAATCTTCGTGTCGCATCCTTGAAAGACATTAAACATAAATGCCAACTTTTTTTTAACCGATTTTTGTATTCAGGGGGTCTCAAAACATATATTTCTGGTGAAATCTCAACATCAAATTTTTGGGTGGAATACAATACTTCCTTCTACTTACCAGTAGAAGGAAAGTAAAAATCACCCTAAAGCTAATCAAAAAGGAAAATAAATTGGATACAACTTGAAACTAGTCAGCGTTTGAAGAACTTGCAATATTACTAATATAAGTGAAGCTTTTAGTTTCTAATTTGTTCTTATTTTAGATTCAACTGTTAGTACAGTCGCCGCAATTGAAATCTTTACATTGTTAGTGCAAGGAAAATCTTTACATAGACAATGTGCTCAGTTTGTTCTTATCCCGCCACTAAACAAAGGAGTGGGTGGAGCTGCAAATTACGTGATTCTTGAGTGCACAGTAGCAGCTTGCTTCTATTAGCATTCCAGATCTCAGTCAGTCTCTGGTATTTGTATAGAGTGTTCTGTTTCCAGTTTGTCGTTGCTATTAAATTTTTAACCTGAGTGCCATTTTTAAAGCTGTGTATTTCTCATTATAATACAAATAATGGGACGCTAGAAGCTCACTTTTGAGGAGAAGACTCGTGCTTTAACTCTATTGGAAGTAGGTACCTCTGTGATTCATGTAGCTGCCAATCTAAAGGTTTTAAGACAAGCTATTTATGACCTAAAAACAGCAGCAGCATCTTTTCCACCTGGCAACACACCAAGACAAAAAATCGGCTCAGGTGGTAAAAGAAAGACTTCAACAAGAACTGATGGCCTGCTAAAACATGAAGTGATGGCTGATCCTCGGATTACAGCGGCAGGGTTAAAGAAGAAACACCCAGATCTTCTCAACAATGTTGCAATAAGGACTATTCAGCATCGACTTCAAAAAGACTTAGGTTTACCAAGTCGGTGTGCAGCCAAGAAGCCTCTTCTGACTGAAGCTATGAAGAAAAGCATAAATTTTTGCAAGACGTATCAGCACTTGACATCAGAGGACTGGCATAAAGTAATGTTTTCTGATGAAAGCACTTTCAAACTGGTCAGAGGAAAGTCCAAAATGGTGAGGAGGCCAAAAAATGTGTCACGATATGATCCAAAGTTTGCTGTCAAAACTGTTAAACATCCAGAAAGTGTGATGGTATGGGGTGCTTTTAGTGGCAATTATGGTAGAGGTGGCTTGTACTTTCTCCCAAAGAATATCACAATGAAGGGAAGTAACTATTTAGAAGTGTTACAACAGCATTTTATCACATTTTGGCCAATTCACCAGTGTCAGTACTTCATGCATGATGATGCCCCTGCACATAGGACAAAGATGGTTCAGAAGCTCCTGAAAGATAATAATATACCTGTACTTGAATGGCCTGGTAACTCCCCTGACCTGAATCCGATATAAAATGCTTGGAATCAAATGAAAAATAAAATATAAGAGCTGCAACCATCAAGTATTAAGGAGCTACAGGAAGTGTTGAAGAAGTTGTGGGTGGAAATGGACAAAAAATAGTTTGAATATCTAGCAGACTCAATGCCTAGGAGACTCCGGGAAGTGATAAAAGTTAAGGGAAATATGACCAAGTACTAATTGTATGCAGAAGTTAAAAATAAAACCATTAAAAGTCGGTATTTGTTGTTTTTATTACGTTGTAAAGATTTCCATTGAGGCGACTGTAGTTCCAATTTTCCTTGAAGCAACTTATCCTTTCTTTCCAGGTACAATATTACACCAAAGAGCATCACTAATACATTACATTACCGCGCAAATCAAAGCAATTCTGATCATATTTTGAATAATATCACCAATGAATTGTGTTTATTGGAGACTCAAGAATCACCTGATATGATATTGTAGCAACAATGGCACTGTTTGCAGTTCGACCATATTGTGGACAATAATTTTGAACTGCTGGTGTTACTCTGTTTACATCGTACCAGAAAGCTTCTCACTCCACAGCGTGACTGAACATTCAAGGATAAAGACATTCTCCTGAGTTACAGTACCTGACACCACTACTTTGCTAGGCAACTACTGCATCCCCCACCTCTGTCCACAATGCACATTGCTAATATGAAAAAGCTGGGCAGTGCCATGGCCGAACACTTAGACCTTTAGCCTACCACCTAGGTGGTCCAGGTTCGATCCCAGGGACCCACATGTGGTAATCGTGGTGGACGATGCGGTATCTGGGCAGGTTTTCTCCAGGTTCTCCGGTTTCCCCCGTCACTCATTCCACCAATTGCTCCATCATCACCTTTCAAATCATTCGTTTTGCCTGCATTTCATATCATCCTTTTCCTCCCTCTCATACTGACCACCCGCTTCCAGGTCTCCACTCTGTCTGGTCCATAGGTTCCTGTGTTCCTCGATAGCCGTCTGACTCTAGGCACTGGATTGCAAGTCCTATAATCGCTCCACCGTTAGATCCGCACTTGATGTAAACACAAGCCATCAACAACGAACTCGCAATACGCCGAAGCCAAAGCACACCATAAAATATAGTACCTTATATATCGGTGATTATCTGTGAGTTTTCAAGAAGTACGATAACCCTGGTAAAGATTACTTACATGTAACACGATATTTCTAAAATTCCTGAGTAAATATCATTCTGTTGCAACATAGATACGAGGTATGAGTCCACGTGGTGTTTGTTTTGTGTTAGTCGCAGGTGATAACATCAGGTTATCGCGGAGTGATACAAGGGGCGGATCTAAGGCTGGATGGAGTGTAGGTGGTGTAAATACTACATAAGGGGAGGGTAATCACATAAAGAATAACTCCTAATGCCGAATAGGTTGAAATATGCTTGATGGGAGGCATTTTTCAGAACGAATGGGACCTTTGGAACACTGAAGATAAGGTGATCAAATTAAAAGAACTGAATACCAGAAATATTGTATTTGCTGAAGTTCATTTGAGTGTATTTCTTCAAGCAAAAACAGCATGTGAAAGAAACATTAACGTCAAGATTACTGCAATGTTCCTTGCACAAAGCCAGAACAATTGCCACAATTAAAATTGACTGCAATGAGAATTGTCATGCAAGTTATTAAAGATTCCATGCAATGCAGTTTAAAGAATCGTTCCTGTGAGATTAGTAATTGCCATTGAGACAGCTTTCCTAAATGATGCCAGGTGGTGAATTACCATACAAATGACTTGCTGCATCTGTTTTATCAGTTCTCTAGTGCAATCATTTCCAAACAACATATTTATTTAACAATGTGAAAAGGACTGGTTTTTACTTTCTCTACTACATAGAGTAGTAGGGTAAGTATTATATTTGACCTTAAAATTTTATGCCTATATTTCACTGAAAATATATGTTTTGAGGTCCCCTGAAACCAAGAAAAAGCATTTTTGGAAAAAAGTGTGTGTGTTTCTGTGAAAAGCATAACTCAAAAACAAGTCGGTTAAAACCCAAAGTTCGCATTTCAGTTTAATATCTTTCAAAGAGGTGACATGAATATTTTGAAGAAAATTCTTCCACCCTAAACTACCCTTTACATGCAAAACTTTTTGGAAAATTTTAATTTTCTCAAAAACGGCTCTTAACGACTTTGATTGAAATGCCATATGTTTAAGATATTTTTATGGAAATGAAATGTGTATTCTGAATTTTCTGGCTATAGCCCATGTAGCCCTGTTTACTCTTGATAACTTTTGCGTAACTCGTAAACAGTAAGAGATAGACAAAATCTTACTATATAAAAAATGTAGATCTTGCTAAAACACAAAATTTGTCTAAATAAATTTTTTTTGTAGAGTGAACCATTTTGGAGATATTCCTGGTTATTTGTCAGAATTTTGCAATCCTTATAGATGTTCTCAAATGGGAGGTCATTATTCCTGTTTTTATCTCTTGGTCATGCAAAGAGAAATCCTTTCAATGTCATCACAAAGCGACCTCTCTTAAAACATTTGACTATCGCTTAAAGCCTATTGTATATATCAATAATCACCAACATATATCCACTGACCCTTAGTACCCTGAAGATAAGACTAATAGCTATATCGCTCCAGCATCCAATGTTTAAAACTTACTGCCACATAGGTAAGCAATAAAGAACGTAAATATGGGAATGCCTGTTATAAAGTCCAGAATCCATACCAAATCTGCCACAAAAAGCAAGTCTCACAAATGTTTAACAAAACACCTCTATAGGATCAGCAGCTAGGAAAGCTACCTCCCCCCCCTCCCCCACCACCAAACTGTATTCCAACAAAACACAGAACAATGATCTCTTTTGAAGAAACATATGGACAAAGTTATCGTGTTAAATTTCTGCATTTAGATTAATTTGCATTACTCAGGGGTCTGCATCTAGGGGATATGTGAATGGCGACCACAAGGTACCCAAGCTGAGCAGAACATTACTTCCACTTACTGGTGTTTTGCTCCTCACTGTAACTTTTCTATCTGACCTTACCTTGGTCATCTCTTGTTCTCTTCCGACCCCGATGCTATTAGGATTCCCGAGGGCTAGGGAGTCTTTATTTTTCCAACCTCTCCATTTCTCTATAAACTCTTGACCCCTAACATGCTGACCTGTCATGGCATGTAATACGTCCTCTGATTGGTAAAATCAGAGGATATGGTTGGTGAATTTATTTTGATAATTTTCCCGGTCAGGTTGGTGAGACCCGTAAACCAACGACAGGTGTGGTCCTCCAGACATTCTGGGGGTTGTGAGAGAGCGATGTGACCGCCAAAACATAAAAATATGGTGCTCTCTAAAAACCGGTTACATTTACTGCTAAGTCTCTTCAAAAAGAATTAGGATATATTCTTCACCACTCTGTCCTCTATGTGATCTGCAAGAGGAAATGGATCGAGAGCACCTTCAAATATACCTGGCCACTTCTAGTGCCCCATCCATCAGTGAAAAATATTGGAGAGCAAGAGGATTAATGACTTCATTGTCAGAAATCCAGCATTAGCTAACAACAACATATTAATTTGCAACTGACATTTCTGAACAAACACATCGAATTAAGGGAAATGAGAGTCAAATTACATGTGATTTTTTTTACATTGCTTTAATACAAAATTCAAGGGACCAAGAAACATCTTTGAATTACCAACAATTTTGAATTATCTGAGTTCTACTGCACTATATTAACAGAATACAGCTGCAAGATCCTTTCCTCTGCAATACTTCTTCCAAAGAAAACAGAAAAAACATTTCATAGTGATTCATACTAGATGTACCACTATGGCCATGTGCAACATCCTTGACCAAATCCCTGTTGATTAGGGGTCACAGAAACTAATTTGTAGTTGCAGTGCAACGTTAATTCTCATTCAACAAACTGCCAACAGCTGACCATGTGTTAGGCTGCTGAATGCTCATGATTATACGAGAATTGCTCAAGGTAAAGGACCCAAACATATATCCAAACTGGTGATAGTGCAATTACAGTCTCCTTATCTATTTTTCTTAGTTCTTGTTTCACTTTGAAATGCTGTATAATTGGACATTAATTGATGACATGACGTAAACAAAAATGGAAAACAACGGGTGCTCTCCAAATTTTTCTCACTATGAGATAGACGTTGCTTTGGAACTGTATCCTACTCCAACAAAATGGAAAATGAAAGGACTGGTTCATGTTCTTTAGGACAAGCACATGTACAGTATGTTTACTACAAAACTTGGTCGGCAGGCGCACGGCCTGTGTGACCACTGGATCTCCCTGCGTGCACATGCTAATTATCATATGTGCATCAGTCTTACTTCTATTAGATAGGTGTTCTAGACCAGTTCACACATGAATCACATTATGAGTGTTTACAAGTGTTTAGTTTTGCTTGAAGTGTTTTCAAAATGAATCAATTGCAGTATACAGTACAACAAAGAGTGTTTATGCATGATACGTATGTGCTTACATCATCCTAAATTTCTTGGTGTGAGTGTTCCAAGTAGACATCATTTGTGCTTGTAAACAAATTGAACGAGATGGGATCAATTCATGATAAGAAAAAAAAAAAAAAAAGGTAAAATGGTGTGTGCTTAAGGAACAGAAATTAGATGAAGTCAGAGAAAGGTTAGAACGGTCACCTTAGGCGCCTTGCACAAGACAAAATTAAAACTAAATAGCAGGAGACAAATTAACACTATAACGGAAGCTCTACTAATGCATGCAAATGAAAATTTTCTTAGAAGATGCCATAGATGTATTAATGCAGATGGACGGCATTCCCAATATCTGTTATAAGACAGGTTTTGTATTTATTCTGATAATTGTTAATGTGATTTGGGATTTGATGCCTATGCATGTGTGACCAGGAGATGGGCCAGCGACTGCCAGCCAAAACATGCAGTGTGTGTGCGGGAGAAGGGCCATATGCCTGCTGGCCAAGTTTTGTAGTAAACGTACTGTATATAGTCATGCATTTTAACATAACATTAATTAGTTAACTGGAAATAGTAATCTGTGAAACTCAATATTAATTGCTTTTTTTTTTAGTTTAATAAACACAAAATTGCTTCACAAAAACTGTTATTTTATAGGAACTTCCCTACATCATCGGCTGCTTTTGACTATCAGATATACTGATCCCCCACTGTCAACTGTTTTCCCTCTGGTGTAGAATGGATGAACTTCATGAGCATATGGAAGATCAAAATTCATTACACATATTATTTATTTATGCCAACAAACTTACTGTTGGTGTTTTTAAACACACAAGCTGTGTGTGGGTAATGTTTGAGAGGTAGAACTGGAACTGAAAAATTCAATGCCACATTAGAGCACCTGCCTAGCAAGCGGAGGTTCCGTAGTTCAAATCCCAGCTGTGGCATTGAATTTTTCAGTTCCAGTTCTACCTCTCATTCATTACACATGTTTGGAGCTTTCCCATATAAATTTTTTCCCAAGTGTCAATTAGATTTTGTTGTTTAACGATGCTGTCAATTGCTAGGATCACATCAGCGTTGCCGATGTGCTGGATTTTCGTTCCACAGGAGTTTGTTTACATGCCAGAAAATCTAGTGACATGGAGCTGTCATTTTTAAGCACACTTAAAAACCATCAGTGTAGGCCAAATTTGAACCCACGACCTTGGGATCAGTAGGCCAGCATCAAGCCACCCAGACCGACCCCAAACGTCCAGATCTCTTGCCTGCTGTACATACTTTAAAACATGGATGTTATGTTGGTATCATGGTCTGTTTTCCAGAAAAGGGCTGAAGCTGCAGATTTTTCAGTCTGCTTATTTACTAAATGTCTAAAATGCTTCTTAAGCCAGGTGCGCATGTTTTGTTCTGATGTCACTATTATTGCAGTTTATTCTGTGTATTCCTGGTTTTCTATTTACTGGAACTTTGTCTATTTTGCTGTATGGAATGAGGTTTTTAACACTACTTGTTCTGAGCTGCCAAAACTATATTGCAATGGTTGAATATCCTTTGGAATATTTTAGTTGCCCATGGGTGGTAAGTGAATTTTATAAATTTCTTCTTTTCTAGTCCTGCATAAATAATGGTGTGAAGCAATTTTGTGTTTATTTAACAAAACAAAAAGCAAATGATAAATCCAAATCAATAAACCTTGATGCAGAATGATGCACATGGCCATTAGTGCACTAAAGCAAAAGTGAGCTTACAGGAAAAGAATTTTTTGGGTATGTAACATTATAGAAGCTTGTACGACAGAATCTTGTATAATTCCTATGTCCCACTGTCCAACCTTTTGGTCCATTTAACTTTAATGTCTTTCAAGGATGCAACATGAAGATTTTCAAGAAAATAGTCCCACCCTAAACTACCCTTAACAAATGGAACATTTTTCGAAAATTCTGATGCTCTTGAAAATGGGTCTAACGATTTTGATTAAAATGTCATATGTTTGAGATATTTTTATGACAAATGAAGTGTATGTCTTCAATTTTCTGGCTATAGCCCCTGTAGTCGTATTTACTATGGACGACTTTTGCATAACTGGTAAACCGTTAGAGATAGACCAAATCTTACTATACAAAAAATGTAGATCTTTGCTAGTTGGTATTTAACTTTAATACCTTTCAAGGATGCAACATGAAGATTTTGAAGAAAATAGCCCCACCCTAAACTACACTTAACAAATGGAACATTTTTCGAAAATTCTGATTTTCTTGAAAATGGCTCTAACGATTTTGATTAAAATGTCATATGTTTGAGATATTTTTATGACAAATGAAATGTATATCTTCAATTTTCTGACTATAGCCCCTGGAGTCATATTTACTCTGGACGACTTTTGCATAACTGGTAAACCGTTAGAGATAGACCAAATCTTACTATACAAAAAATGTAGATCTTTGCTAGTTGGTATTTAACTTTAATATCTTTCAAGGATGCAACATGAAGATTTTGAAGAAAATAGCCCCACCCTAAACTACACTTAACAAATGCAACATTTTTCGAAAATTCTGATTTTCTTGAAAATGGCTATAACGATTTTGATTAAAATGTCATATGTTTGAGATATTTTTATGACAAATGAAGTGTATGTCTTCAATTTTCTGGCTATAGCCCCTGGAGTCATATTTACTCTGGACGACTTTTGCATAACTGGTAAACCGTTAGAGATAGACCAAATCTTACTATACAAAAAATGTAGATCTTTGCTAAAATACATAATATAGGTCTGAACAAATTTTCTTGTAGAGTGAACCATTAAAGAGATATTCCTTGTTATGTGTGTCAGTTTTGAAAAACTTAAAACTTTTGTGAAGTAGAACATCGTTCATTTTTACTTTCTCTACTAGTAAGTATGGGAAGTATTGTTTTCCACCCAAAAATTCGATGTCGAGATTTCACCAGAAATATATGTTTTGAAGACCCCTGAATCCAAAAAAAGCATTTTTAGAAAAAGGTCCGTGTGTGTGATGTGTGTCTGTGGATAGCATAACTCAAAAACGAAAAGTCGGTTAAAAAACCAAAGTTGATATTTAAGTTTAATGTCCTTCAAGGATGCGACACTAAGATTTTGAAGAAAATAGCCCCACCCTAAACTACCCTTTACATGGAAAATTTTTCGAAAATTTTGATTTTGTTGAAAATGGCTTTAACGATTTTGATTATAATGCCATATGTTTGAGATATTTTGATGACAAATGAAATGTATATCTTGAATTTTCTGGCTATAGCCCCTGTAGTCGTATTTACTCTGGACAACTTTTGCATAACTGGTAAACCATTAGAGATAGACAAAATCATACTATACAAAAACTGTAGATCTTGTTAAAATACACAATTTATGTCTCAATAAATTTTCTTGTAGGGTGAACCACTTCAGAGATATTCCTTGTTATGTGTGTCAGTTTCGGAAAACTTAGAACTTTAGCGAAATGCAACAACGTTGTTCATTTTTTGTATGTTAATCGTGCAAAGAGAACGGAATCTCAAAGCTTTAAAAGATTTGACTATCACACAAAGCCTACTGTATTCTAATATTTCCCTTGTTGTTGTTAGCTAATGCTGGATTTCTGACAATGAAGTCATTAATCCTCTTGCTCTCCAATATAAAGAGAGCAATAGCAGTAATAGTAACCGCTTTTTAGAGAGCACCATATTTTTATGTTTTGGCGGTCATATCGCTCTCTCACAACCCCCAGATTGTCTGGAGGACCACACCTGTCGTTGGTTTACGGGTCTCACCGACCTGACCGGGAGAGTTATCAAAATAAATTCACCGACCATATCCTCTGATTACCAATCAGAGGACGTATTACATGCCATGACAAGTCAGCATGTTAGGGATATTTATATACATATATATAAATATATATTTATATATTTCCCTTGTACCCACAAGGAAATAAGCAATAAGATAATTTGTACAAATGCTTATTTCAACTAACACGAAGGTGAGTGAGTGAATGTGTAGGGTGTAACGGCCCGTCGATAACGAGCTCATTTGGGCCAACACGAAGAAGATATAGGAATAAGAGTTTGTAAGAATGTTTAGTACGAGAGTAGAGAAAGCCATGTGAGTGCAACACATCAGATTTTTTCTAGAAGATTCATTAATGATTTTTGGTGACCATTAACATATATTACTGAGGTGGTTATTACATAGTTATATTTCATAAATAATAAGAAATCTAGTTAACAGTATGTTAAAATTTTGTGTTATAAAATGAGTTCAAATCTCCTTTCCATCCATACTAAGATTAAAAACATTACAATTATAATGAAAACTGAGTTGGATTGAAACACAAAACATCACTTACATATAATTAATCTTGACTGGTTTCAAGAGCCCTACTTGGTCCCATCATCAAAATTAAACAACATTATAATTGTTCCTTATCTCTTTCACTATGGTCTCATATTTGTGTCGTGCTGTGTAATTTTTCCTTCAGCATGATGTAAACGAATGAGAAATAAATCTCTGCCATTTCATAGAAAATTGGAATAGTTTTACGGTTCCTCTAACCTCATATCACTTTGTAGTAGACAATATACCTCGGCCCGTGCCCTGTTCTCATGACTGTGTCCACCAACGTCTTTACTTCTAATACATCTTTTGTTCCAACTGACACTCATGGAAATATATCCCAAATCTTTACTTGCTACAGCAATCGCTAAATTAATATTTGTGTCTGCCATGTTTATTTCTCATGTTTGCTACGTGAACTGTCATTTGTATTGGACCAAAATGAATCACGGTGTGACACACACTGTTTCCTTTGTGTGTAATTCCATTGGATACAATAAGTTTGGTTAAAAATGTTGGACGGTGGGACACTAGCTTAAGTTTGTGATCACTTACCTCAAGTCTTTCAGTTGCCTTGACAAGTCTATCGTAGTCCACTGAGCCCTGGACAGTGAGAAGTTCCATCATGTAGTCAGCCTCTTGAACAGACTGTTGCACCATCTCGAGTTGTTTCTCAAACCTCCTCCAGAGCCCCAGTCTGTTCTTCAGTAGTGCCAGAAGAAGGGTACAACGCTTTTCTAGCACTGCGTGTTCATCCTGTAGCTGCGATATCTCGCGCTCCACTTTCACTGGAGACATGGACACTCTGTGACTCATTGGAAGGGTATGCAACACCTGCCGCAAGGACATGAGGTCCTGCCACTGGTTTCGCAGCTCGTCTAGAACAGCCTGGAACACCATAATACACATGTTCAACGTATTAAGGAAACTAACAATGCTCTATGATAATAAATGAGCTACTAACAGTGATGTGAATTTAAGTTTATGGAAACTTGATGTCTTTCTTCTTTATCTGATTATCCTCCCCTTATGTAGAACTTCCACCCCCTACGACTTACAACCCAGTGCCTAGATCAGACCCTGTCGGGGAGCAAAGGAACCTATGGACTGGACAGAGTGAAGACCTGGAAGTGGGTGGTCAGCCTAGCACCAGGTATGAGAGTGAGGAAGAGGATGATATGAAATGCAGGCAAAATGGATGGTTGGAAAAGTGACAATGGAGCAATTGGTGGAATGTGTGGTTGTTTAAGGTGACATCTGGCGGTAGAGCAATGAACTTCCATAATGGGTTCCGTGGTGGCAATTCAAAGTTCATTGAGCATTACTGAGGCATTGAATTTTTAAGTTGCAGTTCTACCTCTCAAACATTGCCCACACACGGCTTGTGTGTTTAAAAACACCAAGAGTAAGCTTGTTGGCATAAATAAATAATAATGTTCATTAAGTGGAATTTGTTGTTTATGATTAGAATCTTCTCCTAAGTGTCCCAACTCTGCAACGGGTTTTGTAGCTTTTAAAAGTGCTATGCTCAGCATGATGTGATTGGCTGTACAAAAATGGTGTACAACTGCAGATTTATTCCATCTGTTTGTATTTGATGCATCTCATGTGTTCTTTTAACCTGGTTCCTAAATTCCTCTCTTGGTTTTCCCTATGTAAATTTGGTCACAATCTGGGCAACTAATTTGAGAGATTCCTGCTTTCTTGTTCTGTGGTATTTGGTCCAATAACTTGTTGCATAGTAATTTCTCTATGCTGAAATTATTTGGTGGAGCCAAGGTGATGTTGTATTTTTTGGGGGGATCTTTGGAATTTATAGTACTTACTTGGGTGGAAAGTGAAATTTTGAAAATCATTTTGCATTTTTGTTGGGTGAGTTTTGTGATCTCTTTCATGTGTTTCTGTTTTTTTTAATTTTGCTATTTTCTTGCCAATGATTTGTTTGTTGAAACTGTTGTTAATTGCTGTGCTGACTATGTGTTTATATCCTCCTGATAAGCGGGTATAAACCAATCTGTGGGCTAAACTGTTTAGGATAGCATGTTTGTGTGGAACTGGGTTCAAGCTGCTGTCAATTGCTGTGCTGACTATGTTATATCCTTCTGATAAGCGGGTGTAAACCAATCTGTGGACAAGCATGTCTGTGTGGAATTGGGTTGAAGCTGTTATTTTTTATATACTTTTCTGAATGTGTAGGCTTTCTGTAGATGGCAACTAATCTTATTTTGGCATCTGATTACTTTTAAATCCAAGAAAGGTAATCTGCCTTTTTTTTTTTTTTCAATCCCCATAGTGAATTGTATGGCTGTTGTTATGTGTTTTTCTAAGTGTTCATGAAAAAATCAACCAGGAATGGTGATAATGGATTACTTATGCATAAGCCTGAAGTCTGTTGGTAGAAACTATTGTTAAACGTGAAGCTATTTTGAGTGAAGCACATTTCTGTGAGATTCATAAGGTCGTCTATTTCATCTTGTGGTATGTCATTTTGGCTAAGCAAAAAGAAGCAAAATAAATAAATAAGTCTTAGTCTACGTGTACTGAGTAATAATTGATAAAGGTTTCCAAAGGGACGAAAGACTATTGGACAAGTGCAACCTAAGTCTATAGTTGTAGCGATAAACTGCTAAACCATGCGCAATGCTGGGTATTTCAACTAGTTGTTATTATATGTTGAGGTAACTTTTCTATTTTATTTTGTTTCTCTGTGATTTCCAGTTTCATCTGTCTCAGTAAATTAATTAGATTCAGATGTTCCTGGCTCACAGTATTTTTCAAAGCACTGCAACAGTTGATATATATATATATATCCCAAAAAATATTTAAATCAAACATGAGTTTGACTTTGTTTATTTGGTATTCTTCTATTGATATTTGGTATATTATCAATTTATTGAGATGATGATTATTGTTAACTTCAACATTTGATTATTTTGTGTCATATTATGTTAAAGGTTTTAAAATGTAAATCAATGTAACTTTTCTGGCATGTTTGAGATAATTGTAAAATCAAAGTATTATATGAGAAATATATTGTCATGATGATGTCATAAGAAGGCAATGTTACGCAAGACAATTTCTGAATTATATTGTCATAGTAGCATATAAGATAATTTTGCAAACGCTCTTGGATAGACGTGTTCAAGGAAGTTACACGCCATTTCTCACCAATGCTCTGAGAAATAGGAAAATAATTAGGAATGTGCCAAACAGTACGAAATAGTAAAGAATGTGTTGCAATAATATAACGACTTAGTAATTGTTATGTTTACAAAGATGCAAATAAATAACCAAATTAAATGGAGTTTGGTGGATGCTTGATTCCGTAACTATAACTTGAGATAAGAAAAGGGTTCTCATTCCTCTACCGACTGATCGCTGAGGCATAAATAAAGATTTTGTAGTGTGGCGAGATAACACATCAAAATAATTAAACTGCACCAGCATGATGGCATCCAAAGGATGCCACTGGGTAATAACCATTAACAAACAAAAGACAGGCCTCATAAACAGGGCAAGATGCCATGTAGCCAAACTTCTTAAACCACAAACCCTGTAAGCCTATACCTTAAAGTAACGCCGCCTTTGGCAGAGGAGTTGGGTAAGGTTGTCATGTTTTGAAGAATACTGTTTACACACCTGGCAGTTAATGACAGCCTGCTCCACTACCTCACTGCCAAGCTTCTCGCTAGCCTCACACTGGTCCAGAACGGAACTGGCACGCTGGAAGTTGCGTCTCACTCGACCCAAGCCTTTTTGGATTGCTTGCAGCTTTTCTCTAAGCAGTAATGATATTTCCAGTTCCTCGGAGAGTTGATTGTCTAGCCGATAGGCTGATTGTAGCAATTCAGTGACCTTCTCTGATTCTGTGACAGATAACAGGCCAAGTCGACCAAGCTCCTCTTGAATGTGCCCCACACGACCATGAAGAACCTACACACAACAAATACATTAATTCATAACCTGTAAAACATACATTCTTTGAACCCAAAAATACAAATTCTCTGATTTCTGAATTTAACACAATACTTCATTGTGATAACTACAATGGAATTGAGTTAACTAAATTTTACCAACATTTAAAAGAATTCAGTGTTAAAATATTTAAAAATAGATTAAGCTGTTTTCTCTTATTTATAAACTATTTTACTCAGCTTGAGAATACTCATTTCATTTTAGGCACAAGGGGTACACTGCTTCCGCTGTGGGATCAGTCAGATGGATAGGTTGTAAAGGACACATGCTGGGTGTTAGGAGTATCCAAAATTTACCTGTAGCCTTTCAATGAAGATATTGAGGTCTTCCTCTGTCTTGATGATGCCGTGCATATCTCCCAAGATATCTTTCATCTCCTGCAACTCCTGTTCCAAGAGCTTCAACTTTTCATTGACTGGCACATCCTGCGATGAGAAATTTTCTGTAATGGCTGACTGAATGCCCATTATCTTGTCTGCCACTCCACACCAACGATTCTGTAACTGCACAAAAAACTGCCGCTGTTGCATCTCGTCTGCAACTGGAATGATGTGAATGGCTTGTTCAAAGTTGTTTCTTGCTTCATTATGGACCCCATTGTGAACTTCATACTGGGCCTTCAGCTCCTGCAAGAAACATTTGACTGTTTAGTACCCTGCTGCATAAAAATTATGAACCAAAAATTAAAAATCTAGTTCTCTGAAGCTGACACAAATAACAAGGAATATCTCCAAAATAGTTTACTCAACAAAAATATTTATTTAGACATAAATTGTGTATTTTAGCAAGATCTACATTTTTTGTTATTCAAAAGTCATCCAGAGTAAACAGGATTACATAGGCTATAGTGAGAAAATTCACAATATATATTTCAGTTGTCATTAAAATATCTTAAACATGTCATTTTAATCAAAATCGTTAAGAGCCATTTTCAAGAAAATCAAAATTTCCACGTAAAGGGTCATTTAGGGTGGAGAAATTTTCTTCAAAATCTTTGTGTTGCATCCTTGAAAGAAATTAAACTTAAATACCAACTTTAGTTTTTAAGCAACTTAATGTTTTTGAGTTATGCTGTCCACAGACTGACACACAGACACACATGCACGCGCACGCACACGCATGGACCTTTTTCTAAAAATGCTTTTTTTGGATTCAGGGGGCCTCAAAACATATATTTCTGATGAAATCTCGACATTGAATTTTTGGGTGGAATACAATACTTCCTCTACCTACTATACATAGTAGAGAACGTAAAAATGTACTTTGTGACAAACGAGTTTTAAAGCTTTGAAGCCAAATTTTGGGTAGCTTTTTAACATTCTATAACATGAGTCAACACACAGGCAAATTTTGAGAGGTAGAACTGCAACTTAAAAATTCAATGCCACAACTGGGATTTGAACCACAGACCTTCCACTTACCGGGCGGCTGCTCTAACCAACTGAGCTATTGTGACAAACTGCCAGAATGGCATTAAATTTTCAAACCAGTTCTTATTTCTCCTGGTAAACCACAAAGGCAGTCTCACATCGGAGACAAATTACCCCAATGGTGACTTACTATTGTAAGTACTTTATATCCCAGGATTAAATAACCTTCAGATGGTCTGTGCTTCAAATCCCAGTTGTGGCATTGAATTTTTAAGTTCCAGTTCTACCTCTCAAACTTTGCCCACACACGGCTTGTGTATTTAAAAACACCAAAAGTAAGTTTGTTGGCATAAATAAATAATAATTAACACAGGCAAATGTTGTATCCAGGCGGCCTCTCTTTGCCAGAGTCAACGAACTGTTCAGTTGTAGTTTGACGTCATTCTTGAGCATCATTTAAATGTGCATAAAATTACACAGAAGTGCAAGAACCCTTTGTTTCCTTACCTGACAATATGTTTATCTAATGACAAGAGCAATAAACTCATCTGCTTACCCAAAACTGCCGCATGTTTCCAGCTGGAGGTACAGTCTCAGCAGAAATGACATTTAGATTTTGTTCGGCATCTTGCATCCATGCCTCTAACTTGTCTATCATAAAGTTGTATGTGGTCCAAGTTTCGCGGAATGCCAGGAGACGACGCAAGTTTGAGTTTACTTCGTCCTGTAGTTTCAAGATCACTTCCAGGTGTTCATCATATCTGGCTTCCAGGCCAAGACATGTTATCAGCTCCTGCAGTCTGCGTGCAACACCCAGCAGCTGGATGATGCGAGCATGGTGTAGTGCAATATCAGATGACAATGACTGCAACAGTTACAATAATGTTTTAATCGACAGAATTAGAAGAAGAAAAACCTTAACACAAAGTTAGTTTTATCATTACAGTTTCCAAACCTCATTTGGCTAACCACAAGCTTTTCTGCAAACATTTTAGATTCTTGGATGTGTAAACTTCCATGGTCCGTGTCTTGATGCACATCTTTAGCTTCCGAAGGAGGCTGCATCATCTTGCATAAACTTGCCAATGTTTCAGTCATCTTTTCATGAGCTTTTCCTGGGCTTTTGTCTAATCTTTGTGTCAGTGGTTCCCCAGTGGCCCCACCCCTTTTCTCCTGATTGCCAGCCTGTCCACCAACTGATGTAGATGCCAGTGTAAAGGCCGACATACTGGTCCATCATGACCGGAACAGAATGGAGCAGAAAATTTCCGCGAGGGTCGGATTTGTGTTATTGAATGATCAAATGCACACTTCCTTGAACATGGTGCTGTTTTTATAATTAATACGGTGATGGTGATGAGCTTTTGACTCTTTCGTTATCTCGGGTCGTGGTACTGGATGGAATGAACATACACTTGGGGTTAACTTTAGTGAAATATTTTATTCGCACCTTCTTGTTCACGGTATTTAAATCGTATGACAGTAGTAAGTCTTTTACTTCAGTGGATCGACTTCCCTAGCATCACCGAAATTTAATGTCTGAAAATTTAGCGATATTTCGCTAAATGTGTTTTCTATCACTTTACACTTCATCTATTTTAGGTCCTTTCATTTAATTGCACATTTCATATGAACTAACTTATTAAAGTTAACTAATGTTTCACTTATTTTACGCAAATTAACGGTCTTTAAACATTTAGTAAATTTACTTTCACTATTTTATGACGCGCACACATAAAAATGCGTCCATCTACACCAAAGACACAGACGCTAATAACTAGACAATTGGCGCCACATTACACTTCTTTTTGTGTACATCCGCGTATGCGTTCATCAAATAGTTCCCGCATTGTTAGGGAAGTGATCTTTAGCTATTCTCCCTTCGCTTTTAATATTGAACACATATAATTCTTTTATTCGTACATATATATTAAAATTAAATATGGGAGTATTTATGACGTCTTTAAACAAACTTAATTGTTTGTAACAATGAACATTAGTAACACATTTTCGTCCTTTAACCAACTCATACCAACATCAAAAACAAATTACACTCTTAACAAATATTCACATAAACGATTTTCTTTTGGGGTCTTACAATATCCTGTCTCAAACAGAAGGAATTCATTTCCGGTCATGCCAGGAAGGATACTTGAGAACCAACCCTCACGGAAGTTCCGCTGGTGACAAGTGGCCTTCATAAACACTCGTTATCTTATGTATGCATTCGGCTGTCTCAACATGCGCTGTTTTGCACATACACACATAAACAGAAGCCTGCGATAATGGATGATGAAATTCTTATATTGACTGTGCAAAATTATAAAGATGATTCAGATGCCCATTACCACAACCAGATACACCATGAAGCTATCTGGGAGGAAATAGGAAACAAAATGGACTACTCAGGTAAAAACAATCAGTATATTAAGTTTACTGCTGCTTTCGCTGTTGTATCCATCCATGTTTGATGGCCAACTAAATTTTTCACCGGAATATTCCGAGTAGTGTGCGTTTAAGCTTCTGCGGAAGATAGACTCTTGCAAATTTCTGTTCCATTCCTGACGGACCAGTGTGCATCAACGTTAAGAAATACATACACCAACATTGGTTAGTGGACAGGCAGTCAATCAGGAGCAAAGGGGCAGAGCCACTGGGGAACTGTTGACACATGAGTATGAAGGAAAGTGCAAAGACCAAACAAGAGCCCAGAGGCTCACAAGATAAACGAAACATCAGCAAGTTTATGCAAGATGACACAGCCTTCTCTGTACAGATACGCATTTTAGGTTCTTATTTAAGAATACAGTACAGCCTTGATTATCCAAGGACCAACAGTACTTTGGAGAATCAAAAACTCAGATAACACGGACTCTGGCCAAAAATTGAGAGGAAAACATATGGTAAACTGCTGACATTAATGCAAACATGATCAAAGATGTGGGAAAAAGGCATCTACTGTTTCATAAAAAAATCTGATGTGTTGCACTCACATGACTTTCTCTATTCTTGTACTAACCATTCTTACAATCTCATTCCTATATTTTCTTTGTGTTAGTTGAGATAAACATTTGCAGAAATTATTTTATTTCTTATTTCGTTGTAGGTGCAAGGAGAATATTAGAATACAGTAGGCTTTGAGTGACAGCAAAATATTTTAAAGCTTTCAAATTCCATTCTCTTTGCACAGTTAACATATAAAAAATGAACAACAATGTTCCATCTGACAGGAGTATAAGTTCTCCAAAACTCACACAAATAACAAGGAATATCTCTGAAATGGTTCACTTTACAAAAAATTTATTTAGAGATAAATTGTATGTTTTAGCAAGATCTTATATAGTAAGATTTGGTCTATCTCTTAGAGTTTACCAGTTATGCAAAAGTCATCCAGAGTAAATACAACTACAGGGCCTATAGCAAGAAAATTCAAAATATACATTTTATTTGTCATCAAAATATCTCAAACATATGGCATTTTAATCAAAATCGTTAAGAGCCATTTTCAAGAAAATAACAATTTTCAAAAAATTTTCCATGTAAAGGATAGTTTAGGGTGGAGGAATTTTCTTCAAAACCTTTGTGTCACATCCTTCAAAGACATTAACCCTAAATACCTACTTTGGTTTTCAACCAACTTTTTGTTTTTGATTTATGCTGCCCACAGGCTGACAGACACACCCACACACACACACACATTCACACACACACAGACCTTTTCCTAAAACTGCTTTTTTTTTTATTCAGGGGGCCTCAAAACATATATTTCCAGTGAAATCTTGACGTGGAATTTTTGGGTGGAATACAATACTTCCTCTAGTTACTATACATAGTAGAGAAAGTAAAACAAATAACAGAATATCCCAGAAAGGGTTAATGTCACAAAAGGCTGATATGACAGAAATTGTATGTTTGAACATATTAACTTTGTGCACTATGTTTCAGTCTATCTTTCATGATTTGCTAATTATACAAAAGTCACTGAAAGAAGAGAATTTCACTGGCTATTCCCAGAAAATTCAAGATAAACATTTTGTTACACAAATATAAATAATCAATTTTTTAAGGGATATTTTTGAGAAAATAAAAAAAATGAAAAATTTTCCATGTAAAGAGTAGTTTGGGTGTACAGATTTTCTTGAAAACCTCTGTATTGCATTCTTGGAAGATGCTGAACTGGTACTTAACCCGACTTTTTTTTTTCAGGTTATACTGTTCAGACACACATACACATGAACCTTTTTTGAAAAATGCTTTTATTTTGGGCTCAGAGAGCCTCATAACATATATGAGGGCAGTTCAAAAGCTACCCGTGTTGCTAAAGGAAGTTTGTGTTATCATGTACTGTCATTTGTTACATGTTGTCAAAACAAATGTGGTGCTGATTCATAGGTTACTTTGGATTTTACAGATATAAGTAGTTCAATGTTTTTTTGGTAAAATGGAAGTGATTCGCTTTCTACTTTTAGATGGGAAAACTGTCAAGGAGATAAAAGCAAAATTTTATGCTATTTATGGAGACCTTTCACCATATACGAAAACAGTATAATATTGGTATAATGAATTTAAATGTGGTCAAACATCTGTTTCTGAAGAGGAGCGCCCAGGATGTCCTGCAGGTGTGATTACCAAGGAAGTCATTGAAAAGGTCCACAATATGATTCTTGCTTGTTGTTCGTGAAGTGGTAGAAGTCATAGGTTTGTCGACGGGAATGGCAATTCATATTTTGCATGATGAGAAAGTTGTTGGTTCGATGGGTGGCTATTTGCTCACGTGGGCAACAAACGGGTGTGGCTTTCAACTTCGAAGCTGTTTAAGCGAAAACCAAAGGACATTTTGCATCGAGTTGTTAATGTCAATGAGACCTGGCTTCATCATATACTTTGGAAACCAAACAACAATCAAAACAATGGGTTGCTTCCAGAGAATCTGCTCCAAGGAAGGCAAAGACTGTCCCATCAGTCAGAAAAGTGATGGCAATGATTTTTTGGGATGCAAAAGGTTACTCATTGACTTCTTGCAAAAAGGAAAAACAATTTATTGGAGTATACTACTGTGAGCTATTGGCCCAATTCGACAAGAAGTTGAAGGAGACAGGGCCCCATTTGGCAAAGAAGTGAGTGCTGTTTCACTACGATAATGCACCAGCACATTCATCTGGAGTTGCCGCTGCCAAACTGCATGAATTGCATTATGAATTACTGCCACACCCCTATATTCTTCTGAAATGGCTTCCTGCAGTTCCCCAACATGAAGAAGTAGCTCACAGGAACAACATTTAGATCAAATGAGGAAGTTATCATGGAGATAGAGGCGTATTTTGCACAGCTTGACAATTCTTATCTTTTGGAGGGGTTGAAAACATGGCAGGAGCTTTGGGAGAAGTGTGTATCCCTAAAAGAGGACTATGTTGAGAAATCAATAATTTGTGTTTGAAAAAACTGGCGTCTACATTGCAGTATTCAGCATTATTTAAAATTTTAAATCAGACTAGTTGAACTTTACTAACTACTGCTCCATAAGCTTTTTTTGAGGTTGCATTTTGAGAATACCTATTCTCATCCCCAGCTGATTGCCAACTATAAGTTGTTGAAGATAAGTGGAGGTACTTGCGAGATGAACTATGCAGGTTCTTCAACATAGTCACTCGTTCTCAGTTCTTGGTGATAAACATTTTCTCCAAAACTGACAATTCAAGGGATACGTGGCATATCAAGCTGTTTGATATTCTTATTGATGTTTGGTTTTTTGTCCAAAAATGGTTTGAAACTGTAGATTTATCTGTGCTTAAATTTGATGATCCTCCTCAAGTGCAGTTGGCAATTAATTGAGTATAAGAACAAGAATGTCAAAACTGTTCCGAGTAAAAAGAGGGTTTGTTGAGCAGTAATGTTGGCTAGGTTGGCTCAGGTGATTTCAAATGTTAAATAATGAAATACAAATTTAGTAAACTTTAATAATGTAATTTTATTACACCTTCTTTTATTTTGATTTAATTATGTAACAGACATTTGGCCATTATTCTGACTGCCTTAGGAATTACCTGTTCGTCTTTCTGGGTTTTCTTCAGAAGTCTTATTTTTTGGTGCTTATTTTCCTTCTGACCGAAAGTTCTACACTTGCTATGACGAAAGAAACTGACATTTGTTCTCATGTAAAATATTTAAATTGTGCCACGAAGGAGTTGCAGTCATGCGGGTATTCACCTTATTTAGCCGTTTCAATATTTTGTATCTTGTGGTCGGTGAATTTATTTTGATAATTCTCCCAGTCAGGTCGGTGAGACCCGTAAACCAACGACAGGTGTGGTCCCCCAGACATTCTGGGGGTTGTGAGAGAGCGATGTGACCGCCAAAACATAAAAATATGGTGCTCTCTAAAAAGCTGTTACTATTACTGCTATTGCTCCCTTCTGTGAAAAATATTGGAGAGCAAGAGGATTAATGACTTCATTGTCAGAAATCCAACATTAGCTAACAACAACATTCCTAACATGGGTAACTTATTGAACTGTGCTTGTATTTCCACTAGAACCTCAATACTGAATTGTTGGGTGGAATGCAATACTTCCTCTAGTTACTATTGCTAAGTACAGGGAAAGTAAAAAAGCTGTACAAAATATATTTCAAGCTTAAAATACTACTATACTAGAAGTGGGACATACATATCTTACCTGATAGATGGATATGTACTGATCATAGTCTGCAGAGGTGACATTTTGCAGATCCGGCACTCTCTGGTGGGCCACTTGCAGCCAGCCTCTCTCTTCCTTCATTCCTTGCTCAAGCACTGTCCAGCGTGAAGCTGCCAATGCCATCTGCTGGGCTCTGCTAGCAGCTTTGTCCAGTATAGCTGTTGCTCGGCAGTGTAAGTTTTGGTGTAACTCTGAATGTAAGGCACGTGTTTCAGAATCTAGGTTTCCTTCTAATGACTCCAAAATACCTCGGCAATGACTCAGATTCACAAAGAACTTGCGATGTTTCTGCATTTCCTCCTGCAGATGTTCCAGGCTTATCACCGATATGGAACTCTCCACCAGTGTATCAGCTACATCCACAATTTGAGCAAATTCCTTCAGTGTCTGCTCATAGTCTTCAGCAAGCGACAGAAGCTGCAGAAGGCGCTCTCGTTCCAGTCCAACATTGTGCTCTATTGCATGTGTCATCTCATGAGCAGTGTACATCTCTGGAGGTATTTCTCTACCAGGATAATCCCTCATGAGGTTCCTGGCAGTGTTCAACAGGAGAGTAGTTTTCACCATGTGACACTTGTTTGAGGCCTCTATGTTCTCAAGTTCCTGAAGCTTGTTCTGTGCTGGCATGTCTGATTGTATCAGATTCTCTAATTGTTGTTTCAGTTCCTCTACCATCACATTTATATTATTCACGCCATTTAAGAATTCCTCCCATTGATTCAACTCCTTGGTGGTCTTCTGTTCACTCTCTTGGGCCACTCCTTCAATAGCCTTCACGTGCTCTTGAAGCGTTGAGATGCATTTCTTCATGCAGTTGCTATCATCTTCATTGCAGAGTTCAGATGTTGCATTCAGAACACCATCCAGAGCATTTACACTTTCTTCAATGTTATTAATTTCTGCCTTCAAGGAGTCATATTCCTTTATCTGGCCATGTGAAGGAGGTGAGCCTATTTTCTGCCTGTTCAAATATACACGATATTCAACAGTTTCGAGCCAAGTTGATATAGTTTCAACAGTTGTAATAATTGTCTTCTGAATAAACACTATATCTTTCTTTTCGACAGCAGATCGTAACAAATCTAAATTCTGTTGCACATGATTGCTCTTCTCTTCAACAGGCTCGTCAGTTACCACTTCCTCTAGAGTTGCAAGATATAGGACACCTGCAAGGTGAGTTGTTTTCTGAGCATTTTGCAGGTTTTTCACTCTGTCTGAGATGACATTAGTAGCTTTCTTCCACTTTACCACATCAGATACCTCTTTTGGAATATGTATCTCTTGGGTAGATATTTCAGGTGTAACTTTTGATGTCCTCTCCATGTCTAGGAACATTCTACTGTCAGATTTCACATCTATCACATCCATTTTCATGCCAGGTTCTACTTCTAATGAGACAACCATTATGTCCTGCATTGAAGGAGGGCCAGGAGAATGTTCACCTCTGAAAGGTGGTCCAGGTATCTTATATTCCTCTGATGTTGATACCATTTCTGGTTTCTGATCATCTTCACAAGAGAATTCTGTGATTGTATCTACATCACCTGGTGCTTCCTTTTCTGAGGTCAGTTCCGGTTCATGAAGTGGCTTTTTAGCTTTCGGTTCCTTCTTTTGCTTCTTTGACTTCTTGCCTGAAATCCTGGATTTGTCCTCAAAGGTTTTTTCTGGCTTTTCCAAAGTAGCATTTTTGTCATCTTTTGCATCTGGGGTTGGAACTTCAGACTTTATATCAGGTTGCACAGTACTTGATGTATCGGGGCTCAAGGTTGGTGGAGCCATCTGTTTCAACTCTTCAATAATGTAGGATTCAGCTGTTGCACCTTCCTTTGAGCTTGGAGCTGAAACTGCAGATTCTACACTTGGTTCGTCAGAAATGGTTTCAGTCACACTCATACTGGAGAGCTCTGAAGTAGGCTGAACATCAGGAACTGAATGAGCATGTGTTGGTTTCAAATCTTTACCCTCAAGAGATTGATCTGCAGCCTTGATTGGAATGGTTTTCTTTGGCTTCTTCTTACTCTTAGTCTTCTTGTGCTTCTGTGAATGTTCTTCAGGATGTCCTATGATGGGTTCACTTAGAGTATGAGCTACAACACGTGGCTCAGCAGCACTGCGTTCTGCAGCTAAAAAGTCATGCGTTACTGTCCACAAACCCTTATCAGGTTCAACTTGTTGAAGTTCAGTAACTGCTACAGAAGGCTGCGTTACTGTCCACAAACCCTTATCAGATTCAACTTGTTGAAGTTCAGTAACTGCTACAGAAGGTTGCGTTACTGTCCACAAACCCTTATCAGATTCAACTTGTTGAAGTTCAGTAACTGCTACAGAAGGTTGCATTACTGTCCACAAACCCTTATCAGGTTCAACTTGTTGAAGTTCAGTAACTGTTACAGAAGGCTCCAAATCTTCAGTTCTAACAGACACTGCTGTATATGGTCCCTTGTCTTCTGTTGTATGTGTCACAGTGTTTACAAAAGATGCAGTTGTGGTGCAAGGTACCTTTCTTTCATGTGACTCACTATGATCACCAGGTGCACCAATAACTGTCTCGTACTCTGTTCTCCATGGTCCTGGGAAGGAAACAGAAGTATGAACATGAACCTCATATTGTTCTTCAGATGAAGAGGAAGGTGACCTTTCTTCACCAAAATCCTTGACCAACACTGGTTTTGTCTGCATTGAGGTGTCAATAACTTCAGCAGTTTTTATTGCTAATTTCTCTGGTACCACCTCAGCAGGTTTTGCAGATACCATTTCTTCTGCACTAACAGGGATAGCTATAGTGTCTAATTTTTGAGGTTTTACTGGAGTTTCTGAAATAGTTTGAACATATTCTTCAGAAGTCGGTGTGATCTCCTCTTTTTTAGTCTGAATGGAAGAGTCAGAAGTTTGAATTTTAGGTTCTTCAGAAGGTATGGTTTGAGAATATTGATCCCCAGTTGGTGTAATCTCTTCCTTCACAGTCTGAATAAGAGAATCTTTGGTCTCCACAACCAACTCAGGGGCTTCAGGAATAACAATTGTTTGTGAGAAAACTTCTTGTGTGACAGGAATTTTCTGCACTGTTTGTGTAGAGATTTCAGTGATTTCTACTTTACTTGTTTCTTTAACTTCAGGAATAACGGTCTGTGAATATTCCTCAGATGTTGGAGTTATTTCTTCTTTGACTGTTTGAATAGAAGAATCTGAGACAAGTACTGGCACCACCTCTGGTACTTCAGGTGTAACAGTCTGCATACCCTCTTCCTGAGTTGCTATTGGCTGAGCTATGGGTGTTTGGCTGTAAACTTCTATTGTTTCAATGACTTCTGGTGCCTCTGGGGTGATAGTCTGCACAAATTCTTCATGCACAGGAGTTATTTCTTCTTTCAAGGTTTGACTTGACACTTCCAGAGTTTCAATTTTGGGAGTTTCCTCCACTTCTTGTGGTTCTGGAGATGTCTGCATTGATCCTTCTTGAGTGGGAGTTAGCTCCTTGACGATAGTCTGGATAGACATTTCAACAGTATCAACTATTGGTTCAGGGGGAACTTCTGGTGACACAGTCTGCATTGATCCTTCTTGTGTTGGTGTTATTTCCTCAGTTTTTGTTCGAATTGATGAGTCAATAGTTTCAGCAACTGGTTCAGGTTCTGGTGAAACTGTCTGAGCTGCCTCCTCCTGAGTAGGTGTTACCTCCTGTTCCAATGTCTGGATTGAAGTCTCAGTTGTCTCAATTGTAATTCTCTCAACTTCTGGTGTTTTAGTCTGTGCAGATTCTTCCTGGGTTGGTTGTAATTCTTCCTTCTGTGTTTGAATAGAAAAATCTGAAGTTTCAATGCTGTGCACATCAGCATCTGTCTGGATGCTTTCTTCTTGTGATATCACTTCCAGCTGTCCGTTGGTTTGCATGGCTGAATCAGCTGTTTCCAACTCTGGCAATTTTGGCACCTCTGGTGTTGTTGTCTGTGCAGATTCTTCTTGCATCTTTACCACCTCCCAAATTTCTACAGATTTTGGCCTAAGCTTATCAATTTCAGCAACAGTTTCACTAGGTGGTCTGGTGGGCAAGCCTTCTTCAATTACTTTGACTTCTGTGCCTTCAGATACTACCATTGATGCATAGGATTCATCTTTGTATTCAGGTGTTGTTGCTTTAGCAATCTGCACATCTGGCTCTTTAGGCTTTAAAGATACTTTATCTTTTACAAACTCATGTTCATATACATCATCTGGTTGTGTCTCTGCCGGCTTCTCAACAGTATCTTCTGATAAGTATGCTGAAGGGTCTTTAGTTATTTCATCTACTATATCAGCAAGTTCTTCTAAGATTTGGAATTCGGTTTCTTCTTCTGGTGTAAGAACTGGTTTCACTGGTTCCACATCCACAGTTTCCTCATGTATATCTGCTACATCCATACTGGTTCGAGATGGCAGTTCACCAGATTCCTGAGGAGAATGTGGATACTCTTTTTCTTTGGTCTTCTGCTGCTTCTTCTTTTTCCTCTTCTTGCCCTTTTTCTTTTCATCGTCTATGAGAGATGTCTCCTCAAGTGTTGTTTTATCTTCAGGTTCATATCCAGTGTCATGTGATTTCTCACTCTCCCTTGGTGATGGAGTAATGGGAGTCTCAAAAACAATTATCTCTTGTTCAGTAGGTTTTGTGGTATCAGAAGAAGATGCTGATCCTGGCACTATCAGTTCAGTTGATTCTGCAAGAGATGTTTCCACAGATACTAGTTCTTCGGGCTTCTCTTCTTTCAAATCCAGTGTGCTTTCCATTTTCTGATCAGGTGTTATTGCTGCTGGCAATTTTGGTGTATCGTCTGGGGTGCTTTCTTTGTCATCCTTCACCCTATGCTTTTTCCTCTTTCTTGTTTTCTTTTCACTGCTATCAGACTCTGCTGTTTGCCTCTCCTCAATTTGAGGAGACAATGTTTCTGATTCAGTGTTAATTACATGTGTACTGGTTTTCATCTTGGGGAATTGCATTAAAACATCCTCTTCTGTTACTTTATGCTCTTCTGTTGGTTTACTTTGGATATCACCTTTTGTTTTATGGTGTTTTCTCTCTTCCATTTTGACCCTAGATGTGACTTTAGGAATGGTTACTATGCCTTCTTGTAGTCGTGATTTGTCTTCAAGTGACAAGGTGATTTCAATACTTTTAAGTGGTTTATCAGAGTGAACTTTTGACCTATCATGTTCAGTAGTTTTTGTGACAGGTGTTGGGATCAAGTCCTCAGTCACAGAGGAAGGATGTAGAACTGATGTTTCCTTTTGGATTACTTCTTTTACATCACAAACCTGTGTCCCAGGGAGTTCCATCCTAGAGACCTGTTGAACAATTTCATCTATCTCTTCTGTCTTTGGTTCTATTTCCTCAGACTTTGGCTCACTTTGCTCCGATGTTTGTGTAGTTTCACCAACAATTAGCATGGTCTCTGGCATTGCTTCCTTAGTGATTGATATTACTTCGTATCCCCTCTCCACAGGCACTGGCATCTTGGGAACTATCTGTGGAACTTCATCCATTTTCTCTTTTTGTGGTTCTTTCTTCTTAGACTGTAGTTTAACATCCTCAGGATCACTGACAGCTGCTGGGAAAGCAGAATCCTTTTCAACTGTATGATGATGCTTTGGTTCTTTCTTCTGCTTTGCTTTGCGTTTCTGCTTCCCCGGCAATTCTACTTCTGAATGCAATGAAACAAGTTTACCTAATTCCTTATTACTTGGTTCTATGTCTTCAGACTTTGGCTCACTCTGCAGTGTTGGTGGTGAGATTTCAAGTATAGCATTTGGGGCTGGAGCATCACTCACAATAGAAGGATGGAGCAACAGTGTTTCTTTCTGAGCTGGCAATTTTTCTGTTCTCTGCACCTCAGGCATTTTTACTTTGGCAGCATCTCCTTCCTCATCAACAGATTTTGGCTCAAGTTGTCCTGAGGCTACCTTAATTTCCTCTGTTAAGAATTGTTCTAATATTGACTTATTCTCCAAACTGCCTGGCATTTGTGGCATCTTCTCCCATACTAGTCCATCTCCCATTGACACTTTTGTTTCACCCACTTCTGGTTTAAATTCAGATATTAAATCTGTAGGCTTTTCTTTAATTTTAGTTTTGTTTTCCAAGGTTTCCTCTTCTATTACTTCTGCTTCTTTAGGCCTTGATATTCTTTCTGCAGAGCTTGCTTCCTTCTTCTTTAGTTCAACTATTTCTGGTTTTGGTTTTGATTTTGATTTTTTAGTCTTCTTCTTATGTGCATCTGTTTTGTCTTCTAGTTCTCCCTTTTCTGGCTCTTTTTCAGATATTGGTGTTTTATGTACTTGCTTCTTAGGTGGTACATGTTCTTCCTTTACTTCCAAAGGTTCAACAGACACACCTGCAACCGCACGAGTAACTTCAGTGACCTCTGCTGTCTGATCTAAAGGTGATTTTATTTGCATCTGTTCCTCAGCCTGTTCTACCAGATGCTTTTTGGACTTGATTTTACTCTTAGCTTTCTTAATCTTTCTTTCAGGTTCTGTTGGCTTTGAAGAGCCCTCCTTTGGCTTTCCTTCATCAAGGGAAGGTAATGTTTCTTTTGTGCCCTCTAAAGCAGCAGATACTATAATTTCAGTGGGTTTAGTTTCAGTTGTTGTGGTTGATGTTTCAGGCATGTAAAGCTTTTCCATCTCTTGCTTTATGTGCAACCCAAGTGGTTTGAAAAACATTTGCTCCTTCTCAATTGGGGCAATCTCAGGTAACTGAGATGATAAGTTCTCAGCTTCAATAAATTCTTTTGAAAGTTGTTCAGGCTGAGATGTGACAAACACTGGGTCTGTTTTGGAAACAGTTGTTACAGTTGTGATGGTACCATCATCTTGGATAGTTCTAGAAGTTGGGGCTGGGGTTAAATACTCCGGTTCAAACTGAAAATGTTCAGGCAATTGGGTTGTTCCATAAAGCATAGGATCCACCTGGAAGGATTGTGAAACTAAAGGAAATTGCTGATTATCTTCAGGGCTACCTCTGAAGAACTGCTGCCCAAAAGATGTTCCCTCACCAGACTTTGTAATTTCCACACTAACTCTGGGCACTTCCTGCTCTGTTATTTCTGTTTCATCAGGTTCCTCAATCACTTCTTCAGTAACATGTTCCTTACCATCAATGATGACTACCTTACGGATTACTCTTCTAGTCTTACGAATCACCCTTCTCGTTACCTGCTGCACCACAGCATGTACGCTGGCACTAGATTTCGTTGTGAAACCAACTGTTTCTTGATCAACTGGCAGTGCTGGCAGCTGTTCTTGCTGCTCATCTGTTTCTGGAGGTTCAGTAATAATCACATTATCACCTTCACCCAATTGCCTTATCTGCAATGAGGTATCTGTATGATACCTTTCAACCTGTGGTTGAGTGGAGAATTCCGATATTGTTACTTCACCTCCTGGAACGCCAGATGCAACTCTTCCAGCATATGACTGACTTGTTGTTACATGAGTCTTGCCTCCCTGAGTTTGTGACATTGTACTCTGCTGGTCTCGTAATGTGACATGTGAGAATGCTACTGTATGTGGTGGTGGTAAGGCACATTCTTCCTCACTGCCCATTTCTGATGAAGTGATTGTCGACAATCGTTCATGAACTGTTTGCTGTTGCTGTTGTGATACTACTGTACGTCTGATCTTGCGCACTATTATTTTCTTTGTACCATCTTTGTCCACAATAACCTCTGTTGTTGTCTCGCCTGGGTCAACCAGCACAGTTTCAAAAGATTGTGGGGCAGTGTGGATGATATTAAGCTCAGATGTAGCTGTTGACATCTGTGGATCTGTTTCCTTTTCTTTTCCTTTAAATTTTACTTTGACAACAAGATCATCTTCTTTGTAAGTTTCCTTCATATCTGCATCATGAGGCTGTTCAGGCTCTTCTGAGCCAACATCTGCTCTGGTGGCAATCTGTATCACTTCTTCAGTGTCACCAATCTTTTGAATAACATGTATCTTGTCCTTTTGTACTTCTGGGAGAGGTGAGGTTCCCATGTCTTTGCTAGTCTTGATAGCAGTTTCAAAAGGTTCTGGCTTAGATTTTGGCTCTGATTCACTCTGTTCTGAAGAAAACTCTGTCTGGGCATACATATTAATAGGAGGTTGGCAGATTATGCCTATGTCTTTGTTAGTTATCTCATGTATGACAGTTGACTTCTTTTTGGGAAGGTCAAGGCTTAAACTTGGGCCAGTCTGTGAGCCAGCTTCAACAGCATCTGCTGATGGTTTTACTTCAAATGCCAGTGGTTGTCCTGTTACTACCTCTTCAACAACTCTTGCCTCTTTCCCAGGAATATGTAATGTAGGAATTTCACCCATCTGTGAAACAACCTCAAAAGTACCCAATGTTGGTTTGACTCCAACCTCTGATATTTGCTCTGTAATAACCTGTTGAGTGCCTGCAGTCTCTTCTTTAGGCTGGTCATGAGTGAGACTATGTCCAGTCTGTGAGCTGACCTCAAAAGTATCTGCAGTTGGTTGGGGTTTAAATACTGGTACTTGTTCGGTTATAACATGCTGAATGACTATAGGATCTTTAGGAAGATCAGCACCAGTCTTTGAGCTAAGTTCAAAGGTTTGACTAACTGAAGGCTTCACTTCAAATGCCAATGGTTTCCCTGTTACCACCTCTTGAACAACTGTAGATTCTCTTTCAGGTAAATCATGTGAAAGACTACGTCCAGTCTGTGAACAAACTTCAAAGGCTACAGGTGATGGTTCTGATGGTTGCTCTATTACTATCCGCTGAGTAACTGTAACCTTCTCTTTGGGAAGTTCACCTGAAAGACTAGGTCCAGTTTGTGAGCTTACTTCAAGAGCTACAGGTGTAGGCTGTTCAAACTCTGGTGGTTCCTCTGTTACTCTTTGCTGAATAATTGTAACCTTGTCCTTAGGAAGTTCACCTGAAAGACTAGGTCCAGTTTGTGAACTAATTTCAAAGGCTATAGGTGATGATGGTTTAAACTCTGATAGTTGCTCTGTTATGCTACGTTGAATAACTGTGACGTTCTCTTTGGGAAAATGACGTGAAAGACTCTGTTCAAATTCTGGCGGGTATTCTGTTACTATTCGCTGAGTAACTCTAACCTCCTCTTTGGGAAGATGACGTGAAACACTCTGTTCAAACTCTGGTGGGTAATCTGTAACTATTCGCTGAGTAACAGTTACCTTCTCTTTGGGAAGATCGTGTGAAAGACTAGGTCCAGTCTGTGAACTAATTTCAAAGGCTGCAGGTATTGGTTGTTTTTCAGATTCAGACCTTTTCTCAGTCACTATTGACTGAATAAATATAGCCTTCTCTTCAGGAAGGTTATATGAAAGACTAGCACCAGTTTGTGAACTGACCTCAATGACAAATTTTGGTTTCACTTCGAACTCTGACTTTTGCTGAAGGACAGTGATCTTCTCTTCAGGAACATCAGATGTAAGACTCGGACCAGTTTGTGAGCCAACTTCCAAGGCAACAAACTCTGGTGCTACCTCACTATGAATTGAGACTTCTTCGTCCCGCAGAGGCGATGCATCAGAAGCAATTGTGTCATCACCTGGTTCCTCTTCAACTACACCTGCAGGGACTTCTGGGGTTGGTGGGTGAGAAATCACAACAAATCCTTCATCAACTACATCCAAAGGAGGAACTACACATGGCTCTGAGGACACCAACAATTCCTGCTCCACTTTCTGGATGGGTTCTTTATCCTTAGAATCTTCACTGATTAACAACCCCTAAAAAATTTCAACAGGAATATTCAAAAATACTGTAATCTAAGAGAATGCTTAGCAAAAATTACAATATTCTAGTCCATCATTTACCAGGACACTAAATAAGAAGAAAAAAGCATGAAAGTTTGAAAGAATCTGTAACTAGAAAGACAGAGAAAGAAAGAAAGAGAGATAACCCCAGCACCACACAAATCCCAAGCAATAATAATTATGAACTTAAAGAACACTACAGATGACCCTAACTATAAAATAAGCTGAGATGATTTAAAAGGAAGTTAAAGGTTTGAATGATTCTGCATGCTGTGCATGAGAGAAGACAACAGAAAAGCCTAAAGGAAAGACATAGGCAGACACCAGTACCTGGAGCAAACTCAGACGCTCTGTAATCTGCTTTGAAGCCTCACTAAAAGCATCTCTTATTTGTTCAAGTTGGTTCAACAAAGGCTTAGCTAAATGCTCAACTTCTGGGTAAGTTTGTAAACTTTCGCAGAGTGTTGTTAGCTCTGTAAGCTGTCCCTCCTTGATTTTCAATTCAGTTTTGAGTTTCTGAAAAAGACACAAAAACAGAGCAGTAAAACATTTGATCTGTTATTCCATTTAACATATACAAAGTGATATAAAGAGTGAAACCTTTCAAATAATTTGTAGAAGCATTTGAGTCGACTTATAGACACTTTTAGCTTCACCTAACTTACTTTTTGTCCAGATACATTTCAAAGACCATCGTCTTCATTATGATTTTTTGACTGGCATTTAAAGAGGAGGAATCTGTTGTGGTTGTGATTGGTTTCTACTACTCGGCCACGATATGAATGCACTTGAAGGAGGGTGCCACATGTTTGTTTACCACCCTAAGTCCAGGGCTCTGTGCGGAGCGAGGGAATGTGAGGGGAAAGCGATACTGGGAATGTAAAGTCGTACAATGGAAACAGTACTCACCTACTGATATCTTCCATTAGCAACTTATCCTTTCTTTCCCAACACAATAAACATTATGCGAAAGAGCATCATTTTTTGGTGGCAATTATTTGAAAAATTTGCATTAATAATTCAAGTTAGCTGTTTTCTGTTGAAATTATACTAAAAATTTGTATTAATTTCACACAAATTTTTGGGTAAAATTAATACACATAGACATTACTGAAATTAAAATTAACATGTGAGTAATGTTACTGTAACACTATTCTTCAAAATTGGTCCAAATTCAAACATTTGTTTTATTATTATAATGACATGAATCACTACATATATCATGCATCAGACATGAGGGTCATTGCCCATCAATCAGCATCACCAAATTGCAACATACAACAAGTTGTGACACTTTCATTTCTCATTGCCCTTCTTTCTGTTACAACCAAGTTATACACATATAGAAAAAAATCTCTCATCAGCATTTGATACTGCTAACCAAAGGCACTGAAGGGACTTTTCATAGAAAAGGTAGTAACATTCACCTTTTGCTTTGAGTGCTACGGATGCTGTATCAAATTTGTTACTATTGCCCATCTGTTTAACAATGGCACAAAGTTCTCTGTGCTCTAAGTTTACTGTGGTGTCTTTGATAACACAGAATATGACCTTATGACATAACCTTACATTGTAGCCTCACTGATTGCATTGTCTCTGCCTATAATATTTATTTTGTAGCATTATTAGAAGCTGATCTCAAAAGAAGCCGGGTTATTGAATTCGTAAGAATTGAATGTGAATTCTTTCACTGTTATTAAAATCAAACCATAAACACCAGCAACAATGAGCGAATGAATAAAAAAAATCCAGATAGCAGCACAATCACAACCAAAATAAATTCTTCCTCTTCAAACGCCAGTTGAGAAACCATTGATAATAAAGATGATTATCTTTGAAATGCGCCCAGATAAAAAGTAAGTAAAGTGAAACTAAAAGTGTCTATAGGTCAACTCAAATACTTCTACAAAATCATTTGATCTGTTATTTCTAATCAACATAGTGAAAACATATAACAGATGTCTAAGCATTTTGAGACAATTATTTCACCCTGCTGGCTGAAAGTTACATGTATTAGTGAATAAAGCTAAAAGAGAATATTTTAAATTAAACAGAAATTATGGCAAACACAAAATTTAATGGTGGCTGAAAGCTGACCATTACTACTGGTGCTGTTTTTATTGAAGAGATTTCATGTTTGAGCGATGTGGCTCTTATTTCCCTCAGGGCGTGGTAACGGATGGAATGAAAAATCACACAATGTTTCTTCACAACAATGTATTATTTTATTAACACTTTTTCTCTATTTTACATTTAAATGTAAAATCCTCTTAGCACCATTTTAGATTATTCAAGTCTTTCCACTTTTTCAAAAAGTGGAACAAAAGCTTGATGAAAGTCTGGTAAATGTTCTATATATGTTCACACGCTGCCTAAACACGTCTTATCACCTTGAATATACAGACGCTAGTGAAATAAGTCCAGCGTCACCTCACGTGATACTACCTTTCTCGTATACATCCGCGTATGCGTTCATCAAATAGTTCTCGCATTGTTAGGGAAGCGATCTTTAGCTATCCTGATTTGGTTTTTAATATTGAACACATATACTTCTTTTATTTGTACTTATATATTAAAATTAAATATGGAAATATTTATGACGTCTTTAAACAAACTTAGTTGTTCGTAACAATGAACATTAGTAACACGTTTTCGTCATTTAACCATCTCATACCAACATCAAAATCAAATTACACTCTTAACAAATATTCACATAAACGATTTTCTTTTGGGGTCCTTTAATATTCTGTCTCACTAAATACAGCACCACAGGCGGTGGCACTGATGATACATGGAATGAAGATGGAGCACCGGTGGAATAAGATGGCGGGGGAAACCGGAGAACCCAGAGGAAACCCACCCCAGGACTGCTTCGTCCACCACAAATTCCACATGCAGTTGCTGTGATTGAAGCAGGGCTGCTTTGGTGAGAAGAGAATGGTCTAACCACTCGGCTATGGCATGGCCCTTTACAGTGATTTCACAGAATTTTTACTTTCTCTACTGGTAAGTAGGGGAAGTATTGTATTCCACCCAAAAATTCGAAGTCGAGATTTCACCGGAAATACATGTTTTGAGGCCCCCTGAATCCAAAAAAAGCATTTTTAGAAAAAGGTCCCTGTGTGTGTATGTGTGTCTGTGTGTGTCAGTCTGTGGACAGCATAGCTCAAAAACGAAAAGTTGGTTAAAAACCAAAGTTGGTATTTAAGTTTAATGTCGTTCAAGGATGTGACACGAAGATTTTGAAGAAAATAGCCCCACCCTAAACTACCCTTTACATGGAAAATTTTTCGAATATTTTGATTTTCTTGAAAATGGCTCTAACGATTTTAATTAAAATGTCGTATGTTGGAGATATTTTTATGACAAATGAAATGTATATCTACGACTTTTGCATAACTGGTAAACCGTTAGAGATAGACCAAATTATACTATACAAAAAATGTAGATCTTGCTAAAATACACAATTTATGTCTCAATAAATTTTCTTGTAGGGTGAACCATTTCGGAGATATACCTTGTTATGTGTGTGAGTTTCAGAAAACTTGGAACTTTCGTGAAATGGGTCATCATTGTTCATTTTTTTATATGTTACGTGTACAAAGAGAACGGAATCTCAAAGCTTTAAAAGATTTGACTATCGCACAAAGCCTACTGTATTCCAATATTCCCCTTGCACCTACAAGGAAATAAGCAATAAGATAATTTGTACAAATGTTTATTTTAACTAACACGAAGAAGATATAGGAATAAGAGTTTGTAAGAATGGTTAGTACAAGAGTAGAGAAAGTCATGTGACTGCAACACATCAGATTTTTAACTACACAACAGCGCAAGGCGTGGCAAGCCTATGTTGAACTTTGTGTTGAGCCACCCGTCATTAAATTTTGTATCAGCAATAACAGCATTTGCTCAGATGAGAATGAATTATAAAAATAATCTTTGATTACAGACATGGAAAATTTGCAACCAATAATTTGCAAACAAACTTTAAAACAGCAATAAACTATATAAAAAGTGACTGTAGGATAAAGTGAGGGGCAGTTCAGCTGTAAACCTCCTTCAGATTTCTGAAATTTTGCCTCCACTAGAAATTTGTAAGTTTCTTCCTGATCTGGCAGTGTTTTATTTTTAGTTGCTCTAGCGATGAAATTCATATCTTCAGGGCACTCACGGATCAGGATATATATGACAGCGATTATTAATATATCTTCTCTAGATATTCAGTTTTCCAACAATTTAACTTTATTATGATGAAGTTATAGTAACACAACAAATTATACATGTATTTAGGCTTTCACGGCCGGTGTCTTGATTATTCCAAATGTTTAGTTCTTCTGGGCTTGTAGGCTGTGGTCTAGAAGGCATGGTAGATACCAACGTTTTGCCAAGTACTGCGCTTGGCATCATCAGGGTAACACTATCCTCCATCTGCACTGGTCAGAGTTAGAATGTGGGGCCAATCACTACCGTAGACGGCGCAACAATGCCCCACCCACCCCCACCCATATAAATAAATGTAACGGACATTCACGGTTATTTCTTCCACTACTTCTCTGCTTCCACATTCTAACTCTGACCAGTGCAGATGGAGGATCGTGCTACCCTGATGATGCCAAGCGCAGTACTTGGCGAAACGTTGGTATCTACCATGCCTTCTAGACCACAGCCTACAAGCCCGGAAGAACTAAACATTTGGAATAATCACAACAAATTATCTTCACTTTTTACAAATATTGATGTTGTGAGGTTCCAAAACTATTCAATTCAAGGTCTCCGTGATTTTTGTGGAAGTTAAATTCACACTTCGCTCGTAAATATTGAAAAATATTTACGATACGATCACAGGTAGCAAATAACATCGTTCAATACTTTTTCGGTAATACAATCCAGTGTTATTGGTTGCTGATAATATCTCGTTATAACTAGTAACACGAATATACATGCATCTTACATGACATATCACTAGCCCTTATCAGGTTACTTGTTTATTCCCCTAATTACCTACCGAACAACTGCCGCTTACAATTACCTTGTTATGGACTATAACATTTTGATCATAAGAGGTTACAACTGACCTTGGGAATGTTTCCTATGATTTAATAGCCTCAGGATACATGTTGACAAATATAACCTTGATATTTACATTATATAGGAAATTCACAGACATCAGATGGATACAACTTGACGTATCATATACTGATACAAATCCTCTAATTAATTTGGACATGCAGGGTTGAAGTGAAATGATCCGCCAGACTTTAACAGCAAATTTCTCAAGAATAAGAAGAAAGTCAAGTACCAAAATGTTGAGAAGTTTAGTTTCCTACAAAAAAATATTTTTATCAAAAAAATTTATCGTCACCTGGCTGAATTATTATTGATTGAAGGAAGGTTCTTGATTTATGGATATATTCATAGAAAACTGAATAAAGGAGAACTTTTTCCTTTGGCATATTTCAATAGATTCAATGGTTTTTGTGTAATTAAATTTAAAAAACCCACAATTTATTGCAACAAAAAGGCAACAAATTGTGGGATCTTTTAAATTTAATTTACACAAAAACCGTTGAAATTATTGAAATACGCCAAAGGAAAACGTCATTTATTCAATTTTCTATGAATATATCCATAAATCAAGAACCTTCAATCAATAATAATTCAGCCAGGAGATGATAAATGTTTTTGATAAAAATATTTTTTTTGTAGAAAACTATACTTTTCAACATTTTGGTACTTGACTTTCTTGTTATTCACAACATGAGAAATTCGCTGTTAAAGTCTGACGGATCATTTCACTTCCACCCTGTATAATTCCTGCCACATTGAGAAATTAGAAAACTTCTAGAAATTAAATTCAAAAGTAAGTTGATTAATAACATTAAAGTATGTGTTGTTTAGTGTAATTAATCCACTAACCATTGAGTTTAATTGATTACAACACTGTTTTCAACACTTCCAAGAAAGAAGATAAGTTCCAGAGACTTTGTACATTTATCCAAATCTACAAAGCGTATATACGAGGGGCGTCTCAAAAGTAACTTGCACTATTTTTTTAAAAAATAACAAAACGTTTAAATATTTTAAAAAGGGTATATTTTGAAAGCTACATTCAGTACCTATCTTTCCACATAATTTCCTTGAACCTAAATACATTTTTGATACCGTGGTAACAGCTTTTTTAACCCAATGTCAAACCACTCTCCCGCCAAACTGGATAGCCATCTTCCACTTCTTGTTTCAGTTCCTCGTCATTTACGAAGCGCCTTCCCCCAAGATGTTGCTGCAGCTCCGGAAAAAGATGGTAATCATTCGGTGCAAGGTCAGGTGCATTAGATGGATGACCGAAAACATCCCATCGAAACTGTTCAAAATGGCTTGAGTTTCAAGGGCAGCGTGCGGGAGAGTCTTATAGTGGACCAGAAAAACTGTTTTGCTCAACTTTCCCTTCCTTTTGAGTTTTCTCAGCACCTCACAATAGCGAGCAGCTGTCATCGTGGTCCCATGGAGCAGGTAATCGATTAACAGTACTCCCTTCGAATCCCAGAATATTGTTGTGATGACCTTGACAGCCGATGCAACAACTTTTGCCTTTTTTTGGAGTTGCCTCATCCATTCATTTCCACAACTTGCACACACTTTCCATAGACACAGATCCTTAGAAATAATCCTGTGAAGCGATGCACGGCTTATTTCAATATACGGAGGAAGTTGAAACAAAACTGCATCCAGTGTAAGGCACTGATCGGTGTTCACAACGCTCGAACCTCGTCAACAATATCTGGAGCGAGGGAAGTGGAGGGTCGGCCGCTTCATTGCTCATTGTGTAATGTTCTCCCTTCAATGAACGATTGGGGCCAACAAGAAACAATTTGCCTTGACATAATGTCTTTTCCATAAACACTGCACAACTCGCAATGAATTTCAGTCGCACATTTATTTTTTCCCATCAGAAAACGGATTACAGCGCGAACATCGCAATTGGCGGTAGGAACGAGTGGATTCTCCATTGTTAGTGCCGTTTTAATGTCCAAGCAATAAACTTAGGGGCCTAGGAATTTTACGGTGCTGCTACTACACCCATACCTATATACCCTGGGACTTTCAGACTTTTTCCGCCTACCGCGCGGATTTAAAAAAATAGTGCAAGTTACTTTTGAGATGGCCCTTGTATTAAGAAGCAGCTTGTTATGCTGCTTGTGCTACCTTTTAATATGCAAGGGATTTACCAACAATACAGTAAATACCCGTGCTTGTAGAGGCAGCTATGTACAGAACATCAACATTTGCCCACCTTCAGTAAATTAAATTGTCTTTCCTTACTTTGGCAGTATCCCCTTGTTGAATTTAGTCATCTCACTTTTGTTGTTGAACAAAAGGCAACATTGCCTCACTTCTGCAGCATTCACTTTGCTGCTGCAAAATCATCCTACATACAGTAGAATACTGATAACTCGACTTTCTGTGTAACTCCACAACCTTTTTTATCCTATTTTTACCATATCTACTGGTAAGTTGAGGAAGTATTGTATTCCACCCAAAAATTCCATGTCAAGATTTCACTGGCAGTATATGTTTTGACACCCCCTGAATCAAAAAAGGTGTGTGTCTGTGCGCACGTATGTCAGAGTGTGGACAGCATAACTCAAAAACGAAAAGTCACTTAAAAACCAAAGTTGGTATTTAATTTTAATGTCCTTCAAGGATGTGACACAAAGATTTTAAAGAAAACAGCCCTACCCTAAACTACATGGACTATTTTTCGAAAATTTTGATTTTCTTGAAAATGGCTCTAATGATTTTTATTAAAATGCCACACGTTTAAGATATTTGTATCACAAATGAAATGCATATTTTGAATTTTCCGGGTATAGCCCATGTAGTCCTGTTTACTCTGGATGACTTTTGAATAACTCGTAAACCGCCAGAGATATATCAAATCTTAGTATACAAAAAATGTAGATCTTGCTGAAACACAAAATTTATGGCCAAATAAATTTTTTTTGTAGAGTGAACCATTTCGGAGATATTCCTTATTATTTGTGTCAGTTTCGGAAAACTTAAAACTTGTGAAATGGAACATAGTTGTTCATTTTTTTATATGTTAAGCGTGCAAAGGGTACAGGATCTCAAAGCTTTAAAAGATTTGACTATTGCCCCAAGTCTACTGTACTCCCATATTCCCCTTGTACCTACAAGGAAATAAGCAATAAACATAATTTGTACAAATGTTTGTTTAGACTAACACGAAGCACATATAGAAATAAGAATTTGTATGAATGGTTAGCACAAGAGTAGAGAAAGTCATGTGAGTGCAACACATCACAATTTTTATTTTTCTTATTATTAAACTTGACTAATAATTTTTATTATCTACTATGCTGTATAAATAGTATACATAAATTTTAATTAGTGTACGTCACAATAACACATTCTTCCTCACAGTAACGAAAGGGCTGACCTTCGATATCTAGTGAGAACATAAGCAGCCAGCAGCCCACTGTCACGAAACCAAAAGCGTGGCACTAATAATACAGCACAAACACTTGTTAGGAAGGTTAGAAAGTTTATCGCTTTATGCAGGACAAAGCTATATTTTAGACATAATAGCGCAGTGGTTTATGATTGAGTTCACTTTTGTATTTATAAGACCATAGGAGTGTCAGGGTTATCTTTCCGACTTCCATGTAGCACATAAATATCGCAGACCGTGCGTGATTAAGTACAGTGCCATCTTGCATTATCAGCAGTCTTATTTATTTCAAGGAAGTAAACAGAGACATTGCCCCCATCATCAATTTGCATGATGTCACTTGTGCAGATCCTAGCAAGGTCACTTGCCATGTTTAAAAGCACTCCTGTACATGGTAAGCTAAACTTTCAGTTACATATCTCTGGTTACAGTGCAGCTTCCAAGATTTCAGGCTTACTGTTAGTGTTGTGTTTGTGCCAGTGAAAATGTGGAACGAGAAGAAAAGACAAGTTAACATGACAATGGAAATTAAATTGGATGTGTCAACGAGACCAGACAAAGGGGAACATATTAATACATGATAAATTTTAGAATATGTTATACTTTTGTTTTCTATGTTGTACTAGAATATGTATTTATGTAATTTGCAGTATGATGTTATGAGTTGTAAATAACAGACCCCTTTTTCCGTAATACTCGACATTTTGCAAACTCAACAGCCTCTCAGTCCACATTAAATTGACTTATCAGCATTCCACTGTACTATGTTTTATTAAAATACAAACCCTTGTAAGATGGAAACCTGAGAAAATGGAAGAAATTGATGGAATGATTGTGTTTGTTTTTAGGCAGGTTTTACCATATAAGGATCTCACCTGATGAGTACTAATCTGACTCCTGATGGCATCCAGAGGTGTTGGCTGTATATCTGCTGACAGTGTCTTTGTAACAGCCATCAGCCACTGCTCCAACTCACTTAGCAGCACCTGATACTGTGTCACATCCTGCCGACGCTTCTCTTGCACTCCTTGTGCTGCCTGCTCAAATCAAAGTGCAAAACAAAAAACCAAAGTGCAATTTAACATCAGTCTAGTTACAAGGAATTGTAAGTACATGTACTAGAGAAAATAGTGAGAATAAGTGCATTATACTAATTGGGGGATGTGTAGATTTGAAAAATTGAAAACAAATCATCCCTGACTTTTATCAAACAGTTTTGGGAGAGTTATATGCCTGCACAGCTCAGAAATACAAAATCACAGTGCTCTTAAAGGTACTAAAATGCACTTTGCTGCCGCTGCTATGTTTTAAGTATATAAAGTCAGTATCCCACGGTTCAACTTTTTTGACCAAACTTTCTGTATCCAATGGAATTACACAGTGTCTGTCACACTATGATGCATTTTGGTCCAAAACGAATGACAGTTCATGTAGCAAATGTGAGAAATAAACATGGCAGATGCAAATATTAATTTAGAATTCCTATATTAAGTATAGGTTTGGGATATGTTTCCAAGGGTCTGAATAGGAAGAAAATATGTATCGAAAGTAAAAACAAATTAGAAACTAAAAGCTTCACTTATCTTAGTAATGTTGCAAGTTCTCAAAGCTTTGAGAATGAGTTGGAGTCAACTCGAAACTTGTCAGCACCAAAGAACTTGCAATGTTACTAAGATAAGTGAAGCTTTTAGTTTCTAGTTTGTGTTTACTTTAGATTCTTGTTGCTTCACCGTTAATAGCTTCATTATTTCCTTATTTAAGAAAATATGTATTACACATGAAAGATGTCATAGTTATGAAGAAGACAATAGAGCAGGGGTCAAGGTATATTGGGTCTACTACAAAACAAATTGAGGTTAGAGGACCCAGAAAACTATCGCAATTTTCTACAAATTGACAAAAGATTTATTTCTCAACCAGTTACATCATGTCAAAGGCAAAATTACACACCAGGACACAAATATGACACAATCTATTACACCGTGAAAAAGGTAAGGAACAATTGTACTAGTTTCAATCTTAATATGATGGACAGGAGTTTTCGACTCATTTCATACAAACAAAATCTCAAAGCGATCAAACTTGTGGGATACAATGGCCTCCTGAGTCCAGTTTTTCATTTCTAGAATGCTGCAAGTTTTGTAAAAACCAGAAATGCAACACACAAACGCAAAGTCGTACATACACAACAGCTGACTGCATGATGCCTGTGCAGTCTGCCATATGTTACATTACAGATGCTGATTGGCTATTTTCATGTTGTTGGGTGAAAAAATTAGATGCAACTCAATTGCGTTGCATACAAACATGTTGGACACAACAAATAGGATAGAAATTGTATGCAACAAAATTTTGTCCAACTCCTGATGTCTTACGATGCACTTTTATTGTACATAATGCTTTGGACCAAAAAATTGAAGCATGGGACATTGGCTTAATACACACTGCTACCACTGGTATTACTACGATTACTGTCATAAATATAACAGAAGCCTAAGTCCCTCCCCCTCATCAGAAAGTCTGATTCAAACATTGTTTCAGATGAGTAGTCGGAAGCTTTCATGGCCGGAGTTAGAATTAAAGCTAGAGATTTCTTCCGGGCTGGGACATACAGACAAGTCAACGGTCGCAGAACATGCAATATAGGACGAAGGAGAACACATAATTCAATAGAAGGATGCTACTGTTCTTTCATCTATGCCGTACTACCACACCAGACTACAATATGAAGCCACAGAAATTTACAAACACCCCAATAATTTTAACAGAAAGGAAGAAGCTCTAAAACTGAACAAAACCTGGCATCCGATACTTGAGCATGAAAAAGAAGCACAAATGCAGAGAAATCATGTAAACCATGCAGCAAACAGAACAGAGAAGCACCACCCACCTAACACATACCTCCTGCTCGAGCCCAGCCAATCCCATGTGAGTGGCCCAGATATAAATACGGCACCTCCAACCATTGATTCTGTTGTAATTGAACCTTTGCAGAGAAGACTCAGACCACGCCAATGATGATGTCCACCGCAGGAACACGGCTTTTAAGCCCGGAAGAAATCTCTAGCTTTAATTGGTTTGGATGGTTAATAAGATAGGAGGTAGCATGTTGCTCCTCAATGGCTCTATGTTAGGGCGCAGCACCTTTGTAAAAGGATTTAAATTGCTATTGGTATGGGAAAGATTTCTGAAGGCAATTAGTGCATGGATGGACTGAAATATCGGGAGAGAATGTTGTGGCCAGTGCAACATTAAAAGGGCCTGAAGTATCCTCATGGGGAAGTCCCATATTGTCAGTTGTAGCCATGCCCCAGTTCTTGTAAGTAAGAGAGCATGATCAGTGCAGAAACATAACAGCCATGTCACACTTAGCATGGGGAACAGAGAGGCATTCAATGAGGAACAGAGTTGCCAATGTTTAAAAGTAAAATTATAATACCAGGCACTCAAAATTGTAGATTTGGATACAAAATTATTGTGCATAATAATCCAAATGGTACAACAATAAATGTATCAGCATAACACTTATAAAAATGTAATAGTATTGATGTTTATGCTATCCACTTACAAGCTTGATGACCCCAATAGTAGCCCTGATAGTACTTATAGTACTTGTTTCTCGCACTCTTCTTCAACTGTTGCAGCATTATACGAATTTGTTGTTGAGATAAACTTTAGCAGCTCAATGGCTTGCAGATTTTCGAACCCACCACATTCTTCCATAAGCTGAGACGACTGAATAAGTACATTTACCGTATCCAGCGCTAATCTGTTTCTAATTTTGGTTCTTATTAAACCTAGTTTGGAAAAAACTCTTTCACAAGAAGTGTTTCTATGGGGCAATGAAATCACTGATAATGCAACCTCCGCCAGTTCTTTGAAATCAATATTTCCACCAAGGTCAGGCCCTAATGACCCAGACGTCGACGGGCCCTTAAACACCACTACTGATTCACTCCACCAAGTGACATGTGTTTAACAGCACTCCAGAAACTGTGAGGTTCAGGCGTGTTCTTTATTTCACACGGAATATCACTTATTCCGAGTTTTCTCCATTGATCATCAATTTTCTGGACAGTGCCTTCTTCATTGAGATTACCAGATCTGTGCATACTGGCAATAAGAAGATAAAGGGTAGAAGGATTAGTAGGATGTCAAATAGTTGCCTTAGAGAGGAGAGGGGTGGAGACAGGCCATGAGGGCAAAAGTGGTGCTGCTATTTGTAATTAATTTCATTTCGCTGGTGTGACAAACCGGTGAAAATAATATTTCGCCAGTATCGAAATTATTGTACGGGTTGGCAACCATGAGTACAAACAATTAACCCTTCCTGGGCGTAATTATTTTCCTAGTTTTCTCAAGTATTTTAAAACATGGATATTATTCAAAATAAGGCACATATGATACTATTTTGTGTACTAAATCGTTGAAAACTTATAACCAAGCACATAAATGTTCATTAAGTCATAACATTGCTTTTTATTAGAGGTATTTTCTTTTGAGGCTACACTTATTTAAATGAAAAGTGGCATAAGTACCAAAACAACTGAAACTTTGCCATATCTACAGAGCAAAGTGCATCATCAGTTCCTAGACATCTTATTGGGTGACACTGAAGTCTTTTTGTGTATGGTATGCTCCCAAGCAGTTATCGGGATGTAAATAGGGCTTCAGATCACATGTTTCACAAAAATATATTGTTTCTTTCCTAACACCTGCCGCTACATAGGTCACTGTTGCACGCACTTGCAGGACTTTCGTTTTCATCACTTTCCCACGCACTAAAGTCACTTTCATCTGTTTCATTGAGCACAGATTCTATACAAGCCCTTATTTCATCCTCCCCATACAGTCTCTTACGCGTCATGCTCCAAATCAAACCAAAACGAGCAAAATAATGAAACACAACACAGAAAATTACCCACTCAGGACGTATTATTCTGTAGCGACTAATAAAACACAAACCTAAGCACAGACGCATGCTTAAGTTCATCTAACGACATCTGTTGACCATTTACGTGAAGTAAAGGCCAGCTACGATAGCTTACGCAAACGTATAAAAAGAATTTGTGCGAAGCTGACGCGTAACCATGCGTCGCGAATATATGCGCATTTCACCTGGGAAGGGTTAAATTATCATATGGCCCAATAATTATCATATGGGTTGGCAACCCTGATGAGGAAAGAATTCTGGACAAACTGTTTTTGAAACTATCCTGAATCTACATGCATACAAATGGTACAAACCTCTACAGTTGCTTTTCCTTGTTGTGCCTGAGTTGACAGTGTCACAAGCCGAGTCCTAATTCCAGCAAGATACACTTGCAGTGCTTGAGTCTCTGCATCTTGTGGTAGATCCTGTAATACTCCTTCAAGCTTCTGTGTTTCCCTCTCTTTGTCTTGAAGGCTCTTCAATAATTTCTGCAAATTACAAACAATAATAATTTAACTCTTGCCTTTCCTTAAGGGACACAGGCAGAGTACAACATTTCAACTAAACTGGACTAGAGGTTTCAGAGATCAAAATTATCTGTAAATGTTTAGGGAAATGCAAAGTGTAAGCAATGGGCAAACAGCTAACCCAAAAAACATTATCTCTGGTTGTAACTGACAAGTCAATATAAAAAAATAAAATAAAAAATAAAATCACTACATTTTTGGACATTTAATCATGAAATTAATCCAGAAGTTAAATTATTAAAACAATTAAGTGGACCTATAGATTTAATGGTTTGGGAAAAAATATTTATTTTAAAAAACAGGAACCGTGTTATGAACTTTGAAACACCTTCTATAGATTGTATTTATAGATTTTTGTTTTCAGAGATTGGTAATTAAAATGAGCATCAGTATCTATGTTTTTTGTTTTCAGAGATAGTGATTAAAATGAACATCAGTAGCTTTGGTAACGAATTTGTATAGCTTTGAGAATGAGTTAGAGTCAACTCGAAACATTGTCAGCTTTGCACCAAGAACTTGCAATATTACTAAGATAAGTGAAGTTTTTAGTTTCTAATTTTGTTCTTACTTTAGAATCACTACATAGGTCTAGTATATATAACCTTAAATTTTCATACAAAGGTGTTTTGCAATTTGTCTGAAAAAAAAAATATAGTTCTAAAAAAAAGTTTGCTAGATAAAAAGCAAAACAATTGATTTTTACTTTCTCTACTGGTAAGTAGAGGAAGTATTGTATTCCACCCAAAAATTCAATGTCAAGATTTCACCAGAAATATTTTTTGAGACACCCTGAATCCAAAAAACCATGCATGTGTGTGTGTGTGTGTGTGTGTGTGTGTGTGTGTGTGTGTGTGTGTGTGTGTGTGTGTGTGTGTGTGTGTCTGTGGACAGCATAACTCAAAAACGAAAAGTTGGTTAAAAACCGACGTTGGTATTTAAGTTTAATGTCTTTCAAGGATGTGAGACGAAGGTTTTAAAGAAAATAGTCCCACCCTAAACTACCCTTTACATGGAAAATGTTTTGAAAATTCTGATGTTCTTGAAAATGGCTCTAACGATTTTGATTAAAATGCCATGTGTATAAGATATTTGTATGACAAATGAAAATGTATATCTTGAATTTTCTGGCCATAGCCTATGTAGTCCTGCTTACTCTGGATGACTTTTGAATAACTCGTAAACCATAAGAGATAGACAAAATCTTACTGTACAAAAAATGTTGTTAGCTAATGCTGGATTTCTGACAATGAAGTCATTAATCCTCTTGCTCTACAATATTTTTCACTCATAGAGCAATAGCAGTAATAGTAACCGCTTTTTAGAGAGCACCATATTATACAAAAAATGTAGATCTCGCTAAAACACACAATTTATGTCAGAATAAATTTTTTGTAGAGTGAACCATTTCAAAGATATTCCTTGTTATTTGTGTCAGTTTCAGGAATCTTAAAACTTTCGTGAAATGGAACATCGTTCATTCTTTTATATGTTAAGCATGTAAAGAGAATGGGATCTCAAAGCTTTAAAATATTTGACTATCGCTCAAAGCCTACTACATTCCCATATTCCCCTTGTACCTACAAGGAAATAGCAAGAAGATAATTTGTACAAATGTTTATCTCAACTAACACGCAGAAGATATAGGAATAAGAGTTTGTAAGAATGGTTAGTACAAGAGTAGAGAAAGTCATGTGAATGCAACACATCAGATTTTTTAGATTCCTTTCCTCAAAATCATTTAAAGCAAACAGCTGAAATGTTTTATTATATACTAGCTGAAATACCCAGTGTTGCCCATAATTTGACAGTTTTTACCTACAACTACACTTACGTTGGATACTATAAAGAACCCAAAATAAATAAAAACACTATACTAAGACACTATTGAAGAACCCCAAGTACCACAGGAAGAAAAGTAGAGAAAGCTCTATGAATGTAAGCCATTGCATTAGTCCAATTTTATAATGTTACACTTCCCAGTTCTCTTAATATGCAAGCTTATGATATCAATATGTTCCATGCGCATTGGACTAGAGTCCAGAAAACTCATACTTTAGCAATATATATTCTTGTCTGTGTAAGAAAAAACTGACAAGGCAAGGCATTCATGATGAAGTGCAGCATTCAAAAGAATTTACTATGCATTAAGTTTTTTTAAAATGTTGCATATCTGCATATTACAAATACATTTTGTAGTAGTATTATATTTAAAGGTACCTCAGATATTGCTACTTAACTTTATAGCAACCAAGCGGTGGCTTAGGAGAGAATGTCTGTGAGAAGCATTCGGGAGGTCATGAGTTGGGTACCCGTGGCCGACCTTCCTGACCTCAGAGGTTTCCCTGGGTTGCCAGGCAAATGCTGCGAAGGATTTCCATATCCTCCAAATTTCCTATCGCTCCATTTCATTACATGAATCATTTCCTTTTACCCTTCATCTTGTTAGGTTTCTTTCAGCATTGGAAGATTGTCAGCGTATGTCACGGCAGCAGCACGGTGGGCGGAACAAATGCACTCTCGTCCCCCGGGTTGGAAGGTGAGCCTACTGCTTTCCAGGCCCTCCCGTGGGATAGTACAAGAATAAGGGGGAAGAGAGGATCCAGTTTCTGAGTCACGTACTTCCCTTGGGAATAAGAATAAGAACCCAAAGGCATGGGAGAGGAATTGGGCTGAGCCAGCTTCTGTCAGGGTGCTTCTGAAAAAATTTGGGGATCCTGCTCTGCTCGCAATGTTCTGACTGCCCTTTGGATCCAACCTCATCCATCCTCCCGGGGGGTGCTCTGTCAGGAGCATAGGTGCAAACAATCACCTTTTGGTCAAAGTGCTAAGTCTACCTCTGCAAGTTGTCATTGAGTCACGAGTCAACATTATAGCAGATATATCTTTATTGAATGTGTGAGAATTTTCACTGAAATTGCTGAAAATAAATGGAACAAGCAATTTGAGAAAATGCACTTTCCAGAAAGACTTGCTATAGTGGATGACTAGTCGGAGGGAGTGGCTGATATTAAATTCCACTGCCTGAGTTTTGCTCTAATAGAGGAACCATGAATACAGTTGAGCACTTCAATCACAGTATGTCAATAATGTGTATATAATATGTATTAGGGATGGAATCTTAATACTCAGTGATGTCTAAATATTTCTAATAGTCTGAGATAAACCTTCAATACTTTTACATACTGGGTGGAAGGGAAGTCATTGCATTAATTTAAACCAGTGGTAGATCTGGTATTTGGAACACATTCTGTATCTTACGTTTTTGTCTCTGACCATTTTAGTTTTAATGAAAATAACCTGGCAACACAAAAGATTGTGTGGGTGGTCACTTTCCCAAGCTCGATACACAAACAAACAGCGTAACAGTGTGTTTTGAAAACAAACTCATACCCTTCCTTGTCCTTCCATGTTTACTGTGACAGCATAGGCCAATCATAAGCATTAACTCCCAAAATCATTACCGAAAGCGAAAGCTGTTTACATCCACAAAGCAGGTCAATTCCCTGACCAACCTCAATGCAACGTTGTCGAGTTACATCTCTGAAAATAGCAGCTCAGAGTATTCCTTCATGTCTTTTAAGTGACTGTTTCGAAACCCTGTGTGATGTCCCATAATTACTACCGAAGCTATGTCAGAAATAAGTTACTGTTATCTTTGCACATTCTTGTTGAATTATATATCCAACTTGGATAAAAAACTATTTATTTTTTCAAAATCGGCTAATCAAAGAACAAAATGACATTAGACCTTTTTGTTTGTAATGCTTCTATGAATTGGATTGGATTGGATTTGGTTTAAGGGCGCTCAACTTCTAGGTCATCAGCGCCCTTAACAGACTCATGGCAATAGCCAGATATAAATTTCACTCAAAAAATAAAAATACTAGCAACAAGAAAAATATACAAGGTAAAAAGCAGTGGCAATAGCCAGATATGAAACAAGGTGATAAATATGTCCAAAATCAGAAACAGATAATTAAAAATTTTAAATCCTCAAATTTATATTGCACTGCGCTAAAAAATTAAAAACTCTATCAACCGCTGTTTTGTCGTCCGCTAGGACCTCTGCAAGTCTGGCAGGCAGCTGCAGAGAATCCCGAAGGTGCGCTAGAGAGTAACACTCTAGGAGCACGTGGCGAACCGACAAAACGTTGTCACACAGCGGACATAGAGGCGCAGGGTCCCTTTTAAATAGGTAACCGTGCGAAAAATTGCAGTGCCCTATTCTTAATCGAGCCAAACTAACCTCCTCGCGACGAGATGTGCGACAGGAAGTTACCCAGTTTATCGGAAGTTCTTTCACTTCTCTAAGCTTATTACCGCGGAGAGCTGATCACTCGTCGTGCCAGACGACAGCACCGCTCTCCGCACTTCAAGCCTAAAGTCTTCCGAAGTAACACGTGAGATGATAATTCTGGGTTCTGTAGTTGCCGTCTTTGCTGCTAAATCTGCCATTTCATTCCCAGGCAAACCTACGTGACCAGGAATCCATGCACACACCACATCAACACCAGAAGCGTGTAAAACATGGAGGGCATCCTGGATACGTTGTACAATAGGGTGGGGGTTGTACAACTGACAAAGGCTCTGCAGTGCACTAAGGGAATCGCTCAAAATCAGGCAGTCACCTAATTTACGACGGCGAACATACAAAACGGCTCGATAAATTGCATAAAGCTCTGCAGTAAAAATGGAAGTGCTATTTGGAAAACCGAATGTATATGGTTCGGTTCCATAAACATAAGCACATCCAACACCGTTGGTGTTCTTTGATCCATCGGTGTAAATATATCTACGGTCAGAGTAACCTGACAAAAATTCTAAGAAACACGTGCGGATACTTGAAATAGGCATCGTGGACTTCTGGTGTATGGTCATCCCAAGATCTACATGGGGCGTACCAGATAGCCAAGGGGGGTAAAGTCTCTCGCCCTTGGCGAACATCACAGGCAGTTCCACTCCAAGCTTCACTAGGAGCTCTTGGAAACGGAGCCCCGCAGGCTTTGGATTAAGGGTGCTATTTCTATATCGTTCTCTTAGCGTGGTGGTGAAAAAAGAAGCGAACGTTGGGTGCTTAGGCATACATCTAAGCGCACAATGAAGCACATATTAGAAGGAATGTAATGACTTCCCTTCCACCCTGTATATATGTTGATGCATTTAACTTTATGCTAGATAAGGGATGAAAAGAGTTGAGACTTCACGTTATTGCCTCGCACATGTCCCCAAAGAGTTGCTTGACTATTATGATTGACCTTGACTGTTTTTCCTGTGAGTGAATGAATATAACATCCCATAGACCCTTGGGTCTAAATGAAAGCATACAAAATAATGGGGGAAGGAGCAGAGGTACTTATGTAACATGCAGCATTAACTGAGTTGTGAATGAAGTTGATTTAACTGACACACTAAATGACATTTCTGCAATAGCCTGGCATGGTGACTCACACTTATGTAAGTCAGTCTTGGGCAACAAGTATAGCTTACAAGTATACTGTATGACTAATTTACATCAATATTTTGTTTTAGTAAATGATGAACAGTAATATTAAATAAAACATGAATGAATTGCAGAATTATTTTGAACCAGACAGTAATAATACGAGGATCATCCACAAAGTAAAGAATGACTGTGCATTGTACTCTGCACAGACCCCCCACCACTGTGGTTGCATTAGCGGCAGGTAGCTTATTCCTTGGCTTCACTGTGAGCCGAGTCTCATTGCTGTGTGTTCAGGCTAATTGTTTTTGCAGAAATTTGAAATGGTGTTGTGAAATACAAAGTGCCATTCATTTTCTGAATGCTCAAAATGTTAAGCCTATTGACATTTATACGAAAATAAAGAATGTTTACAGTGAAAGTGCAATTAACGAGTCATCAGTGATGAAATGGTTCATTATGTTCAATGAAGTACGGACCGGCATGCATGATGAAGATTGGAGTGGGAGGTAATCGCTTGTTACGGAAGATCTGAGGAAAAAACTTGATAACACAATTCAGGTAAACCAATGTTTTACTTTGAGTACATTACACAAATCTTTTCCACAAATTTTACTTTCGCTCCTGCGTGAAATAGTGACAGCGTACCTTGGTTACAAGAAAATGATTACTCAGTGGGTGCCAAAAATCTTGAATGATGACCACAAAGCGAATCGCATGGGAGCAGCCCTTGAATTTTTGACAGAATATGACAAAGAGGGTGATGATTTACTTGACGACATTCTTACGACATTCGTACAAGACTCCAGACAACTTAAAAAGAATTTTTGGGTGGAAAACATTCTGCAAGTGATGAACTCAAGCAAGCAGTGACAACCTGACCTAAATCTTTGGCAGAAAATGAGTACAACAATGGTATTGAAAAACTGGTCCAATGTTACAACAAATATCTTGACAAGTATGGGATTACATAGAAAAGCAGTGTAAGGTCCTGTAAGTTTAAAAATAAAGTTTGGTGCTGATATCTTTTGTCGTATTTTGTAAAATATGCAGAAAAACATTTTTGTATGGTGGTAAGCCACAGAATACAACAAATTTAAAGAAACATGTTACATTCATATACCAAAAGAAGTTTATGGAACTCCTATTGAAAAACCAATGTACGAGTTTCCTGCTGCTGTTTATATTTTCAAATTTTCAGAATAATGAAAAATTGCTTACTATTTGTATGTCTGCTGACAGAAAATCCCTTAAAACAAAGTTTTTAGCACAAAATATAGTTACACAAAAACGAAAGCAAATTATTATTAATATTATTATTGTTGTTTTATTATCGTTATCAATAAGATAATTTCTGTCAATGTTGTACCTGATGAGTATGATATAAATATAGGAATAAGCATTTGTAAGAATAGTACATATAAAAACAGAGAAAATCATGCGAGTGCAATACATGAATTTTTTAGGATGTCCCAAAATTTGACCGACAAACTTTGGGAGCTGATAGATAACATTATTTTAAACACTTTTTGTAAAGGAAGGTTTTTTGCTGCGGTGCTTCGTTTAAGCGCTAGACGAGTTAATGTCATCGATTACTGCCTCCCACACAGTTTAAGTATTTACAGCAAAACCACCAATTTAAATTAGTATTGCATTTATCTTAGTAAGGCACACAATCTTAATCCAAGAAACAAACATAGAAGGCATAAACAAAGCACAAACGTCTCATTGTTTACAGCTAATCACAGCTTTACTATACAAAATTGGTCTGATAAACTTTTAAGCCTGAGAAATGGCTGATGTGTTTTCGAGAGTACGGCAGCATAGGGCACGTCGATGCACTCTTTGTGTTAATCGCAATGGGCGTGCATTCCAATATTTACTTTTAATAGTAAAACTGTGATTAACTGTGTTTATTTCTTGGATTAGGATTGTGTGCCGTACTAACATAAATACAATACTAATTTGCATTGTTGATTTTGCCGTAAATACTTAAACTGGGTGGAAGGCAGTAATCTGTGACATTAACTCGTCTAGCACTTAAACGAAGCACTACAGCAAAAAGTTTTCCTTAAAAAATGTTAAAAACAATGTTATCTATCAGCTCCCAAAGTTTATCTGTCTAATTTTGGTACCTCCTATATAAATTGTGTGCTTTGACAAGGTCCACACTTCATTTTGTTGTAAGATTTTGTCGTATGTTTACCAGTCATGCAAAAGCCGTCCACAAGGAAGACAACTTAACAGGCTATTCCCAGAAAATTCAAGATATAATTTTATGTCACCCAAATACCTTAAAGCATATAATGTTATAATGAAATTCATTAGAACCATTTTTAAGAAAAGGTAAAATAATGTAATAATTTTCCACGTAAAGGGTTGTTTGGAGTGGGAGATTTTCTTGAAAATATTTGTCCCATCCTTGCAAAATATCAAAATTAAAGGTCGCGCGTTACTTCTTGACGAATGAAAATTTTATATGAAAGGTTGAATGTGAGTCACTACTCAGCTTTTGCGGGAACGAGAGAGAGGAGGTACAGTCTGCAGTGAGATGACGCGCATGCTTCTGAGCTGAAGTAGTACAACACTACAAATCAATTTATCACACTTCCAGTAATATCAGCCACACGTATTACACACTATACCTCTATAACTGTTTCCACTTAACTATATTGCATTTCTTCTATTCCCGACACATCTCCCTCGTCTGAATTGCTGTTATTTTCGTTGCATGCACACGTCCGTACCGTACAAAACTTTTGCGGTCGACTGTATACACAAACGCGACAGGGGAAAACAGAGGTGTCTGTTATCGTAGCATAAACATTTGCTGACCTGTTTATTAAGGGTAGGCAAGCTGACTGGATTTCTGTTCAAGGTCATTCGTCAAGAACAAACGCACAACCTATAAATACCAAGTTTGGTATTTAAGCAACTTTTTATGTTTGAGTTATTCTCTGCACAGACAAGACACATGGTCCTTTTTCTAGAAATGCTTATTTTGGATTCAGGGTACCTCAAAACATGTATTTCTGGAGAAATCTCGACATTGAATGTTTGGGTGGAATACAATGCTTCCTCTACTTGCTATACATCGTAGAGAAAGTAAAAAATTGATTACTTCATGATGCCTCCTTGCATGACACATAAAAAACAAATGAAGTATCTTAATACTTCAAAAAAGGTAGACTTACTGAAAAAACAAGTATCTTATATGTGGTCAATGATGTACATATTTTTATAGGACATAAAGTGAATGTTTTAACAAAATGTACATATTTGTGCATCTCTTACAATCATCATACAAAGTTGTACCAAATTCAGTCAAATAAAGGGGACTTGAAAGGCTATTTTCACATTTTATCTTACACAGATGGTATTTTAATCAGAATCATTAAGCATTTTCTAAGCAAATCGAGAAAAAAATTAAGTTTCTGAGTAGTTTGAGGTGGGAGACTTTTTCCTGAAAATGTTGTCATATCTTTGGGAGACACTGATGTTAAATACCAAGTTTGACTTTCCATCCAACCTTTCATTTTTCAGGTATTGCTGTTCATAACACATTATGGCTTTGCTCTCCTAAAAATGCTTTTCTGGATTCATATGACCTTAAAGCATGTTTACTAATGGCATCTCATTTTCAGATTTTTGGGTGAATACAACAATTCCTCTACTTCCTATAACCCTTTCACTGCTGAGATATTTTGCAACATATGCTCTTCATCCTCTAATTCCTAAACAGGTTTTAATATTCCTTTCTGAGACACCTCGGCCAAAGCAGTTCAGAGAGTCATGACTGTTAAGGCAATACCCAATGAACTGGACATTCTTTCAAAGCCAAACATCGCGAGTTCGAATCCCAGCAACTGCAGTCAAATGTGTATGTGATAAACGAAGGGGAGGACCCAAGTAAAATAATCGGTGTAATAGCATGCTTGGAAGCTGACAGGGTTATATTTGACTGCAATATCATGGAGTTTGCTTTTTTCTCAAAAAATAATACTACAGTTTTATTGCAAAAAATTAATATTTTAACTTAATATTTTTACAATAAGAAACCAGCTGCAAATACTTGAATTCAATTATTATTTATTTATGCCAACAAGCTTACTGCTGGTGTATGGGCTTGTGCGTTTAAAAAACACCAGCAGTAAGCTTGTTGGCACAAATGAATAATAATTACCATCTAAAGATTACTTAAACCCGGGAAATAAAATACTTACAATTGTAAGTCACCCTTATGGTATTTATCTCTGATGTGAGATTCTCTTGTGGTCTAACCAAAGAAAAAAGTACTAATCAGCTGCGGAATTTAGTGTCGTACTGGCAAGTTGGTCATGGTAGCTTAGTGGTTAAAGCAGCCGCTCGATAAGCGGAAGATCCGTGGTTCAAATCCCAGCTATGCCATTGAATTTTTTAGTCCTGATTCCACCTCTTAAACTTGAATTCAATTTATTTAGGTTAGCATAACAAGAAAGTGGAACATATCTCAACAGTGAAAGGGTTTAAATACCCCATCTATGTGACGGCAAACGCAGTAAAAGGGTTAATAGGCAAGAGAAAACATTTTGGCTATTTTTTACTAAAAGGTCAGTCAAAGAGTCAAAATAACTGTTTTGACAAACTCCAAATATACAAGACAAACAATACTTACCAGAAGTCCTTCCAACATACTCGCCAAGCTGTCAGATGGCAGTGCACTAATATCTGCCTCTGAGCGTTGAATAGATTGATCCAAAGTTTCAATGTCAGCAGCAAGTGAAGCCTGAAATTTGACACACCAGTTTCTTGTTTTATTTTAAGCATTAAACTCGTAAATGCATGCTGTACTGAATCTAGTATGTTATAGGAACTAAATGGGAGTACATTAGCCAACTACATTCAGAAATTAGGCAAGTTCTACAGACAGTACAAGGGGATTCCCTCCAGGAGTGGGTCTTACACGGTTTTGTTTCTTTCAGAAACACTCACATCTGAAAACTATATTCTTTTAATACACTAGCACACCAATTACTGAACTGTTCATGATGCTGCAAATTGAACAGTTTCTTCTACAGATAAAAAGCCAAGCGCGTTGCTAATACTGCATCATTCTACATGAGAAGCAAATATCTTGCCTTTTGATGGCTTTGTCACTGGTCACACCAATTAAGTTTAAATATTCTAAGATAGATATTTCTTCAAAATCCCATTTACATACCTGTTATATTGCAAGCTATTTTATTATATGCAAAGCTATGAAAATGCTGCCACCACTGTCACCATCACCATTTCTTTCCCAGCATACTGCACTTTTCCCAGGGAGTAAAAGCTAACACGTCAATACTTAATGTGGCTCTCAGTATGTCCAATGAATAAATTAAAAGTTAATTTTTAACCCTTTCATGCCTGGTGTGTATTATAAGATACATAGGCTTTTTTTCCTAGTTTTAACTTTTTTTTTCTGCTATATTCTTGTTATACTGTCTGTCACCAATTAAAAATACATATTTGAGACGTTTTGGATTGTAAAAAAATATTTTTTTTACAATTTATATTGTAGTGTTTTTTTTTATAAGAAAAGAAGCAAAATCCATGCAACTGCATTCAAATGATACCCCATCATCATCCATGCGTGCCATCACACCGATTATTTTACGTGGGCCCTCCCCGTCTTTTACCACAGGCACATTTGACTGCGGTTGCCGAGACTCGAACTCACGACTTCAGGCTTTGAGTGCATGGCCAGTGCCCTATGTGTTGCCTAAACGATCATGGCTATTCAAGCCAGCAGGCTGAAGGAGTCCCAGACCACCTAATTTAAACCGGTTTCGAATTAGAGGAAGAACGGCATAAGTAGCAAAATAATTCAGGCATGAAAGGGTTAACTACTATAATATACCTCAAACTTTCACACTAAACAGCTTCCTTAAACTGAAACCCACGAAACTTGTCCTCATACAGCAAAGCTTAACACTTTGGCAATGACATGAAACTTAAAATGCATAAAATGTTCAGTGCTGTAAATTCGACGTAAAATAAATAAATTCAATTTTATAAAAATACTTAAGGACCTGGTAGTACAACTTCTAGCTGAAATTCTTTCTGGTACCACAATAAATATGTATTAAAGCAAAGAACATCATTTCTATGCTGTACGCATACTTTGCACTTTAAACAAAAAGAAAGAAAAAGAAAACAAACAATTTTTTAGGCCATTGACTTTACAATTTATGTTTTCATGCTCATTTACTTTTAGTTACTGGAGGAAACTAGTGATGCACTCAAAGTTTAAATTTGTACATTACGCATTCTCTTCTAGCCCAGTGAAGAGGGACCATGATCATGATGAAGGACAGACACACAGATAAGCTCTGGTCTATCATAACACTGTATACCATTTACTAGAGAGCACTAGTGGTGCTATACATTTTGTTACAGTCCAGTGAAGAGGGACCATGATCATGATGAAGGATAGACACACAGATAAGCTCTGGTCTATTATAACACTGTATACCATTTACTAGAGGGCACTAGTGGTGCGATACATTTTGTTACAGTCCAGTGAAGAGGGACCATGATCATGATGAAGGATAGACACACAGATAAACTCTGGTCTGTCTTAGCACTGTATACCATTTACTAGTGGTCACCAGTGGTGCTATACATTTTGTTACAGTCCAGTGACAAGGGACCATGATCATGATGAAGGATAGACACACAGATAAGCTCTGGTCTATCATAACACTGTATACCATTTACTAGAGGTCACTAGTGGTGCTATACATTTTGTTACAGTCCAGTGAAGAGGGACCATGATCATGATGAAGGATAGACACACAGATAAGCTCTGGTCTATCATAACACTGTATACCATTTACTAGAGGTCACTAGTGGTGCTATACATTTTGTTACAGTCCAGTGAAGAGGGGCCCATGATGGATAGACACACAGATAAGCTCTGGTCTATCATAACACTGTATATCATTTACCAGAGGTCTCTAGTGGTGCTATACATTTTGTTGCAGTCCAGTGAAAAGGCATCATAATTAGGATGGATACAAAGATAAGCTCTGGTCTATCATACCCATTTACTAGAGATCACTAGTGATGGGCCGCTTAAACATTCACTATGGGGGACGCATTTTGAAGATGACGAGAGTGTAGGTCATGCAGAGAAAACATGGCTATGCATACAGGACAAGAGCTTTTATCGGCAGGGAACACATGCTTTCACACAATGTTGGCATAAGGCTGTAGAATGTGATGGAGACGACATAGGAAAATAAGAGCTGAACAAGAAGTGTCAATGTATATTGTCACCAAATTCTGACTAAAGAATATGTTCAAAGAAAAGAAATGTGGGGCAGACAATCCTCGTACCATGGAATCTCTGAATGACACACAAATGCAGGATAGCATTTGTGACCAAGTGGTGGATGTTTAGTGAAACATCAAGTGACAGTGACACATAAAGATAACAACTTGGAGGGCATTGTTCCATTCTAGTTCTGTGTAGGTATTCTTAGAGTATACACCATACAACACATCTCCAAATTCAGGGTAAATAACATACAAAATTTTATCTCCATTCATACACCCAACTCAAGCCCTGCTTGAGCAGTTTTTATGGGATATTATTGGTCATCCACTTTGCTCACCTTACTTTCCACTGAGTAATTACCATATTTTTCTGCAGCTGCAGCAACATCTCGTAAATGACGAGTTAAAACAAGAAGTGGAAAGATGGCTAGCCAGTTTGACGGGAGAGTGTTTTGACGCCGTATTAATCAAACTGTTATCCCGGTACCAAAAATGTATTGAGATTCAAGGAGAGAAAAATACTTAATGAATGTAGCTTTCAAGAGATATGCTTTATAAAGTATTTAAAAGTTTTGTTATTTTTTAAAAAGATAGTGTAACTTACTTTTGAGACACCTCTCGTACATTTTTTGTGTGCCAAGATTTTATCTATCTCTAATGGTTTACCAGTTATGCAAGTGTCATTCAGAATGCCACAATGAAAAAGAACTTACAGGCCACTCCAAGAAAATTCAAGACAAACACGGTATGTTAATTAAAAGTGTAAGAACCATTTCTAAAAAAATCAGAGATCACTAAAAACTGTCCACATGAAGGATAGTTTGGTATGGGAGGATTTTCTTAAAAATCTTATGACATCTTTGGAATTTGCCAAACTTATATACCAAGTACTCATCCAACTTTTTGTTTTCTGAGATACACTGTCCATAAACACACACAAACACACATACCTGTATGTACACAATGTGCACATGGACAAATACTTTTTTTTGGACACAGGGATCTTCAAAACATGCATTTCTGGCAAAATCTCAAATTACAATTTTGCAAGAAATGCAGTACTGCTTACTAAGCAGTAGAGAAAGTATAAATATAACAAGCTCAACACAACCCTCCAGTACTGCACCTCACCATTGACGCCTGTAGTGGGCAGAGGTGGGGGACGCAGCGGCTGGGCGGTAGGCCTTGGCCCTACATGAGCTGTCGCGCCAGGGTTTAGTTTTAGTTTTGATGCATGCAGTATTTAAAATAAATAAAAAAAGAAAAATCCTGGCCTAAGCTTGAAAATAAGATTTTGTTGGGCTCAAATTCTTACTCACCAATATGACCAAAATTTGTATGGACTTACAGATCTTAACTTTTTAGTAACACATCTGGAAAGCCCGAAGAATTCCACAACCATCACCATATTCCATGGTTTTTCTCATGGACAGTTGTACATTGTATACTCATAGATCATATTGGAGAGCTATATAGCAATAAAAGTAACCCCCAGAATGTCTGGAAGACCACACCTGTCGTTGGTTTACGGGTCTCAACGACCTGACCAGGAGAGTTATCAAAATAAATTCATCCAACATATCCTCTGATTAGCAATCAGAGAATGCATTACATGCCATGACAGGTCAACATGTTTAGGGGTTAAGAGGTTATAGAAAAATAATTCAAATATGCCTGGCTACTTCTAGTGCCCCATCCATCAGTGAAAAATATTGAAAAGCAAGAGGACTAATGACTTCATTGTCAGAAATCCAGCATTAGCCAACAATAACATTGTATACTCTAAAGTGAACAATAAAGTAATTGTATATGAGGTGCAAATGGCCTTAAATTCATTGAGCAAATGACAATTAAGTCATGGTGTTTGTAATTATATATGCCAAAACACTATTGATAAAGAAATGTGAAAATAAGACAGAAGAAATTGCCAGACTAGAATTTGTGTATATTCAAAGGAATTTTATGCACTGGTGTTGGAAATACATTGCTATTGAGGCTGACCAAATAATACAGGCCATCATCATTATCAGTGGACATTGGATTTGTATGTAAATGCACATTTACTTTGTTTTTACTTTTATACTTAGTGCCAAACGAGGTGGATTGACAGTTGCTACCCACATGGTGAAAAGGTCTAAATGAACAGGATATGTCATTGCGATCATCATACAACGAAAATTATGTCCAAAAATAAGACAGCGTAGCCAAATGAAAAACTTTACATACTCAGGAAGTGAATAAAACTGTGTGGTGGCACATATCCCAAATAAAGGATTATGCAGTCGATGGTATTGCTGAAGAACATAGTAGCAAAATTGTTTGGTTTCTCCCTTTCCTAGTGTAATCCAATTTAATTAATCTGGGCCGAAGTAAAGGGTTACATTGGACAAAACAATAAAGGTTTAATTGTGACATCGTAATAAACCTACATCAATAAAAAGTTGAAAACTGAACAAGTGGTTATTGATACAAAGGGCGTAATAACAGTGATATATACGAGGGATGTTCAATAAAGACTGGCACTGATTTTTTTTTCCTTTCATTAAGTGTCTGGTTGCGACATCTGTCCATGTGCCATTGAACTACGTATTCTAGTCACTAATCACTGAAAATCACATAGCGACAGCTCTGTCAGTTGATTGTTGACAGCCTGTGAGAGTGAACGTGTTTGATAATTGCCTCTAAATATCGTCACGAGTACAGAAGTCACCCAATAAGGTCATAGTCATTACTGTTTTTGATTACCAGAGGATAGTCTGCATTCTCACAGTTCCAAGACACACTACAGTCACTGCAGATTGCTATAACACTATCCTGAAGCAATTGGTAAAGGATCACATCCCCAAAGAACTAAAGAATCTCATTCAGCAGTGCAAGCTTCATCACGACAATGCCAAGCCACATGTTGCTGATGCTGCTATCGAGTTCCTGGCACAAAATCATATCTCTATAGTACCTCTTCCAACTTATAATCCTGACCTAGCTCCATGTGACTTTTTTCTTAACCCGCGAGTCAAAAAGGAACTTAAGGGACGTTGGTTCGATAATGAGACCAAAGCAGTGAAAGCTTTAGAGGCAATCCTGAACAGGATGTCAAAGAATAGCTTCCTGCACGTTTTCCAGGAATGGCAAAGGAGGTGGGACAAGTACCTTGTATTGAGGGGGAAGTATTCTGAGGGGGGCAACAGTCTGTATGAGTGACTTTTTACAATACATTGTTGTATGAATGTTAGTGCCAGTCTTTACTGAACACCCCTTGTACTTTGCATGTGCTATCTTTTGCATGTAGATTCAATATTTTACTATTGTCTTCGAACACGAATATAAATTATACCTGCTCTACATTCCAAATGCAATCCAACCATTTTCTGACACATAATGCTAATGCCCTCTCCACATGGTCGCAATAAGTGGCAACGTCGCCTCTCTTAAACCGTGAACTGTCAATCCCTTTCTTGTTTGGCACCAATAATAAGTTTTATGTTCTTCTGTGCTTGTATGTCAAGTTTCATAGAACATATAATTGCATTATCTCCAATGTTACTCATATTTCTATTTTTCACACACTGAGCATATAATACTCATATTTTTAATTTTAAAATTAATATTATATCCATGCTAGTGACAGTATTACAAAGTCCTTACTATGAAGACAGAAAAAACTTGAAGCTGGTTTGGGCTTATATGAGTCCTTATCAACTCTCTGTGAGGTTCAGAGTAAATTGAAAGTGCTCCTGTAAAGTACGCAGGAAAACTAGGCAGTAAATAGTGCAGGTTTTTAGGGAAAAATCCTGGCATTAAACGTTCGTAAGCTATGAATAAACATCTTCAAGGTGAAAATGTAGTGCTTCCGGAAGAAATTTCCCCACAGTTTCAAATTTTGTAGACATAGACAGATCTTTCTTAGCATACAAACTCGTATTATCTGATAAAGCCATAAACATTGAACTGAGTATGTCAAGAAAACGATCGTTGTACACTGCAAATCAAATTACAACGACCGAAATGATAGTTAAGTAGCATAAAGTAGGTATAACCTTCAAGTTAACAACTTTAGCATACACTTACGCCTATCTATGACACTGGAGCACACTTTTTAAAGATTTTTGTGCAGACAAATCCAATGTTTTCAATATCATTTTAAGTTTTCAATAAAAACTCATCACTTTGTACGTGCAGATGGTGTCTTTCTTCTCCTGTCACTAAAACCTTAGTCCCCAAATGCTTGTAGAGCCTGCAATGCCAATAACCCCCTTGATTATAACCACATGTCAATTGGCAATTATTTAACGTGGGTCCTCCTAAATGGTGAACACACACTTGTGTAATAGGTTTGATCACTTTGCTACAGTGTTTATGCCTTGGGGTGCATCCTCTATACAAAAAAGACATGAACTCAAATTGAAATTTTTCTGGTAATTTTCCATTGATATAAATATATCAAATTATACTGTTTTAATGAATGCCAGTTTTATGAATATTTCAGTTCAACAAAAAAGAAAACTGAAATCTCCTTCTATATCTTCAGAAGTGAAGGTGTTAAATGATTTCAATTGTACAAACAATCTCAGTATAGTGGATTGAAGTGAAAATAAGGGATTTCCCTTAAAGAATATACAGAGAGAAACAAAAAAATCCAAACCGCTGTGTGGGGTTTTTCCATTGTGCACCCAAAAACATGATAATGCAGCTGCTGTACACAAGGTCTTGTTGTTGGCTTGTTTTTCTCTGCTCTGAAAGTCAAGTATTGAGCTGACGCACTATCATGTGGTCGAATTATTAACAACGGGCTTTATTATTTTGTACTTAGTCACAAAGTGTATTACAGCTCAGCATTTGTTTTCTAATGCATAGCGTGTATTTATTTATGATTTGTATGCATTAACGCAAGACCACATCTGTAGCACAGTTGGTAGCGCGCTTGCCTCTGGCGTGGAGGACCCGGGTTCGATACCCAGTACCAGCATGGGAGATCTAGCACGGGGTGCACTCAGCCTCATTAGGTCCCAGGGGAACCAATTGGGTAGTTACTTGATGGAGAAGTAGTGGCCCCAGGTCGCGAAGGCCGCATAACTGGCCGAGAAGGCTCGCGGCACTGGCCACATCCCATCCTTCAGTACTGCACCCCACCAATGATGCCTGTAGCAAGCAGAGGTGGGGGACGCAGCGGCTGGGTAGCAAGCCAAGGCCCTTCCCGGGTTGTAGTGCTAGGGGTTTAGTTTAGTTTTATGCATTAACTCAGTCAGCCCGCCAAGTGAAAGTGCGATTTGCAGAAAGATTTCCAGGTGATCTGCAATTTCTATCCCTGGGGTAACTTAAAAAGCATAAAGTGTAAAAGACTAACCCACACACCTTGGAAGAATTAAAACAAAATATCTGCCGGGAAATTGCCAGCATTTCTCAACATGAACTATGGCGAGTAATTGATAGTTTTCTAAAGAGTTGCCAAAAATGTATGGACAATGGTGGCCAGTTTCAGCATCTCCTTTAATAACATTGGTAAGTAAAGCCTTTAAAAGTAGTTTTCAAACTGCTGTATGGTTTCATCTGTGCAGTTCTATGACAGCGGCAGTCAGCGACAAGCGCTGAGGATGTGTACAGGCAAGACACAACACAGCCGGTTTCGAGTCTTTTGGATCACCCATTATAACCAATAGAACAGATTTTTAAAAGTTTTTCTTAACTTACTAAACAATTACGGAAGCACTAGCAAAATTCACAAGTACACAATTAGTTTTTGAGGCAGTAAAACAGGCAAAGAAACTAAAAGGCAATGACATTTACATCAACAAAAACTCAACCTATAAGCAAAGAGAATTATTAAAAAGCTAATAGTATGCATAAGAATCGCACACAGAGAAGGAAATTGGTATATATATGAAATTTTAAATTATGGATGAACAGTAATCTAGCAGAAGAAGAAATGGATACTTTACAAGTACTGAGCCATGAAAACTTAAATTTGTTGATGAATACAGAAACCCAGGACATTACACTGACAAAAGAGGTGACTGGTGGACACAGAGTGAGCATAAGGAGCAAGTGGCACAACCAAAAGCAGAAGGAACAGTAGAAATAAAGGAAAAATAGAAGGGTAAGGCTACACAAGAGGATGATAGTGAAGCAAGAGACAGCGGAAGAGGGGAAGGAGGTGAGAGAAGAAAAGAGAAAGGATGACAATAGTGCAACCAACCTTGAGAGTGACGTTGCAAGGTCAACAGGCAAGAATGTTATCAAACGATTCCTAAGGCAAGCATAGGTACTTGTGGAAGTAAGGATATACAAGAGGTATCTCAAAAGTAAGTTACACTATTTATGTTAATTCGTGCGGTAGGTGGGAAATGTTCAGGAGTCACAGGGAACCTTGGTCAGGGTGTAGTGGCAGCACTGTAAAATTCCTAGGTACCTACTTTTACCGCTTAGATATTGAAACAGTAGTAACAATGGAGACTTCACTCGCTCCTACCACTGATTGCGAAGTTCACACTGTAATCTGTTTTTTTATGGCAAAAAATAAATATGTGACTGAAATCCATTGCGAGTTGTGTAGTGTGTACTGTGTCAACACCAAATAAGGCAAAAGTTGTTGCATCGCCTGGCAAGGTCGTGATAATTATATTCTGGGATTTGAAGGAGGTACTGTTGATCAATTACCTGCCCCGTGGGATCATGATGACAGTTGCTCACTATTGTGAGGTACTGAGAAAACTCAAAAGGGCGATTCAAAACACGAGGGGAAAGTTGAGCAAAATATTTTTTCTGTTTCATGATAATGCTCGCATGCACACTGCTCATGAAACTCAAGCCCTGTTTGAGCTTTTTCGATGGGATGTTTCTGGTCATCCACCTTACTCACCTGACCTTGCACCGACAGATTACCATATTTTTCCACAGTTGCAGCAACATCTCGGGGGAGGACGCTTCATAAGTAACAATGAGTTAAAACAAGAAGTGGAAAGATGGCTAGCCAGTTTGGCAAGAGAGTGATTTGACATTGGATTAAAAAAACTGCTATCACAGTACCAAAAATGTATTGAGATTTAAGAAGATTATGTAGAAAAATAGTTACTGAATGTAGCTTTCAAAATATATGCTTTTTAAAATATTTAAACATTTTATTTTTTGAAAAAATAGGTAACTTACTTTTGAGACACACTTCGTAGTTTATGCACAGTATAATTGGCTAGATAAGATAATGGGGGAGGAATACACTTATTTAGTGGAGAGGAGAAGAAATGGGCAAAATACGGTATTCAGGATATGGAAGGATGAAAAGGAGGGTGGCGGACAGAATATTGTTATGTAGGTACTCGAAGAACATAACGAAATCAGAAACCTACACTGCGTGACAAAACAAAATAAGTGAGATAAAAGCAGTGGGGAAAGAAGAACAGAGAAAATGAGTCATAACCAAAAAATATTAATGAAGTGAATAACGGCAAGCTTCACATGGTATGGGAGAAGAGGCAATAAAGAAGAGGTAACTGGTAAACTTTAAAAATTCAAAATCAAAAGAAACCAGTGAAGAAAATAAGAAAACAAAAATAAATGTGAGAGTGAGTCAGAAATAATAATAACAGGTAATTAAGGTAATATAAATGTTGAAAAGAAATAGTATGGACATTTACATAGAAGATAATTGAAACAAAAGTGAGCCAACCTGAACACACATCAAATTTATTGTAAAAGTAAAAACTCTACTGCAACTGACGACATAAGGACACGGACCTAATCAGGAGCAGTCCAACATGTATAATATTTTTAGTAGGTACTCAATAAATTTCATTTCAGTTAACATTCTACCAGAATATTTAGGTTACTATATGCTCAATTTCAGTCGTGTTGGTGGTAGCAATAGTAATGAACTTGCCTTTGCTATATCTGCATCATCATGTGAAATTTATATTTATACTCGGCGCCAATTAAGAAGGGAACTGACAGATGTTAACCACATGGCAGAAAGGTATAAATCAACAGGATGGGTTGGATGCAACTTAGTGGTTGTCATAGCCATGAAAAGGACCAATTACAGCTAAGGTGTTTCCATACCTGCAGTACATGCAAGGACCCTGTTGCTGATGTGTAACACGTGATTACCATATGGCTGATGAGGAACCCAGCAGTAACATAAACCGCTTGTGTTAGTTTGGCTATCGCTGCATATAAACAAATAATGCCTTATTATTTATTTCTGTCAACAAACTTACTGTTGGTGTTTTCAAATACACAAGCCGTGTGTGGGTAATGTTTGAGAGGTAGAACTGGAACTTAAAAATTCAATGCCACAGCTGGGATTTGAACCACAGACCTTCCGCTTACCGGGCGGTTGCTCTACCACTGAGCTATTGTGACAATCTGCCAGAATGGCATTAAATTCTCAAACCAGTTTGTATTTCTCCTGGTAAACCACAAAGGCAGTCTTACATCAGAGACAAATTACCTCAATGGTGACTTACTATTGCAAGTACTTTATATCCCAGGGTTAAATAACCTTCAGATGGTAATTATTATTTATTTATGCCAACAAACTTACTTACTGTTGGTGTTTTTAAACACACAAGCGGTGTGTGGGCAATGTTTGAGAGGTAGAACTGGAACTTAAAAATTCAATGCCACAACTGGGATTTGAACCACAGTCCTTGGTGTGTCTGAATCCATTTTGTACATATGTCAAGAGCTTTTGCAATTGTGCCAATGCTTTTAATGAATATATAACAATGTCGAAAAATAGTGACAAAGATAGTGCTGCCAAACGAAAAATTGAATCTACTCGTGAACGAAATTTAACTGTTTTTGGTAAACGTATCCCAATTGAAGGACAAGCATGGCAAATAATATGCTCTGTAATAGAATATTTCCAAGAAGAGAAATTATTCATATCTCTAATGTACTTGATATGATCTCATGTGCTGTATGAATCAGTAAGAAAAAGAGCAATAGGGATAGCAGCGGCATTTTCCCATTAGAATAAGCATCAACATCTCATAAATATGTCTCTTTTGTTAACGCAAATCTTTAGAGTGATATACAAGTGTCCCCAAAAAAAAAACACAGACAACACTTAGTATGTTGTGTGGGATGGCAAACTGACTGGTATTCATGTAAGAACCCCTGTCTGGAAATGCACGGTTTGGACACTGTAGTGCATTGGAGTCTGAGATTTGTGTATGTTCACATTTCATCAACAAACCGAACATCGAGTTGTCTGCCAACATCAAGTTGTCTGCATTACAAACGGGCTTCAAACTCTGTACCTCCAACGTCATTGCAGAGCCTATATCGGCGGTGGAGAGCCTCATGCACATGACCCAATATGTGGAGTTGTCTTTGAAGATTTTCAATCGCTCCGTGGGCGAGCTATAAGCTCCTCCGCTGACATTACAGGAGTGCTGTAAACCATACTCCTCATACAACTCCACAGAAATAGTCGAGAGGTGTCAGATCTACTAACCATGCTGGCCATGGACCTGGTCCATCTTTGCCAATTGATTGATTTGAATATGCGACGTTGAGGTGATTCCGCAAATTTACATCAAAGTGTGCTGGAACTCATGTCGGCCATTTCAGCAGCTCTGTATTAGTATGTGTCCCACTGCTGTTAAAAACCTTACTGTACTGGAAACTATGCAAGTAACGCAGTAGGATGCGTACCAAGGACTCTATGGAGAAATGTAGTGCATGCGCAGGAATGTTGTTATGCTCAGGTCGTTCATCCAAGTATACAGATGGCTAAAGGGTTGCATACCTTCCGCATTAAGGTACCAAAATGAACGTTAACAAGTTGTCATAACCGTTCATTCTCAAATTTCTTTACTCTCTTTTCCAAACCGTACATTACTGGACAGGGGTTCCTAAACAAATCAGTTTGCCATCCCGCACAACATACTAAGCATTGTTAGTGTTTTTTGAGGCATCTTGCATGTTCTATCCTTTGAATGTAGATTCGGTATTTTACAGTTGTCTTTGCATACAAATATAAATAGTAGGCGCTCAACATTCCAGGCACAATCTTCTTTGTACACATATACTGTGCTCTCCACGTGGTTGTGATAAGTGGCAATGTCGCCCCTCCCTCACCATGAACCGTCAATCCCTTTCTTAGTTGGCACCTGCCAATTATAGGATCCCACATAGTTAAGTTCATCTGTATGATCCAACTTTTAGTATCATCTAGAATTACAAAATGAGCATGCAGACACAGCTAGAAAAAGTTCTTGTTAGATTACATCAAACAACAAAGTCTGTGTCAACATTGTTCATATTTAAACATAGTTACAGGTAATCATTGCTGGTAGCCATTAATTCAATATAACTGTGAAATAACAACCATGAAAACAATTAACTTTATCATTACTGATAACCATTACATCTAATCAAATGCACTGTAATTGTGACAGTTTGTCACACCCCTACTCTGCACGGAATAATGGTCATGTGATAAAACGCCCTGGTGTGAGGAGCTTTATATAAAACAAACAAATAAACATATAAACAATTTTTTTCAGACCCACTCCTGAGGTTCTAAGATGCATCTGTAAATAAAACAAAAATCAACAGGTTTCAAAATGCTTGTGAGTACAACCTTTTACTATATGGTAGACAGCTTACTTACACCATAGTTTCTCATGCTAGAGATGATAAAACAACAACAAAAGAGGACAATTACTTCAAAGTCATGCCATATACGATGGAATGCATCATCATGAGGCAGCAGCTAAGCAGCAGGGGGGGATAGGGAGAGAAAAAAACAAAGAAAACCCAAAAGCATCCCTGAGAACAAACATCCTGTTGACACCATTAATATCTTACATGCTGTGTTAGCGACTGTCAAGAGCTAGCTGTTGGAAAATCAAAGGGCAAGCCAACTCTTTATAACATATGTACAGTTTTTACAGAAGCTGTATATAATATTAAATAATCCTGGACAGATAACTCTTACCAACTAGCAACATATGTACCTAATGTGAACCTTCCTCAGGAGGCATGTATCTTGCTTCCTCGTCCCTGTTGAGGCGGTAAGCTATTAACAACACTAAAATAGAACTGGTTTTGAATTTTCTTAATTTGATAATACAAAAAGCAGTTGGGAATTAAAAATTCTCAGTGCTCATTTTGGCAAAAGAAAGAATGAGCTAGTGAAGCTGTGAGCAAGCTGAGGTACAATATTATCTCACAAAGGATAGGTAAACACACCAACAAAAAGCATTAGTGATTAGTGAGCCCTTCTACCAGCAAATCAAACGTTTAAGGGCCTGGAAGTATCCCATGATGCAGGTGTGGGAAAGGGTATACAAGCGCGCACGCAGAAAAAACAACACACAACAAAGTAACACATGGAGATAGGGGTTTTTGACCAAGCTTCGAACCTTCATTTGAGTCACAGCAGCATCCTCGTCCCTCGGCTGCTCAACTTCTGGGGCTGTGGTGGGGGGCGGAGAGAAGAGAAATCTAGAATCATCTTCATCATCATCCAGACCTGTAATTGCTTCCTCTGCCACTCTCTGAGCTAGAAGCAAAGTATGCTTCTCTTCTTCTGGTAACTGACTTTCATCTGTCTGTCCATTTGTGTAGATCAACAGCATTTCGTTATTGTTCAGATATGTGCTGTCATCTTTCCAGCTACATATACCACCTGGCAAGTTGGCGCTAATTTGTTCTGTACCAAAGCCTAAGTTTCCAAGTCCACCACCACCTCCTCCACGTGGCGAATGAGGTCTTGGCGAGCTGTGGGCACTGCTACCACTATCAGGATCATCTTTACGATCATGAGTCTCATCACCTGTATTCTCAACAGATGATGCAACAGGTGCTGTGTTCTTGGCAATCTGCGCAAGTGCTTCCTGCCACTGTCTCTCAGCTTCATCAAACTGCCACTTGTTCACCCAATAGTCCTTCTCCATGGCCATGAAGTAATATAAAGGCCTCTCTTTCTCACTATCTTGTCTTATTCTTGCAGCTTTGATTTCTTCTTTATGTTTGTCACTGTCATATTGTTTCTTTGAGGCTGTTTTAACACTTTCCTCTTTCACGACACCATCTCCCTTTTGTTTGTCACTATCCCGCCTCTTCTTTGGGGTTGTTTTAACAGTTTCCTGTTTCACGACTCCATCTTCCTTTTGTTTGTCACTATCCTGTCTCTTCTTTGGGGTTGTTTTAACAGTTTCCTCTTTCACGACTCCATCTTCCTTATGTTTGTCACTATCCCGTCTCTTCTTTGGGGTTGTTTTAACAGTTTCCTCTTTCACGACTCCATCTTCCTTATGTTTGTCACTATCCCGTCTCTTCTTTGGGGTTGTTTTAACAGTTTCCTCTTTCACGACTCCATCTTCCTTTTGTTTGTCACTATCCTGTCTCTTCTTTGGGGTTGTTTTAACAGTTTCCTCTTTCACGACTCCATCTTCCTTATGTTTGTCACTATCCCGTCTCTTCTTTGGGGTTGTTTTAACAGTTTCCTCTTTCACGACTCCATCTTCCTTATGTTTGTCACTATCCCGTCTCTTCTTTGGGGTTGTTTCAACAATTTTCTCTTTCACAATTTCATCTTCCTTATATTTGTCACTATCGTGTCTCTTCTTTGGTGTTGTTTTAATGCTTGGTTCCTTTGGAACTTCATCTTCCTTATGTTTCCCACTTCCATGACGTTTTCTTGCTGCCTTCACTCCTGGTTCAGGTTTTCCTTGTTCATCTTTTTCCTTTAGATTGGCAAGGTGCTTGTTTGGTGTTGTTTTCACAATTTCTTCTTCTATAACTTTGTCATCCTTCGGCTTCTCACTTTCAAGTCCTTTCTTTGGTTTTGTTTTAATGCTTTCCTCTACTTTATCTTCTTTCTCTGTGCTGATTTCTTCTTGCTTCTGTGATGATTCTTCTTTCACCTTGTCACTCTCATGGTGCTTCTTCTGAGCTTCTTTCTTTGTAGTTTCTTCACTCTTTTCCTTCTTGTTCTTATCGCTACCTTTTTTCTTCTTTTTCACTTCTTGTTTTTTAGCTTCATCAACTTCAGCCTCTTTTTCTTCCTTATTAATAGACAAAATAGATTCTTCAGCAACTTTTGATGTATCCTTTTCAAGCTTCTCTGTTTCAACTTTGGGCTCATCAGCTGCAGTTTCGAGCGCAACTAGATGATCCTCATCCGTGCACTGCGACTGAGATCGAGACCTTGACTTACGTTTTCTTTTAGGGATATACTCCATAAAACCCTCAGGATCAATATCATAAACTGGTGAACTAGTCTCTGCAGTTTCTTCTACCACCTGTATCCTTATAGATACTGGCTTATCCTGGGATAGGATTGCTTCTTCCACTTCTGGCTTACAACTCACAATTTCAGAAGCTTTTTGTGGTTTATCTTCCTCAGTAGTTTTCTGAACTGGTTCTCTGGACCCCACTATGCTTGCCCATGATTTTTGGGATGTTATTTCTGTTTCTGCTTGTTCCTCTGTGGGAAGTTGTATTACTGCTGAGGTAATAATATCTGGTAGCTGTTTAACACTGGTTTGTGCATAGTGCTCTTGTAATTTTTTCTCTGCTTCATATATGCTTGCAATATCATAATTACAAGAAATGCTTTCCAAATCCGGAGCAGTGCCTTCAGTTGCACTTCCATCCAGTTCAATTAATTCTGTTCCAGATTCTACTACTTTCTTTTCATCAGGTTCCTGAAGCTTTTCACCTATTTCTTGCACAGATATTTTGGAAATCTCTGCTCCTACCTCTGCTCTAGGAATCTCCAGAACTTCATGCTGTAATTTGTCTGTTTCTACAGATTTTACCTCTCTCCATAATCTCTCTGCATCAGCAAATTTATAATAATCCAAACAGAAACTGTCCTGACTGAGATAAAATGGTAGATTTTGTGTTATAGAACTAAGATCCTCTTCCTTTACTTTATAAGGACATTCTTTAAATTGTGTTTCCACTACTGACTTTTCAGCAGAAGTGTAGGAAGCCTTAGAAACAACATTTTCAGGAGGTTGCACTTTAATTACCTCACTGCGTACACCTTCACTCAGAACGGTTTCTTTTTGGTTTTGTTGACCCTTAAGCTCATGCCACTGCTTTTCTGAATCCCACTGGAGCATGAGGTCGTACTTAGGTGCCTCACACATAACAGTCAAACCACTTTTCTCTTCCTCAACAACTGTTGTAGTTGCTTGTTTTACTGTTGGTTTTGATTTCATTGATTCTTTCTTTCCAACAGCCTTTGCTGGTATCTCTGCAACAGATTCAACTTTTTCTATTTGTTTAGACTCAACTTTAGATGTTTCATCCACCAGTGTTTCCAATTTGTCTAGTTGCTCAGGTTCATGAATCTCCTTCCCTTTGAGTTCTTGTTTTTCAAGCTGCAAACTTTTGTTCTTTGTTTCCTGTGCTACTGTTTCTTGCCAGCGCATTTCTGCATCACGACAAATGTAATATGTAGGATTTACTTCCTTAAGAATTATCTCTGCGGAGATACCTATATGACCTCCAATTGGCTTTGAATCAGCTTTTACATCTAAAGAACTTTCTTCAGGTTTGGAAGAAACACATGTCTTCAACTCTTCCGTTTTCATTACAGCTTTTGGAACTGGTTTTGGTTCTTGCAACTCCTCCGTAACTATTGCTTTGGTTTGTTTGCTAGGTTCTTCGTCATCACTGAAAACCATTGGTTCATCAAGTGCTTCCAGCCAAGCATCAGCAAAAGCACCCTCTTTTTCAATTGGTGCAACAAACTTTGGTTTTGCTTCTGAAGGCATTACCTTCTTACTTGAATCTTCTGCCTTTTCAGTAGTTTTAATGGGCTCTTCATCAAACTGCTGCACAGAACTTTTAGTAGTTGCTTTTCCCATGTTTGTTAATGCTGAGGGAAGAGCACTATGTGACATATCTAAAGCTGCATTTTCTGAAATTCTGGCACAACTTTCTTGAACATCATCAAAATCGTCATCAAAAACCATAGGTTCATCTAATGCATTTAACCAGGCATCAGAGAATACGTCCATTTTGGTGGAAATATCCTTTGATTCCTGAGACTTAACTTCAACATTTACTTTCTCAGCTTCTCTAATATTTGGGGGCAGCTCAGAGATGGGTTTGTCAGTTTGTATTTCCTCTTCCTGTCTGTCAGTTTCATCCTCATCATCTATAAACATTGGTTCATCTAACGCATTTAACCATGCATCAGAAAACTGATCTTTTGACTCTTGTGGCTTAGCATCAACAGCTGCCTTTTCAATTTCCATTCTCTTGGCATTAACAGCGACATCAAATGACATTGGTTTGCCTTCTGCTGGCTTGGGAGAGGCATCATCGTGTACTATTTTTTTGCTATCCTTCATTTCTTTTGGAGCCGTGGCAACATCTTCCTCCTCATCATCATCAAAAGTCATTGGTTCTTCCAAAGCATTCAACCAAGCATCAGCAAACAAATCTTTCTCTGCAATAGTTTTCTCAGAAACCTCTGAACCTGTTTGTTTAATTTCCTCTGAAAGGGATGTCATTTCATTAAGTTTTGTATCTAGCTCTGATACTTTAACATTAAATGCGTCCTCTTTTGCTATCAAGGTGTCTTCTTCAGTATCAATAACTTGTTTTGATGATGAAGTCTCACACATTACTGCCTGAACATCAATCTTCTCTGCCACTATCTCAGGTTCACTTGGTTTTTCTTCTGATACTTGCATTTTGAACTCTGGAGGTATCTTAGATCTCTTTTTCTTCTTAGATTTATCTTTAACAACTTGATAAATGTTATAGCTTTCTTCAGCTTTATCAGTGATCTCTTCTCTCTTTTCCTTATCTTCTAATTTTGGACTGGCAGGTAATACTTCCTTCTCAGCTTCTGTCATTGTATCTATTATCTTTCTAGGTTTTCTTGTTCGCTCCTTGACAGAACCAAATATTCCTGTAGAATCTTCTTCAGGCATTTCTAATGGGTGTGCATCTTTGGTGGGTTCTTTGTGTTCACTATCCTTTGAATGAGGTGTAGACAATACTAGCTCCTCCACTAGTTTGTCAACTACTGTTGGCTGTACTGGTTTCCTGAGAAGTTCCTGTTCCTTGTTAGCACGGTCAGGTGACTTGGCCATCCATTGAGGAGTTAAAATTATTGCTGAGGGATCTTCCACTACATCTTTTATGAGCGACGAAGTAGAAGTCATTTCTTGCTTTGTCTTTTCCACTGGAGTGCCTGCAGCATTATCTGTACCAGAACCACTCTCCTTTTTAAGATCTGTTTGTAACTCTGTTGTGTGAACCTTCATGGTCTTCTTCATCTTCTTCTTGGTATCTCTTCTTCTGAGTGGCTTATGATCTGGAGTTCCTGCTTCACTGCTTTCACTTTTGTCCTTATGCTCAGGTGTACCTGATTCTTCAACTGAACTATTGATTGGTTGTTCTACAGTACCTGAAAAAATCTCATCAGTAGTTACTGGAGGTGCCAGTGCACTTACTTTTTTCTCAGAGATAACCCCTTCCTTGGGTTTTACATCGGCATGTTCAACTTCTGTTTTGTTTTCCTCTGAATGTATTTCTGGGACTGAAAATGCTGATGAAGGTGCTTCTACTGTTATTGGCTTATTAATTATTGATTCTTCTTGCAGAGGTATCTCTTCTGTTAAAAGTTTATCACTTACTGACTCTTTTTCCAACTTTTCAGCTTCCTTGACATCTTTTTGTTTCTTGGGGTGTTTCTTTTTAAGTGATTTTTGAGGTGACTTCATTTCTTGTGCCACAGGTGATTTTTGACTGGAATCTACTTTTACTTCCACTACTGGAGGTTCTGAGGCATCACTAATTTGGGTCTCCTGAGCTACAGGTGGTTCTGGCCCCTCACTTGTTTGCTTATCGAGATCAGCTGCTACAAGGGCTTGACTGACTCCACTGAGTAAATCAGTCATTATATATTTATGTTCAGGCTCCATTTCCTGATGTTTTTCATCTTTCTCTATAGGTTCAAGCATTGTAGTCACATACTCCTTCAGAGCTTCCTCCATCATTTTCTTCTCTTCTTCTTCCCTATTTCTGATCTGCTCTTTCTCTTGCACATCAGCTGGCAAAAATTCCTGTTCACTTTGTAGCAAGTATTCTCCTTCACTAAGCTCAGCTGCATTTGATTTTGATTTCTTTGTTTTCTTGTTTCTCTTTCTTTTGTTTGAGATCTGTTCTGACTGTGGCTCTGTTACTTCCATGTTTTGCTGATTTTCAGCTACAGGAAGTACATCTTTTTCAATTTCATTTACCAAATTTTCACTTGACTTTATGTGCTCTGTAGGAGTGTCCTGAACAGTGGATGTAACATCTACTTGGGATGTTTCAGTTATAGCCATTCGAGACACTGACTCTTCTAGACATTCAACAGTTTCAGTTTCTGATGGTTTAAGTTTGTTCTCAACTGACTGCTCTAGAGAAATTATGTTTTCCTCCATACCCTTATCTGTTCCATCTGAATCCAAAGATCCTGCTGTCTTCTTCTTCTTTGATTTCTTTGAGCTTTTCTTAAGTTTATTGGAATCTTGTTTTTCAAGCTGTGATTCATCAAATTTTGACTCATCCTGACTAGCTGTGACCTCTTTGTCACTATGCTTTCTTTCAGGAACAAATTCTTTTTCCACTTCAGCATTAATTTCATCAATTTCAGTAACTTCCTCTGTCATTTGTGTTACTTCAGGTTTGGATGAACCTTTCTTCTTGCTTTTTGCATCCTTTTTATGTTTTGTTGCCAATTTTATCTCTTCTATAGCTTCCTTCATAGGACCAACACTTTCAGATGACACAGTGGATTCTGGCAAAGAAGCAGCATCAGGCTTTGTGGATTCTTCAGCTTTGATTTCAGCTGCTGGCTCATTTGCAAGTGGTTTTGATTCAGATGATTTCTTTCCATGCTTTTTCTTCTTCTTTTTGGCAGAAACATCCTTATTCTGAGCAACTGTATCTACAACATTTTGTGCTGTAGATTTATCAGTTTCTGTTTCAGAAGTTAGTGTAGATTCTGAAATCTTTACCTCCGTTGTTGAAGACTTCTTAGCACGTTTCTTTTTCTTTTTCTTCTCTACAACTTCACCTTCTATGATTGCTTCAGTCTTAGGTGATATTACTACATTCTCAGCATTAGAAATTATACCAACTACCTCTGCTTCATCAACTGACGTTTTTGTACTTTCTAATTTGGGTTTCTTAATCTTTTTATCTTCCTTCTCAGTCTTATTTATCTCTACAGATTCCTGATTTTGTTCTGGTTTTTTACCTTTATGTTTTGTGTTTGACATTTTTTCTATTTCCTTCAATGCAATTTCAATTTCATCGACCTTATTTTGCTGCTGTAGTTGTGGCTTCTTCTTTTTGTTCTTCATCTTCTTTTCCTGTTCAGCATTTGCTGAATGTTCCTTCAATTGATCTACTGCAGAATTATCTGCTGATACTTCTTCAGGGATTATTTGTGAAACAGGCTTCTTTTTATTTTGATCTGGTTCAGTATTCTCCTTTAGTTCTTTCTGCTTGTTTGTGTTTCCTTTCTTAGCTTTTACTGAAGTTAAACTATTGTCAATAACCAGAGGCTCTCCAACATTGACAATTGTTTCTGTCTCAGCAAATGGAATTTGTACTTGTTTATTCACATTCAATAAGTTTTCGTTTGACTCCATAGTGGAGATATTTGGTTGCTTTTTCTTCTGCTTTGGTTTGGCTTTCTGCTTTTGTGGAGTCTCTTGCAACTCCGAAAGCCCATTTGGAATCATAACTTCCTTTTTGGTTTTTCTCTCAGCAGATTTTCCAGCCTTCCTCTTTGATTTTGGAGCATTTCCTGTATCAGAGGTAACACTGGATTTTGATGGTTTTGCTGCTTCTTCTCTTCCCATGGTTGAAATGTCATGGGAAGGAGATGCAGTCCATTCCTGTGAGTATGTACTCATAGGTGACATAGGTCGTGGCGAATGCGGTCGATCGGTAGTGTTTGTAGTCATGGTGGCTGTCTGACTGGATGACTGTATTGACTTGGTACATAAGCCATGTGCCAAAATTTGTGCATAAGATAAATGGTACTTGTCTACCTCCATTTCTAGTGCCATATCGTCCATCTGTTGTACATGAACATCTTCATTTTCATGACTGATTTCTGCAGGTTTTGGTTCCTCATGAATTTCAGTTTCAGACAGTTCAGTGTTGGTTTCATGAACTAGCTTAATCTTTTTGGTTTGGGGAAGTTTATGTGCAGGGGAACCTATCTCTTGATCTGATTCATATTGCTGGGGCACAAACTCTGTTGAAGAGGTGTAGCTTTCAATTGTTGGTTGAACAAAATATTGGTCTACAGGTTGTTGATTTGTGGAAACATTTACAGGGAACACCATACTCTGATCACTCTCATGGCCGATGACATACTGGTGTGCTGATGTGTGGTAAGTCCCAAGCCCGGAGTTAAGAAGCTGCTGACCAGAGGCAATAAACCCTACAAGATCTGGAGGAGGTTGCTGTATATACTCAAACATTCCTGGAGGAACAGGGACAGCTCCATGAACTGGTGGCACTGCCTCTTCCTGAAGGAATGCATCAGTTTCTGGTACATCCCTCGCAGAACTTGTGTCCGCAGGGGATGTGTACAGCTCCTCTGTCTCCTGGAAACTTGTGATGGGTTCATGCCACTCTTCTTGAGGCATGGCAAACTTTTCCTCCGGCTCCTGCACTTCAGGCTTGGTAACCTCCTGCTGTTGTGGTAAATGTAAACTTTCCTGAGTCTCTGTGATGGGTCGACCACGGAGAATGTCAGCATATGAGGTAGACCCTGGGTTCCACATTGGACTTGGGGATCTTCCACGAGTTACTTGGGGTTTTAAGGTTTCCTGGGGTTGCTTCAAAACAATGTGATGATGCTTCTTTAGCACAACTTTCTCTTTGGTTGGTGATGGTGGCACAACCTCTTCTGGTTCTATATTCTGAGTTTCAGGTTTGTTTGGCTGATCTTTGGTTGATTTTGGAACTTCAACACTTTTCTTTTCTTGTGCCTCTCTTCTTTGTTGAGAGCGACCACGGCGAGATGGTCGAGATTTGTCACTTCTTGATGCAACATTCTGTTTTTGTGCATCCACAGTTGTTTGCTCAACCTTGACAGTAACAGCAGATTTTGTGGGAGTCACTGCCTCCTTCTCTTTTTCTTTAACAGCTTCTATAATAGGTACTTCTTGAACTACGGTGCCTAAAGGTTCTTCTTTTTCAACTTCACCTGCAACTTCTGAAATACCTGGTTCTTTCAGATTCCTTGTTAGTACAGTTTTAGAAGGTAGAGGTTTCATTTTTCCTTCTTCAGATTCTTCAGAATGTTCAATAAATGGACATGGACTGGTGCGGCCTGCTGTAATATCAGCATAAGTAGCTGATGGAATGGTGATGTCTTTCGGAGATGTTTTCTGCGATTTTCTGCCTGCTACTTCTGCAGGAGAAGGTTCAGGTGCAAGTTTCTCTGGAAGGATCACCATGTAGGGGTCCACCTCATGGATCCGGTCCATCAGCACCTGGATCTGTTCCCGGTATGAATCCATCTTGTGGTGAAGATCCTGTGATCGTCCAGTATATATATCAAACATCAGAAGAATTTTACATACAAAATGTTTGCCATTCATTAAGCTTTACTTGTTTTCTTAACAACTGGAATATTTTACATTAAGTTCAATTCTGGTGGCCACGTTTCACATTTCATTCCAGGTGTTCCACAGGTTATTTTTCCATTTATTCCAGTTAGAATAAAGTACAAAAGTTGTTGTTTTCTTTTTCTTTTTGCCATATGTTCCAATTTCAGAAGTAGGCAGATGGAGAGGCAGAAGGAAGGTATAGCTAAGAGTCTAAAGGCTCTGAATCTGGAGTACCGCGTTGTGTCAGAAGCTTGATGCGCTCATTGCGAGCACTGATCTTGGTCTGCAAGGCTACAATTTTCTCTCTGCATGCCTGCACCAGTGATGGGGGATGGAGAGGAGTGCAGCAAAAAGAGATGTGTCAGAATAATTCAAACTAAGAAAACCCAAAACTAATTCCTTAACAAAGCACCTAAAACGTACTCAAAAACTAATGTATAAAGTAATCACTGAAATGAAATCAGAGAAAAAAGAAAATGTATTCAAAAGTGCTCGGAAATAATTTGAATAAGGGCTGTTAGTTTTTCAATTTACAAACTGTAAAAGCATGCAATGTATCAGTAACTGTCCATGCAAATGGACAACTACACAAAATAATGCCATATTTTCTAAAATTCAGAATCCTAATTGTACGTGGATGGATATTTACTCCCATTTGTTAATGAAGTACCCTCAATGGTTAAGATTCTTATTAATTTTTTTTTTTTTCTAAACTCAGAGAAGTGACTATTCTCCATTGCTATATAAAAAATTATGCAATTTATGTAATGATGTTCCAAAAACGGTCAGCCCTTGCCCAAGTTACTTCTGAACCACCCTCATAAACACATTTGCTAAACAAACCAATTTCCCGGAAAGGAACAAAAAAAAACACAGCCCACATTAAAATCATAAAAACAAGCAAACCCAAATCACCAGAAAACTGAATAACTACTTTTATGTGAACTATGAAAGAAAGAGATCCAAAAGTAAAAGTGGTGCAGTGTGCATGAAATGAAGGAAAATAAATCATCCCAGCTGCAAAGGATCTGAGGAAACACCTTGATGAAATGCTCACGTAGCCACCAAACTAACAATATATCCTTCATCAAAATGTTTCCAGTATTTCTCATTTGTCGCAAATATGAACCTAACCACCTGAAAGTAACAATATCACTTCTTAACTCCATGTAAGTTCATAGTACAATGTGACATTTAGGCTGCATGTCATATAAAATATATAAACACTAAAACTATTAAAAATCATTTATGTATATGTCCTATGTACATACATTTATGTATACTTTTAACATACGTAAGAGAAAAAAGTCACACTTAAGAGCTTCAAGGTTTAAAAAGTATCTATTTTACTGACATGAAATGGAAAACTTCAGTCTTGTTACTGTTTACAGTCAAGTAGATTATGCATAATGAAAAAAATGGGAGGTTTAACAATATGTACAGGGTAAAAAACTAATTGTTAAAATATGAACCAACAGGAAGTCATAAAGAAGTGCCTTTCTTTTAATGACAACTGATATTTTGCTGAACAACACCAGATCTCTTTCGATCTAGTTCGATCCACAACTTAACTAATATTTTCAAACAGAAATATAAACAGGTACTCACATTCTGCTCTTCAACAGCTTTATCACGATCATGGGGAGAGTATGTTGGGCTGAGGACCACACGAAGCTGTTGCTCGACCTGAATTATCTGCTGCCGCAGTTGTTGAATTTCCTGTAATATCAAGCATAAAGTTGTAAAATCCTTTTAAATGGCTCAGTTTGGCATTGGAATTACTCTTTCTAAAAACTTACTGTTCTACCTATCAAACATTGACCACAAACTGCTTGTGTGTTTAAAAACACCAACAGTAAGTTTGTTGGCATAAATAAATAACTACCATCTGAAGGTTATTTAATCCCTGGACATAAAGTACTTGCAATAGTAAGTCACCGTTGGGGTAATTTGTCTCTGATGTGAGACTGCCTTTGTGGTTGATTGCAATTGATTCATTTTGAAAACACTTCAAGCAAAACTAAACACTTCTAAATACTCCTAATGTTTGAGAGGTAGAATCGAAACTGAAAAATTCAATGTCACAGCTGGGATTTGAACCACAGACCTTCTGCTTGCTTTGGGGTTGCTCTAACCATTAAGCTACTGTGACAACTTGCCAGAATGACTGCACAGTAAGCAGAAGGTCTGTGGTTCAAATTCTGACTATGACATTGAATTTTTCAGTTCCAGTTCTACCTCTCAAACGTTGCCCACGCACGGCTTGTATGTTTAAAAACACCAGCGGTATGTTTATTGGCATAACTAAATAATAATTACTCCTAATGTTATTCATTTGTGAACTGAACTAGAACAGTACAAAACACCTACCTAGAGAGGGGATATACCTATGAATGTGTTACGTAAAAGAAAAGTGAGTAGACAAAACCACATGAAAGTAATACATTGTATAGTAAAATTGATAGCACAAAAACCTTCTCCATGAAAAGCTGCATATACGTGCAGAACTTCTTGGTGATCGCTCAAGCACTTTTCAAGATTAACAGTTACATATATACAAACATCCATTTGCTACATATAGATGATATAAATCCCTTGCAGAAGAGTGAGTATTGAAACATCTGAACGTGTTACCTAAAAGTGAGTATAGTAGACTTTGAATGTAATGTGTAGTATTTCTATTTCAAATATACAGAAAATTGTATGACTTCTTTGTAGAAGAGGGAATAAAAAAGGTTTTTTTTCTGTAAAATTGCATTTTTTCAGAAAAAATGTTTATAGAAGAGTAAGTAGAGAAAGAGATGTGAATGTGTTACCTAAAAGTGAATAGAGAAAACTGTGAATGTAGTACGTAGCATTTCTATTTCAAACACACAGAAAACTGTATGAATTATTTGTAGAAGAGGGGTGAGCTTAGGCTTTCATGGCTGCTGTCTATCCAGTAACATGTTTCTGAGCTTATTGGTCGTGGTCCAGTCGATGCGTGAACAAGGGCCATGGCATTAGATTCACTGAAAACACAGCTCTCGACACTACAGCACACTTCCATGCCAGGATGTACCGTGAGGTCATAGACATTTTTAAACAAACAATTATAGAACAGAGGAAGCAGCACGCATTCACAAAGCATGGATACCAGTACTGGCCGACACACATACAGTCATGCAGCCCAGCCAGACATAAAACTTGACGCAGACCACAATTGGCTGGGTGCAGCCAATGGGAGAGAGGGGGCGCTCTTGTCCCATCATGTATAAGACGGACACTCCTGACGAGCGCCACTTCACAAGTCACTTTCTTCTGATGATGTTCGTCAGAATGGCAGGCAAAACATCAGGTGTTCACGCATTGACTGGACCATGGCCAATAAGCCCAGAAACAACCTTTTACTGAATAAAAAAAAAATTTTTTTTTTTTGTATAAAATAATGGTTTTTCCCAGGAAAGACACCTATATACATAAACAAAAAGCAAAACCTTATCTGAATACAAAATTTGATCCAAATCGTTAAGAGCCATTTCCAAGATACGTGAAATGAACATATACACAAGAATTACTCCTTTAAAGATACTAGATATGAGTTCTGTAGTGTTTAGGGAATGGTTTACCAATCTCCTTTGGGTCCTGCAAGAAGAATGTCTGACTTAGCACTCTGTGCTTCAAGTCTTCGTGTTGCATCCTTGCCAACTTTGGTTTTTAACTGACTTTTCATTTTTCAGTTATGCTGTCCGCAAACTGACATACAGATGCACAGATAGCCAGACACACACAGACCTTTTTCTAAAAATTCTCTTTTTGGATTCAGGGGGCCTCAAAACATATTTTCAGTGAAATCTCGACATTGAGTTTTTTCGGTGGAATACAATACTTCCTCTAGTTTGCTATACATAGTAGAGAAAGCAAAAATAGAAGCAATAAGAACAGTGAAGTATTCTTCATGAATTGAATCCAGTTTTATGAGTCACTTTATTTATGCTCACCTTCAGTTAAAGTAACTCAAAAAACCAGATCCAATACATATACCCCATAATCCTACACACATAATAGGTGAATATTAAGCCAACAAAGCTTATTATTGGCACGCTGGAGGAATGTGCTATGTAAATATTTTCTACCATCTCTATCATGTTTATGTATGCTAGTGATTCACATGTCAATGTTGCCAACTATACCATGGGAGAACTAGGCACTTTAATTTACAGCTGTCTGCCGGCCACTCTGTTGCAGCGTTGCCGTTTTTTCACCCGCTGTCCGTGGCCAGTGGTTCCACCATAATAAGAGGTCCAACATTTTCCTTTTCATTTATAAAGTATTCTCTTACGGAACATACCATCTCCCAGGCCTAACTTTTTAGTGTGTTTTCTGTACCCAATACACATTTTTTGGCTTTATCAGGACTATAAGCCATTTTTAAACAAAATGCAGCGTAACCACTAAAATCTGTTACAACTGCAATAAAACACTCAAATATGCAGCAATAAACTATATAAAGTATATGAAATAATAAAACTACAATCCCTCCAGATACACTGTTGTAAGTAATCTGTCCGTAAGTCACCTTCTTTCACTCTGCACTTACTAAACAATCAAAACATATTGTGGTGAACAGCAAAACATGCGGAAGGTAGCAGCCAGGAATACACACACATACTGCAGCATGGGTGAGTACACACCTCTGGTCATGTGATAGTCACATGGTGTATTTGCAACATGATTGGATATGATGAGCCAAGACCCCTTACCCACCCCTTATGAGCCACGTGAGTGATATGGCTGTCAAGTGCCAGGTTAGCTCTCCCAAGATATAGTGTTAGCCAAAAGTGGCTATATCTTAAACTAAGAGTGGTAAGACTAATTTTCAGAATGAAACAAACAGATTTGTGTAGGCAAGCGTTCAAAGACCTAAACATTTTAACTCTATACTCCCTATACATGTATGAAGTAGTAGTGCAATTGTTCAACAGGCAAGACGTAGGTCAAACAAACAAACAAATAAATACATGAGCACTACACCAGAGGAAATACAAACTTTCACGTTCAGTCACATAGGCTAGAAATGAATAAAACCAAACCTACTACTACAGCTCATGAACTGTATAATAAACTCCCTGCTTATCTGAAAAATATTAATAACTTTAACGTATTCAAGAGAGAGTTAAAGAAATTCGCATAGAAGGTTGCTACTACTCAGGTGACGAATATTTGAGATAATATGGACCAAATAAATCATATTGATATAATATTAAATTGTAATAGTGTCTAGTTAGGGATTGTGATTTTTAGCATTTTGAAATTATAAATTTAGCATTTTGAGAGGTAGAACTGGAACTTAAAAATTCAATGCCACAACTGGGATTTGAACCACAAACCTTCCGCTTACCGGGCGGCTGCTCTACCACTGAGCTATTGTGACAAATTGCCAGAATGGCATTAAATTCTCAAGCCAGTTCGTATTTCTCCTGGTAAGCTAATGGTCTATAGTTTCATTCGCATCTGCTGACACGGAAGTTGAGCGATTTGATCAGCCAATGAAGTGTTACTCAAACACGTGCTGTTGTTTACATTGCAGTTTAAAGTAAGGCTGGTGAAGGTAAACAACCTGATTACGTGAGCAGATTAACAATTCAAGCCCCCTCTCATATCTCAGACCCCAGTCAGCCTCTTTTGGTGGTCAAACAGTACAGGAATATCAGTGGCGGCTCGCAGTCAAAATTTTAGGGTAGGCAAAGTGTAACAGTAACAACAACAACAACAACAACAATAATAATAATAATAATAATAATAATAATAATAATAATAATAATAATAATAATAATAATAAACAACCCCGTTTATCCGAAATATAGGGGGCGAAGTCCAACTTCCAACGGTCGCGGCCCCCCTTGCTCCCGTTTCGCGACGCCCATGACTAAAATAGATTAAGAAATTGAAAAATTGTCTGACTGCAGCATTGTGTTAAATAGCTAAAACACTCCTCTTTTCATTGTCAGTGCGCCGCGAAAGCGAAATTTGTAATAGTTCACTAATTAAGTCGGTCATACTGGTATTACACAGAGATAACGACAGATTCAGATCTCTGAGATCTTCGTTCGTGGAGTATGGCTGTTCGGAAAATGTCGCATAAATTTGGATTTGGGCCGGCAAGTGCTCGGACTGCTGGCAGACGCGTCTATGCATGCTCGGAGTGCATATACAGACCGAATGTTTCCTTATCCCTGTTCAAGGGCCTCGTACTGAGGAAATGGGGCCGGGCAGGCAGAGGTTAAGCTAGCCTGCTCTCCACTACCCAGGTTCCATGCGTATCATTTCTGCCGCGCGTTTCAAACATGCAGCGCAGTTTTGATGAATCGGAATTGAGATTAAAGGATTTGACCATGCGCTGGTCATTTATTATAACCGAGAAAACTTTTCTTGATCTGCAATTTAGGGGAAAATGACGGTTCAAATGATAAAATGCAGAATCATAGTTAAACATTATTTGTTGATGTATTACGATAGGGCAGGCAATGCCTACCCTGCCTACTCTGAGGAGCCGCGCCTGAGGAATATATATCAAACCTTATATCTGATTCAAAGAGCATACTCTAGCGAGACCAACATTCTAATTATATCATAATCTTTAAGCATATTGCTATTTTCCCTTTGCTAAATTACAAGACTTCAAGCAAAATTATCATGAATAATTAAAGATAATGCTTTTTTCCAGTCATTGGAAAGCTCCAATCATATTTGCAATGAAAGCCTAACAAATGGACAGAAATATGCTTCAAACTTGAAGGTTTGGTTTAAGGAGAACAAGATGCATGCAGGAACTGCTGAAGGTTACCATCAAGTTCCCAGCACTTTAATGTTTTAAATATGAAATTACTTTAGTAGTGAATTGCAAATTGCATTGTTTGATTGGGTATTCTCCTTATAGCAGTAGTAGCACTGCTGCTAACCAAGCGGGAAACCCAAGTTCGATTCCCAGTACTGCTGCAGGGACGTTCTCCCATTGGGAGACCTGGTCTGGGGTGCACTCAGCCTCATTAGATTCCTGAGGGGCAATGGAGGAGTTACTTGATTGAAAAGTAGCGGCTTGTGATTGCAAAGACCACATAACCAGCCGGAAGGGACTTGTGCGCTGTCATGACGTCTGTGATGGGCAGAAGTGGGGGATGCAGCGACCACACGGTAGGCCTTGGCCTGGAAAGTGCTGTTGCACCTCAGGGTTACTTATTGTTTAATTCTATATCCATTCCTACTATAGATATTACATTTTAAGATGCAGTGTTATTTCTTATTTAGAAGTTGTAATTTTGGCCTTTTAAAGAAAGAAATAACAAATAATTTAGTAAAATGTTTGTACAGTTAAATTAATTTCAAAGTGCCCAGAAAATTGTTGTAACAACAACTGACTGTATTTCCTTTCCTCCTTGCTCCACTTCATTTATTTCCGCAACAGCAAGGATTATAAGTTATACCTGCACAAATCTCATGATTATTACTCACTTCATACCACTGAAAAGGGAAGTATCCCAGCTCAAACAGCTAAAACCAATTGGAATAACATTTAAAATATTGTGTTGTATGTGTTCGAATAGCTAATCAAAGTCATTCATCTGTAAAACTACGTTGCAGCTGCTAGTGCCCCCTGAAGGTCAGCGTACTGGCCTCACTGCACTGTAGCTGTAGAGACAGTATGAGCGTGACCATTGCAGTGTTCAGTAGCAAAGTGCACGTACTGGCATCAAACATGAGTAGGCTGAAGTCAATTAATCCTGTGAACGTTGTCAATCTGCTGTGCAGAAAGGTACGTCGAACTTACACACCGGTTGAGAATGTAATCGGAGTGGAGGATGAGCCGTTTGCATGCATGTTATGAGATATCTGAGTGCATAAACACTATAGGGATTTAATAGAAATACATACTGACACATTGGATATGCATAGTGATTGTGAGTCTGATGGCAGAGAAAAAACTGCACATGGGTATGAGAGTTCTGACAGTTCTGGAGCTTCCTCTCCAACAAATGAAGGAACTGCAAGTCAAAGTGAACACGCACTTTCACCCCCAAAAATGCAGTGGCTACAGTGTATTGATGACCAAACATTGAACAATATTTATGAGGATTATTTTAACTATGGTTACCATTCTTACAGTAAACTTATGTTATAGCTGCATTTGTTCGAAATCCAACAGCAACATAATTTTAAATTAAGTGACACACAAAAGGCAAGACCCAGGCACTTCAAGGGAAATAAAACATCAAATTTGGAGGCTGTGAAATAATCTGTAAGAGCTCACGCTTGAACATGCCAATAGTGGACTACTAACCCACATTCTCTGGCTTTGTCAAACTGTGCACTGTTCCACACAGTAGGTTAACAACATTTACAGGATTGACTTCAGCCTACTCATGTTTGATGCCAGTACGTACACTTTGCTACTGAACACTGCAACGGTCACACTCATATTGTCTGTACAGCTACAGCGCAGTGAGGCCAGTACATTGATGTTCAGATGGCGCTAGCGACTGCACACATAGCTTTACAGATGAATGATGTTGATAGCTATTCAAACAGTTACAATATTATATTTTCAATGCGTTTCCAATCGGTTTTAGCCGTTTGAGCTGGGGTACTTCCCTTGTCAGAGCAAATCATTTCTATCACCACCACTTTCTGGTTCTGATGACCTGATACCATTTTGAAAGAAGACTGATACGTCATATGAATTACATACGTGATTGTCACTGAACACTCATGTTGTTGTTGTTGTTGTAGTGTTTAACGCCCGCTTTTACTACTACGGCACCGCAGGCGGTGACACTGGTGATACATGGAATGAAGATGGAGCACCGGTGGAATGAGATGGCGGGGGAAACCGGAGCACCCGGAGAAAACCCGCCCTGACGCCGCTTCGTCCACCACGAATACCACATGCGGGTCCCTGGGATCGAACCCGGGCCGCCTAGGACTGAACACTCAGCACCAAGGTTCAGGATAAAGAGGGTATTGAGGGTACTAGAGTTAAATGGAGATGTGAGTGCACTACACACCTGCTGATACTGATCCAGCTGGGTCAAGCATGTCTCTAAGGTAGTAGTCTGCTCTTTAACAACCCCTGTTAGTTGATCCAGTTCTTTAAGTATCTCTTCAGCAGCTTCTGTTATCTTGGAATCACCACCAACTCCCGAACGGAAGTGAACCTGTAAGAGGAAGGTTGAGAATCAATATAGACGCCCACTATTGGCAAACTTCTCTCGGTTTTAACTATGCTATAAACATAATTACAAAAAGATTTCTCACCTGCAATTTTTCTACAGACATGGATATCTTTGTCTTCTGGATGGTGATATCTCCCAGCATTTTCTCTCTAAGATTGAGCTGATCTCTCAAAGGCCTTTTCTTATTTTGAGGTGACTCCAGAGCTTGTCGTGACTTTTCTATCCATGCTCTCACATCTTTCATCTTTTTCTCACATTGCTCCCATTCCTCTGTTGTTTCCTGGAGAAGTGCATGCTGAAGCAAAAACGTTAGATTAGCACAACTTAGTCTCATGTAATCCCTTTTACACTCTAGTAATTATACAAAACAATCTTCTATTCATGACACTTTATTCAGAATAAATTTTTGATTAGAAATACAGTAGAACCCCAATAATCCAAATTAATTGGGGGTGTGGTTCTGTCTAGATCTAACAATGTTGCATTATCCAAAAAAAAGAAAAAAGAAAAGAAAAAGAAGCATATTAATTGAACTATTGGACTGGCAGTGTGGCAGCTTTTTATTATGTGAGTAGGGCGTTAACTGGTTAGCGGATAGGAGAGGGCAATGATTGATGTTGAAGCACTATTATGTACCCAAAGAGATATTTTAAAAGCCAACATTAACCTAACTTCATTCCTTTGATGTTGTTCTTTTGTTAATTGTTACATTGTAAATTTGGAGAGCGTGTTTGGTTACTGTGAATTTCAATATTTAGCCTAAGCTTGTGTAATTCATAGTTCTTTTTGCGTTAAAAGTCACTAATGTAGATCTATATAAATTTCTTGGTATGTCCGAGGTAATTGTTGTTTGCTAATGCTGAATTTCTGACAATGAAGTCATTAATCCTCTTGCTCTTCAATATTTTTCTCTGATGGATGGGGCACTAGAAGTGGCCGGACATATTTGAAGGTGCTCTTGATCCATTTCCTCTTCCGAGGTAATTGTAAGATTAAATATTGAATGCGATAGCCTGACGTAATCAATATCATGAAGAAGAGTTGTCGACTGAGACAATATCATAGCCACATTGTCTTGGCAGCAAGGAAATAACTTTTCAATTCTCTCTTGTGATAAAGGTTTAAAGTGGTTGGATGCCATTTCTTGGAAGTGTTGCGAGAAATCTATGAGTGTCATGAGATGGTACAGTTTGAATATTTTACATATTTTAAGTTATAGTGGATAGATGTGCTTATAAGCAACGTCTAAAGGGAATGTCGAGCAAATTACCTCAGACACGTCAATGTTATTGTAAAACAAAAAAATATAAGTGAACAGTTCACTGGAGTGCATTATCTGTAATGATACAAATAAAATAAAAGATGCAAAGAAATATACAGGGCTTTCGAATTGGTTCTTCACCGCTGCACAGCCTTTTGCCTGTGCATGTTTGAAGTTGCCGCAGCCGGGTCTGTAGCAACAAAAGGTCCCAGTGAAAGCATGCTCCTGCTTCCCACTACTATGGTACCCCCACTTCTCCCCGTACACACGCACTCAGTTAGTGATTGTTCACCACCATGGATAGGCGACTGACCTTGGTGCAGCGTATTTGTATTTGTTAAACTTATTATAAATATGAATCTGCACGTCTTGTTGCCATAGTACTTTTTATTCATGTATTAGCATTTGACAATGCTCCATGCTTGTATTACAAGCTTTATGAGCAATTTGAATAGAATATATTCAGAAGTTCCCTGACGAAGTCCCTCCATCCAGACGTGGAATTTATAACATTGTGAACAAATTCGAAAGCACTGGTTCTGTGGCAAACAAAAAACCCAAGCGTAGACGTACAGTTTTAACAGAAGAAAAACTTGACGAAATAGGCGCAAGCCTTGAACGTACACCAACAAAATCACTCCCAAAATTAGCACAACAGGTGGGGGTTTCAGTGACTTCTGCACGCACAGCAACAAAATTATTAAAACTGAAACCTTATAAGTGTACACGTGTCCAGTGCTTAAAACAACGATGGTTTAATCGATCCACAGCTTCTGTTCATTTCAGATGAGGCGTGGTTACATCTAAATGGTCGTGTGAACACTCATAAGTCAGTATTGGGCATCTCAAAATCCACATCGCGTCCAAGAAATCCCTCATTATGATCAGAAAGTTGGAGTTTGGTGTGCTGTTAGCGCTAGACACATAATTGGTCCAATATTTTACGACCAGACTGTAAATGCCGAAATGTACCAAAATGACATTTTGACCCCATTTTTTCGTGAACTGACAGAAGAAGAAAAGTCATATGGGTGGTTTCAACAAGATTCTGCTACTGCTCATACAGCCGAGGACTCCATGGATAAAATTAGGCAAGTGTTTAAAGATAGAGTGATTAGTGCTGATGTATGGCCCTCTCGCTCCCCCGATCTAACAGTGTGTGATTTTTACTTGTGGGGTAACCTAAGAGACAAAGTTTAGAGAAAAATCCTCACACATTGGATGAACTAAAACAAAATATTAGAAATGAAACCAGAGACATTACAGTGGCCCAACTTAATCGTGTGAATCAGAATGTGTTTTCCCGATATAATGCTTGTTTAGCCAAGGGTGGACGACATTTCCAGCATCTTCTATAATGTATGATTTTTATACAAGTTTTACATGCGGCTTGTTAGTTGTGGCAAAATCGGCCGCGGTAGCTTCAAACTCGCACAGGCAAAAGGCTGTGCAGCGGTCAAGAACCAATTCGAAAGCCCTGTAAGTATATTTCTAAGGAGTTTAGTAATTTGCCTTTATTCTGTACCACGCCCACAGATAGTGTAAAACTGCTCATAGCTACAATGATAATCAGCTGACATCTATCTTGAAAACTGCTTCAATATATTGTCAATAAGTATTCAGATTTTTGCTGAAATTATCTTTATTGTAATGAAGCAGCATACTTAACACAAACACAACTGTAATAAGTTCTTGAAGCTATTCACTTCAACATCTCCGTGTTTCTTGGATATGCTAAGTCCAAGACAGCATATCTCGTAAATGTTACTTAATATTTTAAACGTAATCCAATATTAGTGATTGCTCATTCATAACTAGTTATGCTAGATCACCCAAATATATGTCCATTTCATGCAACGTTTTGGTCAATAGTCCTATCTTGTTTACTACCCTAGATATTTGGCTAGCAACGGTCACTTCTGTTTCATTATATATCGTTCCTAAGATTAAAGCTCTTGAAACCAGTCAAGATAAATATTTACATGTAAGTGATGTTAAATGTTTCAACACAGATTCAATTTTTATAATAATTTAGATTCACATCACTGTTACTAGCTTATTGAAATATATGCAAAAAGCTTTTTACTCTTTTTTTTTTACTTTGGACTTTGTGTTTGAATTATCTGGAATTTTCAATTAGCAGGGTACTATTGCAATCTCAAATTAAGCATTAAATGTAACTGTCCACATATAACTAATGAATCCATGGGGGGAAAAAACAAGAATTGTGAGCCACATGACAGTCTAACTTGGAAACACTTACAAGTTGTAACAACAAATATTTTGAAAGTAACTAATACTGCAGAAAAGCGTATGCCACATAAATTGTATGTTTCAATAAGGTTTACATTTTCTATGTGGTAGGAGTTTGTCAATCTCTTGTGGTCTACCAATTATACAAAACTCATTCAGAATGAAGACATCTTCACGTGCTAATTGAAGACATTTTTTATTAGTTATACATGCAACTTTAACATATGGTACTTTAACCCTTTCACTACCAAGATATTTTGCTACATATGCTGTTCATTCTCTAATTCTTAAACCGGTTTTCATATCACTTTCCGAGGCACCTCTGAGATGAAGCGATGGGATAGCCATGGCATTTAAGGCAATACACAATGAACTGGCCATTCTTTCAAAGCCAAACATCACGAGTTCGAATCCCAGCAACTGCAGTCAAATGTGCCTGTGGTAAAGGAAGGGGAGGGCCCAAGTAAAATAATCGGTGTGATGGCACGCTTGGAAGCTGACAGGGTTACATTTTACTGCAATTGCATGGATTTTGCTTTTTTTTTCGTTAAAAAAAACTGATTTTATTGCAAAAGTTTAATGTTTTAAATTCATATTTTTACAATAAGAAACAGCTGCAAATACTTGAATTCAATTTATTTAGGTTAGCATAACAAGAAAGTTGAACATATCTCAGCAGTGAAACGGTTAAACGCCCCGTCAAGTATGTGATGGCAAACGTACTGAAAGGGTTAATAAAATCAAGTCACCTTGGTAGTTTCCTTAGCATGGTGGTAGTGCTGCTGCTAACCAAGCAGGAGACCTGAGTTCGATTCCCGGTACTGACATGGGAATTTTCTCCTGCTGGGAGACCTGGCCTAAGTACACTCAGCCCTGTTAGGTCCCTGAGGGCCCAACTGAGGAGCTACTTGATTGAGAAGTAGCAGCCCCTGGTTGTGAGGGCCCAGGGTGCGGGCCACATCCCACCTCCAATACTGCACCCCACTCATAACGCTTGTGATGGGAAGAGGTGGGGGACACAGCGGCCGGGCAGTAGGCCTTGGCACAGAAAGGGCTGTTGCACCACAGGTTAGGTTAATAGTCACTTTTGAGAACTGAAGAATAACAAAACTTTTTTAATGTTAAAGATAGTTTGGGTAGATATTTCTCGAAAATGCTTAGCTGGAATGTTTCAACCGTTAAGCCTGGTACACACAGACTCCTTTTTGTTAAGATGTTTTAGGATGAGTAGTTCTGGCGATAATATTGAAGAAAAGTGCACAACTACTTACTCGCTCAATAAGTTGAGAGTCCACTTCTCCTTTAGCTTCCTCGGCCTCCTCTAACTTTTCTGGAAGGTCCCCAACACTGGTCACCTGTTCGATGAGCTCCAGCTCTTTGGCCATATCACCCAAATTCTTTGTTGCCTGTTTACAACTCTTCACTGCGGCCTGAAATAGAGCACAACAATGTTTCAGAAAATAATGCCAGACACCTTGGGAAGTGAGGATAGTATAATTTCATCAATTACTACTCACCGAATATTCTTGCAGTTTTGTTCGAGCCTGTGTCAGATTGCTGAGTTGTAAAGGCTCCATGAGGAACATCTGTTTCTCGTCAACCCAAGTCCTGACAGCTTGATAGAGATTCATGAATCTCTGCCAAGCATCCAGTGATTCCCCAACCTACAACATCACAATTCAATAAGTATATACCAATGTAAATGCCAAGTTTATAGTGGACACAGTTTATTGGCAGTTCCCAAGAGTTCAACATGGCCGACATTACACTAAACAGCTGACAGAAGTATCCCATAAAGCAGTCCTGCCAACATACATAATAAAGGCATTTCTAACCTCAAATATCACAGGGTTAAAGTAACATGCATTCAAATGGTAATAATATTTGGACATCGTTACCACACAACACATGATGAACCTACTCATCTTCTGCAAATCTTGTTCTGCAATAACACTTTTGGATCAAATCACTTCCAAGCGCTAAATATCGTAATATATATTTAATGCACTACTGTATGGCGAACACAAAAATAACAACAGTGACTATAACTGCATATACTGTTCTAAAAGAATTCAAGACAAAATCACGCAAACACGAGCAGTACGTCCACTGATTGATTAATTAATTAATATGGTGTCTAAGCAGAATCTTGTTTTAAAATCTACAGGTTGGCCTCTCTGCAATGCATTCATAATCAAGGGCTTCTGTGGCAACATAATAGATGCAATAACACCAACTATGGCCATAGCTTTACCATGGTTATATGTTACAAACAGTTGGCAACACTAATGCAACCCAACGGATGGAATATCACCAAATATAACCAGACTGCGCCATAATGGGGGGAAAATGTCAAGGTTGTTTTTTGGGGTATCTCAATAAGCTGTGCCTACTATAACATAAGTCAGCCAGGACTGTTAGGGCAAGTACCCTTCCTTTGAGAGGAAAACGGGAAAGCACTTGTTAAGGAAGTAATGAATACAGCTTTAGGTCTACAAAAACATACTTCATGGATGTGTACTGGGAAGATATTCAGAAGGAAATAGTTTTGTCTTAAAATTCAAATTAATATTAGAAATCGTCAGAGTAAAAATTTCCTTATGAGGGGCACCAGAAAAATACATCATGGGCGCCATGGCACCCGCAGACACTGCATTGGACAGCACTGGTTTAAGGTGTATGGACACTGCTGGACAATATTTCCAACATTTATTACGAAGGTTAGTACAAAATACTTTCATTACTCACTTTATCAGATTTCTTTTAGAAAAATTTAGGTTCATATCAATTGAGATGATATGTAACAGATATTTCTACCCAGTGTCATATTACATATAATGCAGAGAAAGCCAAAACGAAACACTCTAGAACAATTCAAACTTCAAAAACACACAAAACTATTTTTCGATTCCATACTGAATAGCCTTCTCCATTTCAAATCCACACCATAAAGACTACAAGACACTTTGCCCCCTTTATGAACCTCTCAACAAACTATATTAAAGCAATGCACCAAGGAAAATCCAAAAATTGAAAGTTTTCTTCTGATTGCTTTCTTTTATTACACAATCAGAACATAAAACATGATTCACACAACATTTTAACAAGGTATGTCACACCATTGCCAAGAGATTGCTTTTAATAATTTTTATAATTAGACCCTGTTTGATAATGGTAATATGAAATGCTACTTGGACCCTGTGGTTTATGTATCGCTACCAAATTTTTAATTTGAGCTTAATTCACAGCTTACAAAACTTTGTGCCAGCATTTCTTAATTTTAATCAGTGTAAGAGAAATAAATTTTTTCGTACACATATCATTGGGTTTTCCACGTTTTTTCAATTCACTTCAATTTCAATTTTGGGGGATAAATAATTTAAACTGAACTATTTTTATATATTTTAGCTACTGCACAATAATTTTAAACCTGTAATTCCTGGCACTCACCTGAAAATTCTAGAAGAAACTTCCGGGCTGCTTTGCTGTGGTCTGCTGGAGTACCTGGGTCCAGACGTTTCATCTACAACTGCAATGGACATCATCAGTGGCACAGTCAGTCTTCCCAGTGAAGGTTCAATTGGATCTGAAGCGTTAACGGTCAGGGACGTGGTATACATGTAGAGAGGGGTTTTCTTGACAATCCAGACAGTGAAACATAAACCAATCAGGAACTAGTCCAAAAATGAGCTAGGCCTCTCCCACCAGCTGTACCTGGAGCCAATCAGAGAAGACCCCTCTCTACATAAATACCACATCCCCAATGGTTAGCGCGCGAGAGGCAACTGAACCTTCACCGAAAAGACCGCCCATGCTACTGATGTCCAGTTATGGACAAAATATCAGGACCCAGTTACTCCAGCAGACCATGACAAATCAGCCCGGAAGTTTCTTCTAGAATTATTAACTCCAGCCGTGAAAGCCTACGCTTACTCATGCTCCCCTGAAAATTTCAGGCTATTAAGTGTGGTCCAAGGAGCATTTTAAATACAAAAACATGTTGGGAAAAAAAGAAATTGAGAAAAATGGAGTTTGAAGTAATGCGGTGCTTTACTTTAGCGGCAAAGGAAATGGCCAAGTGCAGTAAAAATGGAAAAAGCAAAAAAATGAAAACTTTTACATTCTTCGCCAGATTTCACTGAGCTATTGCCTTAAAATGAATCTTCAACCAGGAACTACATAAGATACTGGGTAATGCCACAGAACAGTCACCTAGTCTTTAGCACAGTAAAAGGCTTGCACATGTGTGAGTGCCAATTTTCAGAGCAATTTAAATTGCAAAAGTGGACAAAATATGAATTAAACATTACAAAGCAACTTTTTAAAAACACCTCAAAGAAGTCAAGTCAAGGCAAAGTGGTGATTATTTTCCTTATATGACATCGATAATGGAAAGTATAAGATGTATAATAGCTACCTGGTGTTTCTTTTCTTCAAGCCAGCTCTTCACCTGCGACAGTCGTTCACTCAATGTGCTGATTGTATTTTCAAGTAACTCCTTTTCTTCTGGCTTCTTTGTTTTTTCACAAAGAACATTGCCATTCTTTGTAAGGCACTCTAATTTATCATATACTCCGCCAATTTCAGATTGTATTTGCTGAAAGAAAACATAAATATGAGGCTTTATAAAAACTGTTTCAATTGATTGACAATGACTTTCTACTAAATGCGCTTAGTAACTTTCCTCAATTCCTCTTACATTTTGCAGTGTATTAAGACAAGCTTCTAATTTGTGTTCCAATTAAATAAACATAAATGATGAATAAAACTCTAGCAAAATGAATTTACATGCTACCTACAATACGCATTTCCAAAAACGTTGGGACAGTGCAAAATACATCCAAATGAACAAAATGGCTGATGTCATACACCTCTCTAGCGAATATTAAAAAGATGATACCTTTATAAACTAAAATAAGTATGATGTGTGCACCAAACCATTGTGATTTGTGGTCAGAACGTTGATGTTGAATGGGTGTGTTGCAACACGTTCCAAAACAGTTGGGATATAGGTAGTCGAATGCGCCATTAGTAGTGGGCCTGTCGCGATTGGTCAGAAATAATCTAGAACGATGACAGCATACCACATACTGTATGAATAGCAGTTGTTATTCGACATTCAAGTCAATGATGGGTCGAGGCAAGCCAATTAGCGAAGATCTTCATGCTTGAATCATACAGGAATTCAGAAATGTTTCTCAGCATGCTACAACCAGGAGGTTTAAGCTGTTATCATCTACAGTACATAATATTATCAAGCGCTACTGTGAAAATGGTAAAATCACGATTCGTAAAGTCTAAGGTAGGAAACCTATTCTGAATGATACAATTATGGATAGAGCTATATCGTCCTGCATGTTCTTTGGGAAGCCATTATCACTGAATACTGAACGCAGGAGCATCCACAGATGCAAATTAAGCTTATACTGTGCACAGTGGAATCCATACATTAACAAACAACAGAAACGCTGTCCTGTGATATGGGCTCGGGCTCATCACAATTGGTCCCAAGCATGCTGCGGTCCAATGAATCAACCTTTATGATTATTTACACAAATAATGGATGCTGTACACTCAGGACCAAACACGAAAAGGATATTCCTGAGTGCTACATTCGTTTGGTAAAGAAATCAGCATCTGCATGAGTGGCCAGGGACTGGAAGCCTTGCACGTCTGCAATGGCACTGTCAATACATACATATCAAGTTAAACTTGATCAAGTCCCCTTTCCCGTTCCCAGGCCAAGGAAAGCTTCTTCATTTTCTTTCTGGCTTCAGTTGTGATGGTTACTTTCAATTTTTCAAGGTTCTAGCGATGAATGCGTCTTATCTTCAGGGCGTTTAATGAGTTAGCAGATACATGAAGGCAAGTATTGGGGTTCTTTCATTAAGTATCCTAATTTCTGCCACAAAACTATCTTTATTATAACGCAGTAACAATACTACAGTAAATAGCTTCAATTTTCACAGGTTCAATTGTAGTGAATTTCTGCAGCTAATTAATTCAGTATCTCCGTGTTTCTTGGATATACTAAGTCCAAGATATCATATTCCATGAATGTTACTTATTATTTAAAATAAGATTGTGTGTAGCAAACAATATCTTGCGATGCTTATTAGATATTTATCGGCAATGCAATCCAATATTAATGTTTGCCAATTCATAGCTTTACATCACCCAAATATACGTGCGTATCATACAATGTTTAGGTGAATAGTCCTTATAGGGTTACTTGTTTATTCCTCTTAGATACGTGTCTAGCAACGCTTATCGATTAACTACTGTTATTGATCGTAACGTATCAATCGTAAGGGGTTATGAGTGACCTTGGGCATGTTTTCCATGATTCGAATAGCCTCGGGATACAGGTTGAGAAATATAACCTTGATATTTATTATATAGGAAATTTACAGATATGTGGATACAACTAGACATAAATTTGCTTGTTAATTCATTTGGATATATAATTCCTGCCATAGTGCTCTTGGTTATTGTGATGCAGCTTTTATGGGAATATATTTCCTATACATACACATAACTTGTTTACTTACCGACAAGTACTCTTTGAGCTGGAGAGGCTCGACTGATCTATCTTGAATCTTTACTTCAGCGTTCTCTATCCAGCCCTGTACTTCCTCCACATTTCGCTTATACTCAGCTCTTACATTGCGTGCTCTTTTGAATTCTCTGTCCTTCTCTTCCATTGCTCCTGATACTGTTTCACTCAATAGTTCTAAGGACGACAACTGAAAATTAACATGTCATTAGTATACAAATCCCCATGGCATTCGTTTGTGCTATAAAGTAGAGCCTCAATTTAAAATCAAACATTTCGTTAAACTGAACAAATTACTCAATCCCATTTGATTTATAGGAAAAAGCCTACTGTTAAATGCAATTTTGGATAAACCATACTACAAACTGAGATTTGGTCCCCTCAGTGCATAGTACACAGTTGAATCTGCTTTATACATGACTGTTCTACGCAATTTGTATTTCTACGTACATTTTTGTAGCTCCTGGCAAAATCTAATTCAGAAATGTGTTAATAGAACCTTATTCATATGTAATACACTGTTACACGTATAAAATTTCAGTGAAATAAAACTGTGTTTTAAGTCATTTTAATGAGCAAATGCTATAAACATCTTAAAAGAAACATAAGGAGTAGTTTCCTTATCTCTCTTAACAAAGATACAAGCTGGGTGGGTGACTTTTGGCCACAAAAGCAAACAAAAAATGCATTTGCTGGTAGAGCCGGTAACTTTCGGAGCAACAATGTTGTAAAGATGTGGTCATTTAATCACAAAATAAATCCAGAGGTTAAATTATTATAATTAAATGGACCTATAGCTTTAATGGTTTGGGAAAAGATATTCATTTTAAAAAACAGGAACCATGCTATGAATTTGGAAATACCTCCAATAGATTGTATTTATAGGTTTTTGTTTTCAGAAGTTGGCTACACATAGAAATATTAAATAGTTGAGCATCTGTAGCTGCCGTGGTGGATTGTCATCACGAAGCAATTGTCTGGAATTTTAAAGAACTCACAGCATTACTAAGTTAAGGTTTTAGTTTCTAAGTTTGTTTTTATTTTAGATTCTATTGCTTCACTGTTAACAGCTTCAATTTTTCATTGAAAGATAAAAATGTTCAGTATCTAGTGTTTACTGTTGAACAGCGGTTTTGTCTTTCAGTTGTCAGTTGCTTTTAATCAGTCATGGAGAACAGAAAAAGGAAATGGCACACACTAGGTATATCAAAAGTAAAATTCATACGAGAGGTGCAACTTAATCTACACAAAACCATAACCACTCAGACTTAGGAATTGTTTATGTATAGTCATCAGTAACAAAATGAGCTGTATGCACTTAATGCAAGAAAAGTGAAACAAACCAAATTCACTGATTTATTCAAAGGGGACCAAGTTCAAAATAATGTTTTCTTCTTACATATCTTTGTTGTTTGTAAAAGTTTACACATGTAGGCCCACTGTATTGCCTTTTTTTAAAATAATACTTTATCAAAGTCTCATTTGTAAGTACTCCTGAGTCACCAGTCATCTTCCCTCTTCCCCTTGATATATGCATAAATCAGGTTCAACTGTATTTCATGTTATTCTTCGCACAAACTGATCATTCAGGAAATAAGGGATCATGTTTCATATATACCAAAATCCAATGTTCATCACAAATATTTATGTAGGGAATGTTGGGTACCTTGATGAATAACGTTAGTACATTATTATTGTTTTATGATATTGATATTGCCTCCTGAAAGTCTTAAAAGCATGCAAATAACAGTTTTTTTTTAAATCTCGTTAGATAGCAGACTCTATACACAGAAGGCAAAAGCGAGTTAGGGGAAGACGGGGAAAGTGAGTATGAAAAACAGTGCACTGAGTCAGCAAATGGATTTTTGCACACTTTTAACACTATGTTGCACTGTTTTATTGCAAAAGTATTAAGAATACACCTTTAGGAACAATAATTGACACACATAATATGTCCCAAAGTAAGAACAAATTAGAAACTAAAAACTTCACTTATCTTAGCTTGTTCAAGGAGAACATGCAACATTACTAAGATAAGTGAAGTTTTTAGTTTCTAATTTGTTCTTACTTTAGAATCTTGTTGCTTCACTGTTAATAGCTTCAATTTTCCTTATTTAACATAATATGTTATTTATTTGTATAAATGTCTGTGAAGTGCACTTAATCAAGGCAAGGTGCACAAACTTGAGGTGCACGTGCTTGTATTTTGAGTGCCAGTGTTGGCAACAGCTCAACAGGCGAGGGAAGCAAGGAGCAGTAGAGAAACACTCGCATGATGCCTTGGGTGAAGCGCATCGTTATCATTTCTTTCGATTCTTCAAGTTTGTGCACCTTGCCTCAATTACTACCTGGCAAAGTCATGAAGCATATCGGAAAGAATGTGAAACTGCCCAGTGTTTAAGCGAGCTTATCAGCTAGATGGTGTGCGTACACTTAGTTTCAGATGCAATCATATTTTCAGGACAGCAATGTCTCATATATCGGCAGGTGCGAGAGATCATCTATTTGTGTTTTATCACTGATTATACACCAAGTCACTATTATTTCGCTCTTCTAATAAACAAGATAAGAAGTGATCGTAGTGCTTGACAGCCAAGGTCAATGCGCCTCAACGCTTTGCCGAGTAATAAGTGCAGTTTACAGACATTTAAAAAAATAAATAACACTGTGTGTCGATTATTGTTCCTAAAGGTGTAATCCTAATATATGATCAATAAAGCAGTGCAATAAAAGTGCGCCCAAGTCCATTTCAAATGTTTTGGTGAATACGAAACATTGTATGCAGCTGGCTGGCTACAACTGAGTGTTGTTTCTGTAGTCTGTGGTGGATTGTTGACATGATGTTGGTTTTCTTTGTGTGCAATATCATGCTGCCAAAACAGCAATGTGCTCGTAATACTCTCAAGTTGAAACCAGAGCAATAATTGACAGTGAAGAGAAGACAAAATCTTGAAGTCCACAGTGTACTTTGGCTATGTATGCTCAGGGTTAGCATATGGGATCCCCTTAATTGAGTTATTTATGGATGCTCTTTAATTGCTTTAACTGCTTCCAAAGGAAGCTGTGCTAATGATTTTTACATCCATCACCCTCCATCAGGTTTGAAACCACAACCTCGGGATGGGATCCCCTTCTGGGGGTCTTCTAGTAATTTAAAGTGTTTAAATAGCAAATGAGATTGTTAAGAAAGTTAATCAACTGTTCCTAGCAAATCATTGTTTTTAGATGTAAGGATTCTGCCTCTGCCACGCATTTATATTTTAGAGACAGTTTCCTTCGTTCATGAAAACAAGAATATCTTTAAACTCAATAATGAATATCATTTGTACAATACAAGAACCTCAAAAGCAATCCATCTCCAACAACACAAACTACCCAAGAGTTTAAATTTTGTTATATTAGGTGTAAATTTATAAGTAAACTTTGTGAGTCTTATGCAATGAATTCCCTGAGTAAATTGGTAAATTGTTCAAGAATCTACCTTTTGTTCAGTAGATTACTTCCTGCATGCCTCCTTTTGACTATTTAATGTACTTCATATGGCTTCTTGTAATTATAGTATGCTTATGTTACATTTTATTACTGTTGTAATAATATAATTTGATGAAACTATGTTTACAAATGGAGAACCAATAACTTAATCTTTCATCTATTATAAAAGGAGAAAAGAGGAGACATTAACACCATCATCATTACTGTTGTATCAGCTCATTCTTTAAAACATTCTATAGATTTAATCAGTGCTATTTTTCTGGGGGAACGCTGGGGGATGCATTCCCCTAAACATTTTCTGATGGCAAAATTTAATAAACCATGAAATTTCCCCATTAAAGAGGTAGGAAATGTGATTTTATAACTACCAATGGTTTTATTCATATTCATTGGGCTGATTTCCATTTAAAGAGGTTATATTAGCGATAGAACCCATCATAACCTCTCTGCAAGCGTCAAAAATACACCAATAACAACCGCATTGCTACTTATCTTCTCAGCAAGTTTCTTGTTTACTATTGGTTAATTCATGTTTATGAATAGTGTAGCGTGTGCATGTGATTTGAGCAGAATTTGCATCTGAGCGGATCTGTTCCGTGTTTGTAGGTATCATTGCAGTGGCACCATTGCAGTTGTTTGTTGTTTTGTTCACGCCTAGCGTATTGACTGTATTGTACACTGCACTGGTTTTATGAGTTAGAAGATGTGATGACTCCAAAAATAATACATTATTCTACATGGTCTCCAGCATCCAAGAAAACAAAACACAGCAAGAATGAATGCACTTCAAATTATAATGCTCGAAGTTCGGTGGTGGTGGATAATAGTGCAACAGAAATTAAAAGCAGTTAGTTAATTTCTTGTGTTATATGTAGGTTATTTTAAAGTAAACAAGTCCAGCCAGAAACTTCCCCTAACCTTCAAAGACCACTGGATTTAGTACTGTAGTGTTCATGATTTCAAAGAAAGTGTGTTTTTCAGTATTATTTCATTCTGGAAAATGGTAGAATACAAAAGATTTTATTTATTTTATTAGATACACAATAAGTATTTATTTTTACAGAAAGCTCATTAAGGGAACTTCATTAAACTGAATAGCTCTCTCTCCAGTCACTTAGATTTTAGTTAAGCGAGGATCTAATGTAGCAATAGCATGAACTGAATTCAATTTACAGTACAAACCTGATAACTCAACTCTCAAAACTCAATATTCCATGACCTTTTTTATTATTTTTTATCCTTAAGCTTGACTAATAATTTCTATTATCTACTATATGGTATAAACAGTATATGTAAATCTTGTATGTATACAACCTAGTGCATTCTCCCTCACAGTAACACTGCGTATCGACCTTCGATATCTCGTCAGAACATATGGAGCCAGCAGACCAATGTCATGAAATCCAAGGCTTGCCTCTGATAATGTGGACACATACCACAAACACTTGTTAGGAATACTTTACCCAGTACAAAGGTATTTTTTTATTCGTGACAATTGTGCAGTGGTTTATGACTGAGTTCATTTTTGTATTTATAAAACCATAGGAGTGTCGGGTAATCTTTCCGACTTCTGTGTAGTACATAAACATTGCAGACTGTACATTACATAATTTAGTACAGAGCCATCTCACATTATCACCAGTGTCTTATTTATTTCAAGGAAGTAAACAGAGACATTACCACATCATTAATTTGTATGATGTCACTCGTGCAGATTCAAGCAAGGTCATTCGCCACATGTAAAAATGCCCCTGTACCTGGTAAGCAAAACTTTTACTTACGTATTTCTGGTTACAGTATCATTTCTCAGATTTAAAGCTTACTTTAGTGTTGTGTTAAGTTGTTTGTGCCAGTGAAAATGTCCAACTATAATGGTATGGACATTTGTTAAGAATGGACGAACACAGGAAAACATGACAGATATTTGAAGCAAGAACTATGGGGAAAAGAAGATGGGAAAGACTGAGGTTGGAATGGGGGAGTCCTGTTTGACAGGTGGCAGAAAGAAGAGGAAAAGGAATGGTTGAATTAAGGAGAAGGATCGACAGGAGTATAAGAAATGGACACAAAGCCTGATACCGTGAGACACAAGGGAAACAGCTGAAGAATGTAGAACGAGAAGAAAAGACAAGTTAACATGACAATGGAAATTAAATTAGATGTGTTAAAGAGACCAGACAAAGGGGAACATATTAATACGTAATACATTTTAGAATATGTTATGCCTTTGTTTCCTGTGTTGTGCTAGAATATATTTATGTAATTTGCAGTGCTATGTTATGAGTTGTGAATAACAGATCCCTTATTCCGTAAAACTCGACAACCTCTCAGTCCACATTAGGTGGAGTTATCAGGATTCTACTGTATTTATAACTCCAAAAGGTATCATTTCTCTAGCATATGTATACCTCAGAATTTCCCACATCTTAACTCTGAGTCAGTGTCAATGGCATGTACTCTGAGAAAGTATAAACAAGTTCAGTGCACTTACTTGTTGACTTATATCTGTTGGCACAAGCTGTTGACTCGACAGGTACTGCTCCTTGGCTTTCCCTATCAAAGTCTTGGCTTCTGACAGAGCACTGTCAACTTGCGCCCTTATTTCCTGAAAACAAAGAGTTACTGTTAAAGACGGTATGTGCACAGCAACAGTAGGGGGCTTTAGGGCGCACAACTGCTGAGGTCATTAACACCCTGACAACATACCAACTACTAGTCCTGCACACTCAAGTATAAAAACAGAACAAAACTCCAGCTAAAACAATGTCAGCAGTGTCAATCAAGGATGGACAGGAGCCAATAACCAGATCCCAAACTAAAAATATCTGAAGACTAGTGAGACCACTACACTAAAAACAAATATCTGATGTATTGCACTCACATGAGTTTCTCTACTCTTGCATTAACCATTCTTACAAATTCTGGTATATCTTCTTCGTGTAGTTAGATAAATATTTCCAGAAATTACCTTATTATTTCCTTGTGGGTACAAGCGGAATATGGGAATACAGTAGGCCTTGAGAGATAGTCAAATCCTTTACAGCTTTGAGATTCCATTCTCTGCACGGTTAACATATAAAAAAATCTAATGTGTTGCACTCACATGACTTACTCTACTCTTGTACCAACCATTCTTACAAACTCTTATTCCTCTATCTTCTTCGTGTTTGTTGAGATAAACATTTGTACAAATTATCTTATTGCTTATTTCCTTGTAGGTGCAAGGGGAATATTAGAATACAGTAGGCTTTGTGCGATAGTCAAATCTTTTAAAGCTTTGAGATTGCATTCTCTTTGCACACTTAAAATATAAAAAAATGAACACTGATGTTCCATTTCGTGAAAATTTTTAAGTTTTCTGAAACTCACACAAATAACAAGGAATATCTCTGAAATGGTTCACCCTACAAGAAAATTTATTTGGGCTAAAATTGTGTATTTTAGCAAGATCTACATTTTTTTGTATACTATGATTTGATCTATGTCTAATAGTTTACCAGTTATGCAAAAGTCATCCAGAGTAAATACGACTTCAGGGGCTATAGCCAGAAAATTGAAGATATACATTTCATTTGTCATAAAAATATCTCAAACATATGACATTTTAATCAAAGTAGTTACAGCCATTTTCAAGAAAATAAAAATTTTCAAAAACTTTTTATGTAAAGGGTAGTTTGGGATGGGGCCATTTTCTTCAAAATCTGTGTCGCATCCTTGAAAGACATTAAACTTAAATACTAACTTTGGTTTTTAACCTACTTTTCGTTTTTGAATTATGCTGTATACAGACTGACAGACACACAGACACACACACACACACAGACACACACACACACAGAGACACACACACATACAGACACACACACATACAGACACACACACATACAGACACACACACATACAGACACACACACATACAGACACACACACATACAGACACACACACATACAGACACACACAGACACAGACACACACAGACACAGACACACACAGACACAGACACAGACACAGACACAGACACAGACACAGACACAGACACAGACACAGACACACACAGACACAGACACAGACACACACAGACACAGACACAGACACAGACACAGACACACAGACACACAGACACAGACACAGACACAGACACACACACACACACACACACACACACACACACACACACACACACACACACACACACACACACACACACACACACATACACACACACACACACACACACAGACACACACACACAGACACACACACACAGACACACACACACAGACACAGACACAGACACAGACACAGACACACACACACACGAACCTTTTTCTAAAAATGCTTTTTTTGCATTCAGGGGGTCTCAAAACATATATCTCCGGTGAAATCTTGACATCGATTTTTTGGGTGGAATACAATACTTCACCTACTTACAGTAGAGGAAGTAAAAATGAACAATGATGTTGCATTTGATCCCGAAACTGACACAAATAACAAGGAATATCTCCAAAATGGTTCATTCTACCAAAAAATTTATTTGGACATAAATTCTGTGTTTTAATGACATATACATTTTTTGTGCAGTAAGATTTTGTCTATCTCTTACGGTTTAAGAGTTATTCAAAAGTCATCCAGAGTAAATAGGACTACATAGGTTATGTATGTATGTTTGTAGTGTTTAACGCCGGCTTTTACTACTACGGCACCACAGGCGGTGACACTGATGAATACATTGAATGAAGATGGAGCATCGGTGGAATGAGATGGCGGGGGAAACCGGAGTACCCGGAGAAAACCCGCCCTGACGCCACTTCGTCCACCACGAATACCACATGTGCGGGTCCCTGGGATCGAACCCGGGCCACCTAGGTAGTAGGCGAGCGCGCTAACTGCTCGGCCACGGTGCCGCCATTACATAGGTTATAGCCAGAAAATTCAAAATATACATTTCATTTGTGATTATGTCATTTTAATCAAAATAGTTAAAAGCCATTTTCAAGAAAATCAAAATTAAAGTTTTCGAAAAATTTGCCATGTAAAGGGTAGTTTAGGGTGGAGGAATTTTCTTAAAAATCCTTGTGTCGCATCCTTGAAAGACATTAAACTTTGGTTTTTAACAGACTTTGTTTTTGAGCTATGCTATCCACAGACCGACACACACACACACACAGACCTTTTTCTAAAAATGCCTTTTATGGATTCAGGAGACCTCAAAGCATAGCTTGCCGTGAAATCTTGACATCAAATTTTTGGATGGAATACAATACTTCATCTACTTACGACACGCAGTAGAGAAAGTAAAAATGACATGACATAACAGAGTACACACAGAGGCACAATTACAATCTACAGTGCATAAAGTGCCTGCCAGCATCCCTTACTGCCCAATTTACTTCTCACTTAGTCACGTCTGCTAATTCCTGAGCGTTAGGTACTTGAAGCAATCAGATTCATTGATGGGCTAGCCAACATCTCGCAGTCTGCAAACTGATGGCAAGGACAATGAGCTGCATACCCTGTGCCTGCCCTCTCCCATAAATGCAACAGGCTGCAGTGGCGGCATGTCATTTTTCAATATTTCTCTTGGGATACTGAGACAATTATGCAGTGAAAGCTTGAGTCCTGATTGTCTATAAATCAAGGTGTGACTATTATGCATGGTGATGATTATGCAATGAAATACAGTCATTTCCATAATGTTGACAAATATCTAAATGCAGTGGAATTTGGATAATTTGAACATTTGCAATTCAAAATCATTGTTATTTCAAAGATTTTTCTTGGTCCCTTGAATTTTGTATTAAAGCAATGTAAAAATCTCACATGCAATATTTCATTTTCCTTAATTTGAAGCTTTTGTTCAGAAATGTCAGTCGAAAATTAATCTAAATGTGGAAATTTAATATAACTGTCCATGTATGTCTGCAAAAGAGGTCATTACTCAGGGGTTTGCTTTGTCGGAATGCACTTTGGGGGGTGGAATACCTCTCCTAACTGCCATACTTGAGCTTCTATACCTGCTCCCACATCCCCTTGTTGACAACATGTGTGCCTTTCGTTGTTCTTTGAGCTTCGTACTGTTCAGTGTTGCAAATCAGTGCCACTATATATCTTAGTAAACCACGTGACCACTAGAAAACTAACTTTTGTGAAAAAGTCGCCATCATTCGAGAAGTTGAAAAGGGTTTGAAGAAGAAATCTTAAATCGCGAAAGACTATGGGGTACCACCAAACACTTTGTCAACTTATCTGAAGAATAAGAGGAACGTTTTAAGCAGTGCCTCTGTGTTGACTCTGCAAGTGGTCACTGTGGCACTATAACTGTTCAATGGCAGTGTCAAAAGGCACAATAGGGTATAGCCATGACATGCTGACAGCACAGCTACAGTCATTTGTAAGGGGTCAAAGAGTTGGCTGTGCAAAGTTGGTTGGACCTGTCAACAAATTGCAGTGGATTGGTGTTTTCACCAATGATGGCTGCACTGTACACACACAAGTGTGGTGTATTGGTGTTCTGGGGTATCGCATTAAACCTCCGCATTTATAATAGTTCCTTTAGGCATAATGTCCACCAAAAGGAACACTTAAAAGTCTCAAAAAACATGATATGACTTCTCCAGCTGAAGGATGTCGCCAATGAAGTTTGTTTTTGTTGTTTAACGACGCTGTCAATTGCGAGGATCACATCAGCGTCGCCGGTGTGCCGGAATTTCGTCCTGCAGGAGTTCTTTTACATGCCAGTAAATCTACTGACATGGAGCTGTCGTTTTTAAGCACACTTAAAAACCATCGGCCTGGGCCGGGTTTGAACCCGCGACCTTGGGATCAGTAGGCCAGCGTCTAACCAACTGAGCCACCCACACCGATGCGCCGCCACTGAAGTGAATATCTTTTGGATTCTCGGGTGTAGTGACACACAACCAGAAACTTCCATGAGCTTCCGATGGATATTTGCAGTTGTATTGTTCTGTCATATCAAAAAATAGACCATGGATCTTGCACGAATGGGAGGTGGTTGGGGCAAAACAACGATCTATCCATCGGAATAATTTACTGCGACTGAACAAAACAGCTGACAAACATGCGGGACCAAACAAACCGATTGTTAGGATCCACCCTACATGCCAGGTGCACCAACTTAGAATCAAAAATTTACCAGGGCTTGATCCTGCAATTCTTGGTTTGATAGGTTAGCCACACCTATTGCACCTTAGACTGCGTTGCCATTAATCCCAACATTGAAGTCAAACATTGACATTATTATCCATTTAGTAACCAGCTGGCTAGATTGCTTATTTAAAAGTGCTTCGCAGGGCAGCATATCTCGTCCATATCTGTGAAGGGGTTAATTCCTACACAACTTCTTCCAGCATCAGTAATTATCGTTATTAAGCATTTATATTCATTTAAAGGTCAACTTAATAGTTCCTTTCTTTTCAAATATCAAACCTGGATTTTCACTTAACCTAAAACCATATAATTTGATTTTCCAAATTAAACCTGAAACCCAAGTTTTCATATTCTTTAACAAGTTTCATGACCATATATTCCAAAACACTAAATTCTTGAGCTAATATACATAATTTGGTCATCAGTAAATTGCAAGTAAATGTCATGAAACTTTATACCCATTTTCCTCTACACTTCTTTTTCCAGATCTTTAATACCTCCTCTCATAACTTTGGTAATTTTAAATTCTGTTGATAGTTATTTATTCTTAAGTTTTTACATACATTTTATATTGACCTACTTATGCAATTTAAAATGTCTGCCTTTTTTACATATTTCATAAGTTTATTGTGTCGGATAATTGTATGTATTTGCTAAGTTAATAAATTGTACACATAATTTTTTATTGTATCTAGAGGCTAAAGGCTGCTTCACAACCACTCAACAACGGTAACCATAATGATTCTGGGAACAGGAAGCAAGGCGACACTCAATATTTTGGTTCATAACAGCCTGGCAATGATTTTCTTTTCTTTCTTTTCTTTTTGTTGTGTTTAACACCCGCTTTCACTACATATGGCACCGCAGGCTGTGACACTGATGATACATGGAATGAACATTGAGCACCGGTGGAATGAGGATAGCGGGGGAAACCGGAGACCCTGGAGGAAGCCTGCCCCAGTGCTGCTTTGTCCATCACAAATTCCACATGTGGTTGCCTGGGATTGAACCCAGGCCGCTTGGGTAAGAAGCGCATGATCTAACCACTCAGCTATGGTGCGACCCCTGGCAATAATGACAAGATACCAGAAAATGGAGGGGGTATTGCGCATTGAGAATTTGTTTGTTTCTAACTGACCAATGATATTTTTTCTAGCTTGCAACTAGAGAGAGCTCTAGCGGCTTTTTCATAGCATGGCCACCTTGATTAATTTGTACAGCCAACAGTCTATTATTCTATTATGCACAACATGAATCTAACCTGCTGTGCCTGGCAACGGAAACAAATAACTTAAAACTTGGCTCAGGAAACCTTTCTGTTGGTTGTGAACACTACCATTTGAACACATGTACATATTTCAGGTTTATGACTGGTTATCATTACCGTTGTAGGTGGCTGTGAACCAGCCTTTAAGCCTTTTAAATTATGTAATTTAAACAAAAAAACATTGTGTATAGTGGAAGTTTCTCCTACTTACCTTTAGCAATTTCTCAGTAGTATTGACGTCGTCACCAAAAACGTAGAACTCAGGAACCTCAGACTGTAGGTCCTGTAGAACCTTCTGATTCTTTGAAACTGCTGCCTCAGTCTTTTCTAGTGTGTCTAAGTCTTCATTTGCTCTCCTTAATTTACTTCTAAGTAACTCAATAAGCCTGAAAAGTACAAAAATTACATTTATAGAGTTTAGAGTTTCAAATGGAATCACTTTCTATTAAGTAAATTGCAATATTATCAAAATTGTATCCCAAGTTACACTACCACTATACCTTCGCCAGCCTTGCTTTAAACTGTGATGTAAACAGAGAGCAAAATTGCATTCCTCCACCGGCCCCTGTGATTGATAGACATGTGGTGCGAAATGAACGACATGGCGCAACCTAACATATGCGTCATGCAAACTGTCATTACCACTTAAGTAGTTTCTGTTTTGAAATCTGCATTGCAAAGGAGCGGATACATTCTACACTCTTAGATAAAATAAAGAATAACACGATTAGATGTTGGGTATTTCTCACAACTCTTTTCAAATACATTTAAAACAATTCATTTTTCATCACTTCGTAATGGTTTTCCTTGACGATGCTTTACATACTCCATGGCAGACATATGTTTCGCTCCTTCACTTACTTCTATGACAGCATTCACGCGCATTTCATATCACAGTTAATAATGAATTTGCATATTAATGTATTCTATTTATTGATACTATAAAATTTTCAAACTGTTTTTGCAAATAATTCTTTTACTTATTTTAAATTTAATGCTATTTTGCATGTTAGTTAATGGACTATATTTTCATTCGCGTCTGCTAATGTGGAAGTTGTACGGTTCGATCACCCAATGAAGAGTTACAAACACATGCTGTTGTTTACATTGCAATTTAAAGTAAGGGCAGCAAAGGTATAGTAACTACACTCTGATAGCGAAGTTGGCACAGGAATACCCTATCATCTCTTGCATTAAGCTTTAACCTCATTCAGGGTACATTCAGGTCGCCTCAACCCAAAAGAAACAATTTCTGACACCCCAGGAGTGTATAAACAGCGTAACTAAGGAACTTCAAAGTTGGTACAAAAATGTTCAAGAAATTCTTCACCCGCCTTTCAAATAGATTTTTAATTATTTTTGATTTGCTCAAAATTAATTTAATTAAACATTGTGTGTTTACGTACTGAGATAAAGACTAAAATGTATCTCTTCAATTTTCTATGAATGGCCTATAAAAACCCCTCCATTCTGAGTGAAGTTTACATACATAGTTATGACACCATAAGGCAGGACCTGTTAAACAGGGTTGCCAATTTAGTGCCTTTGGCACCAGATCTGGTGCTTTTTAAATGTATTTGATGCCAGATTTATGTAGTTAGCACCATGGCGAAAATCTGGTGTTTTTCTCAAATAATTATCACTTAATCTGGTACTTTTGAAAATAAAAGATATTATCAAATAAATAGTTTCAATTGTTACATCAAGCAAGTGAAAATAATGGCTAATCAGTGTTTACAGAAAACCTTAATGGTCATCCCCCAAGTGTATTGCTTATAAACTTATAATAACTATAACCATAGCATGATTTCATGGCCGGCCCCACTTTCCGAACTACAGATATTACATTACTGGCATTCATGTGGTCAAATATGGTACATTTGAGATGTGCTGGGTCTCCCTGAGATTGTTTGGTCAGAGGTGATGGCACGTTTTAATTGTTTCACCTTCCAGGTTTCAACCTTTATACACTTTCTATATAAATAGATTTCCTACTTTGTCAAAATACTTTGTATGGCGGGAGAGATATTGAATTTTTACCGTGCTTGTTATTTCTAGTGCTTTTCTAGTGATTTTAAAGACAGGATATGGTGTGTTTTCATTTCCTGAGTTGGCAACACTGCTCTTATAGCTTAAAATCACACCGAGTGCAATACAAGGTGCGGAGGTTCCTTGCACTGTGCATTGTGGTGACTCAGTTAAGTTCGGCTCAACTGGCGCACTGCAAGGCGAACAAGCGAGGGTTGCTTGCCTGATAGACAACTTGCTCATCAGTGAAATAGATACCTGCAATATAACTACCTAATAATGGAGCAGCCTGCTCCAAAGAAAGCAAAGAATGCAAGGGTTTTCTGACCCCCAGGTGTAACAATTCTGTTTATAATCTTTGCAAAAGTTAAAGGCATATGGAGGCGGGCTGTACTGCAGACTCCAGCGAATCCTAGGCTTGCCCCTCCTACCAGCGCTGCCGAATGTGGTACATGCTCTTATGTACAGAACCTCTGTCAGTACACGAACTGTGTTTGGCAACAGCGCTCCGCTTGAGCATTGGCCAGTGTTCACATGCCTTTAACTTTTGCGAGCAGTTTAATATAGCCATTTACGGTGACATTAACTTGCAATACACATGCAAGTTGTGATTTTTTTTACTTGTGAATCAGGTAACCAATATATTGGTAAACCATGCAGAAGTTGTTTTATTGTGATAGCTTCATTATATTTTTAGTTATAGACTGTTGAATTCAACATTTCTAAAGTGGGTGTGGCAATTTAAATGCCACTTTACTGCGCACTTCAGTATTATCATTTTTCTACATGAAACAGGTTTCAAAATTTGCCTCTTAAAGTACTCAAAGTTCAATGTTTGTATGCTAGATGGCATAATGCAGCTATTGAAAAACTAAAATGTGCAGGCCATGTTCAAGGAAGAATGGGAAGTTTTAGCACTACAGTGGAGGAAACTGGCTCAGGTACACCAAATTCTTTATACTCAGTTTCCCACTAGTTACATTTTTCTTTATAAAATGTGCCTTTTCTCAGGAACTACTGGATAGAATTACATTTTTTGTTGTTGTGAATATTACTAGATATATGACTTGGAAACTCAACCTAAAACATTACTCATTCTGCTAAATACTGCATGTAGAAAAATTAAGAACTAAATTTAAAAAGAATTAAAAATTATTTAAAAAATAAAGCACAAGTTGCAAATATTATAGGTTCAGATTTATTAAGCATGTACATGAGATAGTTCATAGTTTCCATTCCACAATAAGTTATCTTTATCCTTTTTTTATTAATGCATGAAACGAGTTGCATTAGGCATAAAACACTGAAATTTATAAAGTAGTTGGATAATTATAATAGTAAGCACACAAAACTTCAAGCAAATTGGATATATCTGCCCAGAGATATGGTTTTCTCTGTCAACATTTTCCAAGTCGACACCACCCTATATGCTGTGTCAGAGAAGAGTATCCTTTTTTGCAAAATTTTTGCCTGCATGTTCTCTGCCCAGAATCCATTCAACACACTGTCCCCGTTGCAAATGGTCCATTGGTTTCACACATTGAGATAACTATTTTTTATTTCATTTTATTTTTTTTTTTAATTAAGGTCCTCCAACGTAATGTCATATCACACGGTGAATGAATGAAACGGGTAAAATGATGCTCAAATGAGTCCGAGGTCCTTGGAGTTTTAAGCTACCAGACATTCATCTTCTAAGGATAAGGGGAAACCTCGGAAAAGCCCTTATCTGGATAACTCCCCCTAAGCGAGAATCGAATTTGTGACCTCTTGAATGTGAGAAAGACACGCTACCGAGGCGGGGAGTTAAGATAACTGAATTTTGTAGGCATGCATATGAAGATCCTTGTGAGAAATCACTGGAGGGAGCTTTTTGCAATGTTCAAATGTCGTAAACCTTCTTGAACTGACTTTTGTGGACTTGCAACAACACTATTGTGCATAATTGCAATGTTCTCATCAGAATGACTGAAACAAGGGCGCACTGGAGTTCTGATATCTGCAATCGAACCTATTGTCTCAAATTTTGTCATTAGCCTATGAACTGTTGCCTCATTAGGTGCATTATGATGAACAACAGCTTCCGCACAGTTTCTATGTACCATTCACCAGATCTGTAATGTTTTAACAATCAATATTCGTTATTACCTTATAAAGCTTTTTTATTTCTTTTTTATTATTGTCCTCCAACGTAATGTCATACCAGACGGTGAATGAATGAAACAGGTGAAATGATGCTCAAATGAGCCCGAGGTTCTTGGAGTTTTATGTTACCTCACATACGTCTTCTCAGGATAAGGGAAAACCTCAGAAAAAGACCTTACCCGGATAACTTACCCTAAGCGAGATTCAAACTCGCAACCTCTTGAACGTGAAGCAGACACACTAACCATCACGCTACAGAGGTGGGCTTTGTAAAGCATTCCATAACTAACCACAAGAAATGATTACAAAACATAAAAAAAAATGCTCCCATGACAGCACTAAAACAATAGCGCAATTAAAAATTAGCATTCTTAATGGCCCACCATTTATATATACAGTAGAGTCCTACCAATCCGAACTCTGCTAATCTGAAAATCTGCCTAATCCAAACAGGGCTAGGGAAAAAATCTACCAAATTTGTTTTGAATTTTAAAACAGGGAAAAATAAAGATTAAGATCAAACTAGTTTTTCCAAGTAAACACGTAAATTTATTAGCACACAAAAAAACATGAAATAAGTAATACAAGAGTAAACAGTGAATCTGTCGGCTATCTTATACAAAAAAAAAAAAAAAAAAAAAGAACACAAGGCTAATAATGTAAATAACAAAGTTTGAGTGTAATTTTTTTATGTTAATAAGAGAACAAAACAGTACCTAATAAGTTTTCGAACCTCTGAATGTAGCTGTAAAATAAATTAGAGCATACTGTACTAATTTCTTACTTTAAATAATTTTAATACCTAATGCATTAACACTTAAAAAGTCAATATGTTATATTTGACGAAAATCCACCCAATCCGAATTTTCGCTAATCCAGAAATATTTCGGTCCCAACTAGTTTGGATTAGTGGGACTCTACTGTATATATAAGAAGTTCAATTAAAACTATTTTTATAGAATACGTACTTCATTTATAGGGAAGTATTCTTAAACTTCCTTTTGCAATAAAACATGTATAAGGGGAAATTAGACACGGTTATATTTATCAAATATGCTTGCTTATAACTTGAATTATTAATCTTGATCACTGTGCCAACTTACTCAGAGCAACACACCACTAATACACTACATCTAGCTCACTACTCTAATGTATGCACTTACACAGGAATGTCAAACATAATATAAAACTCAAAATCTGCCACCATGACATTATATGTAAAGTCCATCTGAAATGCAAAATGTTTACATTTGACAAAGTGTTAAGATTCAAGACACTTCATTAAGTGTCCAATTGAAATGGAACAAGCGCATGTTCCTCGCACTATAGAGGATATCTCGCAGTCAACAGAGGTTTGCTAAAGTAAACTTTTGGTCCTAAGAACAGTAAATGCTCTGTTTATATGGGGTCTTCCATAAGTAAGAAATAATACAGTCAAACTAAAAGTAATTCACTTGACAAAAGATGCTTGCACATGTCAAATTTAATGTTTTGAAAGGAAAAATGGAACAAAATTTGCAGCCATTATTGCATAAGGTATAACGTCACCAACAAAAATTTTAAAGGACCAGATATTGCTTTTCTGGTTGTCTTCTTTCTTTTCTGGAAAATCCTTCTCAATTGCATGCACAGTAGCAGTAGTAGTAGTAGTGGGGTTTTACGGCACACAACTGCTAAGGTCATTAGCGCCCCAAAGAGATAAGAAAACAAAATGTGCAGGTTGCACACTTGCATGCTAAAACGTTTCAACAACTAAAAAGTCACCAAAAGAATGCCAGCAACTGAGCTGAAACACAAGGCTCATGAGGAAGATATATAAGACCTAATCGCATCTACGGCCAAATGGCAGAATAAAGACAAACGATTAAGGGGAGGCATCTGTGAAAATGACAAAAATCCACAATGTTTGTCACAATGATGTGAAAATTTGTATATATGTGTGCCAAAGCATAACTAGAAGGTTTACCAAATTTCACTTTTCTATGTAAGATAGTTTTTGCAAAAAAAGATTTTTATTCGTTTTTTTGCTGCAATTTTAGGGTAGTATAGAAAACGCTTCTTATAAAATATTATTTGTTCTAAGTAAACTAAACTCTGGCCATATGTTTCCCTAGATTATGTCTACAAAACCTGGTATTTTTATTTGGCTATGTCAAACAGTTTTGGAGAAAAAAAATATTGAATACCTCAATGTCCATTTTTTTTCAAATTATTAATAATTTTCAAAATAAAAATTCGATAACAATTAAACTACTCCATCTAGAGCATTTAAAATACCAAGTATTATGAAGCAACTATCTAAAAACATGTGTGCAAAATTCAAAAGAAATCTATTAAGAACTGTATGAGAAGATGCATTTTGAAGATTGAAAAATGTGAAAAAATAGAAAGCAGAGAAAAATGACTTTAAAGTTTTAAGTATATGACAACATACATACGCCATGGGCATTTAAATCATGGCGTAACAGCCTTTTAAATGGTGATGAGGAGTAAACGACGGTAGATTCTGAAAGTACAAGGTACAGACATAATTTTAAGGCAAAAAACGAAAAATCGCATTTTTTGTCATTTTTGTCCAAATTTCACCGATGCCTCCCCTCAAATCAGCAATTCAAATATGGTTGCCCGTACCACTAAGGCAGATAAAAGTGAGCAAACGGTCTACTGCACTGACTGTCTGCCAGCACCTCAACAAGGTTAGCTGGCAGACCCAAGGACACATGTAACTGAGCTAAAAACTGGCACTCAAGTAAAACATGTCACAGCGTCAAAGGCCCATGACAATGAGCATAGAGCAGCACAGAATCTGAAGATAAAAGGTGACTATGATTAAAATGGCACTGCCCAATATGCAATCTGGCTAAAATGACTTCCTCGCAACGAGAGGTGTGCTGGGAAGTGCTCCAGGTTACTGGGAGGGGCTTCCCCTCCCTAAATTTGTTCCGCTGAAGTTCACTCCATTTCATGCACGCACAATTTAAGTTGTTTTATACAAAGGATTTGGTTGTAATGGGAACACTTAATTGTGGGCTTGTTTTAACAATGTCTCTACAATTTACACAACTACTGCAACAAACATAATTCTTAGAATTAATTAATAAGGTATCCACAGTTACAATATGGCAGTGGCTAAGTCAAAGAGGCATTTTCAATCACTGCTGGTAGCAAATCTCTGATCCTCATTTTTAACTCTTTCAGGTCTCACAATATTTGAAATATCCCCATGAGATCTGTCCCCATAGCATCCAAACCTTTTCTATGAAATTTTTCATGCAGCTAAATAAGATAACTGCCTTCTTACTTGTTTTCAGTATGGGCCATGTCTTTTTGGCTTATTTAAGAAATTAAAAATTATGCTGACTAATTGGATGGATTTTTTGCAGTTGCCCACTGAAGAAGCTGAATACAGTTTTGCGGCAAAACATCTGAATAATTTTTATTTCTTAAATATGCCAACAAGACACAACCCATACCAGAAACAAGAAAGAAGTAATGGACAAAGGCCATGGATGTCTTTGTAATCATTTAAGATAACTAGTTACCTTTCAGAAAAAAGTGAAAAAGTATGTTTCCATTTAAATTAAATTAAATTATTTTGCTGTTTAACGATGCTGTCAATTGCCAGGATCACATCGTCACCGGTGTGCCGGAATTTCGTCCCGCAGGAGTTCTTTTACATGCCACTAAATCTACTGACATGGAGCTGTCGTTTTTAAGCACACTTAAAAACCATTGGCCTGGGCCGGGTTTGAACCAGCGACCTTGGGATCAGTAGGCCAGCATCTAACCAACTGAGCCACCCAGACCGACGTTGCCATTTAAAGGTTTTGTTGGTGGCAATAGAACCTGCACTATATGGCTGAAGCTGCTTTTGAGTAAACTTCTTTCAGAATATCATATTTGACATTCCAAGCATTTTTTTAAAAAATCTACTAACTTTTGTTTTATTTAATAATTTGTTACTTATAAAAGAAGGTAGAGAAGGCTTCCTGAAACTTTTATGATTATTAAATGGAATACATATGCACAGAATTGAAATATTTATCAATAAATGTTGAGAATCCTTCAAACAGTTTGAAGTTGTTTGAAATCAGTACAAAATAAAATATGGTTTAATGCATATTGGTGCAAAATTAAGGATGATTTTAAAGGGTGTCCTACACTGAAGAACTAGCCTTTGCATATACTGAAATAAAACACTGTATATAGGTGGTTATAATTAAAGTGGCAATATTCAGCATGGCAGCGTAGCATCAACTGTAAAAGTTGCAGGAGTGTGAAATCTCGTAAATATGCTAATTAAGGAATGCGCTCCTCAATTACATCCACAACATACTTAGTACCTACTGCCTATGTGGTCTGCTGGTCAGCAGGCTAACCTCCAAATCCGGAGGCCCCAGGTTTGATTCCTGGATAGAGGAAATATTTCTTCATATAGGATTATTCCCCATTCTGCCTTAAGTTTGGAGGTAAAAATGCGAACGTGAATGTGTGTGTGTGTGAATATAATGAAACAACCCAAAATAATACCAAACCAAAGATTAACAACATCCACTGTAAAGCAAGTAAACATGACTGATGGTCAATTGTTCCAAAGGTAAAAAGCAACCGATATGACCATATTTTCCACATCACAATTTGGAAGGTCCCTTGCTCTGATAAGATTTGGAATCGTTGGCATTTGGTTTCTTCTGTTCCTTTAAAGGATACTTACATGTAACACTTTATATAGGTCAGCCTGTATATACAGGTTGAGTCAGAATAACACCGAATAAATTTAAAGCACGATTCAGAAGTTATAGTTGAGTATTTTCTTATCAGGAGTGTAAGTCCACAAACGTCTTGTTATCAAGCTAGAGGGCATTAATGTTTTGAAACACCTTGTCGGGTTAGATGAAATTCCCCCAAACAGGTTGCTACACATTTTATTACACGGCATTAGGGCAGCTTTGAAATAAGAGTAGCTGTGTATCTTTCATTTTAAAAACATGCAACAATACAGAAATCTTTTAACACTTGATTTAGTTATGACACTAAGTCCATGTGCTTTGAAGTAAGTCAAACCTTTTAACTGATCTACTTGTACAGCTGGCTCCAAATGTTTTCTGACCCACGTGTCCCCAGACGCATCGGTAAGGCAGGGTAGCTTATCAGCAGGTTATGCTAGGTGAGGGTGAGGGATGTAATGTGCTTCTACGTCCAAAGAAAATATTCCAACATTTCTCGTAAGACAGTAATCTCAGTGTAAAGAAAACAACATTAGCGTTATAAATCCAGAACAAACTCTCAGCAAGGATGGAAACTATATATTAGGGATTCAAGGCACCATATTACTGTATAATGTAAATAAATTTTAAAAAGTTTAAATAATTTTTAATATACCACGTTTTTAAAACGATTAAAAAGTATAAAATAATTTCCTCTAGCTCCATGGACTGCCGTGAAACTTTCTGATTGTGAATTTCTAATACTATGAAAATACTTGTATGATTTAAAATGAAAAGTGTGGGGCACATGCAATAGATAATAGATGCATGAATAGTTCACTTAAATCACTAACAATTTTATTGCACTGCAAGTGCTACGAGCTGTTGTGTGAATTTTTTCAACGTCAGCTACTTCCTACATTCCCTACTATTAGTATTGCATTTTTGTTTCTGCATTTTCAAACTCTAACTTAAATATTATTTTCATAGCTGAAGTAGCCAGGTGTGTAGAAATTTCATATTTTGCCTAAATATTGTGTGATCTGTGTCAGTGGACATATAAAATATACCCAAATTAGGAAGTAAACGTCCTCTTTTGTACACTTTTAGGATAAACAGACATGTTATGCTTATCACAAGTTTATTTCTTCTTTTTTTTTTAATAACAGAAAAGCTTAAGAAAGATATGCTGTTGGAACTGAATGTGCCAGCATATGGAAGCTTTATAGTGTGCACTTAACATTGATCTGTGATAAATGTCTTACAACTTTACATCCAAAATTTATAAATATAAAATAGCCCATGGCATATTCATTGCTAAAATTTGTTGTTATTATTGTTATTATTATCATCATCATTACTATTATTATTACTATTATTATTATTATTATTATTATTATTATTATTATTATTATTATTATTATTATTATTATTATTATTATTATTATTATTATTATTATTATTATTATTATTATTATTATTATTATTATTATTATTATTATTATTATTATTATTATTATTATTCTTATTCTTATTATTATTATTATTATTATTATTATTATTATTATTATTATTATTATTATTATTATTATTATTATTATTATTATTATTATTATTATTATTATTATTATTATTATTATTATTATTATTATTATTATTATTATTATTATTATTATTATTATTATTATTATTGCTAGCCAGAAATACATTATATGCACTGTCTTTGTTTAAATAATTGTTTAAACATGTTTCTTAAACGTCATTAACGCTGCCACAAAAAGCAATAATATTGTTAAAATACGTGCAGGAAAGAATGCTTTCTTTCGTTTGGATAGAATAAAACTGAATATTTAGCTCTTTGTTTGCTCCCCGCCGTCCCGGGCCAGGCTCACCAGGCACAAGTAATTCTCGTCCGTTGGAAAACATTTGGAGCCGGCTGTACAAACTGGAAGAGACTAGTCGGGGTGGAAAGCGCTTTTACTCGGGTGAGATGATACGTAATTGCTGTTCGCTCAGAACTCTAGTAACCAAGATTAGCTTGTATGCATAGCATGCGCTGTAGCTCTTTTGCTTGCGGACGGAGATTTATGACTCGGTCAAGAACCTCCACTGTTCCTGCATTTCTTTGGAGTCAGTCCCGAACGATGCGCTTGTTTTTGTAAACTTCCTGTTCCTCGCAGCGTTGATGTACGGCAGTAAAGGTGAGGTGCTGTGAAGAAGCAAATGTTTCCTTGCATAAGACTCAGCTTAAAATTCCCCTGCCCTTTCCGTATTTCCCCAAGCAGCAACATAAACGTAAAGCATATTTGTCAAGTGAAACATTTTTATAATAGGCTGTTAAACTGTCCTAGCAGTAAACGGAGCACTTCAGTGTATGCTGATAATAACCGGAACCACAGTCACAGTGCAGCATAATACGCGACCATGTTGTTGTTGATGGTTTATTTAATGACGCGGTATCCAGTGAACTATATAGCGTTCCACTCTTAGAAGACAGTATGGAGTTAAATGGGACATCTCTGTCTCTATCTAGCGCATACAAGTTGCCATTAGCCGCGTCCTTTTCTACCCTCGCTCTGTTGCCAGATTCCTAATAGCATGGTATAAATATTCATTTGTTATAAATTTCAGGTTTGAACACATTATCCTATGCAGAATTTTTTTCTCTATCAGGTTATATCCTTTTCAGAGTCATTATACATTTCTATAGGTCCAAATTTCTTCAGAAAACGTTTTTTTCAATAGAAGTCCGATATTTGCTGTTTCTACACTCATCACGCACTAACTAACAAACTAACTGCTAGAATGCATCTATATTTTTTTTCTTAGGTAGAGTAGACCATAGTGCTACTACCTGCCTACTTTGAATTCTCTATGTTTACCCAGTTAAGTGTTATAATTTTTTAAATTAAATGTTTTCGGAAACTTTTATATATGTGCACTGCAAAAGTTACGCATTGTGAAACTTTTTTGTTATTGAGTTTACATCAGGGAACCAGCGAGAACAAATGTTGAGGAAGGTTGGAGAAAGTTTTTAAAATAAACCAAAAGGCAGTAACCTCTTTCTTTTATCCAGTAAGGCAAACAAAAGGTATTCATCTATTCAGCGTCAGGCCTGACACAGAAGATAGTATAAGGAGCAGCACTAGCATTAGTTCGAAAGAAGCCGTGTGTGTAACTGTGAGCTGTTATTGCGTTATTTATTTAATATTTTTGTAAATATTTGTAGTTATGGAGGGTGAAGCTAGTAAGGGACGATATGTTGGTAAATAAAGAAGTAAGGAACGCCAAATAATTGTGAATGTGTTAGATTATTTTTTAAGTAAAATGCGTGTAAGCAAGGCGGTAAAAGAAACAGCTAAGGCTATCGGGTGTTCAGAAGCAGTAGTGTGTATGATTAAAAAGGAAGTAATGAAAGGACCTCTAAGAACGCCATCGAAAAAGAAAGCAAAAAGGGCGGGACTACACAAAACGCTAGGTTAACGCAATATGATTGAATAGTGCAAGGTGGAGTGCGGCGAATTGTTCATTCTTTACTGTTTGCAAATATTCCACCCACGCTGAATATAATTTTGTCACAGTTCAACAGTGATGAGACCCTACCAAATTTCTCAAGGGCCACTCTGATTTGGAGTTCGAATATGAAAGAAAGGGTAACAAGTGCATATTAACAGAAAGAGACGATATCGATATCATCAGATGGCGACATAAATATCTAAAAGACGTAAAAGATTTAGGGACCAGGGGAAATCAATTGTTTATACAGACGAGTCATTTGTAAATTTAGGTCATACAGTAACAAAGGCGTGGAGGGATACCAAAGTTAAAAGTGCCCGTCTCGTCAAGCAGCAATTGAAGGACTAAGTACAGGACTCAGGCCACCTCGAGTCGCTCGCGGAGAAAGATTCGCAACTAGTACATGTTGCAACACTGCGCTCCATTTAACGTGTACTGTCTTTTAAGGGTGAGACGCGCTTTAGATTTCGGCATTGTCGTGCGGCATGGACCGTTGTAGAGCTACTGACAGCTGATTTCGCTAAGGTATCCGTATATTCATTGCCTGTCATGTTGGAATGACCGGGGATCCAAAGCATGTGTACAGTGTTATGAGTTGAGATAACTAAAAAAATTATTTTGTTGTTTAACGACGCTGTAAATTGCCAGGATCACATCAGCATCGCCGGTGTGCTGGAATTTTGTCCCGCAGTTCTTTTACATGCTAGTAAATATACTGGCACACTTAAAAACCATCGGTCTGGGCCGGATTTGAACCCGCGACCTTGGGACCAGTCCGGCGTCTAACCAACTGAGCCATCCAGACCAACAACGAGTTGAAAACGTAACATTTCTCACCAATCGAGAGTGCGTTGTTATAGGGTCAATACAAAGGATGGTGTTACGTAGACAGTATAGGGCTTGATAGATGGTGTACATTTCAGCAGAATAATTAGAAAAGTGAGGTGGAACAGCGTATAAGGCACTGGTTTGATTGAAATAGGCGGCACCTGCTCCTTGAGGGGAGAGGGAAACATCGGTAAAAATAATCTGAAGAGGCGCAGGAAAAGATTGGGAAAACTGTTCTACAAAATATAGGAACTGGGTGTGAGTGGTAGCGTTATGTTTTTGCAAATTAGAGGGTGTATTATTTATTTATGCCAACAAACTTACTGTTGGTGTTTTTAAACACACAAGCCGTGTGTGGGCAATGTTTGAGAGGTAGAACTGGAACTTAAAAATTCAATGCCACAACTTGGCGGAAGGTCTGTGGTTCAAATCCCAGTTGTGAAATTGAATTTTTAAGTTCCAGTTCTACCTCTTAGAGGGAGAATGTTGTGCTTTAGGAAGAAGTTGAGACAGTATAGGGGAGGTCTTCCCATTTAAGGAACAAAACGCAGATCTTAGGTTAATGGCAATGTAAACAAAGTTAAAAACAGAATACAAACGATATTCCAAAATGCAAGGGAAACAAAACATAAGCGATATTCTAATGCCGAAGGAGGAACTGGATCTGTGCGACAGAATTTCATCTAACCCGACGCGGGTTTTAAAAACATTAATGCCCTCTAGCTCGATAGCCAGATATTTACGGACATTACACTGTCGATAAGAAAATACTCCATTATAATTCCTGAATTACGACTTAAAATTATTCGGCGTTGTTCTGACTCACCTGTATATACGTAGATTCACTAATTTGTTGAAACTACCACATTGTACTTATTGTAAAATGGTTTGACCAACTCAGAAACTTTGATGGAGTTGTGCGTATCTTATCAAGTGAACGTACAAGCATTATTGTTAATGATACTGTCAATGCCGCTGGTGTGCCAGATTTCATCCCGCAGGAATTCTTTTGCATGCCAGTAAACAACTGAACGGGGCTCTAGCCTGTAGGTACAGTTAAAAACCATCGGTCTGAACCAGGTTTGAACACACAATCAGAAGGCCAGCGACTGTGCTTATTCTTCTTCATAAACAAATTTTATATGTATTTCTGTGGCATAAAATGGACAAACAATTTAATTTACCAGAATTATTTATGGTCTCTCGTGAACAAATTTAATGTCTTCACAGTTCCGAGGATCATGATCTTGTTCCACCCAAAAATAAATTATTATAATAAGGGTTCTTAAGATTTAATTTTTTTGCTGTTTCATGTTTTTTTCTAAACATTAACTAGGTTCTCATAAGTTAAGTTTGCAGAATTTATTGCACTGAGCACTGACTGTGTTGGATATACAGGGAAAGCAAAACAAGTTCGAACGGGTTGCGCGGTGTTTTGCCTGTCCACGTCCTCGGCGCTCGTTGCCGTCTGCCGCTATCATAGAAAGGAACGGATGAAATCAATAAGCAATTTCTATCTCTGGGGTAACTTAAAACAAAGTGTACAAGACAAACCCACATACCCTGGAAGAACTCAAACAAAACACCTGCCAAGAAATTGCCAGCATTTCTCAACGTGAACTACGGCGAGTGATGGATAGTTTCCTAAAGAGGTGCGAAAAATGCATGGACAACGACGGTGACCAGTTTCAGCATCTTTCATAAAGTTGGTCAGTAAAGCATTTAAAAGCAGCTTTTAAAATGAATGCTTTCATCCGCGCCTTTCTATGATAGGGGCTACGAGCGCCGAGGATGCGGACAGGCAAAACACCGCGCAGCCCGTTCAAACTTTTTTGCTCTCCCGATATTTATGCTTCTATGACTTCTTTGCCTCTTTAACAGTCCTAATTGTAGTGAAGGAGAGGAATTTGAGAAAACACACAAGTTTGATGCTCTATACAGATAATCAACCATTTTCTACCTAAGGCAGCATGTTGACTCTCACAAACACATGACTATTTGAAAAGTTCATGTTGAATAAGAGAAGTGTTTTTTTTTCTTTCAAAATAAATCAACATTCTGAAAGCTACAGTCCTCTCCCAGTATTTCTGGAACAATTCTGTCGTCTAGGAGATCAGACATGTCAACAATAAACTTGGTTTTATTACTCAGAAACAGCAACAAACTAATCTGCAGCTCCTGATGAAGCTGTTTATAATTAAATTAACCAGAAGAGTGGTTCCCAAACCTTCCGAGGGGGCACCCCCTGGTAAGCTCTAATATTACCATGTCTGTCTTCGGCCTTTATAAATATTTTTTCTCATATACTTTATGATTAATCCTTTAAATGAAAGGTTTATAAAATGGACAATGGTATAGCAAATATTTTTAACGCCAACTACTATATTGCTTAAAACAAAAAGTGAAATGATATAAATAAAATTCAACTATTTAAACAAATAGTCAATATCAAGTTGCTGCTTCAAATACCATATGTGTTGTCTAAAGATGTTAAAAATAAACAAATCACTTAATTATGCATCTCCAATTTGCCTGAAAATGCATAAAAAGTTAAAGATTTCAAATGTGAGGAAACAAGTCTTTTCCTTTAGTTGACATTATGAATCTCATAAGAAATGAGAACATCAATTATACGCATAACTACTCTTTTTCTTTCTTTCTAGATCATTTTTGACTTAAATATTTGAGTCGTCCAGTATCAAAACCGGCCAAGTCACAAAATTTTGAAAAGTGAGATTTTATTATAAACTGAAAGCAGAACAAGTACTCTTTCTGTTGATAAATTAATATGCATCAAATCCGACCAAGACAACACATTACACTTCATTGAATCTAGAGTTGTGCAACAGAACGGGCCAAGTCATCCAGGAAGTGCATTCAAAACCGGCCAAGTCAACAAGGAAAGTTATGTATCGTTACAATAACATCCCACTTCGGCATTTTCACTTTGAAACCTTATTATCGCCGGCTCAACAAACCATCAGCTCTAAATGGACATGCAGAAGTTAAAAATAATTTATTACTTTAGCTGCAGATGTTATGTTGGTACAAATTACCTTTTTAATTGGCGCAAAAGCATTTTCCTTAATGCCATGTTATTCACGTATACCAAGAGTGTGCCAGATATTGTAATCTAATGTAAAGTAGGATTGAGGTGTGTAAAATTATATCTATCAAAGTGTTGTTTTAACAGAGAACTTGTATTATTTTCTATGCCAAATTTCCCCTGTATTAAAGCTTAAAGTGGAAGGAAAGAAGTACTGTGTGTGTGTCTTTTTTAATTTTCTTATGTTCTTACTAATTTTTTTTCTACTTTAATATTATACTGCATTTTTTAAAATTAATGAATAAGCTATCCTTTTTTACTGATGTTGGGCACCGATTGAAATAAAGTCTTATTTGAAAGATTTAGAAGTAAAAAGGTCTGTCGGTAACAAAACCGACCAAGTCGAAACTTAAAATTTTGAAAAAATATAGTAAATCATTAATATGATTTTCCATATTAATATAACATGAACCCATCATATAGAGCCTAATGAAAGTGAAACAAAAGTATTACTAACTTTCATTGGTTTGTCTGCAGAAATTTTCAATGAATACTGAACAACAAAACATTTTGTGACTTGGCCAGTTTTGATACTAGACGACTCATTTATATAGTTATTCCCTCATCAAAAAGCAAACAATTTAATATACAAAATTCATGCTAAAATTTATGCTTACACCTGAAATAAAAATGATTTCTGCAATGAAACCTCTAACACCAACGCAATTAAAAGAAGTTTCTTTGTTATTGAGATATATCTTCTTAGTTCATAAGATATAAGAAGCAACCAAACAAATTTACAAGAATACACCGGTGGGATGATACTGCTTCCATCATATGTTAACCAGGGATTCTACTTGATGAGTGTAAAAAATATGTCCAGTACAATTGTCAATAAAGAAACAGTTAAGAAGTTAAAGAAGTTAAGTTAAGAAAAAAAGTTATTTGTGTCAAATATTTGGAGCCATCTAGACTCTTGAGAAAAGGATATAAATGGTTTGTTTCACTGTCGCACAAACATTGTGTGAACAATACTATAATGCCTTTTTACTTTCATTTCAATGAATTTAGTCACAATTTAATGCTAACATGCCATTCAAAGTTTAATTTCTAAGAGAGATTTGGCAACGTCATTTTAACATTAAACTTGACTAAATTCAAAGAGGTGATATCAGGACTGATAAATTCAACGCCACAGCCAGGATTTGAGCCATAGACCTTCTGCTTATCAAGCAGCTGCTTTAACCACTAAGCTACCATGGACAACTTGCCAGGTCTAAAGGTTACTTAAACCCGGGACATAGAGTATTTACAATTTGTAAGTCGCCCTGGGGGTATTTATTTCACATGTGAGATTCCCTTGTGGTCTACCAGGAAAGTACGAGTTGGTTGGGGAATTTAATGTCATACTGGCAAGTTGGACATGGTAGCTTAGTCGTTAAAGCAGCCGCCTGATAAGTGGAAGATCCATGGTTCAAATCCCAGCTGTGGCATTGGATTTTTCAGTTCTGATTCCACCTCTTAAACATTGCCTGCTCTCAGCTTGTGTGTTTAAAAACACCGACATTAAGTTTGTTGGCATAAATTAAATAATAATTGACTGAATTCATTCGAATTAAGGTAGAAATGCATTATACGAGGGTGAATCAAAAAGTAAGTTATATTTGCTCGCCACAAGAGCACTCTGTGTGTCGTGATGGTGGCCAATGTGTAGCAAGCTACAGTAACTGCTGACATCCGATAGGTAGGGTGGGGTGATATCCCGTCGTGTTGTGTGAGCAGAGTAGGTCTGGCTTAATGGCATTCCAACTGGATATTCACTCCAAATTGGAGCTGCGTGCAACAATCACATTTCTGTGGGCTAAATAACTCAGTTACATGGACATTCATTATGAAATTACTGTTCTTTATTGTGGGCATGCAATTTTTCACTGCAACACCTCACATGGACCACCAAACGTCGGAACTGCTGCAGCGATTCAAGTGGGAGGTAAGACAACATCCCCCATACAGCTCAGACTTAGCGCCATGCAATTACTAAGGTGAAAAAGGATCTTGGTGGATGATGAGGAGGTGAAAGCAGCTGTATCCAGCAGGTGATTACACAGCACTGGAGGTGATCTCTACACATCTGGAATAGAAAAGTTGTTTGCCCAATCCGATAAATGTTTACAGTCTCTTGGGGACTATGTGGAAAAGTGAACTTACATTGTATGTTGCCATAGCTGTGTTGTCTATGTGTATGTGGTTTAATAAATGGCCATAACTTGAAAGTGCAAGTTACTTTTTGATTTGCCCTCGTAGCATTGTTCGCACAATGTTTGTGTGACAGTGAAATAATAAACCATTTATACCCATTTGTCAAGAAGCTAGAAGGCTCCAAATATTTGATACATATTATTTTGCTTCCAACAAAATAGTTCTTTGCAGACAATAATTGTATTGGACATATTTATTAGTCATCATGTAGAATTCCTGGTTAACTTATGGCCAAAGCAGTACCTTCCACATGGCAAAAGAGAGAGACCTAATATTTCAAGGACAATTTTAAAATAATTAAAATAAATATTTCTAATATAATTTTAAATAGCTTATAGACAGAAAATATGCATCCATAACAGTATAATAATTATAACTGTATAACTTCCTTTTCCTCAGAATAAGCTGGGAACCACTGATCTAAATATACAAGAAATAGCAACAATTCCGCACTGAAATTTAATTAGTATTTAATAAGCTGAAAGAATGCTTATAACATGTTTAACACAAGAATTACTTGTCAAACAGTTATGTTCTACATAAATATTTCATTTTATAATCACACGTGAAAACATATTTTTAAAAGAGGTTTATGCACTGAGTTAGTTTCTCAATTTAACACAAAATGCCAAGTTTTTGTAGTTTTCTATGGCTTAATATTTGTTATTTCAAGTCTTGTTTATAAAACAAAATTATACAACATTAATCACAATCAATTGGATACAAATGTTTACTTAAGGCATGGTAAACTAAAGTGTATGCAATATTGCTTATAACTTTAAAACATTATATGCTTTATGATTTGTTAGACGTATAGTATTCAGAGAGGAATGTGGTGGAGTGGGGGTACGCATAAGCATTGACAAATGCCCAGACTCTAGCGGAAGTGTTGTGAAGATGTGCTAGAAAATGATGAAATAGTTTTCAAGAGATGTTTTCTACCAGCATGTAGAGAAATATCAGCATCAAATCATGTAACAATGGTTCAATTACTCAATGAATCTGCATTATTATGGCCAATAGGGTGAAGTTTGATAGTGTTTTTACTCTTACGGATGCTGCTCCATGTTTGAAGAAGGCAACTGAAGGCCTTTCTGTAAGCTATACGTAACTCGTATAGGGCATAGTTTACTCAGAATGTGTGAGCAGTTATGTACGCTGTATCCTTAAGTGGACAAATTGACTTCAAATGGCAAAATAGCGAATTGATTTGTTCAGAGCCAAAAATCCAGATCCTGCACTTCCACCGTTACACGTTTGGGGACGTGGTTGGAAGCAGCAGTGCATTATGCAGACAATTTTGAAAATAGTAAACCGGTTACTGATGAAATAAATAATGATGACACTTCAACTGATATTCTTCAGAACTTAGTGACAGTAAACTAAAAAACGAAATGTCTTACATATCTGCAAACTTGAGCTTTTTTGTTTCACTCAAATAAAAAAAATTAGTAACATCAACCAGCTTGTTAACTGAGACAGATAGTGAAGTGCTTGACACTGGGAAAAAAAGTAATTCACTCAAAGGTCCAAACGTGCAAGCTATTAAACAAAAATTTAAAAGTATTGGAAGGAGAAGTAGACGTTTATGAAATTGAAAATGTGTGTCAGTGACATTCCTTTGATTAAATATGTAAGACTATCTCCATGTGATGTCGAAAGCTCCTTCTCCCATTGTCGTGCATTGTTTTGAGACACCGATATCAGTTTGTGATGGAAAACTTGGAGAAAGTTTTCATGGTTCACTGCAACAGTGAGTTATTTCAGTCCACCACTACCTCAGCATATTTGGTGTGTAAGTTTTTTAGCACATTAAAATCTGTTCCCTAATTATTACATTAATTTATGAACTGTAAAACTAAGATGAAAGAGAAGTATAGAAAGATGTATTAAAAGAGTGAGTGACTAGGTTTTAAGGGCCCATCTAGGGCCCCTTGTTAAAAGATGGCATAAACAAAATATGTAGATTCCAACAGGCAGAAATGTCTAAATCATGAAGGGGGGAGATCTAATGCTAGTAAGAGGATGACTTTATACTCAAATGTACACTGATGGAAAAAATGATTGAGTGCGTTAGGAGAGCAGAATATTTCGAAGTCCCACGTCATGTGGCAAGGTGGTTTACACAAGTAAATATTTCCAACATGCAGCCTGAGTTTTTCACTCTGTTCCATATATTATCATCTGTCAGACACACACATAGACAATTTGCTACACCGTCCACCATTCCTTTCTTTATTACGAGCAAATACAAATACGAGTGGTGATTCAAGACACAACCTATTTGTGTGTCCAACAGACAATAATATAGGGAACAGAGTATCAATAAACTCAGGCTGCTCATTGGAAATATCGACTTGTGTAAACCATGCTCCAACACGACGTGTGACTTGCTCGTACAAATATTCTGCTCTCCTAATGCGCTGAATCATTTTTCCCATGGCTTTACATACTTCATTGAAATTATTTTCCTACTAATAACACTAGCTAAAAATAATTAAATATCCTCCTGTAATAACAGAAGTAGAACACACTACCATAAATCAATACATACTAAAAAGCATCACAGTGAATGTGAGGGATTTAAACTTTCTAATAAATTGCCAAAATGTTAACAAGCATCATCTGGTGCAACATTTAAATGTCAACTGAATAAAATGCCTTGCTCTCAAATGCGATAAGCTGTAAAATGTTATATTGTGCGTAATTTTACACAGCAATGACTAAAGTTCAAAATATTGTTAACTATGTTAATAAATGTAATGAATACTTGTTTTTGTATTAACACAGAAATTCTGGACAGAGTCTACAGAAAATAACTTGAATTGAATTGACTGGATTGTACTTCGCCATATGATTGCAACCTGCCAATATTTCTGCATTATCTGTCACAGGTAATTAATATTTTGATTTAGACATAATAAAAGCTCAAGTATATAAATGATATTACATTGCTAAAATCCCTTGATGTTTTCAAAGAAGCTTATGAGCCATCTTGTGATGAATGTCCCACAAATAGCAGTAGTTAATAATAACAATAATAAATAAACGCCAGCGCAACAGCCCATCAAGGGCCAAGGCTTGCTGCCCAGCCGCTGCATCCGCCACAAAATGCAGCAGTTAACAGTTTAAAAATTTGAAATATAAAGTTATAAGCAATATGCCATGCCTTAATTTTTTTATAATTGTATTTGCTCAGAAGACAAGTTTTATTTAGCAATTTACGTTTAACAGACATGTGATAGACACAGGTTAGTTTTTCAAATTTAGTGGTACAGTAAAACCTTGTTTAACCGGATCTCTGGATTATCCAGATCAGATTCGTAGATTTTTTAAATTTAATGTTCTCAGTAGATAATAAATTTAAATTATAGCAAGTACGTAACTATAAGCATATATGCCAAATGTTCGCTTTTTAGTTTGATTCAATGTACGGTCCATGCATAAACTGTACAATAAATTATGGTAATATGTACTGTACTGTAAAATGTTACCTGTTGAGTTTAAGAAAGACTAAGTAGTGTGTCACAGAGTGCTGACGTGGTATATCTCACCAGGTATAAATAGCATTGACCTTGATCCCTACACCTCCCTCTATCTCCTCAGTTTACAAAAGGCACATGTCTTTGTGTCTGTTTCAACAAGATTGTTATGAAAGTGTTTGGGAGTTTAACTCTGTGTACAAGTTTAAAATGTCATAAAAGTGAAAGAAGGACATGGTTTCAATGTATGAAAAGTTGGATGCTGTTAATTGAATTGATAAATGAGAAACATTGAAGAAAATAGCTGCTGAATTGGGAGTTGCTGACAAACAGCGTACTTGGAGCATCAGCCCGGAACCACTTCAGCTGAGCTTTTGTGACTGTACTTCGTTCAAATGCCAGGCGTCTTTAAAACAGAAGACTGGATCAATTCTTTGTTAAGAAATGTGATTTTTTTTGTGATTATATTTTTGAATGTCTTGTAAACAATATGTTCTGTACATAACTTTTTTGTCATAAACAGCAAGTCTGCTTATTTAAGAATTTTGTTTTACTAATTCCTGTGTGGTTCCCTCATTTCATCCCTGCCTCCTGGGAGTTGGTAGCCACATTATGTGTAGGTCGGAGTGAGCGAGGTGTCCCCTCTGTATCTGTACCTTTTACCCTTTTGTTACCCATATAACCCTGATTACCCGGATTTTCGATTTTGCTGATTGCCTTTGGTCCCAGTTAGTCCGGATAAACGAAGTTTTACTGTACTTGGATTATTACACCAAAACACAAAGTTAGCACATGATGTAAACACAAACGTTCCGTCACAATTCCAGGTGGATGATTGATAGCAATAGTCGCGGATCAAGACTGGCGGTATGTCTGGAAGGATGACCCTGCATTATTTTTATACCATACAGATGTTACCCAATACCCACCGTGGTTCCACATCGCGTGCAGTCGTAACCAGAAACCTGGAAACTTGAGAGAAGCAGCTTATACGGTAACCTGACTTTTCGAGGACTTCCTTTCAAATCTAGGGCGTTATAATAATATTGTTAACTGTTCTGAGACAGACAGACACACATGTTGGAGATGGTCTGTTTGTCTCAGTGAATCAGCACTAAAATAGGAAGCGCGGGTGTCAAGAGTAAACACTACAGTCGACTTTCTGTGCAGCTGCCTACGCTAATCAATCCATTTCCATTAGGACCATATTTGATCTCTTCACATTTCACTGTATGTGTCAAAATACGCATCGATTATCCTGATCAGCTCAAGACACAAGTTTGTAACTAGTACCTACGCTCTATTTTTAATAGCCGCATGAATGCAATCTGATGTGTTGCACTCACATGACTTTCTCTACTCTTGTACTAATCATTCTTACAAACTCTTATCCCTATATCTTCTTCGTGTTACTTGAGATAAACTTTTGCACAAATTATCTTATTGCTTATTTCCTTGTGGCTACAAGGGTAATATGGGAATACAGCAAGCTTTGAGCGATAGTCAAATCTTTTAAAAGCTTTGAGATCCCGTTCTCTTTGCACGCTTAACATATAACAAATAAATAACGATGTTCCATATGACATAAGTGTAAGTTCTCCAAAACACATAAGTAACAAGGAATATCTCCGAAATGATTCACTCTACAAAAATAAATTATTTAGACGTAAATCGTGTGTTTTTAGCAAGATCTACATTCTTTGTACAGCAAGATTTTGTCTATCTCTTACCGTTCACGAGTTATTCAAGTCATCCAGAGTAAATACTACAAGGGCTATAGCCAGAAAGTTCAAGGTATACATTTCATTTGTCATGAAAAATATCTCAAACATATGGCATTTTAATCAAAATCGTTAGAGCCATTTTCAAGAAAATCAAAATTTTCGAAACATTTTCCATGTAAAGGGTAACTTAGGGTGGAGTAATTTTCTTCAAAATCTTCGTTTCCCATCCTTGAAAGACATTAAACTTAAATACCAAATTTGCTTTCAACCGCCTTTTCGTTTTGAGTTATGTTGTCCACAGACTGACAGACACACAAATAAAACTTTTTGAAACGTTTTTTTTTTTTTTTATTCAGGGGACCTCAAAACATATTTCCGGTGACGACACCGAATTTTTGAGTGGAATACAAACATTACTCTGCTTTACTATACCATACGTAGTAAAGAAAGTAAAAATGGCGGGCATGGACGATTTTGGCGGTTATCCTGCATAATAGCGGCCTAGCCTTGAACTTCATCACGAACGAGACTCAAGAAGCAGGTACTGGATAAAATGTGTAAAAGTCTCGTCGGCTTCTTCTTTAAATGCAATTGTATAGCTCTGTAAGACAATTATCTGATATATATACACTACGACATTTCCAAATGTCCTAATTGTAACACATGAGACCGCCCCCCACACCCGAAAACAAATCCCTACGTTCATCTGATAGCAATATTGATTACAAGTGTATAATATGCAATTGTATTTTAAGCTATGGGCATTTGTCCCTTTAGGAGGAACGAAAAACTTAAAGGACACCAGGAACTGACCCTGCTTTTGCCATACTCAAGTAATGGATTTCAGTTTTTACTGCCAAAATTAGTTTGATTTAAATGGGATTTGGGGTGTTCACAGAACAAATGTTTCTACATTTAATAAGTATATAATATTTAAGTTACATTTAAAAGTGGTATAAGTGTGACCATGTTTTCTAACAAACAATTTTGTCTCGTACTTCTTGTGCAGTTTTCTTCACAAGCTTTGACCCTACAGCCTTCAGTGGCAGTTAATGGATAATTCGATATGTGGATCTAAGCAAATATACATATCACTGGAAATTGAGGCTAAAGTGTGGAAAATGGTGGCTTAAGGGTTTCTCCATGCATCTACAAAATTCTAGATATTAATTCCATAATAGTCTACTACATCGATTGCCTTCGGGCCCTCGTGACCAACGTGTCGATGGACCCTTAAATCTTGCACATTAACTCACTTGACTACCCTCAAGCAAATTACTGTTCTAACACAGTAACCTAAGCCCACACAATTACACATGTTTTCAATTTTAAACTGGTACACTAATTGTATACAAGAATGACACGGTTCGCTTCAGCCACAAATCAAACGACCATTTTGTCCACCATGGTATACATTTTAATCTCTCTCGGCTCGGTTCGCGTTACCAACAGTCGCTTCAAATCCACAGAACATAAAACCACCCAACCAAAGATCAAAACAGCCCAACGAGTTTATGTGCAGTACGCGATCTTTATACCTTTATGGCCTTTACAAGTAGAAGTAATTTCGGCTCATTATATTAATATTTTTTCCTGGAAAATATTTACAATCGTCTATCAAACGTCACTTTGTTTAAATGAAAGGTAAACTATGACCTTCTATAATTATGCTTCTTGGATAAAAACGCTACTCATAATATTTCGTCATAAATACTGCAGCTCTTGGCAGAAATAACCCTGGAAACATTCGAAACGCAGGTTATTTATAAAATGTCTTTACTTACTAAATATAGCTGGAGCAGAAAGTGCAGTTTTGGAACAATTCTTGATGACGTAATCAAGTGCACTGATAACAAAGTAAGATGTGATCTGATGTCAGTTTGATGTGGAGCAATAGTCAGTCATGTCACTCAGTCAGACAGCGTCCGGGACGATTATGCCTTGGTGTGGCAAGTGAGATGCTAAAACCGTCACTAGCTATGACCACCGCAGTGGGGGCATTTGGCACCGACTCCGCTTTACATCGTCATGCCCTCATTTTTTTTCTTTGCTGTGTTATTCTAATTCATGCTTCTAAACAACAAAAGCATTATACAGTTGAACCTGCTTTATACCTAACCCAGTTCTATGTATTAAATTTCAGTGAAATACAACTGAGTTTTACGCAATTATAATGAGCATACGCCATACGTTATCTTAAAAGAAACTCGAGGTGTATTTTCCTTATCTCTGTTGACAAAGACCCAACCTGAGCGGGCGACTTCCGGCGCGACAATGTCGTAGTAACAAACGAGAAGTAAACAAACAATTTCGTTATCTGGTGTTTACTGTTGAACAGCGGTTTTGTCTTTCAGTTGTCAGTTGCTTTTAATCAGCCATGGAGAACAGAGAAAGGAAATGGTACACACTAGGTAGATCAGAAAGTAAAATTCACACGAGAGGTGGAACTTAATCCACACAAAACCATAACAGATATTGCCTCAGACTTAGGAATTGTTTATGTATAGTCATCAGTAATAAAATGAGCTGTATGCACTTAATGCAAGAAAAATGAAATAAACAAAATTAAGTGATTTCTTTAAAGCAGGATCAAGTTCAAAATAATGCATTATCAAAACCTCAGTTGCAAATAATTCTGAGCCTCTCCCCCTTGGTATACACATAAATCAGGTTCAACTGTACATATCTTCCTTTCATAGAAGTTTGAAAACAGTGTTGTTGTAATTAATTTAATTTAAAAGGTGAATTAATTAATAACACTGAACAACACTTACAAAATAATTTTCCGGGACGTGTTTCGAAGGTTAACTTTCCTCCATTATCAACCGGACAATAACTGGGTTTCCATGGTGTTTCATGGTGCAGATGGTGATGCTTCTTCTGGTGTTTCTTATGGTAACGGTTCGATGAACTTACTGAAAATGTCTCTCTGAGGAATGTCGAAATTAAATACTCGGTTTCTATTTTTTTAAATGAAGATTTGTTCCCATGTGAACAGTTCTTGTTTTCTGATTATGTGTTTGAGAAGTTACGGTTCTAGCTTTATGTCATGATTTTTTGTCCAAAAGTGAAATGCAACTGCTGATTTGTCTAATTGTTTACTCTTAATGTTTCTTACGTGTTCCTTGGATCTGATTTCTAAATTCCTTTTGGTTTTTCCTAGGTATATTTCATTACAATCACTGTATTCAATTTGGTATATGCCAGATTTTTTGTTAGGTGGAAACCCAGTTATTGTCCGGTTGATAATGGAGGAAAGTTAACCTTCGAAACGCGTCCCGGAAAAATATTTTGTAAGTGTTGTTCAGTGTTATTAATTAATTCACCTTTTAAATTAGATCAACTGTACATATTCTGTTTGTATTTTAATATGAACTTGAACTGAGTTTAATATTCTGGATACTCACACCGGAGCAAATATTTTAAGTTTTATTGCACATAAAAAACATCTTTTCTTATTTTTATATAAATAAATATTTTCGGATATTCCATAAATTTCACAAAACTCGCAAACAGGAAACATCTTTTTGAAATAATTTTCAGATATTTACATAAAATTACGTAAAAGCAGCAGCATTATTTTTAACAGCGTACCATCCACTTCTTTGTCACCTTCAACTGGAAGAAAATATAATCATCCAGCTTTCTCAAGCTGCATGAGCTCGCAAGATAAGAACGGCGAATGTGTTTGATAAAGCATCTGTAATCGCTTCACAGCTCACTTGTCGCTGTCACAAATGAAAGCGGTTGCGCAGAAGACAAACATTCAACGACAGTCACGTGATTTCTAGCCAATCAGGCGTAGTCTATCAGAGCGGTGTGAGAGTACTCGCCCACAGTTTTACTGTGAAACTAAATGCAATAAGTCCACTCAATTGTGTGACAGTACCTTCGTTAAGAATCCCGACGAGAGCAGAAGCAAAAACAAAAGAAAAAAAGAGTTGCGTTATTCGCAGTCAAGCCACCACAGAAAGTGCGTATGTGCACAAATGCTACCTGCGAAAGATGGGAAACAGTTGCAACGCACTCCCTCTATTACTCCTACCTGCGCGTTATGTCATTTACCACCATGCTGTTACAAGGGATTAAACATGCCCGGAGTGGAAAGTAGTGCAAGTTACCGTGCGCAAAATGCTGCATTGTCAGCCATTTGGTAAATCTATCACGGCAGACCAGCGTTCACAAGTAACAGTCATAAAAATATTCCAAATTCAACGACAATTCTTTGCGACTCGTCAATCTTTCGGGATGGAAAATTTGAGGAACCATGTGATCGTAATACTGTAACTCTATAGTATTTGGCGATCCCTTCCACGAATGCCACGTACATTAATATTACCTCAACCATTCAGATCTTTAAAAAAGAATATTTTGTTTTGGAACATATTTTTAATATTTTCAGTGCATAAAGAATAAATATTTCCCAAGTTTCTAGCACCAAACCGAGCGGGATGGCTCAGGCGGTAACGTATGTGGCCCGCATTCAGAAGGTCGCCGGTTCGATCCCCGTGGCCGCGCACTCTGATATGGGCTTTTCCGTGGTGTTCCCATTTCACTTAGGCGAATGCTGGAGTGCATTATTTCATCCCACGGTTTCCTATCCATCATTTCCCTCCATTCCCTTTCCTTATCATGTTTCAGGTGGTGCAATTCCCGGCGTGTAGTGCCGGGCAGATGGCGTGGATGCTGTTCCCGGCGCTGGGAGGGGGGGGGGGGCACCCTTGGTGCGATACCGAACCGGACTCGCGGTGCTGGATCTGGCGCCGGGATGAACACATCTCAGCACTTGTTAGGGACTTCCACGCGTCTCTGGTGGGCCTGTCTAGCTGCGAGTCTGATAGCACCCCTTCGGTTCCCTCATTCATCCCTACCTCCTGGGGGGTGGTAGCCACAATAGACCTGTGTAGGTCGACGTGAGCGAGGCGTCCCCCTCTGTACCTGTACCCTTTACCCTTTTCTAGCACCAAAAAAACGAGCCCTAGTAATTCTGGTAAAATATCGCCTATAAGGGAGCGTTTACACACTATCAAAAAAATCTGATGTGTTGCACTCACATGACTTTCTCTACTCTTGTACTAACCATTCCTAGAAACTCTTATTACTATATCTTCTTCGTGTTAATTGAGATAAACATTTGTACAAATTATCTTATTGTTTATTTCCTTGTAGGTACAAGGGGAACATGAGAGTGCTTTCAGCGATAGTCTTTTCTTTCTTTCCCTGATTAACCTCCCCTTATGTAGGAACTTACAAGCCAGTACCCAGGGCCAGACGCCTGTCGGGGAGCAGAGGAACCTCTGGACCGGACAGAGTGAAGACCTGGAAGCAGGTGGTCAGCCAAGCACCAGGTATGATAGTGAGGAAGAGGATGATATGAAATGGATGATTGGAAGGGTGATAATGGAGCAATTGGTGGAATGAGTGGCGGGGGAAACCGCCTAAAACCCGCCCAGACGCCGCTTCGTCCACCACGAATACAACATGCGGCTCCCGCCTAGTTGGTATCGCCGCCATTATAGTTCCTGATGAGGAATAATCCCCCCCTCCTGCCGGGAATAGAACCCGGGACCCCTTGCACAGCAGGCAGGTTCTCTACGAGGACAGCCAGCGATAGTCAAATCCTTTAAAGCTTTTCAAATTCCGTTCCCTTTGCACGGTTAACATGTAAAAATGAATAACGATGTTCCACTTGACAGAAGTATAAGTTCTCCAAAACTCACACAAATAACAAGGAAATGGTTCACTCTAAAAAAAAAAATATTTGTGTGTTTTAGCAAGATCAACATTTTTTGTAGAGAAAGATTTTGTCCATCTCTCATGGTTTACCAGTTATACAAAAGTCATCCAGACATTTTTCCAGGAGGGGGGGGGCACATGTTTGAAATTTGCAATCAGATAATATTAATTCATTATTTTATTGTCAAAATTTATGGTTGTTGCATATAACCATATTAATTTGTGCTAAATAAAAATTGATATTTTAAAATAGTAGTTTAATAGTCAGTAATTGATTGCACATTAAGTTGACCAACTTCCAGGGGGGGCCCGCGGCCCCCCTTGCCCTCCCCCCACCCTTCGCGACGCCCATGCATCCAGAGTAAATAGGACTTCATGGGCTATAGCCAGAAAATTCAAAATATGCATTTCGTTTGCTATAAAAATATCTTAAACATTCTAATCAAAATCATTACAGCCATTTTCAAGAAAATTAAAATTTTTGAAAAATTTTCCATGTTACGGGTAGTTTAGAGTGGGGGAATTTTCTTCAAACTCTGCGTGTCGCATTCTTGAAAGTTATTAAACTTAAACGAATTTTCGTTTTTGAGTTATGGTGTCCACATACTGGCAGACACACGGGACCTTTTTCTAAAACTGATTCAGGGGGCCTCAAAATATATTTCCGGTGAAATCTTGACATCAACTTTTTGGGTAGAATACAAACTTCCTCAATTTGCTATACGTGGTAGAGAAAATAATTAGTGGCGAGTGTTATACATTCACCCAGCAGGATACAATTTTAAGTTCCATTTTAATGAATAAAATAAGAATTTAGATAACTCTCATAACTTCGCTATATGTAACTATATGTAACTTCTGCTATAATAGTAATTATATGTATATTCACATGTTACTCACGTTTCATTTTCAAGCCATCTTGCAGCAGCACATAAGGTCAATTTGAAGTCGAATTATAAATGTACAAGAAATGTGCTGAGAGTCACTATAATATCCGTCGAATTTAAGCTTTCCTTTCGTTTGATTGATTAATTTTCTGATGGCAACACAAGGTTAAATATATATGATCTGTAGAGAAAAAATACGAAAGGATTTTTTGCCAAAACTTCCAATTCAGGATCCAGTCCAAACAAACTATGGTAACCAAGGATCCTGTTTCTAGCAACTATCAATTTTTCGCAACAATACTAGTTCGTCTGTTACTGAAAATAAAATGCAATACTGAATAATTTCAAAATAAGAAATTATCAGAGTCGGAAGTATATTTTTACATATATAAAATTATGCTGAGATAAATTCAGGATTAAGGATAGCTTAATTGCAATTTTGGTCTCATTTCTGTAATTACGAGGATAAAAAGCATCGGTTTAGTTCAAAGAGAAATAAAATTAAGGATAATCTATGCAGAGCCTCCTAAAATGAACTGTTTTAGGTTTTCCCCAAAGATTATAACTACAAATATCACATCAAAATGAAATTAAGTTTTATTTATGGGCGCTTTGCACCGAGCGGTAATGTCTGTGGCCCGCATTTGGGAGGTCGCGGGTTCGATCCCCATGGCCGCGCACTCTGACAGATGCAATCATATCTTCTCATACATCGGCAGACGCGACATCACTGCATTACTTACTGTACGCCAAGCTGTTGTAGTAGACAAGATAGCAAGCGATCACAGCACTCGACAACCAAGGGCAATGCACCGTGATCCGTTGGTGGAAGATAAGCCAATGATGTGGCAATTTGACAACCATTCCGAAACACCTTGAGCAGTTGCCCATCATTGTAAGGTCTGCAGGGGTCAAAATTCTGTCACACTGTAACACCAACCTGGGACGCGATTTTATATATATATATATATATATATATATATATATATATATATATATATATATATATATTAAAGAAACTGATTTTGCAATTTATATTATTATATTTTTAATTATTTATTTGTTTATTTATTTACCTGATTCCCCTCCTCTCATGTAACTTACAAGCCAGTGCCTAGGGAGACCCTGTCAGGGAGCACAGGGACCTATGTACCGGACAGAGTGAAGACTTGGAAGCGGGCGGTTAGTCAAGCACGAGGTATGATAGTGAGGAAGAGGATGATATAAAATACAGGCGAAATCGATGAATGGAAAGCTGATTATGGAGCAATTGGTGAAATGAGTGGTGGGGGAAACCGGAGAATCCGGAGAAAACCCGCCCAACCACCGCTTCGTCCACCACGAATACAAGTAGGTCTCTGGGATCGAACCCGGGCCGCCTAGGTGGTAGGCGAGCGGCCTAACCACTCGGTCACGGCGCCATCATCATCATCATTGTTATCATCATGTCGGTCTGGGTGGCTCAGTTGGTTAGACGCTGGCCTACTGTTCCCAAGGTCGCGGGTTCAAATCCGGCACAGGCCGATGGTTTTTAAGTGTGCTTAAAAACGACAGCTCCATGTCAGTAGATTTACTGGCATGTAAAAGAACTACTGCGGGACAAAATTCCGGCACACCGGAGACGCTGATGTGATCCTGGCAATTGACAGCGTCGTTAAACAACAAAATATTTTTTTTAAATTTTTTATTATCATCATTAAATAATAATAATAATAATAATAATAATAATAATAATAATAATAATAATAATAGTAGTAGTAGTAGTAGTAGTAGTAGTTGTTGTTGCTATTATTATTATTATTATTATTATTATTATTATTATTATTATTATTATTATTATTATTATTATTATTATTATTATTATTATTATTATTATTATTATTATTATTATTATTATTATTATTATTATTATTATTATTATTATTATTATTATTATTATTATTATTATTATTATTATTATTATTATTATTATTATTATTATTATTATTATTATTATTATCAAAACCCCAACAGTAACTACATAACCCAGAAGTCTTTTCAATACATTCAAAGTACGTTTTAGATAGCATTTGAGCACTTCCGAAGACGGTAAGAAACCCAGATTACATTTTTGACCACCATTCGTTTCTTACAAAAACATGTTGCAATGTCAATAAACGACGACATTTTCCTGTATCAGCGCATGCGCGTAGTTGACTGCCAACCCAAGCGCAGAATCCACTAGAATGGCTATGTTTTCTACTGGTGCTGCTTTAACACGTTGCCACTGATTTGGGGCCCTAAGCCTAAAAATGTTTTTAATTATAAGAAGCGGAGTGAAGCAGTAGTTATACCTCTGTAAAACTCGATTCCAATGATCCCTGATTTATAAAATATCATTTTTTTTAAACCACGGCTCTTCTAGTGTTCACTTCTTCTATCACACCTGTAATTCATGGCTTTTTAGTCGCATTTCTCACTCATTTACTAATTATTTCATTCAAAACACTTGTTTCCCATTACGCGGATCACGGCTGTTACATGGTAGATTGGCAGCATCCCACTGCACATCGACTGGCACGGAGCACCACCTACATTGACAAAGCGGAACCAATTACGACTGTCAGACTCCTATTTTAAGCCAGGTGTACCAGCGTGTGACCACTGGCGCAGCGCGAAGAGCACCTTCGGATGTTTTTCTCTGAAGAGTACACACACATTGAAATCGATTTGAGCCCAATCCCATTCCAAATACGATCCGCCAACCAAAGTTGGTGCTTAAATTTAATATCTTTCAAGGATGCGACACGAAGATTTTGAAGAAAATTCCTCTAACCTTTACACGGAAAACGTTTCGAAAATTATGATTTTCTCAAAAATGGCTCTAACAATTTCCGATTAAAATGCCATATGTTTAAGGGAACATATGACTGAGTTTTGACGATTTTTTGTAAAAAATTCAATTTTTTTTATTTTAGCGTTAAAAAATATTACAATCTTTCCTCTATCATATGCATCCATTATTTTTTCAGTTCCGCCATTTTTAAAGCTAACAGAAGCCATCCTTTAACTTCATGTGCATGGTATTTAAATGTCCATATATGCCCATTTTTATGATATAACTGTTACTGTTACTGTGCCATTTCACTCCTATTTTGACCTTGCTAATGATTGGCTACTGCCATTTGTAATGTAATTGAAAATATCATCTGAAGAAAGAAACAAGAGGTCTGAGGGGGAGACACATGGTCCAGGGCAATTCTGTGGTCAGTTTATTTTCTTTTGCCTTTTTCTCAGTTTGTAATTTATTAGCATTTTCCTCTATACAAAATATTCCTTGCGGAGCATTTCTTATCAGAATGGCTTGAAACTTGCACAGTATGTAGTAATATGTGCTATAAATAAAAATTGTATTGGGTTTTGATATCAGATGGATTTTAGTGTGTTTTTTATCCTTCAGAACAGGCTGTTACTCCATATTTTTTAAAAAAGTATGAAGTATAAATATTTACATTTTTCTGTAAGCCAAACAAATAACCAGATATAAAAACCCAATACAATTCTAATTTATCCTTGTTTAAAGTGTATCTCTACAAAATTTTAGAATGACTGGATGAAAACTTTGTCGCAAGGGACTTTTTAAGTGCGACTATTAATTTATTTAAATAATTTGCAATATTTCTTGAACCAAGCAACATACGGAGTTGAGACTTTGCACAGCATAATATGGTTACAATATAAATGTGCACACAAAATTTCATCAAAATTGATTACAAGATACCTATAGAAGTTGGAAAATTCAGTCATATGTACCCTTAAGTTATTTTTAAGGCAAATAGAATGTACATTTTGAATTTTCTAGTTACACCCCATTACAAAAGTAGAGAAAGCCATGTGAGTACAACACATCAGATTTTTATTTTTTGAAACATGGATCTTGCGCATGTTTACCCAAAGTTTTTCATTTACACATGCTGCCATACTATTTTAGTTTCATCATAGCACTTATGAAGGTGGATTTTTTTTGGGGGGGAGGGGGGTGGCGGAGGGCGGGGGGGACTTTCATTAATAGCGACCTTGTATTCAAAATGCTCCTTGTTACAGGTTTCTAATACAAATTATTAGGATCCGTATTTCTTGCTGCTCACACAGAGATTTTCAGTTGCAGCAAATGTAATCGACTCTGACCTCCAGCGTCAGATAGTCAGATTCTAACAATGTCAGGTTTAACATTAATGTTTTACGAGCAATAAAATTCGCTCCACTTGGCATCATGTCCACAAAAAGCTAATACTTTCTTTCTTAGTCACTGCAATTAAAGGTAGCTGCAAATGGTTTGCTTGGGGCTTTTAGTGTCCTGAAAGATAAGTTATCAGCACGTTTCAATATGCCACCATCCATCCCTGTAACCGCCTAGGTTACATCTGCAGAGCAAGCACTCGCTCGATTCAACGCATTAACAATCGAATAACGATCGATATTTTGAGACACGTGTTGGCGATTTCAATTTCAAATAAAACACAAGTATTGCAATCTACTCAAAATCGCCGCAAATGCACGCTTATACACCCTGTATGAGTAAATAAATAAATTTAAAAAATCTGATGCGTTGCACTCACATGACTTTCTCTACTCTTGTACTAACCATTCTTACAAACTCTTATTACTATATCTTATTCGTGTTAGTTGAGATAAACATTTGTACAACTTTGCTTATTTCCTTGTAGGTGCAAGGGGAATGTTAGAATACAGTAGGCTTTGTGCGATAGTCAAATGTTTTAAAGCTTTGAGATTAAGTTGTCTTTGCACACTTAACATATAAAAAATGAACAACGATGATTCATTTCACGAAAGTTCTAAGTTTTCCGAAACTCACACACATAACAAGGAATATCTCCGAAATGGTTCACCCTACAAAAAAAATGCATTTGGGCATAAATTGTGTATTTTATCAAGATCTACATTTTTTGATTAGTATGATTTGGTCTATCTCTAACGGTTTACAAGTTATGCAAAAGTCATCCAGAGTAAATACGACTACGGAGGCTATAGCCAGAAAATTCAAGATAAACGTTTCATTTGTCATAAAAATATTTTAAACATATGACATTTTAATCAAAATCGTTAGTGCCATTTTCAAGAAAATAAAAATTTTCCAAAAATTTTCCATGTAAAGGGTAGCTTAGCGTGGGGCTATTTTCTTCAAAATCTTCGTGTCGCATCCTTTAAAGACATTAAACTTAAATACCAACTTTGGTTTTTAGCCTATTTTTCGTTTTTGAGTTATGCTGTCCACAGACACACACACACACACATAGACACATAGACCTTTTTCTAAAAATGCTTTTTTGGATTCAAGTCTCAAAACATATATTTCCGGTGAAATCTCGACATCGAATTTTTGGGTGGAATACAATACTTCCCCTACTTACCAGTAGAGAAAGTAAAAATGAAAAGTCGGTTAAAAACCAAAGTTGGTATTTAAGTTTACTGTCTTTCAAGGATGAGACACGAATACTGAAGATTTATCCACTCCAGATTTGCTTTTACATGGAAAATTTTGATTTTCTCAAAAATGGCTCTAAGAATTTTGATTAAAATGGGATATGTTTTAAGATATTTTTATGGCAAATGAAATGTATATTTTGAATTTTCTGGCTATAGCCTGTGCAGTCCTATTGACTCTGGATGACTTTTGCATAACTGGTAAACCGTTAGAGATAGACCAAATCTTACTATACAAAAAATATGGATCTCGTTAAAACACACAATTTATGCCTAAATGATTTTTTTTTTTTTGTGAAACATTTTGGAGATATTCCTTGTAATGTGTCAGTTTCGGAAAACTTCAAATTTTCGTCAAATGCAACATCGTTATTCATTTTTCATATCTTAGCCGTGCAAAGAGAATGGAATCTCAAAGCTTTAAAACATTTGACTATCACTCAAAACTGCATTCCCATATTCCCCTTGTACCTACATGAAAATTTCTGCAAATGTTTATTTTGGCTAACACGAAGAAGATATAGTAATAAGAGTTTGTAAGAATGGTTAGTACAAGAGTAGAGAAAATCATGTGAGTGTAACACATCAGATCCTTTTAGATCGTTTTATTGATATTTTAAATTAATTTTATTGATCATTTTAGATATTTTTGGTCGTCAAAATCCGGGCCCTGATAAATAAATAAATAAATAAATAAATAAATAAATAAATAAATAAATAAATAAATAAATAAATAAATAAATAAATAAATAAATAAATAAATAAATAAATAAATAAATAAATAAATAAATAAATAAATAAATAAATAAATAAATAAATAAATAAATAAATAAATAAATAAATAAATAAATAAATAAATAAATAAATAAATAAATAAATAAATAAATAAATAAATAAATAAATAAAGGAAATAAATAAATAAATTCCGTTTTTGCATACGTAAGAACATAACTCAAAAACGAAAACTCTGACAAATGCTAAACTTGGTTAGTATTGTAGGCATGTTCCAAAAGGTGACACGCGGATTTTCAAGAAAATGTTACCACCCCTAACTACCCTTTACGCAGAAAACTTTTCGAAATTTGATTTTCTTATAATTTGCTAATAAGAATGTTGTACGATTGTATACAACGGGTAAACCTTATATTCATCCTAATTGTTGGAGCCGTTTCCGTTAAGAGACTTTTTATATCCTGGCTTGTTTATTGAAATTGGCCCATTGACAGAGAAATTATGGCCAAAATAAGGTCTCGACTAATTGTGACTGTTACGCGTAGAGTAAGGTAGCTAAGTCAACCTTCTTTCGGTTTTCTGAAAGCACTTGATGAGACCTTTAATATCCTGGCTTGTTTGTTGAAATTGACCCATTAACAGAGAAATTGTGGCCAACTGCTCGTTTAAATATTGTATATCTAAGATATGATTAAATCCAGTGTTGCCAGGGTTGGAAGTGTCGGCGAAGGGCAAATGTGGCACAGTTGTGAGGTGGAATTCACGCTCTGTAACTGCTGCGTTGGGCTCCCTGGGTTCCTGTTGGGTGGAGCTGGATTGCCGCTCTTGCCCCCATTCTCATGTCCCCGCGGGGGGTGGCGGTGTCAAAACCCGTGGTGGCTGCACCAGGAAGTCTGGCGCCCGCCGAGATGAAGAATCAGCTCGTGCCCTTTGCCCGGGTTCCGCCACATCCATCCCCCCCCCCCCCCCCCCGTATGCACTACACACTATAAATCTGAATTTGAAATATTAATATTTGATTTAAATTTAATGCAATATTTTATTTTATTAAATAAACTTAAATGTTTTAAAGCTTTAGTAGATTGAGAAATTTGAAGGATTTGTTGTTTATTTTGGAGGTCTGAAGATAATTTGTATTTTGTTTTAAAGCTTTAGTAGATTGAGAAATTTGAAGGATTTGTTGTTTATTTTGGAGGTCTGAAGATAATTTGTATTTTTGAGTTATTTAATTGAGGTTCTGAAGATTTTGAATTTTGCAATGTTTGTGTTATATGTTTATGTGTATTCTTTCAAATATGTGTAATTTGTTTACGTTTAATAGTTATTTTGATTATTGTATTTTATATAATTATGCATGAGTGTAATTGAGCTGTAGTGTGGATTAAAGGAAGTTAGGAGTGAGTTGGTGCTGGGTACCAGTACCAAGATGGCCGCCGGATTCCGGCGGTCATATTTTGTTTTGTTAGATTTAGTAGTAACTGGTTACCAGTTATTTATTTTATTACTGGATACCAGTAATATTTTATTTAAAATTTTTGTTTTTTATAAATTTTGATTTTGAAAGATAGAGTTCTTATAAGTTATTTTATAACTTATAAGAGCTTGTGTTTAAAGAGGTGAGTTTTTAAAATTTTTATAGATTTTTTATTAAATTTATAAAAGTTTTGAATATGTATGATTAGGGATGAGATGGAATGTTTTTTTTTTTTTTTTAAATTTATTTTGGTAATTTGTTGTTTTTTTTCCTCTTAATTTTAGTTATAAGAGGTGTGGTTTTAGGATGTTAAAATTTTGTGTTTTAAATTATTTTATTTTTATTTTATTTTATTAATCTGTAAATTTTGTAAAGTGTATATTTGTTTTATATTTGTAATAAAATAATAAAGATCTGAATATTGACCCCGGTTTAAGAAATTAAGTGCCGGGGTCCAGTATGCAGATTTTGATTTTTATTTTATATTATGTACTACACAGCAAATCTAGATCTCTTTAAAATATGCAATTTATTTCAGGTAACTTTCTGCAGCATCAGCAATTTCCGTTAGTTATGGTTTGAACATTTAAATTCTTTGCTGTCGATATTCAGATGTTTCTCGCGATCAAAGGGTATGGGAAATCTAACTGTAGGACTAGGTTTGTAAGGTTTTCTCTATACTCCTTGTACCTACAAGTAACCTATTTACAAAGATTTACTTCCATTAAGATCAAGCAGACACAAAGAATGTGTACAAGTTATATACAAATAAGGGCCCGTGGCGCAGTTGGTAGAGCACCTGCCTGCTGTGCTAGGGGTCCCGGGTTCGATTCCCGGCAGGGGGGTAAGAATTTTTCTGAGTCTGGAAGTGTGAATGTGTATGTGAATTCACCGTATAAAAACCCCCCAAAAAAACACCATTTGCCAATAGGCAAGGCCGCCGATATGACCTCTGCAGTTAAAGGTGGTATATAAATGGAACAACTTAAAAAAAAAAACTTGTAATGTAAAATGTTTCTTTACGAAATCCTAAAATTAAAACGGATTATTATGACGGCACAAATCGTGCGAAATTATCCTATTTCCGGCACATGAATGACGTAATTACCATGGCAACAAGACAGCAATGCACCACAACATAATATTCTCCAATGTGGCTGTAAGAAAACCTGAAATCGTCACTCGCAAGTGCAGCAACATCAAACACAACAACCTCATTGATTTTTCTGGAATTAAATAACTCTCAGCACTTTTGGCTTCGTTCAAAATGTAAATAAAATCTATATTTTCAATAGTTTTATCATTACCTTCCATTTTCCTCTAAAATTGTTGAAACAAATGAAACAAATGTATTAATTATTCATGCTCGACCATACTCAAATGTATTAATTATAAGTCTGATAGCGATCCTTTAACGGACCTCCTTAAGTTCAAACTTTCATTAAAGCTTTGGTCTTCATCCAATCAGACAGTTCAATTTTCATTAAAGGACAGGTGTTCCATCAATCAGAGAATTCCCATGCAGCAATGGCAAAGCGCAATATCGATTAATTCTCGAAACGCAACTAGCGCGAGTTTTAAATGTCGGCGGGCGGTCGGGTGGTCGGACACTACTGACAGTGAGATGCAACTTACTCCACCTGCCCGCCTAAGTAAGATGCAACTTTAACCTCAATACAGCACATCAACTTCCAACAATGTTGCACTAAGCACAGTACCTAAGCAAATTAATTTCACTAATTGTACAATAAATAACTTATAATACATTAAATAAAGTTTCGTCTGAAAACCAATATATTCAATTTGCCTCCTTCTATTTTTCAATGTTACGTAACATCCCAAGGTTATCATGCAGCTGTGACGTGCTGGAAACGAATCGATCGTTTAGCGCCTGCGCACAACTCCAAATATCAGTTGTAGGTCATTGTCCCTGGTGAGTGTAGGTACAACATATTACAATATTTCAACTATAAAATTACGTATATGGTCGAGCATAAACGAAACTTAACTGTAATGGTAAGATACTCGCTTCGCTTGTTTCCTATTATATACTCGCATCTTCATTACTACCATTATAGTCTCGCTGCATAATATACTATTAGGTACTCTAATGCTAAAATTGCATAAAACGTTGTATCACGTGTATAATCTTTTCATTGTGACACTAGTCACAATACAAAATGATTATCCCGTGTTCTATTGGAAAATCTTCTTCCAGACGTTTCGTTCGAAGCTGCGTCTAACATCTTCAGTGGTGTGACCGTAGCACTCTGCTAGTCTCGGCGACGATTGATACGGAGCCTTTTGGTTTCACAGGTTTCATTACGGTCACACCACTGAGGATGTTAGTCGCAGCTTCGAACGAAACGTCTGGAAGGAGATTTTCCAATAGACCACGGCCCACAAGCCTGGATAATCATTTTGTATTTCAATTTGGTCAGATTACACCAGTTACAATTAATATTTTATCTCAGAACAAAAAACGTGTTTTTGAAAATTAAACTTTAATCTTTTATTTCTACCCGAACCATTACATGTTTACTAAATCCCATACACAATTCCATAGAATGGGCATTTGGACAAATTGCAAACTGTGAAAAACTCAAGTATGTTTGATTTTAAACAAGCTATTCGATTTCTGAGTAATGTGTGAGTATGATTAATTAAGTTTAGATAATTGTCATGACATAATATCTACTGCAGCTGAATGCAGGTTGTAGGAATGTTGTCAACAGCTGAAAAACGACGAATGTTAAGAGAGATGTCGATTATTTTTTGTTTAGTCAAGCGATGAAGGATGGGAGCGCCGTAGGGAACAGATGGTAGAGAGGGGGATTCCCCCACAAATTGGATTAGTCACAACACGCTTATGATAACGTGTCTTGACATGCACACATACATATCAACAAATTGCTCTATAGCGTGATTATTCCAGTCCGTGGTATAGAACCCACATCTGCCACCAAAACATGCGGCGGCTACTGCAGAGAGAAAGCAATTCTACTGTACATGTAGTTATCAAACTAAAAAATCTGTTTCTATTGCATGCAAGTTAACGATACCCATCTGTGAAATTAATTATTAGATATTATAATTAACTAGTACTTAAAGTAGAGCAAATATTGCACTCCAATACTCAATTTCACCAAAAAAAGTGTTTTAAGATTCCCTGAATCCAGAAGGAAAAACAAAATCATTTTTAGGAAAAGCTGCGTGTGTGTGTGTGTGTGTGTGGGGGGGGGGGGGGGGGGATACAGATTTAAGTTAAGCATCTTTAAGGATGCGACACGATTCAAACAAATCTGATGTGTTGCACTCACATGACTTTCTCTACTCTAGAACTAACCATTCTTACAAACTCTTATTCCTATATCTTCTTTCTTGTTAGTTGAGATAAATATTTGTACAAATTATCTTATTGCTTATTTCCTTGTAGGTGCAAGGGGAATGTTAGAATATAGTAGGCTTTGTGCGATAGTCAAATGTTTGAGATTCTGTTGTCTTTGCACACTTAACATATAAAAAAAATGAACAACGATGATCCATTTCACGAAAGTTCTAAGTTTTCCGAACTCACACACATAACAAGGAATATCTCTGAAATGGTTCACCCTACAAGAAAATTTATCGAGACATAAATTGTGTATTTTAGCAAGATCTACATTTTTTGTATAGTATGATTTGGTCTATCTCTAACGGTTTACCAGTTATGCAAAAGTCGTCCGGAGTAAATACCACTACAGGGGCTATAGCCAGAAAATTCAACATATACATTTCATTTGCCATCAAAATATCTCAAACATATGACATTTTATTAAAAATCGTTAGAGCCATTTTCAAGAAAATCAAAATTTTTGAAAAATTTTCCCTGTAAAGGGTAGTTTAGGGTGGGGCTATTTTCTTCAAAATCTTCGTGTCGCATCCTTGAAAGACATTAAACTTAAATACCAACTTTTCGTTTTTGAGCTATGCTGTCCACAGACTGACAGACTGACACACAGACTGACAGACACAAAGACACACACACGGACCTTTTTCTAAAAATGCTTTTTTTGGATTCAGGGGGCCTCAAAACATATATTTCCGGTGAAATCTCGACATCGAATTTTTGGGTGGAATACAATACTCCCCTACTTACCAGTAGAGAAAGTAAAAATACCAGCCCCAAACTTCCTTACAAGGAAAGTGTTTCCAAAATGTTGAATTTTGATTGGTTTTGATTAAAATACCATGTGCTTAAGATATTTTCATGAAATGCATATCTTGAATTTCCTGGGAAATGCTTCTCAAGCCCTCTTCATTCTGAATGACTTTTATATAACTGGTAAGCAGTAAGAGAGAAACAAAATCTTACTACACAAAACTGCAGACCTCGTTAAAGTATACAATTTTTTTTATGGCGTGGAACTTGCAATTTCTGAGGTATTCTTTGTTATTGGTTGCAGTGTTCATATTCTTAGATTTCTCAAACAGGAATTAGTTACTAATTTTTTATATCCTGCCCATGTAACGAGAATGGAATGTCAGAGCCATCACATAGCGACCAGCTCTTAAAAGATCTATCACTTAAGACTACTGTAGCCTCCTATAGTCATTGTACCTAAAAGGAAATATGTAACGAAACAATTATTTCTAGAAATGTTTATCTCGATTAACGTGAAGAAGATAAAGGAATAAGAGTTTGTAAGAATGGTTAGTACAAGGGTAGAGAAGTCATATGAGAACAACACGAGATTTTGACCCCCTATTTTGTGTAGGTCATATGGGAAAAAAACGACCCTTATCCAGCTAACTGGCCCTAACCAAGATTCGAATTTGGGACCTCTTGAATGTGAGACAAGACACGTTAACCTCACACCATGGGTTATTGTGACATTCAGAAACTTCCATTTTACAGAACTTTGCACATTGAGTCTGTTAGAAGTGGTCATTGTTATGATTTGAATAGCTATATATTTTGAGATAAACAAGCTTTAATAATAGTGATAGCAATTGTTTTCCATTCATAATATTGAATTACTTAGTGTCAATATGTACCAAATCCAAACTAAAACTGTTGTTAACTACTGGTAACTGTGTTAAATAATGTGGCGCCAGTCGCAGGCTCAAGGTCAATTACCTCACACCACTCGGTTGCTAAGCAACGCGCGACCGTGTCGGCTAAGAACAAAGGCCAATTCCAGACACTTCGTGAAGCTTAAAATGCCGGAATTTTATGAAAAGCTTCGAGACATGTGGATTTCCAGAGAAATCACCGGTACCTAATTCTCGGCTACAGAGTGATTCAAAAATACTTCTACAAAGTTTGGGGATGGGTTACGAACACCGAAACAAGAAAAAAGGTTCATGTAAACATGTGTTCCAAAATCCTTCATTTTCGACTTATTAAAGTTCAAGATGTTATTAATGAAAGAATTTTAAAGTGACATTAATCTAATTTTTAACATCAGCATGTTAGGAAATATGACACATAAACTCATGATGCTTAAAATGTCCTCTTGCATTTAAACACGACTGCCTGTTCGTGAAATGAATATTCTGCCCTGGCTGAACACAACAGTTTCACTGTAGCATTTACACAATTTAACATCTATGGGGGACACTTAGTTACAGCCTTCTATGAATGAGCACATAACTAAATGAACTTTTGGGTTGGGTCTGGAAAACTTTTGTACATAAGCTTTCACTAATAAATTAATAACAGGAAAACAAAGCGTTTTGGTACATACGATTATAGGAACTTTTTATGTTGTTTTACTCTAAGAAACCCATCCCCAAGCTTTGTAAAAGTATTTTTTAATCACTCTGTATAATAGAAGTTTGCACGGGTTCGGGCTTGAACATTAAGGGAATACGCCAAGTGTTGTCTTATATCAGGATTACAGAGTTTTGAATTTTAGTGATATATCTTTTAGTTTCCGAATTATGAAATGTTGAATCTGGATTTTACTATCTTATGCCAAATGCTCCACACAATTGCCGTTTCTTAAAATTCTATTATATTTATCTGATTATAATGCCGTAATTATCATATAATTTTGTTTTACTAGCCTTAGTTCAAGAGATAATAATTTTTAAATTCTGTCACTTCAAACTTCTAGCTTTAAGTTAAAAGAAGTTAAAAGTTTTTTTTTTTTTAATTTTTATTTTTATTTAATGTTTTAATAACTCGAAACCGTTCAAAAGAAAAAAAAGTATATGACAGATATACTTGTTTGTATTTTGGGAATCTACATGACAAATTTAAGAATTAGATGGAAACTGCATCGTGTATGACATTTTCAAAAAGTGAATATAGTGAAAACAATCTTCAAAAATCTTGAATTTCAGAATGAAAGACATTGTTATTCTGTAGTTTTAAGGCACATTATACAACTATAGGAATTTGTAACACAAAAACTCAAGACACATTTTGAATTTATGGATTTTAGCAAATATGCAATATCATTAATAATAATAATAATAATAATAATAATAATAATAATAATAATAATAATAATAATAATAATAATAATAATAATAGGGCGGTACACTATAAACTATTCTCGGGCTCGGGGCTAAGAAAGTCGGTCCGTGCAGACCTCTACTATATAAGCGAGTCAGCACGGACAGGGAAGTTAGTGTAGGATCAGTTTAGTGAGCAGAATTATCAGAACGAGCTGACAGAACACTGATAGTTGCAAGGTCACCAGTTGTGAATTGTGGTTCAAGTTTAAGGAAAATAAAGTGACGTAAAAAGGAACTGAAATTGGCATTAGTCACAATACATTCATAAATATCATTAAAGATACTCAAAGATGAAATGTCTCAATATTGGTATTTTTATTTAAAATGTTACCACACCTGCTCTGCCACAACTATAGGTGCGTTTTAAATCACATACAGATATCCTCAATAGTTTTTGAATAACATTTATATTACTTTTACCAATCAGATATCCAACACGATGCATAAATCATAATTTTAACAAAAATATTGCTATCATATTTAAATATTAACTCACAAACTTGATATATAACTTTTATGTCAATCCTCTGGTTGTTTCAAAAACAACTTTAAACCTTTAAATATAACTTTTGTGAAAATGTATCCTCAGTAGTCAAATTATGTCATATTTTGAGCAATTTCAAAGTGTAGCAAAAACAGTTAGCCAGTTTGTTTATGTTACGTATTCAAGTGAAATAAAAGGCTTTGGAAGTTTAAATGGTTCTTGAGTTGAAGCTTTGATGTCTCTGTAATTGAAGCTAAAGGTTCCAAGTATTTGAAAACCAATGTTTAGCAAATTTCAGCTATGGTTAGTTACATCAATAAAAGCTACACAGGTTTGTAGTGTTTAACAATAGCAAAATGTACATTTCTGTATTTATACACTTTTTAGCCTTGTTTCACAGATGGGTACAGTTAATTGTCAGACAAGCAATACAGTGTTGTCCTGTTAGTATTCACACATGGTGCAGAATGAGTAACTTACATTTGGCATCGCTGGTAATCGATTCCTGGGCCTGGAGGAACTAGACCCTCCAGACAAATTAGATAAAGCAGAACAGCTGATCACTGAAGTGAAGGAATGCAATGCTGTAGGGTGTTGCCAAAAGCGATGTGTATTTCTGCTGATTGAGTTATCAAACTCAAACGCTGTTCACCCTTCAATTTGAGTGCCATAAAACCACAGAAAACTTGCACCTACATCGTCCCGAATCGTCTTGTCTAAATTGCTTTTCGATTACGAAAATAAGCTAACATTGTATACAATCTTACGAGCCGTTGTCAGTTGCCTACAGTTTTCATTTGAACATTTACTACGATAAGGGTTACCAGATTATTTTCTGGAAATGAAGAACATTATGGTAAAAATCTCATATGTTCTCGTGTTAGCTGATACAAACATTTGCAGAAACTGTATTATTGTTTATTTCCTTGTAGGTACAAGGTGAATATGGGAATACACTAGGCTTTGTGCGATAGTCAAATGTTTTAAAGCTTTGAGATTCCGTTCTCTTTGCACACGTAACATATAAAAAAAATGAACAACGATGACCCATTTCACGAAAGTTTGTTTTCCGACACTGACACAGATAACAAATATCTCCAAAATGGTTCATTATTTAAAAAAAAAAAAAAAAAAAAAACATTTAGACATAAATTGTGTGTTTTAGCAAGATCTACATTTTTGTATAGTAAGATTTTGTCTATCTCTTACGGTTTACGAGTTATTCAAAAGTCATCAAGATTAAACAGGACTATATGGACTATAGCCAGAAAATTGAAAATATACATTTCATTTGTCTTAAAAATATCTTAAATGTCATTTTAATCAAAATCGTCAGTCATTTTCAAGCAAATCAAAATTTTTGAAAATTTTTCCATGTAAAGGGTAGTTTAGGGTGGGGCTATTTTCTTCAAAACCTTCGTGTCGCATCCTTGAAAGACATTAAACTTAAATACCAACTTTGGTTTTTAACCGACTTTTCGTTTTTGAGTTATGTTGTCGACAGACAGACACACACACGGACCTTTTTCTAAAAATTCTTTTTTTTTTGTTTCAGGGGGCCTCACAACATATATTTCCAGTGAAATCTCGACATCGAATTTTTGGGTAGAACACAGTACTTCCTCCACGTAGTAGAGGATGTAAAAATGTAGGACATTGTCGTTCAATGCAAAAATAATGTAAATCTATAATTTAAATGCTGTTTACATATACCTTCAGGCATATACATTTACATTTCCTTAAAATCTTGAAACATACAGTGTTAAATGTGATCATGAACAGTCAGTTATAGTTTTCTGAAGAAGTAATCTTGGGGAAAATATCTAGCTTGTTTGAAACTATTCAAGAAGTTCTATATAAGTGACGTTTTTATTAGTATTGTGTTGCTTTGCCTCCACAGAATGCCAGCCTTTTGCCTCGGAATGTAAATGCTGCGTTGGCAACCTCTCGTTCAATTGAAGTAACCAATTATTCATTTTTACTTTCGCAGTTGCCCGTTCATTTTGCTTTGCTTGTTTCTGAAAGTATATGACATTAGAGACTTTTCAAAAATTCCCCCGGGACGCTGGATAAATGGTTAAAATGTAGGACATGTCCGGGAATTTCCGGACGTCTGGTAACCATACCTACGTTTCCATGGGGAACTGAAATCGATTTGAGTCCAATCTTATTTTCAATACGATCCGCATTTCCATGGTGAATTCAATCCGGAATGAGATCAATTTGGACACGCAAGGCTCAACACAAATAATTCAAGCTTTAATACTGGTCACTCGGTTTTAGAGTTAGTGAATGTTTTTGAGAAGGATATATTGCGAGAATATAGAAACAATTGAAGTGGCGTTGTTTTGTTTTATTACGCCGCTTTCGCTAAGAAAACAAAAGACCAGCGTGCACCGTATTGTGGCTACAGTGGAGGTTAGCATCTTTGGCGGATTGAAATCGATTTGAATCCGGTAAGTGTTTCCATGCAACACAATTTTGAATTCGATCCCATTTCTAAACGAATCGGGTCCAGTGCTTCACTTTGATTTGAATCCGCGTTTCCATGCGGCATTCAATCCGGAATGACAAATCAATTTCAATTCGCCATGGAAACGTAGTCACTAAGTCAATCTTAGGATCAACTTAAAGTAATAAGACTTAACGCGACGAACCTCAAAATCCAACATGTATTACTATCTGTACCACATGCATAGGGAAGTAGTGTGTGTGTGTGTGTGTGTTTTTGTGTTTGTGTTTGTTTGTTTGTGTGTGTGTGTGTGTGTGTGTGTGTGTGTGTGTGTGTGTGTGTGTGTGTGTGTGTGTGTGTGTGTGTGTGTGTGTGTGTGTGATCAGCATAACTCCAAAATAAAGTCCTTGAAATACCAAATACGTCTTCCAAGCATGCGACACGAAGACACTCAAGAAAATCCCCACTGCTCAAATTATGCTTTCCTAGGAAAAATGTTCGAAATTTTCTTCTAAACCGCTCTAACGATTTTGATTAAAATACCTGTGTTAAGATATTTACATGACAAAATGTATATCTTGAATTTTCTGGGAATAGTCTCTCAAATCCTCTTCATTCTGAATGACTTCTTTTGCATAATTGGTAAAACCGTAATAGATTGACAAAATCTTACTAGACAAAAATGCAGATCTCTTTAAAACACTCAATTTGTCATATAAAAACTAAACTAAAGCCCAGCGCAACAGCCGCTGCGTCCCCCACCTCTGCCCACTTCAGGCGTCATGAGTAGGGTACAGTACTGGAGGGTGGGACGTGGTCAGCGCCCTCCGAGTCCTCCCGGCCAGTTACGCGGCCTTCACGACTTGGGGTCGCTACTTCATCAAGTAGCTCCTCTAGTAGCCCTTCCGGGACCTAACGAGGCTGAGTGCACTCCGTGCCACACCTCCTAGCGGGGAAAAAATCCCCAGCCCGGTACCGGGGATCGAACCTGGGTCCTCCACGCCAGTACTGAAACAATACTCTTTTAAAACGACACGACACAAGCGCATTTGAAAAAAGAAAGGGGGATAGTGTAACCCCTACAAGGTGAGCAATGGCTATGTTGAGTGTAACAAACCTTATGAGACCTGTTTTATCTAACTTGTATTGATTTGTGTGCATATGCACTACTGATTTTCTAATGCTTCTGGGGTTTCTGGTAATCTTACTTGATCTCTACCTGTTTCAAAATAACATACAAATAAGCTGTTAACACATTTTAGTAAAATGCCACATATTTGAGATATTGATGTTACACGTAAAATTTATACCTTGAATTTCGTCTGAACAGTACTCATGTTTACTGAGTTTTAGGAATCCAAGGAATTAACCAAAGCTTATTCCCGGAAAAATATTACATTTCATTAAATATGTCAAATGAAAATGGTTTTAACATTAGCCCAAATATTCTCTGTTAGTTTGAAATAGCAAGTGCTCGTGCCACAGATACCTAGGCTAGCACCACAGACTGCCGTAACAGTCCTCTTGTGGAAGTAGATTGGTTCATTCCTGTACTGTGCAATGTTTACGAACAGCATTTTGCAACATTCCATCAGGAAAGCGATACCTTTTTAAGCTTTACAATCTTCTCCTGCATTCTTTAAATGCAAAGTATGAATTAATTGTACCAGTTTTCAGATGTGTGTGATTTAAGGTTCCATATTTCAACACATTTCCCATTTACTTTCTTCAAACACAAATCTTGATATTCACTTATTTGTAATACATAGGCACTAGTTATTACTTCGATATTGTTCAACACTAGAAAAACGTCGCGAAAAGCATAAATTCAAAACTATTTAATACCTGAAAACATGCTCCGTTGTATTCAGACGCTGTTATGGGAGGAAATAAACCCGGAAATGAAATAGTAAACTTGGGACGAAGGTTTAAATTAGGAAAAGTGAATTTATGAAACATGTTTTCTTCTTATTAAGGCTTTGTGGGTATTAAAATCTGTTTATTTCAGCAAGGCAGCTGTTGTGTTTATTATTGCTAAATTTCTGTTTTTTTACGCATTCTAAGAGTATCATCCACCCATTTCCATTTTCCGGGGGGGAAATGGGCGTGGGCGTGATGCTGGAAACTTCATAAATTACAGTTTCTAACACGTTATTTGTTCAACATTCCTAACATACTGAATCTGTTACATTAATGGAGCACAACATTGTATTTGTTTTGTGCAATTAAAACAAAATGAGCAAAGAAAGCTCATTGTAATCATGACTGCCAACCTCGAATGTTACCAGCTCTGTGGTGTTTAAATAAAGCGTTAATCGGTGAATGGAAGCTGTGCATTTAATTGCAACCTATTTAATGCAATGGCTCTAATTCACATCTGCTCCACTTATCCAAATCACTCCGTAACATAAGCCACACACAGTTTGGTAAAGGTACAGGTGCAAACATTGAAAGAGAAAATTAGCTTTTCACGCTGCGCTTCGCCCCCAAGGGAGGTTTTTGTGAAACTAAATTTCTGCTGGAGCGAATTTCAACTTCCTGTAAAACTATAGCAGACACACTGAGTTTAGAACAATCAATTGTACCTAAGGTTCGAAATGCTGGCATTATTCACATCTCAACATCGTATTCTTAAATTTGTTTTATTTATAGTTATTTTACATTTCAGTACGCAGATGATACCGCACGTGTTTACCAATTTTTCTGGACTAGCCACGCCCACCCATACTCTGGTTTAAAGAATTGTTAATTATCGCTCGTAAAGAACTGTAAGTTCCAGCTGAACTCCTACTAAAGTAGGTGCATCACATCAAACCACATTACTGATGGCAACCCCTACAAGCAATGAAATGAAATAAAACAGTTGCGTGTCAGCAAGGAATGAGCTATTCAATTTCCCCAAGTCATGGAGATGGTAACAATTTACCGTATCTTGGCTCAGCCTCGTGACTTTCTTCAACGAAATCTCTCTGCTCTGGAAAATCGATATTACGAACCTTGTTGCAACTTCTCCTTGTCGCTTTCCCTTGGTCAGCACTGCACAACTACACTGCACTCGGCGATAACAATGTGAATATAAAAATATATAAAAACTCTACTACAACAACAATATGGAAAACACGTCATTAAGATTGGTGTATAGTTGCAACAAGAGACAGCCATCCAGCACGCTCGGCGGCCCAAGTCGTTTTGAACACAGGGGCGCCAATGCGGGGTGGTAGTGGTGGCGATTTTCCTTTTTTTCTTCTCATTTAGCGCATCCTTGCCGTCGCTACTGCGCATGCTCCGACTGCAGCTAGCTCCTGCTGCCGGACTTAACGAATATGGGTTACATCAATAAAAATATTTAGCGAAGCTAGCATTTATCTCAGTGAAACCTCGCATCGCATGAAAAATCAACACTCATAGTGATCTTGTTCAACATCGGGTGCAAATTTACTTCTTCCCAAAATCAAATGTGTACGCTTCCACGCTACATGGAGAAATCTCATTTATATAAAACACAAACTAGGGAACAACGTGTGTCATTCTATGCCACCAATGTGCAACGAAGGAATTTACGATAGAAAATTCCGTTTAGTGATCTTCGTCTAACCCAATTCTCAAAGCCTTTTAAATGCAACTGCCAGAAAACTAAAACAAATACATATCTACAAACAAACAGCGTGATGTGCAGGTGTTTCTATTAGTACATGGTTTATCTGCGAACGGCTTCAATACACATTCCAATATTTATCAGAGTAACGGAATTACGAGGAACAAACATTCATCAAATAATAGGAAACTGCCACTACTTACCAATTTTGAAATTCGGACCTCACTTATTGCCTGGTAAGAAACTGCGAGTAGTCACTTGTTTCATTGCCGACCCATAACACATGCTTCCTTATCTGTAGCGACCTTGGCATTTTTCACTGAAATGCTATTTTACGTGCAGGCATTTGAAAAAATGTAAAACAGTAATAATAATCCAATGCGTTACATTCGCATTACTTTCTCTACCCATTCTTCAACACTAGCTATTATTACAAAAGCGTATTCTTCTATTTATTTCATGTTAATCAAGATAAACATTTGATTTCGTTGTAGCTACAAGGGGATTGGGCAAGACCATCTGCAATATATTACAGAGATTGTTGGGTTAGGGAAATATAATAGGCTTCAGCGATAGTCAAATGTCTTAAGAGATACGAAATTTTACTTGTTAATTCAAACAAATAACAAATAATATCTCAGATATGATTAACGCCACACAACAAATATTTCGCATAAACTGTGTGCTTTACATTTTGTCTATCTCTTATGGTTTATCAGTTATACAAAAGTCATTCAGCTCACTTGTGTGGTGTAGGGCGTAGCCGTGTCTGCCTCACATTCAAGAGGTCCCAAGTTCGAATCTCGGTTACGGTTTTTTAACTAGATACGGTTTTTTCGGGGTATTTCCTTAACCTAAAAGATGAATGTTGGGTAACTAAGCTATATGGACCCCCTGCTCATTTGAACATCATTTCAACTGCTAGGTCATTAGCCCCCTTATAAAACAAATAATGAAAATAGTGCAAATTTCTAAAGCAGACTCGTCATATAGAACTAACTGCAAAAGCGAGAGGTAAAGATGAATACAAAATAAAAATCATAGAAAAAGTCATAAATATAGATCAATACACAGGTTTTGAGCCATGCAGATGTTATTTTTGCTTCACCACACTACAATTTTAATCGGTTCGAATAATCTATGAAAGCATACTGGTAAGTTAATCGCTTCGATTAATCGATTAAATCAGGAGCTCTAGTTTTGTTGATTCGGTAGCAGTGCTTGCCTTAAACCAGAGAATAAAGCGATTATATGCTGCAGCATGCATTATGCTGTTGCCATTTCAGCAGCTTCCACATTCATACCTGCCGCCATTATTCAGGTCATAGATAAAAGAATAACGATTAAGATCAAATAACAAGGATGCCAACACGCGGAACAGGTTAATTGGCCAACGCACTGCGATAAATTGAAGCTAGCGATTTGAACTGTAAACAGTTAATGTCACCAGAGTTGCATAAAACTTTTGTCGCAATAGCGCGACAAAGAACAGCTTTTAATTCGTGTCTTATAACAAAAGTTCTAATTTTCGTTCTACCTGTCTAAAAATAATTGTCACATTACAGTGATTTTACTTTACGGTAAACTGGTTAAATAAAATGCTTTTGAATTCACTGTGAGAGTCTGTAGTTACCAGTGATAACCACAGAAAAAAAACTTGCTGCTTTACGAAGAAGCCGTACCTCGAACAGGAGTCAACATGTTGCATTTCTAACGTAGTTGCAAGGGTTTCATATAGCAAACAGACATTACACAACAAAAATTATAGGATTAAAACTACACATCACAGATTCTGTCTGGGACGCTGAGAACCATAGCAATTAGAGAGCGTACATAAATTTAAGTGGGAAAAAAGCTATCTTCTGTCAAATACTGCAAGCGCTGGCAAAACAATCCCCAATCCCGAAATTTCTAAAAGATACATTAGCTCTCTGTAGGTATTATATATTATCTATTGGAAAGGGTAGAATAAAAATATATAAAATCAGACATTGGGCCTTTCTTGATTCACGGTGATAAGCACTTCCAAATATAAGCATTTCTAAACAGGCTTTCTTCCTTCTTTTATACATATTGCATATCAGTGTCAGTATGTTACACTAAACATTGAGAAAGTGTTATAGATGGTAAAATAAATGAAGGATTAAATTTTCCTTCCAGCTCCTGCGTTAGCATCATGTTACCAACAAAAAATATTCTGAGCATTTTCTTCTAAAGTCAGTGGATTTCTGGTAATAGTGCCGTAACAGACTGACATTCCACGCTTTTGCTACTTAGTGTAGCTCTCAGTTGATAGACCTTGGCGAGTACACCAACAAGCACGACTAAAACCTCAGAAAGGCAACATGAATTTAGAGTTACTACAATAAGGTCACTATGAAGAACGTAAAAATAAATCAAATGCTGCCGAGAGATAAAGGGGTTAAAATAATTGATTAAGGCAAAGAACAGAATGTACAAACAGATTCAATGAACCAGGGACAAGATGAAAGAGATGTTGACACCTGCAACAGCAATTAGATCTAGGCAGCATTTTGAAAAGTGCAGCAAATGTGTTGTGGAAGAGGTTAGAACTGCTTGCTGAACTAACAACAACAGAAGGATTAACTGTTCCCAAGCTAGAATCACAGCATAGACTTTCAGAATACGTTAAAGCTGTAATCCTTAATTCTATGAGGATGACTCAATATCATATCACGCTCCAGGGAAAAATGCATTAAAAGAATCCGCGTTGATGGCGAGGTCAAAGAGGCTTGGATCAGGTATTTGGTGGTTACATCAAGATATTTGCATTATTTATACAGAATAATGAAGCTATTCGTTTGTAGAATAACGTCCTATTAATGTGTATTTCCAAGGTAACATTCCACACATGCATTGTACGTGAAAATGTGAAGTTTCTTTTGGCTGCATTGCACAGGAATCAGGTACCCATTAAAACTGAATTTCGTATCTCAAGTGGTTTGTGACCAAAATGAAGTGGAATGCATGCAATTAGGATGTGAAAAATGTCCACTTCTGAGTAAAACAGATGAGCAGACCGACTCAGGATCAATGGACAAAGCGGAATGGAAGCGCTCAGATTGAAAAACAAGTGGGATCTATTATTGACTGCATTGAACAGTTGCGCAAGAAGTTAGCAAGCTGTCTGAATCATGTTTATGTTAAGCAGAGGTCTTCAACCATGCTCGAGGAACAATCCCAATGAATGAAGCAGTGTTACAGATAGATTTCTCCGAAAACTACATGTGCAAGCAACAAACTGAGATTCATACTGCCCATTGGAACAACACACACACAGGTTCTCCAACTTCACTGCTCTTCAGGGTTGCCAACCCGTACGATAATTATGGGGGTGTACGATAATTTTAATGTATCGGCGAAATATCATTTTCACTGGTTTGTCACTCCAGCGAAGTGAAACTAATTACAAATAACACCACTTTTGTCCTCATTGTCTGTCTCCACCCCATAGCTACTAAGCCTGCTACCTTTATCCTCTTATTGCCAGTGTGCCCAAGTCTGATAATCTCAATGAAGAAGGAAGGCACTGTTCAGAAAATTGGCGATCAATGTAGAAAACTCGGAATACGTGCTATTCCGTGTGAAATAAAGAACATGCCTGAACCTGACAGTTTCTGGAGTGCTGTTAAACATATGTCACCTTGGTGGAAATACTGATTTCAAAGAACTAGCGACCTTTGCATTATCAGTGGTTTCCTTGCCCTACAGAAACACTTCTTGTGAGTTTTTTTTTTTTTTTTTTTTCCTAAACTGGGTTTAATAAAAACCAAAGTTAGAAACAGGTTGGCACTAGATACGGTAAATGAACTCATTTTGTCGTCTCAACTTATGAAAGAACGTGGTAGATCTTAAAATCTGCAAGTCACCGAGAAGATGTTAAGGTTTATCTCAACAACAAATTGGTGCAATGCTGCAACGGTTGAGGAAGCTGAACTTTCAGATGAATAGTGCGAGAAACATAAGTGCTAAAGTTGTAATATTTGTTGAGGTCATCAATCTTGTAATTACTTTTAAATGTTGGCAACCCTGCTGCTCTTGTTTGGTTTAGGAAAGAGTGTGGTAAAGGAGTCCCTTACTCTGGTGTTCGATTACCTTGCACATGATAAATATGCCGTTGATGTTTGCCTAAGAAGTGTATTTTCTCAACTATTTGAATTTCTGCCCTACCTTGGGGTCATCAGAATTTTTTCTGATGGAGCTGTAGGCCACAGAAGTATACTCTAAGCATGTTTGGGATCCAAATTGAGTGGAAGTTTTTTTTAATCGTACCACGAGAAAGGAGCTGTGAATGCGATTGGAGGGCAAGTAAATAGGATGGCTGTTACATCTGGAACTGGAGTGCAAAATGAAGAGCTCGTTCGTGCTGTGTGTAATAAAACCAAACATAATGGTGTTCAGGAGATATCCCGGAGTGAAGTTGAACTAAAAAAAAAACATCCTTCGATAGCCCAGCCACTCATAGGGTTCACTGTATGAAAGAGAGAACTATGTTATCGAGTATGTGCACATTTCAAGTAAACAAGCCGCGATCCTGCAGTATCATGTGACAATACAGCTCGACTAATGTGTTTATCTTAAGTTATCTGATGCACTTGATTCAGAAAAACACGACGTGCATGATGATTTGGTTGTACTGAGAGGGATTAAATATATTCCACATCAATCCTGCTATTGTTTGAAATCCTGAAGTATTATATAATCATTGTATAGAAATATAAGTAACAGTGAACCAAATATGTACCACTTCGCAAAGCGACGAGGCGTTTTGACCTTGGCTGTCCAGTGCCACGATCGCTTCTTATCTCGTTCATTAGAACAGCGAAATAACAGTAGCTTGGCATACAGTCAGTGACAGGGTTGCCAACATTTAAAAGTAAAATTATCGTACCAGCCACTCGAAATTATAGATTTGGAGTCAACATTATCGTACATCATAAAGCAAACGCCACAACAATAAAAATATCAGTATAATACTTATGAAAATATAAGAGTAATGATGTTTATTACACCCACTTACAAGATTGATGACCTCAACAAATATTACAACTTTAGCACTTATGTTTCTCGCACTATTCATCTGAAACTTCAGCTTCCTCAGCCGTTGCAGATTTGCACAAATTTGTTGTTGAGATAAACCTTAACATCTTCTCGGTGACTTGCAGATTTTAAGATCTACCACGTTCTTTCATAAGTTGAGACGACAAAATGAGTTCATTTACCGTATCTAGTGCCAATCTGTTTCTAACTTTGGTTTTTATTAAACCCAGTTTAGAAAAAAAAAAACTCTTTCACAAGAAGTGTTTGTGTAGGACAAGGAAACCACTGATAATGCAAAGGTCGCTAGTTCTTTGAAATCAGTATTTCCACCAAGGTGACATATGTTTAACAGCACTCCAGAAACTGTCAGGTTCAGGCATGTTCTTTATTTCACACGGAATATCACGTATTCCGAGTTTTCTACATTGATCGTCAATTTTCTGAACAGTGCCTTCTTCATTGAGATTATCAGATCTGGGCACAGTGGCAATAAGAGGATAAAGGGTAGCAGACTTAGTAGCTATGGGGTGGAGACAGACAATGAGGACAAAAGTGGTGTTATTTGTAATTAGTTTCACTTCGCTGGAGTGACAAACCAGTGACAATGATATTCGCCGATATCGAACTATCATACATTCAAATTATCGTACACCCCATAATTAGCGTGCGAGTTGGCAACGCTGGTCAGTGATAAAGCACAAATAGATGATTCTTCGCGCGTGCCGATGTATTAGACGTCCTGATGATCTGATTGCACCTGAACAGAGTGTGCATACCCTGTCTCGTCGTGTTTGTGCGATAAGCTCACGTAAACAACTGGGCAGTTTCACATTCTTTCCGATACGCCTCATGGCTTTGCCAAGTTATGATGTAATAATATACTTTATTACCTTAATGCAGTGGCAGCGCGCCTGCCTCTAGCACGGAGGACCCGGGTTCGATCCCCGGTACGACGTGGGGATTTTTCCCCCGCTGGGAGGTCTGGCACGGGGTGCACTCAGCCTCGTTAGGTCCCTGAGGGGCTGACCCCGTCTCACCCTCCACCTCTGTAACCCACTCATGACACCTGTAATGGACAGAGGTGGGGAACGCAGCGACCGGGCGGTAAGCCTTGGCCCGCGAAGGGTTGTTGCGCTAGGGGTTATTATGTCTTTATTCTGGTGCATTACAAAAAGCATAATGTTACGAAGAGAGGTCAGTCTGTTACAGAGCACATTTTAGATCCTAACTTCTTCAATAATTGGAATATTTTGATTTTTAAAAACTTCTAAGAACACAAATCCTCTCCTACAAACGGATCTTTATTAGAAACATATTTTTGGATTAAACTTTCGGAGAAATTTAGAACTGCCCTACGTGACCTATAAAAAGAGTTGAAAAAATCTCACTCCGTTACCAAATGTTTATGAATAAACACTTCATATAAATTTGGTGTTATAATTTTGTATCATTTTAATCCTCTGTGTTTTTTCTATCAATGATACGGTCAAAACACATATTGTAAACCCCTCGTCCTTGTGAGACTTAGGAAAAACTGTATTGCGAATGTTACGCGTGAAATTGTTCAATCTCTGTTCTTTTGTTACACACTCATCACCCATTTGTACAGTTTCTTGTGTTTATTGATAAAAGTAACCAAGTTGATGAAGTATCTCTTATTTGGACCCCATTTTGAACATTCTCGTTGTTCTTACCTTTCATTTCAGAGGGATCTATGTAAATGAAAGATAGATATCAATCGTTTATGGTAAAACGTACGAATATAGATAGGTGTAGGTTGGAAAGGTGTAGGTATCTCTTATTTGGGTACTTTACCTTATTATTATTTCTAGCAAAACTATTGAAACAAAGTAGGTGCCTGGTTACGGTCTTATTTTCATGAATTAATAAGCAAGGTGACGAAATTTGTAAGGTGCTTGGCGTGTATACCACACCTAACATTATAACGCAATTTGAAAGGGTCCAAGTTCTGCTTCTAAGGGAAACTTTCTCTTGAATGGAAGGGAGGGAAGTGGCTTTCATTAACGCCGGTCTCCTGTGGTAAGGCAGACGTCAACAAAATTAACACAAAAAATAATGGCGTGCGTGCGAGCTGAAAAATGAATGTAGCAGAAGCACGCCGCATGTAAAAACGGTGAACCAAGATTCTCCCACAGCCTTCTTTACTGATTGTGTGTGAAAACAACGTAATTCTTTCCTGGCCATGAAACCATCGTAACTCAAGTGGGCTTCATCATCATGATTAAATATGCAAGGGCATAACCAATAATTTAGTGAATAACATAATTTCTTCCCAAAATAGATACTTTTTGCTTCTTCTACTACAAATAGTAAGTAGAGGAAATACCTTATCCCCCCCTCAAAAAAAATCGATGTCGAGATTTCACCGGAAATGTATGTTTTGAGGCCCCATGTATAAAAAAGGCATTTTTAGAAAAAGGTGTGTGCGTGTGTGTGTGCGTGCGCGTGGGTGCGTGTGTGTGTGTGTGTGTGTGTGTGTGTGTGTGTGTGTGTGTGTGTGTGTGTGTGTGTGTGTGTGTGTGGACAGCATAACTCAGAAACGAAAAGTCGGTTAAAAACCAAAGTTGGTATTTAAGTTTAATGCCTTTCAAGGATGCAATACGAAGATTTTGAAGAAAATAGCCCCACCCTACACTACCCTTTACATGGAACATTTTTATGGCAAATGAAATGTATATTTTGAATTTTCTGGCTATAGCCCATGTAGTCCTATTTACTCTGGATGACTTTTGCATAATTGGTAAACCGTAAGAGATACACCAAATCTTAATATACAAAAAATGTAGATCTTGCTAGAATACACATTTATGTCTAAATGCATTTTTTTCTGGAGTGAACCATTTTGGAGAAATTCCTTGTTATTTGTGTGTTTTGGAGAACTTATACTTCTGTCAAATGGAACATCGTTATTCATTTTTTATATGTTAGCCGTGCAAAGAGAACGGTATTTGAAAGCTTTAAAGGATTTGACTACCGCACAAAGCCTAGTGTATTCTCATACTCCCCTTGTACCTACAAGAAAATAAGCAATTATTTGTACAAATGTTTATCTCAACTAACACGAAGATTTTATTCAGGGAGTTCTCAAGCATGTATCCCTGGTAAAATTTCGATATCAAATTTTTGGGTGGAGTAGAAAACTTCCTCCACCTACTATAAGTTGGTAGCGAATATAATAAAATTCCACACGAATAATCTGTGTATCCAGTAATAACCGAGTAGAGAAAGTCATGTGTATGTAAGAAGACATATTTTTGTTTTTGAGATATTTGAAGCATGTTTATGACATCAATATCCGTGTCACCACTCAATACTTGCAGTGAAGGACTCGGAATAATTAGTAGTTGACAGGCATGTACTTCCTGATCGGGATCACCATCTGCTTTAAACTTGGGCAGGCAGGCACAAAACTTGACACATCTGCTGAATCGATTTGCAGCATTATTGTGCTGGCGGGAGTGTACTCGTAGCACCCACCGTATTGATGTACGTTCCGCCAGCCGCCGAATTTTCATCCCCGTGTGTTCGGGAATAAACAACACTTCTACACTTCCAAGGGCTTCGTAACAATCCATATGCCGCAATTCTGGCAAGTGACACTCGTGTCGTGTCGCTAGCAACTCCCTGATACCGCTCACTCCAATCCGCCATAGCATCGCTTTACGTTTGTTATGGTGCGTTTCATTTGTTTTCTATTTCAAGTATGTTCCACGTACTGCCATTAACCCCAGCGCTCCTTGAAGCGCTGTGGAGCGAGAAACTTCTGCAGACAAACCAATGAAAGTTAGTAATATTACTATCTCTACTGGTAGAGGAAGTATTGCATTCCACCGAAAAATTCGATGTCGAGATTTTACCGGAAATACATTTTGCGGCCCCCTGAATAAAAAGAAAGCATTTTTAGAAAAAAGAGGTGCATTTCTGTGAGCAGTATAATTAAAAAATGAAAGTCGGCTAAAAACCAAAGTTGGTATTTAAGTTTAGTGTCTTGCAAGAATGCATCACGAAGATTTTCAAGAAAATTGCTCCACCCTAAACTACCCTTTAGATGGAAAAATTTTTCGAAAATGTTTATTTTCTCACAAATGGCTTTTACGATTTTGATTAAAATACCGTATGTTTAAGATATTTTTATGGCAAATGAAATACGTATTTTGAATTTTGTGGCTATAGCCCATGTAGTCGTGTTTGCATAACAAACCGCAACAGACAGACTAAATCTTACTGTACAAAAAATGTAGATCTTGCTAGAACACACAATTTATGTCCAAATAATTTGCTTGTAGAGTGAACCATTTCGGAGATATTCCTTGTTATTTGAGTGAGTTTTGGAAAAAGACTCGTGATAGTAAAATTCTCTAGATGAACTGACAATCACTTGTGGCATTACTTATGATAATAAAAGCATTTCTACAACTGTTTATCACGATGAACATCAAGTAGATGAACAAGGTTTTGAAAAAATAGTTCGCGGAAGAATAGGTAGGAAAAGTCATATTTATTTGTAAACTAAACTAAACCCCTAGCGCAACAGTCCATGAAGGGCCATGGCTTGCCGCCTAGCCGCTGCGTCCCCCACCTCTGCCAACTATCGGCGTCATTGGTGGGGTGCAGTACTGGAGGATGCGACGTGGTCAGCGCCCCGAGCCCTCCCGGCTAGTTATGCGGCCTTCGCGACCTGGGACCGCTACTTCTCCATCAAGTAGCTTCTCAATTGGTCCCCCCGGGACCTAACGAGGCTGAGTGCACCCCGTGCCAGACCTGTGTGGTACGATGTTGAGTTCTTGGGAACTGCCGATAAACTGTTTCGCCCTAACTACTGAATCTGAATAGCAAAGTTCGTTGCCTACCATTTTCCTGTGTTGTTTGGCGTCCTAGATTCTATTTTAATATCTGATCAATAGAACATACCTACCTGTACTAATATTAGCCCGTTTCCATTCAGTATTTAAGACCATTTTGTGACTTCCTAAGAAAATGCTGTTTCCGTTACGAAAGCTGGGTTTAACGTCCATAAAAAGTCACCCCTGTTGCAGGGTGGGACAGTCATGCAGTGATTTCTACCTTATTATACTTCACTGAGTTGTCAACGTGACAAAACCTGTTCTGTCACGCAAACCCACCGCACGTGCATTTTAAAAACATCTGTTATTGCTCCTTCGTAGAAATAACATAACGTTGATTCGATTTTGTTTCCCCCTTGTCACTGGGGTACGGACGAGAAGCCACAGAGGAAAACCAAGAAAAGAAAGTGCTTAAGACTCACAGTGAACTAAAGACAATCACAAGTTGAATGGATATAAAAACTACCCTGAATGTGGCAAATGAATTTATTAAAAGTGAGATAAAGTGAGAAGTGAAAGTAATAGGTTTAAGTGAAGTTTATGAACTGTAAAACTGATAAGATTATTTAATAGCACTGCATTGTAACTAACGACAATTGTTTAAGTTGTATAAATACGATAAGTAATTGTATTATTGTTAGCTAATGCTGGATTTCTGACAATGAAGTCATTAATCCTCTTGCTCTCCAATATTTTTCACTGATGATACTGAAGAGAGCAATAGCAGTAATAGTAACCGCTTTTTAGAGAGCACCATATTTTTATGTTTTGGTGGTCACATCGCTCTCTCACAACCCCCAGAATGTCTGGAGGACCACACCTGTCATTGGTTTACGGGTCTCACCGACCTGACCGGGAGAATTATCCAAATAAATTCACCGACCATATCCTCTGATTACCAATCAGAGGACGTATTACATGCCATGACAGGTCAGCATGTTAGGGGTTGTTTTCTAGTGCCTTGCATCTGGCAATGAAGCCATTAGCATTCGTGCTTTCCAATACTTTTGAACTGTAGTTTCTTCTGATCTTAAAGCTTCACAGGTCTTCAAGTGGTCTTCATTCATTTCTGCTGGATCGTTACACAGGACACATATTGGTGAGGCTCAGATACCTATTCTGTAGAGATGACTTGCCAAGCAGTCGTGATTTGTCAGTAGTCGGAAGGCTGCAACCGCTGTTTTCCTTGGTCTCTGGGGGATTATATCTGGGTTGGAAAGTAGTGTAATCCATTTTTTATCTTTGGCATTTGTTTCTATTTCTTGTAGGTATGAATGAGAAAATTTTTTAATGATCAAGCGTTTTATTGAGGAATATGAGAAATTGAATTTAGACTTTTGTTTTATTGTTGTGCCTTTATTTGCAAGTGAGTCTGCAGCTTCATTCCCCATAACTCCACAGTGTGCTGGAATCCATTGGAGATGAACAGTCTTATTAACTTTTTGGAGTTGTGTTAACATTTTGTAGCATTCTCTAATTTTTGTTGACTTCTTTGTAGTATTTGAACCTATTCCCTGAATTGCAGCTTTAGAATCCGAAAGAATTATTGCCTTGTTAAATTTATTTAAGGGAAGATTTAATAATTGTCGGAGAGCAATGTATATAGCCTCTATTTCTCCATCATAATTTGTTGTGTCTCTGCCAACAGAATGATAAAAGGAAAAATGTGAACACGTAACTCCAGCTCCAGTAAGGTTTTCCTTGGAGGATCCATCAGTATATAATGTGCAGCCATTCTTCTGTGGGATATCTAGTATTGATTGTTTCCAGAGCTAGAAGTTTTTGTATTTCTTTTGGTGTGTCTGATTTACTTATTTCCTCTATTAATTCCAAACTGAAGGTAGGTTGCAATAATTCCAATGGATTTTCTCTTATAAGTAGATTTTCTCTGGTGTTAGGAATGTTCAATTTGGATTTAATCTGTGTTACCAAGTCAGCATGTTAGGGGTTAAGATTTTATAGAGAAATGGAGAGGTTGGAAAAATAAAGACTCCCTAGCAATCGGGAACCCTAATAGTATCGAGTTGACCAAGGTAAGGTCAGATAGAAAAGTTACAGTGAGGAGCAAAGCACCAGTAAGTGGAGGTAATGTTCTGCTCAGCTTGGGTACCTTGTGGTCGCCATTCACATATCCCCTAGACGGAGACCCCTGAGTCAACATCTATACATATAAAACATCAATAACTAATTCCAAGGGTGAGTCTGTGGGGACTAATTCCAAGATTATATAACACTTTATCATAAACTAAAGCTATACCGGATGAAGGAGTTTCATTTCGTGGAAATTTCAATTTAGGGTCGGTTTTATATGAAAGTCTTCAGACATAACACGGTTTTGATTTGCACAATAGTCTATTCTATACACCGCTTTGATTACATTATCGTCGGTAATGAGAGCGGATCACTATTACCTCATTCACATCATGTTTAGCGTTATCATACGCAGGCAAGATAACAAACACCACCTTAGGATGTATACATATTGTTAAAAGGTCCCCTTCGTGTTTCATTTCCCTCTGGAAGCAAATGCTGCGGAAGCAAGTATACATTTTCTCTTTAAATGTGACTTATAATTGTTTATATCTACATATTGTGTAATTTTTTAGTTCTTCAACCACTAAACGTATAGTAGCGGAATTATTGCATTCCGCCCGATAATTCAATATCGAGATTAAAGTATTGTAACATTAACTGATGATGAAAGAAATTAAGAAATTTAAAGATATAATTAGTAATAAATTACACAGAAGTAGCTTGAATTACACAAGAAAATAAATAAAATTAGAAACAATATTGGACATAAGTTAATAAAAGAGCGTGCATTTCTAAAATTCGCGTCTTTCCTTTCGTGTATGAGTCTGACAGAAGTGTTTATTGTGATCGATTGTCGACTGCTGCAGCGCTTGAAGACCGCGCTGGAGTTGTATAGCGGTTTCACTTTGGCATTTCTGCAACTCGGCAACGTACACTTCGCATTATTACGGGAGCAGTTATTTTTAAGGAGTAAAGTGTTCATGTTCAAAGTAAGCAGATATGATTTAATACAATTTCTAGTGTTACGATTCAGAAATAGTTTAATTCTGCAACCTCAAACAGTCGTTAACTCGTCTAAAACAGATCATTATTAGAAATCATTAAATGTGTCAGTTAACTTAAATGGTGTTTATCCTTACACCTGCCCACGCATAAGGGTCTCATGCATCACCAATGGAGCAGCTGGCAGCAGACAAACTGGAGAACGAGATTGGAGATGATGCTCACGTAACATTTCTTTGACACCGAGTAAGAACTCCTCTAAGACAACGGAACAGCGGCTGCCTTCGTGTGAAGGACTTTAAAAAGGCGTGTAAGGGTAGAGGTACATACAACGAAGGGACCCAGCGATGGGGGCAGAGCACCGCACGTAGATCTTTAGAACCCTCTGAGCTTCTACCGTGACCCCTCAGAGGGAAAGTTGAGGGGAGAGACCCAACGGGCGCAAGCACGGATAGGGTCACTAACGATTCTAGATAGAATTTCAACGCCGCCCGCATTCTGCCCAGCAGCCCTTCCACAGGAGAAAGCCCCACGCTAAGGAAACGCCAGGTTAGAAATGTTTACAAAGCGCAAACCACCGCCCAGGCGCAACCCCCCGCACACCGTCACTCGGTCCTTCGACCCTGAAATGAATGAGAACTGCAGGGGCAATGGATGTGGGTGATGTGTTTGCATACCCTGCCAGTTTTCCTTAGTTCAATTTTTACTTTCTCTACTGGTAAGTAGGGAAAGTATTGTATTCCACCCAAAAATTCGATGTCGAGATTTCACCGCAAATACATGTTTTGAGGACCCCTGAATCCAACAAAAAGCATTTTTAGAAAAAGGTCCGTGTGTGTGTCAGTCAGTCTGTGTGTCTGTCAGTCTGTGGACAGCATAACTCAAAAACGAAAAGTCGGTTAAAAACCAAAGTTGGTATTTAAGTTTAATGTCTTTCAAGGATGCGACACGAAGATTTTGAAGAAAATAGGCCCACCCTAAACTACCCTTTACATGGAAAATTTTTCGAAAATTTTGATTTTCTTGAAAATGGCTCTAACGATTTTTATTAAAATGTCATATGTTTGAGATATTTTGATGACAACTGAAATGTATATCTTGAATTTTCTGGCTATAGCCCCTGCAGTCGTATTTACTCTGGATGGCTTTTGCATAACTGGTAAACCGTTAGACATTGACCAAATCATAGTAGGTATACAAAAAATGTAGGTCTTGCTAAAATACACAATTTATGTCTCAATAAATTTTCTTGTAGGGTGAACCATTTCGGAGATATTCCTTTTTATGTGTGTGAGTTTGGAAAACTTAAAACTTACGTGAAATGGATCATCGTTGTTCATTTTTTTTTATATGTTAAGTGTGCAAAGACAACAGAATCTCAAACATTTGACTATCGCACAAAGGCTACTGTATTCCCATATTCCCCTTGCACCTACAAGGAAATAAGCAATAAGATAATTTGAACAAATTCTTATCTCAACTAACGAGAAAGAAGATATAGGAATACGAATGGTTAGTACAAGAGTAGAGAAAGTCATGTGAGTGCAACACATCAGATTTTTCTATTATCTATTGGCATACTAATCCAATTGGCGCAATGCTCGCTGAGAAGCATGTTTTTGTTCACACGATATATGTGCAGTGTTAAGCCAAGTTCGTCAGTATTTTGTTTGGTAGTGAATACTTCATACTCTCAAATTCTTCTGTACGTATCAGAGTGCAAGAAGCAACATTTTGAAGAGTAATGTGTTAAATCATAGACAGGTAGGTATATGGTGAAATAGAGGACGCAATAATCAGTTCGATGAACATCAGAACGCGCTCCTCTCACCGGGACCAAAATAGTGAATGATGTTGGAATCTCTCCATGATAATGTGCACTTTTCTTCTTGCCAAGCCAACACACACACAGAAATAGCAGTGCGTCAACCTCTCGAGTCGAGTCGAGTCGAGTCGAGTCGACTCGAATCATCCCTCCTCACTTTCTACCTCACCCTTATTCCAAGTCTTCCTTCATCTTTTATTACCGCACCAGATTAAACCAAAATTCCCTTACAATACCAAACTCCCGTCTTTTTTTACTTTCTCTACTACGTACAGTAAGTAGAAGTATTGTATTTGATTCAAAAATTCGATATCGAGATTTCAACGGAAATACATGTTTTGCGGCCCCCTGAATCCAAGAAAAAAATCTGATGTGTTGCACTCACATGACTTTCTCTACTCTTGTACTAACCATTCTTACAAACTCTTATTACTATGTCTTCTTCATGTTAGTTGAGATAAAAATTTGTACAAATTATCCTATTGCTTATTTTCTTGTAGATACAAGGGCAATACGGCAATACAGTAGCCTTTGAACGATAGTCAAATTTTTAAAGCTTTGAGATTCCGTTCTTTTTACATGGTTAACATACAAAAAAATGAATAACGATGTTCCATTTCACAAAAGTAGAAGTTCAAAGCTCACACAAATAACAAGGAATATCTCCGAAATAGTTCACTCTACAAAAAATTTTATTTTGATATAAATTGTTTATTTTAACAAAATCTACATTTTCTGTATGGTAAGATTTGGTCGATCTCTTACAGTTTGTTATGCAAAAGTCATCAATAGTAAACAGGACTACATGGGTCTATGGCCAGAAAATTCAAAATATTTATTTCGTTTGCCATAAAAATATCTTAAAACATTTTAATAAAAATCGTAAAAGCCATTTGCGAGAAAATCAAAATTTTCGATGTAAAGGGTAGTTTAGGATGGAGCAATTTTCTTCAAAATCTTCGTGTCGCATCCTTGACGGACATTAAACTTAAATACCAACTTTGGTTTATAACGACTTTTTGTTTTTGAGTTATGCTGTCCACAAACTAACAGACACACACAGGCCTTTTTTCTAAAAATGCTTTCTTTGTATTCAAGGGGCCTCAAAACATATTTCCGGTGAAATCTCGACATATAATTTTTGGGTGGAATACAATACTTCCTCTACTTTACTAAACGTAGTACAGGAAGTAAAAACAAAAGCATTTTTTGAAAAACGTGTGTGCGCCTGCCTGTGAACAGCATAACTCAAAAACAAAATGTCGGTTAAAAACGAAAGTTGGTATTTAAGTTTAACATCCTTCAAGAATGCGACACGAATATTTTGAAGAAAATTCCTCCATTCTAAACTACCCTTTACGTGGAAAAAATTTAGAAATTTTAAATTTTCTCGAACGATGTTGAATAAAATGCTATATGTTTAATATATTTTTATGACAAATGAAATGTATATTTTGAATTTTCTGGCTATAGCCTATGTAGTCCTCTTTACTCTGGATGACTTTTGCATAACTGGTAAGCCGTAAAAAAAGACAAAATCTTACTATTTAAAAATGTAGATCTCTTTAAAACACATAATTTATGTCCAAATACATTTTATTTTGGAGTGAACCTTTCGGAGATATTCGTTGTTACTTGTGTGTTTTGCAATAATTATACTTGTCTCAAATGGAAGGTCGTTATTCACTTTTTTATATATTGGCCGTGCAAAGAGAACGGAATTTCAAAACCTTCTTATAGAGACCAACTTTAAAAGATGTGGCTATTACTCAGTCTACTGAATGCCCCTTGTACCTACAAGAAAATTGCCAATAAGATAATTTGTACAAATGTTTATCTCGAGTAACATGAAGATACAGGAATAAGAGGTTTTTTTTTTTTGTTTGTTTGTTTTTTCTTTTTCTTTCTTTCTCCCCCCCCCTTTTTTTTTTTTTTTTTTTTTGTTTTTTTTTTTTTGTTTTAAATTGTTCCATTTATATCCCGCCTTTAACTGCAGAGGTCATATCGGCGGCCTTGACTTCTGGTGTTTTATACGTTGAACACATACACGCTTTCATTCATACTTCAGACAAGGATGAGGAATAATCTTGGCTGGAGAAAAATTCCTACCCCCCTGCCGGGAATTGAACCCGGTACCCCTAGCACAGCAGGCAGGTTCTCTGCCAACTGCGCCACGGGACCAGCCAAAGTAACAAGAGTTTGTAAGAATGATACAAGAGTAGAGAGGGTTATGCGAGTGCAACAAATCAGATTTTTTTTCTTTCTCTCATTTTCTTACTCCTCCTTCAACATGCGTGCACTAGGTCGAGGAAGCATTGTCAACATTCCAGAGCACAATTTCACCGGAAATGTATGTCTCAAGGCTTCTTGAATAGATAAGCTCGGCGCGCACCCGAGTGTCTGAATAGCACAACCCCAAAATCAAAGAACAAATTAGTATTTAGGTTCAGCATGTTCCAAATATATGACAAAGATGTTTAAGAACATTCCTCTACACCAAGCTACCCTTTACCTGGAACATTTGTCGATATTTTTCATTTTCTCATAATTGTATCTATCGAATTGTCTCATATTAAATGTTTTAGATCTCTGCACGACAAATAAACTGTATATTGAACTTTCTAGGAATGGCCTCTGAATTTACCTTTATTCGAAAGTAATTTGGTGTGTTACATAATGGTTAAACCAAAAACTTATTGTGTGTGTGTTTCTGTGTGTCAGCCATTTCCAAGCTATCCGTTAAACTGGCTTCACTAAGTATTTATCTTCAATTGTTTCTCGTGACGTAACAGAAACAGTATGCATGGCATTTCAAGGACAGTAGATATGCTGAGAAACATGTGCCTATCGGTTCGTTTTCCACTATCCTCCACTGTTTTTTTATATCTGGGTTAACGTGAAGCAGCTAGAAAAACGAGATTTCATAGGAATGGTTTGTATAAGCTATAAAAAATAACTGGTAGTGGATGGAGTTTGAGGGCCTCCGTAGCCAAATGGTGGCGCGCCTGCCTCTGGCGCGGAGGACCCAGGTTCGATCCCCGGTACCGGCGTGGGGACTTTTTCCCCCTCTGGGAGGTCTGGCACGGGGTGCACTCAGACTCACCAGGTTCCGGAGGGGCCCATTGAGGAGCTGCTTGATGTAGAAGTAGTCACCCCAGGTCGTAAAGGCCGCATAACTGGCCGGGAGGGCTTGGGGTGCTGACCACGCCCCACCCTCCAGTACCGCACCCCACAGAGGTTGGGGACGCAGCGACCGGGCGGCTGGCCTTGGCTACGTCAGATACTTCTCATCATTTCAAGATATGTTGCGATTTTTTCTCCCTCTATATTATAGTAGATACTATTTTACTCATGTATCAATGGGATATCTGGGAAAGAAATATTTGATGGTCATGATGATGTATATTTAATAATAATAATAATAATAATAATAATAATAATAATAATAATAATAATAATAATAATAATAATAATAATAATAATAATAATAATAATAATAATAATAACAATAATACTAATACTAATAATACTAATAATACTAATAATAATAATAATAATAATAATAATAATAATAATAATAATAATAATAATAATAATAATAATAATAATAATCCCTAGGGCGTCTCCCCTATGATGCAGAGGTTACCCTCATTGCCCGGCCGCTGCGTCCTCCAGCCGCAGCCAAAGCCGCGGAGAACTGCAGATTAGGGTGGCGGGGGTCAACACGCCGACTCCCCGTACTGTTAGGCCACTACTTGACCTTTTAGATACCCTACCTTTCTATCAGGATAGCTCCTCAATTTGCCCCTCAGGGACCTGACGAGGACCTGCGTGCACACCGTACCAGACCTCCCAGAGGAGGAAAAATCCTATGGCGGTACCGTGGATCGAACACGGGTCCTCCGCGCCAGAGGTAGACGCGCTACCAACTTGGTTACATGATGTATATTTAAGCTACTAGGTCATCAACGCCCTCCAGTAAATAAAGCAAGCTCCTTATACAAAACTAATCATGGCTAGGACAATCATTGTTTCATTTTCTCTTTAAATTTCTTAAATTAATGTATTTTGTATTGTGTTACATTCCCTACGAATACTATCGGCAATTCTACCATTTACTATGTCATTTATGCACTGCAACAAAGCTACCGAACCATAATTTTGGTACAGTGCAATTCTAGGTAAAACTCTAGCCGTAATCATTCTCATGAAACGCTGAAGTTGTTCACACTCTCGTGACAGCAACACAGTAAACACGTTACACTATGCCAACGTTGGTAAGATATTTCTGCTTATAAACCGGATATAACTTCCACACTGGAATTCCTGGAACACATGCTTGCGTGTTGCGAAATCAAAACCACTTCCTTGAAATATCCCTTTAAATTTGAAGAATAGCTCAGTAATTCAACTTCTAGCTAAAGACGGAAGTAATGCCACGTCATAATTAGTGTGAAGAAGGGAGGGACACATTTCCGCGCTTGCGTTATTTTAGCTGAGAAACCGAACTCCCATATAAGGGAATCACTGGAACTGGCTATACTACGCATATCCAGCATTCTTTTGACAAATATCGATAACGGACACGAATTAAGATTGCAGAAACATATTTAAATGCATTTATGGCAATTGGATGCATTTTAGTTCGTTATAAACAAGTAACACTGCTGTCCTTATTCTGCCAACATTGACACTGCGAACATCGAGTCACAAAACGTAGCTAAGGCACGTGGGCAACTGCGGGAAGTAACCGCAGGATCTGTGAAACAAAGTTCCAATGATATATCCGGGATACCTTTCGTCTGGTGGCAGCTGCACGCATTAGGGAGTGATGCTCATCTTTCTCTGCGTTGGTAACATGACTTTGGTGACGCTTCGCCATTGTTTTAGCCACTTTTCACTATACCTTTTTCTCAATATGGCACTACTTTCCGCAACAAAGGGTGAGTTGGTCGGTTAAATGCCTTCGTTTGGACATCTGCTTGAATCGGTTCTGATTAACTCCCTTATGTAAGTATTTATAAGTGTTATTTTGATTGCATTATACCGAGCGAGGTGGCGCCGTGATAACCAGTGTAGCTCGCTTTCGGGGGGTCTCGGATTCGACCCCCACCGACCGCCCACTCTGACCATGGGTTTTTCGTGGTTTCGGTAGGCGAACGCGGGGGCGGTTCCCCTTCTGCCACGACTTTCCTGTTTCTTATTTTCTCTACTCATCATTTCATATATTTAACGGTTGTAGAATCAGGCGACGGTGTGTTGCGGTTGGGCGGTCGATGTGCGCTCTGTAAAGGTTTCGTCCCTAGCGTCAGCTGAGACTCCCTAGTCAGGACCCCTCTCAGTGTGGGCCCCACCGGGGGCACCTCTAGGGGTTGGGGTTTGAGGTTGGAGTCAGGCGGAGTATGTAGTCGTACTGGAAACGTTAGGGACCCCATTCATGCTTGCGCCCGTCCCCCCAATGAGTTATGTGCGGTGCTCTGCCCCAGTTACGAGGGCCCCTCCTTAGATTCTCCTATACGGGAGTGGAAGCACCTTTTGTACAATTATCTGTTCGACAAAGTAGCACAGACGAGCTAATAAACATCTCCCTGTTTTACAGTACCTTATAATATCAAGTAAATATTCGTTTAATAACAATAACAACAACAACAACAATAATAATAATAATAATAATAATAATAATAATAATAATAATAATAATAATAATAATAATAATAATAATAATAATAATAATAATAATAATAATAATAATAATAATATGTGCCTCATTCACATAACTTTCTCTACTCACTCTTCTTCAAAATACTCTTACAAAACATTCACATTATTATTCCAGTTACTTCTAATCGACAAACCTACGTTTACACATTTCGTTCAAGATATACGAAGGATACAGTCGTCTAAAAATCTGATGTGTTACACTCACATCACTTTCCCTACTCTTATACTAACCATTCTTACAAACTCCTATTGCTTTATCTTCTTCGTGTTAATCAAGATAAACATTTGTAGAAATTATCTTATTGCTAATTTTATTGTAGGTGCAATAGGAATGCAGTAGGGTTTGTGTGATAATCAAATCTTTCAAGGCTGGTCACTTTGAGATGGTTTTGACATTCCATTCTCCTTGTCTGGCCAAGAGGTTATAAAAAAACGATAAACGACCTCCCATCTCAGAACGTCTAAGTATTAGAGAATTCTGACAAACAATCTGCGAAATGGTTCACTTCACAAAAAAGATAATTTGACATAAATTCTGTGTTTTAACGAGATCTACAGTTTTGTATAGTAAGATTTGGTCTATCTCTTACGGTTTACCAGTTATGCAAAAGTCATCAAGGGTAAACAGGACGTGCTATAGCCAGAAAATTCAAAATGTACATTTCATTTCATTTTCTATAAAAATATCTTATACAAGTGGCATTTTAATAAAAATAGAGAAACTCAAAATTTTCAAAAAAATTTCCATGTACAGGGTAGATTAGGATGTAGGAATTTTCTTCAAAATCTTCGTGTCGCATTCTTTAAAGATATTAAACGTAAATACCAACTTTGGTTTTTAATCGACTTTTCGTTTTCCAGTTATGCTGTTCACACACACACACACACACACGCACGCACACGCACGCACGCACATTAACATTTTTTTAAAAAGCCTATTTTTGGATCAATGGGCCACAAAACATATATTTCCGCTGAAATCTCGACATCGAATTTTTGGGTGGAGTACAATACTTCCTCTACTTACTAGACGTAGTAGAGAAAGTAATTAGGGGATTTGAATATTAAGATACTCAGGAGAAAAAATGAAATGTACAAACGTTTACGTATTTTCGTGTTCTCAAGACGTGTAAAAAAAGAAACACACAGAAAATGCCGTACTCTCGTAACTGACTGTTGTTGCAAGTTCTATTCCACTCATTCGTGACTTGGTTGAAATTAGTCAATCATGTGCAAAACATTTCCAGGTTTCAACCAACGACAGCATTCATTCGCGAAAATGTGTCAGATTTCATGATCACCTCCTTGTCCACAAGCTTTGCTTATGTTGTGATCAGGTTAGACAATCTGGAAACCTAACACGCAACGAGTCGCTATTCAAATGTCACAAATGGCTGACTCTCGCTTCGGTGAGATGAAATAATTAGAAGAGGGAAACCTCAGAACACAGAATACAACAGGAAATATGTTTGGAGATTATACATTAACAGTAGGTATATATACTCCAGCTACTGACATTGGCAACAAGCATAACATGATAATTTTGTAGGCAGTGGCGGCTGGCATTGAAGGACTCTTGGACGGCGTCCTCCCAAAAAATAGAAATATGTTTAGTTCTGAACCTAATTAGTTCTAGCTGCACGTCTTAAGGCAGGGGAAGACAACTTCGGGCCGTGTGACGTATTTAAACGAAGAGCCAGCCTGCACGTTCGTGCGATGTCAGGCGAGAGCGTTGTATTGCTATGCTGCATAGATCAGCGGCGCTACTTGCACGAAACTGAATGAATATGAAAAATGTTATTTGGGCATGTTTAGGGAGAACCCTCTTCAGCCTAGTCTGAGGTTTTTTTATTTGTTGTGTGAGGAATCTCAACCGCGTTAGTGCGAATTTTGTTTTTATTTTGTGCTTTTGTTGACGTTGTGTAGTGTTGTGTGTACTGGTTTTGTGTTTGTGTTCAGTTCCCCGTGTTTTGAGACCGGGCTTCAAGGTGTAGAAACATTCTCAACTACGTTTCAGGTCTTTGCGTATTCATTGGATGTTAACAATGTTTCTAGCAGGTAGCAAATTGAATTGATAAATTTACAGTGTGACGATTTGCTGGACAATTAATATAAACACAAGGAAGACTTGGCTGATTTTTATAACAATATTCCTCAAACCAGATTTCTGAGGTTATATGCCCTTGTTGCACGGGTATTATGTATGTTTGGTTCTACGTACGTATGTGTGCGAACAATTCTTTTCGGTTATGAACCTTTCTAAGTCAAAATCCCGAAGCATATTGTCAGATCACAATCTAACATGCAGTCTTCGGTTACAAATGTGCCGTACATTACGCCCTAACATTGAGAAACTAGTTAAAGAAAAGCGAAACGGCAAATGTCGGAAAATGTCCACCTAATTGTTCTGTATAGCTCTCCTCTAGCTCAGGCAAAATAGTTATAATTTCTGTTCTATTAGCGTTATAACATGACTGTTCACATAAACTATATATATGGCATAAAGCCGAAATGTAATTATTTATAATGTGACTATTCCGTAATAATTGAAACAGTCAGCATTAAAATTACGATGTACCGTATGCCATTTCCTCTTTCCCGCTGTGACGTCACACGTTCAACTAGCCATCGATGAGAGCATGCGAGCTCAGTGAGCTGACGTCACAGCAGCGATACCTGTCTTCCCCTGTCTTAAGGTATGGTGTTGAATATACTCGATAATTTAACCCTTCATTGTACAGGTATGCGGATTGGCTTTGCGGATGCGAAATTAAAATGCGTTTTTCTGTTATTTCTGTTCGGCAGTGAATGCTGGTGATCCTGCATATATAGAACCCCTCAGCTGGTTCAATTTAGGGCTCTGAAAACGTTATCCCATAAAAATTCCCCCGTTCTGAGGCTATGTGCGAAATACAATAAACTTTCAACTAAAATAGAGCTTCCCTTACAAGCAGTTTAAGAAACAATTAAATATGGGAATTATTTGCATGTGATTTTCAGCTGCATCGCTTATTGTTATCTGCAGAATCAGTACAACATTTGCAATTCTAGTCTTAAATAGTACTTTAATAGCTGTTTCATTTTTAGTCTCAGTTTCTTTGTTATATTCAAATTAGTTTAATTATTGTTTATTCAGTTGTATGACTTATTCGCTTGATTAGTATATAGTTTGCAATTTAGTCAAGCTTGTCCTCAATATAGCTTAATAGATAGTTTATTTATAGTTTGTATTCCTTCTTGTATTCTTATTTTGTATTTAGTCAAGCTTGTATAAATAAATTACGTGTAGCTACTGTAATTAGAGCTCTGCTCTGTTGTAGCACAAATAAATAAATAAATAAATAAATAAATAAATAAATAAATAAATAAATAAATAAATAAATAAATAAATAAATAAATAAATAAATAAATAAATAAATAAATAAATAAATAAATAAAAATTTCTGGAGAAATTCAGAATTAACAGTCAGGTAAAGAGTGCTGATTTTGAAAATATATTATGCCGCCCACCCAAATTTACGAGTCACGGGCCGCCACTGCTTGTAGGCCATGCCGATTGACGCTCATGCCTGCTTCATTTTAACAGGTTAGAATTGCAATACAGCATTTAAATAACAGTTGATAGGCTTAATTCGTGAAATATGCAAAGTGCAGCTCGTGATAGTCAAATTCTGTGGACCAATCATTACTTCTGACTACAAGTGAGGACTTTGTGAATGTGCACATACGCTCCCGCCACAGTGTTGCCAATCCTCGCCACAACCCTAACTCCATGAATGAGACACCGTTAATTTTAACTTCTATTCTAGGAGACCTTGCTGGTCAGTGCTTAAATCATCTCTGGTTTGTACACAGAGAAGATGACACACTCACCAATATAGACCAAACAAAAATACTTGTTCAAAAATAGGTATAGCGAAATCTGATGTCATGTTAGTCGAGATAAACATAAGCAGGTGTCTTATTGCTTATTTTCTTCCAGCTAGATGCAAGGAGAATATGGGAATACAGTAGACTTTGAGCGATCGTCAAATGTTTTAAAGCTTTGAGATTCCGTTTTCTATGCATCCCCAACGGATAAAAAAGTGAATAACGAGCTTCCATTTGGGAAAAGTTTAAGTATTACAAAACTCATACAAAAAACAAAGAATATCTCCAAAATGGTTCACTCCACAAAAAAAAAATGCGTGTTTTTTGTGTGTTTTAACGAGATCTACATTTTTGTATAGTAAGATTTGGTCCATCTCTTACGGTTTACCAGTTATGCAAAAGTCGTCCAGAGTAAATAGGACTACATAGGCTATAGCCAGAAAATTCGAAATATACATTTCATTTGTTATAAAAATATCTTAAACATATGACACTTTAATCAATATCGTTAGAGCCATTTTCGAGAAAATCAAAATTTTCGAAAAATGTTCTATGTAAAGGGTAGTTTAGGGTGGAGCAATGTTCTTCACAATCTTCGTGTCGCATCCTTGAAAGATATTAAATACCAACTTTGGTTTTTAACCGACGTTTCTTTTTTGAGTTAAGCTGTTCACAGACTGACACAAAAGGAACTTTTTGGATTCAGGGGGACTCAAAACATATTTCCGATGAAATCTCGACATCGAAATTTTGAGTCGAATAGTACAATAAAATTAACAGTCAGGGAGCATGATTTTGCCTTTTTTCAACAAGACTGCAATCTTTCGATGGGAACAACTGAAAATGTATTTCAGGACAGAATTGTTAGTAGAAATTTGTGGCCCCCTCGATCCCCCGACTTATCCCTTGCGATTTGTAAGTAAAGCCTCTATAAGTAGTTTTAACATGTATGATTTCATCCGTGCCTTTCTGTGATAGCAGACGGCAACGAGCGCCGAGGATACGGACAGGCAAAACACCGTGCAACCGGTTCGTAATTTTTGACTCGGTATATGACTTATCCCGTTCCCTCAGATTTCATATTAAGAAAGAACTATCTCACTTCTGTTACAATGATTCATGAAATAGTGTCGGCAGCAACAAAATATAAGTCTCTATGCACCAACTTGACCAGTTTGGAGAAACAAACGAGTATCTACTGATACTTGTGCGAGGTGTTGGATATTATAGGCTGGGCAATTCATCCATCGCTGTTGTTTTCAACACCGCATTTAATTTATTGCGGCCAAGTAAAGTAGAAATAACCGAGAGGGATGGCTCAGGCGGTAACATTCAGGAGGTCCCGGGTTCGATCCACGTGGCTACGCACTCTTACTTTGTTTTTTCTGTGGTTTCCCCATGTCACTTAGGCGAATACTGGGGTGCATAATTTCACATCACGGTTTTGCTTCCATCATTTCCCTTCATTCCATTTCCTTATCATCTTTCGGGTGGTGTTGGCGGTGCCGGGCATATGGCGCGGATGCTTCTTTCCAAGTTTTAAATAATATTGGCAATGTTTAAGGCACAAATGCGTGCCTATTTCATGAGTTTTTAGGTCATAAAAAACCCAGCTTTGTTTTAATTGTCATAGTTCAAAAGAAAATAACTTTTAAATTCAGTAATTTGAAATTTCTAGTTTTTTTAAAATAATTTTACATAGCTTTAAAAATGAATCACTCAAATCGTTCGAAAAAAAAATACATAACACATTTAATTGGTTGTGTTTTGAAAATCTTTATGACAAATTCTAGAAGAATTTGGATGAAAATTGCATCGTGACGAACATTTTGAAAAACTGAATTAGCTGAAAAAATAGTTTCAGAAAACCTCAAATTCCAGAATGTAAACAGTTTCATTCTAGACCTTTAACCTACATGCCTACTTAACTATAAGTATTAATTACTAAAGCCCGGATTTTTATGTAATATCAAAGTGCGAAATATGTACATATTTATGTAACAAAAAACATCAAAATATGTAATGAAATATGTAATATCAACAAAATATGTAAAATTATGTAAAAATCTAAATGCTAAGATTACAACCTCAAATCTAAATGCAGACCGCAAGTTACCTAGAATTTTGTAATTTGATCGGTCTATAAGTACATAAATTAATTACAATGAGTTAAAATGTACTAAATATAGAATTAATTATAGGGAAAATGTTTTGTTGTATGCAGAATTTACCTAAAATTTATTTTCAAGCAGGTAATCACAAAATAAAAAATGTGTTTTGGATTATGTTTATTAAACTTACTCATTTCAAATAATTATTTTACTTAAATTTTATACAGTAAAGCAATGCTGAAATACCGAACCAATTTATCAATGAGTGATACAATCAATTCAAAATAATTAACTTTTATAATGTGGATGCATTTTCAGTTTTTTATCTCTTGACATACAATGAACCAGGCATTTTTATTTTGAGTCTTTTGCTTCTTTCAACGTAGTGAATAACCATATACTTTACCATATTTTCAGGGCTCATTGTTTGTCTCCTATCGGATAAAATGTTCTTATAAACACACACCCCCTCTGGCCACAGAATCTTCATCCCATCATTTACAAATCTTGCAATTGTAGAATTATTTGTTTGTTCTAGCACCTTGCAACAGATTAGAAATGGGTTTGCTGGACTTTCGGAATCCAGTTTTCCTACTACTAAATTTGTTATGTACCGACCCATGTCATCTGTAGCTTCATCGACGATAAACCTAATATAGGAGTCTCCAATTGCATTCCGCATATGAGCAAGTGCTTCTCCATAACACACATGAAGATACTTTTTCCTCAGAGTAGATTCGTCAGGAATAACTTTCTTGCAATATTTTTTCTAGAAAGAAACGAAATTGAGGAAATTGAAGTTTATGCTACGGAATATTAGCTGAAATCATTGCACTGCACAGGTCTTTAAAAAAATCATTTCCGGACAGTTCCTGTTGCATTTGTGTCAACAGAACTTGCTTTCGAGAAAACTGTAGGTGAGAAGAGCACTTTTGATATATTGTTCCAATTGAGATTTCATGGAACAGCCAATTGTTATACCGCATGCTTCACAGACTATTACTTTTCCATCGGTTGTAAAGGCGCTATCTAATTTCACCCATGAATTTAACTTGCAGGATAGCGAGGACGCAACTGGTGCCATTTTACTAAGACTTTCAAGAAACTAACTGCAGTATTATCGCCTCGCTATGTTGATGGTTGTCCAGCGGTTCACTTTGTTTCCTCGCAGCTATAATATTAATTAATTATTAATTAATTTAACTTGCATCCTATTCCGCAGATTGACTTTTGTTGCTTTCAGCAAAACTTGTGAAAACAGTACCTTATAATGTGACTACAATATTTTTTAAAAAGTAATAAAATTGTAACGAAACCCAGAAAATATGTACGTTTTATGTAACATCGACAAAATATGTAGTAATGTGCAAAATATGTAAAAAAATGTAAAATAAAATTTGTAAGGGAGTCCCAAATGACGTAATTCGCCAACATTTTTACTTCTCATTGAAATATTATGCAGGATTTAAAATATGTAATTACATAAAAATCCGGGCTCTATTGATAACATAAAAACCCAAATTTATGGGCCCTAATTACATACATGTCAAATTTTCCGAGATTTATGGTACATTTCACTCCTTTTTAATGAATTTTGCATGCTTATTAATTGAAATGTCCTATTTTATTTCATTTACATTTTATCGTTGTAGTTACAATGCTTATATTTCAAATATATTATTTTAAAAATGGTAGTGCTTCTGAATTTCATACTCTGAATTCTGCATCATTTCATAGATACTTTTTTGGAATAGAGAAATAGGTTAGCTTATGTTTTAGGGGAAGTTTTGCTCCACAGGTTGGTACCACTGGTAAACAGCACCTTCCGCATGTTCAAGCAAAGTGACCTTGGCCTTGGCTTTCTAAATATATGTGAGGTTGTTTTGTCCAATGTTATTCTTAGCTATGTTTTCAGTGAATGACAATTTCTGATATAAATGACCCATGTTGTGAGAACTATAAATACTTACCAACTGTAATTCCTGTAAATATTCTAGTCTGATTGCTTAAATAGTTAACTGAAGTAGCTTCGTGAAGCTCGTACTGGTCGCGCTGCCGGCTGCGTTTCCATGATTGGCCAATGAGCACCTTTGAATGTTGACAAATGCCAGTGCTAGGGTAAGCGGCATAAACATGCAAGAGATACGGGGCAATGGACCTTATAATGTATTGCTACTGTTAAAAGTAAATAAAACATTGGGGAGTACCATGATTTTGCAATGCACCGAAGGTCTAAAGTTACGTAAACTATGCACAGGAGTTATCTAGTGTAGCGTTTTTAATTACTGATAAAGACGCAGCGAAAACAAAAACATGAAGTAATATCTTACTAGATAAAGCTGACGAATATCTGCTTGCAACCATCACCGCACTCAGTCATTGCTATTTTTAGCTCGCGAAGGTGAAAGTAAACCTGCTCGTGTGTCAATATCTTCTTCATTGAGTAAGGATTGACCTTAAACTATTCTTAAAGCGATTATAGGTCTATATACTGCATAGAAATCGTGATTAATGTTTTTAGACATGATTTTATTACAGATTTCCTTGTAACAAATGAGAATAGAATCCAGTAGGCTGAAGCGAATCTTTTAACAACTGGTCGCTATATGGTGGCCTTCATATTCCATTCTCTTTGCGTGGCCTGGACATAAAAATGAATTACTTCCTATTTGAAAGTATTTAAAAATTCTAACCAGAAACAAGGAATACCTAAAAATTATCTCCACCAAAAATGTATTTGACATTGTGTTTTAATAAGCTATATACGTTTATATAACAATTTCTCGTACATGTCTGCAATGGAATGTTTAGATTACACTTGAAAATCAGTGTATTGGCAATTGTGTTACCTAAAACATTTGTTTTATCACGTGACCAATAAGTATTCATTTTTGAAAAACGCTAATTCGACTCCGGGATACACAGAGCAAGTTCTACAATGTTAGACAGGGCTTTTAAATTTATGCATTTTTACTTTCTCTACTACGTATAGTAAGTAGAGGAAATATTGTATTCCACCCAAAAATTCGATGTCGAGATTTCGTCGGAAATATATGTTTTGAGGCTCCCTGAATAAAAAGGCATTTTTAGAAAAAGGTCCGCGCGCGCGCGCGCGCGCGTGTGTGTGTGTGTGTGTGTGTGTGTGTGTGTGTGTGTGTGTGTGTGTGTGTCTATCTGTGGATAGCATAACTCAAAAACGAAAAATCGGTTAAAAACCAAAGTTGGTATTTAAGTTTAATGTCTTTCGAGGATGCGACACGAAGATTTTGAAAAAAATTGCCCCACCCTAAACTACCCTTTACATGGAAAATTTGTCTAAAATTTTGATTTTCTTGAAAACGGCTCTAACGATTTTGATTAAAATGACATGTTTAAGATATTTTTAGGACAAATTAAATGCGTATTTTGAATTTTCTGGCTATAGCCTATGTAGTCATGTTTACTCTAGACGACTGTTGAATAACTTATAAACCGTTAGAGATAGACCAAATCATAAGGCCCAAAAATGTAGATCTTGTTGAAACACTCAATTTATGTCTCAATAAATGTTTTTGTAGAGTGAACGATTTCGGAGATATTCCTTGTTATTTGTGTGAGTTTTGGAGAACATGCTTCCGTCAAATGGAACATCGTTATTTATCTGGTATGTTAACCGTGCAAAGAGAATGGAATTCGAAACCTTTAAAAGCTTTAAATAAACAATAAGATAATTGTACAAATGTTTATCTCAACTAACACGAAGAAGATATAGGAATGAGAGTTTGTAAGAATGGTTAGTAAGAGAAAGTCATGTGAGTGCAACACATTACATTTTTCCTTTAACACTAAATATTCCAGCTCATCTATTATACACTTCTTCCTTGAAATCGTTCCAGAAATTTAATTTTTGAGTAAATTTTACAGTGAACTTCATAATTCAGCTTTGTCTTTGAGGAAGGGATATTTTTCCTTTAAATTGGAAGAGAAGGTGCATTTCCATTTAGGCATAATAGCTTAACTTCACACAAATAACAACACTCAACTGTCAACAGTAGACAGGCGAACTTCGTCTGTTTTCGCTGTTCAGAGAGCGCGCAAAACAAAAGTGAGATAAATGCCAACTTAGCATTTCTCACTACAGGAAATCGCAACAATATATGGTGAAGTTTTTAATTCAGGCAGACGGTGTCAAGAAAATACGGGATCTATTAGCGTCCCAACAAAAATTCTCGGAACGCGTGACACTCGGGTAAAACAAGGGGATTTTCCCGTGTTTTATGGGACGAATGCAGGCTTAAGTTTGAGGTAGGGGGATTTTCCTGAAATCTTCGTGTCTCATCCGATGCTAAACCTCTATACTACAAAGCTTGGTATAACCAACTTCTCGTTTATGAGTTACACTGTTCACAGACACACACGGGCCTTTTCTAATTCTTTTTTCAGATTCAGCTAGTCTCAAAACATGCATTTCTGGTGAACTCTCGATATCGACTTTTTGAATGGACCGCAATACCCACTTGCTCTGCTTACCTACTATATGTACGGTGTAGAAAAAGTAAAAATATAAAATAAAATATTAATAACATTAAATGTTTTAATGTCTTAAATAAAGCATGTTCAGTAAGTGAAAAAACTGGGTTGAGATGGTTTAGGTTTAGTGTCTTACTGTTTAGTTATTTATTACCAAAATAACGAACACTTGCACTTAAAAATACAAACAAAAATCTGATGTGTTGCACTCACATGACTTTCTCTACTCTTGTAGTAACCATTCTTACAAACTCTCATTCCTTAAACTTTGTGTTGGTTGAGATAAACATTTGCACAATTATCTTGTTTATTTCTTTGTAGGTACAAGGGGAATATGGGAATACAGTAGACGAGTGATAGTCAAATATTTTAAAGCTTTGAGATTCCGTTCTCTTTGCACGCTTAACATATAAAAAATTAACTGTCTCATTTGACACAAATAACTAGGGCTCGGAAGTTCATGCCCTAAAAAACACTGAAATATGCATGCAAATATGCTCTTAAAAACTTCAAAATATGCCAAGAAATATGCACTATTTCATTAGAACATTTCATGTCCCTTTGCAGTAGACAAGGCGAGTTAGTATAAATAATAAATAAAGTTATCTTATTCCTTAGAGGTTGAAGCAGAAGTGGTCCCGCTGCTAGTATTAACTGCTAAATTGCAGTTCACAACCAACACTTTGCACAAATTTTCAACAGTAAAACGTCGTCTATTGTCTGGCAAAACACTTTTGTAACGTGAAAAACTTCTCTCCACGTCACAAGATGTTATCGGGGCATATTTAAATGATGTTAACTGCTTCACAGAGAGTCAAGTCTCTTGGTGTGACAGATGGTTTTCTTTCCAGGATGTCTCGAATATCGCACATCTGTTTATATCCAGAATTTTTTGAAATTACATAATTCACTTTCTCTTTCGCTTTTTGTCCTATGCTGCCAGGAACCGAACTTAGATTACATATTGTTTTTTCAAGCACAGTAAGTGATTAATGCAAAGGAGATCCTACAGCTTCCAATGTCATTATGGCTGTTGGTAAGAAACAAAAATGGGCAAATATGAAACTAAGATCCTCTTTTAACCCAGTGCCTGACAGAATATTTTGCACAGTTTGTACTGATGAAGCATCGTTCGAGTCCAATTAATTAACAACCTCTTCGATTATTTCTATGTGCTCAGCATAATATAAAACTGCATCGACCCATGTTCCCCATCGAGTTAACGCCGGTGCAGGAGGAAGTCGGATATTAGGTGCTGTTCATCTAAACAACTTAACTCTTTTAGGAGATTTAACAAAAATTCTCTTTGTACTGGACACAAATCTATGTATCTACCAGTGGGAAAGAATCACGTATTGTCTCAGAAATGCGATGAAGAGCATGTGCCAAACAAGTTATATGAATTAAGTTAGGAAAAATACCTTTCAAAGTTTTTCCTGATTTTACCATATAACCAGTTGTATTCGATTCCACATGGGCATTGCAATTTCAAAGAGTCCATCACAAACTGTGTCACAGTTACATTGTCAGTGGCCGACAATTTGCACATATTAAGGAGATAAGCTGTAGTCTTTTGTTCATTATTTAAGGCACCCACGATTATATTAGCAATAGAACGGCGTTCAGAATCAGAGGTTTCATCAACAAACAACCACACAAACTGATCCGCTAATTCATCTTGTATATTTGACAATACGTTATTGTAACAATGGCCTGCATAAGTCTTACGCAATGTACTTTCTTCAGGCACATGTTGTTTAGTACACTTGGCAAGAAAGTTTTTAAATACCGGATTATTAATTTTGAACAAAGGAATATCAGCAGCTAAAAATGCCTGGCACAAGTCATAGGAAAATTCAGTAACCCTACTTCCTAAACACTCTACTAATTGTTTTGGAACGGGTTATTTGTTTGCGAGTTTTCTGATTAAATTCTCCTTATGTTTTGCTGCGTTTATGTGCCGAACTATTTGAAATCTTTTCTCACTCCCTATATTTTTGTCACACGCTCCACAAAACAGTGCCCTATTATCTGTAGATATTAAATCACCTGAAAACTCTTTCTGTAAATTAATTAATCTAGCACTCTAAGTTGGTTTTATTTTCGGCATTTGAAGAGCTTTTTAACATTTTATACCCCTAATTTAATTTGGAGGGAACCAGTTCACAACAGTTACGTTTGAAGACCACGCAGAGTCAAGCGTTGACCTGCACTTTATCTTTGTTAATATAAACCTCTCAGATAACGCACCGATTATTCTCTACGCACAAACATATTATAAAAGGATGGAAACAGGGGATTCACTACATAACAACATGACTCAGCCTTGCTTCTCGCCACCTGGCGAGTTACATCATATGCAACACTGCCAATATGAAAAATATTATCCAGGTGGAAAAAAAATCATTAAAATATGCAATATAAGGGCTATAATATTGAAATAATATGCATTTATCAAAATCAAGAAAATATGCAGTTATATGCATCATAAAATCACGTCCAAATAACTTAAAACTCCATAATTCCTGCACATAATGTATAAGCGTACATTTTTAACCCCTATGAAAAAACATGCAAATGCATGAACTTCCTAGCCCTACAAATAACAAAATAAACTTTTAGTTGGACATAAATTGTGTGTTTTAACAAGATCTACATTTTTTGTATAGTAAGATTTGGTCTCTTATGATTTACCAGTTATGCAAAAGTCATCAATACATAGGCTATAGCCAGAAAACTCAAAATATGCATTTCATTTGTCATATCTTAAACATATGACATTTTAATCAAAATCGTTGGAGCCATTTTTGAGAAAATCAAAATTTTCCACGTAAAAGGTAGTTTAGGATGGAGCTATTTTCTTCAAAATCTTTGTGTCGCATCCTTGAAATATATTAAACTTGAACACCAACTTTGGTTTTCAAGCGACTTTTCGTTTTTGAGTTATGCTGTTCACAGACTGACACACACACACGCGCGCGCGCGCGCGCATTTTCTTTATTCAGGGGACCTTACAACATGTATTTCCGGAAAAATAATCGTCTCGAATTTTTGAGTGGTATGATTACCGCCTAATTCTGATAGTACAATAACTCGATTATGACAATGACGGTGATATATCTAACTCATCTGCTTGGAGGTAACATCTAGCGGAAGTGTGTGCAAAATGAGAGGGATGAAGAGGATAATAAAGGGACAGATGGGGGGAGTGTGAATGAGGGAAAGAAATTGACGAAACAGCTGCGATTTCTTTTACATATTATGTAACAGTGTAAAGCGGCATGATAATATTATTTTGTCATTTGTAGGGATCGTCCTGTGACAAACTCAAATATTATCGAGTATTTTGGTAAACATTTTTATTTTTCAAACCAGTGTTTCCGGACGAGACATACCTACAGATAAAGGCAGGTACGGACGAACGGTGCAGAGCACCCCAAAGGCCTGTTTGCACTTCTGGGATGGAGGATGGGTGAACACGTACAGATGAACGGGGTCCCTAACATTTCCAGTTCGAACCCATCCAAAGCCGCTGGACAGTCCCTACAGACGCCGCACATCCTCCGCCGAGCATCGTCGACTGGTCCTACAGTCCAACAGATGGCAATGAGGGAGGTCTGCGAGAAGGGGAACCGCCCCAGTATTCGCCTACCGACCCGGGGAAATCACGAAAAACAATGGATCAGAGCGGGCGGTTGCCGAGAATCGAATCCGGGACCTCCGAATCTGAGAAAGAGGCATAAGTCGAGTCCGCTTAAATTTTTGAGTACGTGACATCAGTTTCTAAAACCACTAAATCATATAGGTCCTAATATGTACAAACTGAACAAATGCAAACAGTTCATAACTGCAATGTGTTTATCACGTTTGCAACTCTATGTTCGTATGTACAAATTAAACAAATGACTGTCGGCTCATAGTCGTAGTGTTCATGCTCTATTCTTACAACATAAAAATAGTTTTTGAGGTCCCATGAATAAAAAAAAAATATGTTTAGAAAAGGTGTGTCCCCAAGGATGTGACATGAAGATTTTCAAGAACCCCCCCCCCCAAAGCACTCGAGACTAGCACTTACATATAACATTTTTCAAAAAAAATTTATTTATAAAAAATGGCTCTAACGATTTTGGTTAAAATACCATATGTTTAAGATATTTTAATGACAAATGGAATGTTTATCTTGAATTTTCTGGGAATAAACTTTTGTAAAACTGGTAAACTGTAAGAGAAACACAAAATCTTACTACACAAAAAATGTATACCTTGTTAAGATACATAATTTATAACCAGTGCACTTTTTTGCGGAGTGAACCATTTCGGAGATATTCCTTGTTATTTGCCTCAATTTTCCAATACTTATACTTTTCTCAAATGCGAAGTCGTTATTCATTTTTCTCTCTTGGCTAAGCAAGAGAAAGGAATTTCAAAGCCCTCAAATTGCACCTATAAAAAATTAGCAACAGGGTAACTTCTGCAAATATTTATCTCGGCTAACATGAAAAAGATAAAGGAATAAGAGTTGGTAAGAATAGTTAGTTCAAGAGTAGAGAAAGTCATAAGAATGCAACACATAAGGTCTTTAAAAATCCAGGCCCTTGCAATTATAGGCTAAGTATGCACACGACTTTCATTTGCTAGCATTAATATACACGAAGCACTTTATTCCTCAAGGCCTTGCCTGTCTTTGAGAAACTATAACTCCAAATTAATTTCAAACCGAGTGAGAAACTTAAGTGGGAAGTTCGCTGCGTTGATTTGGTTTAAAACGCCGCTAAAGTGTCTCTTGACGACTTGATCACAGTCCGACAAGCAATTGTTTTAGTGAGCGTCAACTAAATTAAATTTACCCACAGAGGAATGCAACTGTCTGTCAGAACCAAAATAGATTACCTTAATTTAGATAAAAGAGTTTAAATCCTTACCTCCAAAGTTAAGTAAAGGCGAGCGCATCTTGACGTGGTGACAGTATTAGATATATACCCGATATGGGCTTCATATTCACAACCACTTTGCCGAGATTCCATTCAAATGACTGACAAGTGACTGAGAGTCGTGTGGAGCCGGCCGGCCGTCGGGTGCATTACTTCCTTTCTCCGTGTTGCGCATCATGACGTCATCAAACAAAATTGTTCACTGACGTTACGTGTTTCGCCTTCTTCGGTGTTCCTGACCGGAACAAGCGAATGGGTATTGCTGGTTATAGGTTTACTTTAGGAATCGATTGAGGGAAATCACTTTCTGTACCGGCTCCCCAGTTGATAATTTAACTTGAGAATCTTCAGAGTACAACCAACACAAGAACATTCTCTACATGGCAAAATTGTCCTCATCTTTGATTTTCTCAAAAATAACTATATGATTTTCCTTAAAGTACATATCTACGAGATTTGTATGACAAACATGATGATGATGATGATTATTATTATTATTATTATTATTATTATTATTATTATTATTATTATTATTATTATTATTATTATTATTATTATTATTATTATTATTATTATTATTATTATTATTATTATTATTATTATTATTATTATTACTATTACTATTATTATGATTATTATTAATTACTATTATTACTATTATTATTATTATTATTATTATTATTATTATTATTATTATTATTATTATTATTATTATTATTATTATTATTATTATTATTATAATTATTACTATTACTATTATTATTAATTATTATTATTACTATTATTATTACTATTATTTATTATTATTACTACTACAATTACTATTATTATTACTATTATTATAATTATTACTATTATTATTATGATTATTATTTATTATTATTATTATTGTTATTACTATTATTATATTATTATTACTACTACTACTATTACTATTACTATTATTATTACTATTATTATAATTATTACTATTACTATTATTATTATTATGATTATTATTAATTATTATTACTATTATTATTATAATTATTACTATTACTATTATTATTATGATTATTATTAATTATTATTATTACTATTATTATTAATTATTATTATTCATTATTATTATTACTATTATTATAATTATTACTATTATTATTATGATTATTATTAATTATTATTACTATTATTATTACTATTATTATGATTATTATTAATTATAATTATTACTATTATTATTATTATATTATTATTACTATTATTATAATTATTACTATTATTATTATGATTATTATTTATTATTATTACTATTATTATAATTATTACTATTATTATTATGATTATTATTTATTATTATTGTTATTATTATAATTATTACTATTACTATTATTATGATTATGATTATTTATTATTATTATTATTATTATTATTATTATTATTATTATTATTATTATTATTATTATTATTATTATTATTATTATTATTATTATTATTATTATTATTATTATTATTATTATTATTATTATTATTATTATTATTATTAATTTATGGTGCTTATATAGCATCTACCTTGGGCCCGAATTGAAAGAGCGATGCAAGTGAAAGAGAATGGTGTAATGTTGTTTGAGCCGATGTTGTCACTTGCAGATCCTGAAACCCACTCACACGCACACACCTACCCACCGATCTTACGCTTCATTTTATATGAAAGAATGGCGTAAGCCATAAGGACAACAAACATGGACGTCTTCTCGCTACTGGGCATGGGCGATGGGGACTACCAACCTATGTGGCAAGCGAAATCCGCTGGATTGGCAATATTTTGATTGGTTTTTGTTCTCTTCTTCTATTTCGCTTCCCTCTCATAAACGGAAATGCTGAGATAGTGAATCGCCTCACTTATCTCGCAATTTGTGATAATCAGGCATCAAAACTTGGACACCGATGAAACATCGGTGCCCACATCAGGCCAATCAATGATAACTGACCGTTCTAACACACACAAACCGTCTGTGTGTAAATTTTGAATGGTAGAATTCGAACTGAAAAATTCAATGCCATAACCAATTGTCTACCGGGAAAATACAAATAAGTTGTAGAATTTAAGGACGTGCTAGCATGTTGCCATAGTAACTCAGTGGTTAAGAGCAGCCGTTCAAACAAGAGATCTAAGTATACCATTGGTTGTCAGAATTACAATGCAGAGGAAGGGAGCGGCAAGTCATAACAAACCGATATGAATGCGACGCAACACTCGACGTACTACCCCATAGTTCATGCTTCGAAATGTTTCAAAAATAAAGTCGGCAATTTTCATGGCGCACTTATTTTGATTGATTATTTCGTTCATCCAGAGAAATGACATATGTGTAATTAATTGATGAATAATAAATATACATCTTACCCTTAAAATTATATATGTTTATTTTGAAATCAAAATAATTCCATTTTACTTGACAGGCCTACAATACACGAATCATATTAATAGTATTCATAATACAAATACCTACCATATACCCATTATGAAATACCTATAGTGTTTGTCCGTTTCTTCTTCATGATATGCTTTTGTTATTGCAGAACTAGCAGCACAGGCACTAGAGTATATTTCTAAAAGTCTCAAAAGTAAATCTACTGCGATTTTCACTTATACACTATCTGCATTACGAGATGGTGCACTCGAGGTCACGTGATGTGATGCAGGCGAAGTGCATTATTTTCAGGTGGACTGTTCCCTTCAACAAATCCATGATTGCACACAATTGCTCATATACACCACCTTTATGTAGAATTGCAACAGGACAAGACTTATTCTCGAACTAAATCATCAAACCACGGACAACGTCGGGTATTTCAGTTAGCAACAAAGAAACACAGGGCTCTGGGACACGTGCAAGCTAAGTCTAAATGTTGTAGGGAGAAATCATCAAACCACGGACAACGTCGGGTATTTCAGTTAGTAACAAAGAAACACAAGGCTATTGGACAAGTGCAACCTAAGTCTAAATGTTGTAGGGATAAATCATCAAACCACGGACAACGTCGGGTATTTCAGTTAGTAACAAAGAAACACAAGGCTATTGGACAGGTGCAACCTAAGTCTAAATGTTGTAGGGAGAAATCATCAAACCACGGACAACGTCGGGTATTTCAGTTAGTAACAAAGAAACACAAGGCTATTGGACAAGTGCAACCTAAGTCTAAATGTTGTAGGGAGACATCATCAAACCACGGACAACGTCGGGTATTTCAGTTAGTAACAAAGAAACACAAGTCTATTGGACAAGTACAACCTTAAGTCTAAATGTTGTAGGGATAAATCATCAAATCACGGACATCGCCGGGCATTTCAGTTAGTAACAAAGAAACGCAAGGCTTATTGGACAAGTGCAACCTAAGTCTGAAAGTTGTAGGGAGAAATAGTCACACCGCGGAAAAAGCCGGGTATTTCAGTTAGTAACAAAGAAACACAAGCCTACTGGACAAGTGCAACCTAAGTCTAAATGTTGTATGGAGACATCATCAAACCACGAACAACCCCGGATATTTCAGTTAGTAACAAAGAAACACAGGGCTCTGGGACACGTGCAAGCTAAGTCTAAATGTTGTATGGAGAACTCATCAAACCACGGACAACGCCGGGTATTTCAGTTAGTGACAAAGAAACACAGGGCTCTGGGACACGTGCAAGCTAAGTGAAAGTTGTAGGGATAAATAGTCACACCGCGGAAAAAGCCGGGTATTTCAGAGTAACAAAGAAACACACGTCTATTGGACAAGTGCAACCTAAGTCTAAATGTTGTAGGGATAAATCATCAAACCACGGACAACATCGGATATTTCAGTTAGTAACAAAGAAACACAGGGCTCTGGGACACGTGCAAGCTAAGTCTAAATGTTGTAGGGATAAATCATCAAACCACGGAGAACGTCGGGTATTTTAGTTAGTAACAAAAGAAACACAAGACTATTGGACAAGTACAACCTAAGTCTAAATGTTGTAGGGAGAAATCATCAAAACACGGACAACGCCGGGTATTTCAGTTAGTAACAAAGAAACGCAAGTCTATTGGACAAGAACAACCTTAAGTCTAAATGTTGTAGGGATTTATCATCAAACCACGGACAACGCCGGGCATTTCAGTTAGTAACAAAGAAACGCAAGGCTTATTGGACAAGTGCAACCTAAATCTGAAAGTTGTAGGGAGAAATAGTCACACCGCGGAAAAAGCCGGGTACTTCAGTTAGTAACAAAGAAACACGGGGCTCTGGGACACGTGCAAGCTAAGTCTGAAAGTTGTAGGGAGAAATAGTCACACCGCGGAAAAAGCCGGGTGCTTCAGCTAGTAGGTATACGTATACAAATAGACCCCGAAATTTGAAACCACTTGCCAGCGATCCTATATCATTGAGGTTTAGCTACATGATACTACGGCTGGCTAGGCGCTGAGTGCAGCTTCTTATGCATGAGTGGGCAGCTTTGTGCAATCAAATCGGCTATTAATAACACATTTAGCATACTTATTTAAGTAAACGCATTTAACTGAAATATGGTACAGATGCTTTCAGTAGCTGCAAATTAAACAAATGGTTCGTTAATTTAAAGTTGGAAGAAACAACTGATGTATCCACTCATATGACTTTCTCTACTCACTCTAGAACAAATTGTCTTTGAAACGCGGTAGAGTGAGGCTAAAAAATTCAATGCCATGGTAGCTCTGTGGTTAGAGCAGCCGGACGGTCTTAAAAATTACCAAAACATGACCTAAAACCTTGAAATATGAAGTAAAAACTTAAAAAACTAAAACTTGCGCTAAGAGAATGTTCTTTCTACATCACATGATGTAATGGGGGCAAACTTGAAATAAGGGAAACCATTAGCAAAAGAATCAGGTTCATTTTCATCTAATTGCGTCTGTATCACAAAGAATAATACCACCAATTTTACACAGTGTTGTAGTTGTATATTCATTTTTTTTCACGCACACGACGTAAGTTTTTCCTAACCTTGTCACCTAGTTTGCCCTGTGTGCTCACTAACTCACTTTCAGTTTCCTTTACAATACAGCACACAATTGCATGCCCACAATTTCTAACCAAGTAATGGACTGATATCACAAATAAATTTGATTTTTATGCTAAGTTTCTTGATATGACGGAATATTACGTAAAATATGACTAAAAGTATGCCTTTATTCGTATATTTGTCCAAAATATGACCTAACATCAACATATGCTCAAATATACATTTATATCACCAATAAAAGCTGATTAATCGTGTTCACGAATGCTGGAAACATACTTAAATTAACCTAGACATGGAAAAATAAGCCAGAATAAAAATATGATATGTTATTATTTGCTGTCGAAACCACGCAATGGGAGCCTGCCAAATCATTAGCATCAGAAATAGGAAGGAAATTGGAATCCCTCGATGGCGACTCCGTTCTGCTGATTTCTTGAGACATTATTACAATTCAAGGGGGCAATGTGATGGGAACTGGTCTTACTGCTTCAATTATTATTTGTGTAATGATTCGTTATAAAATTATGATATATCATTTCATTATAATTATTTTCAGAACTGAATTGTCTAATTGATTTTTATTACACCCAATTTATTTTACTATTCCGCTGACGAGTTTCCTACTTAAACTATTATCTTCGCAAAACTTAAAGGTATATGGAGGCGGGGCGTACCTCGGTCTCCAGCGAATCCTACGCTTGCCCCTCCTACCAGCGCTGCCGAATGTGGTGCATGCATCTCACACAACCTTATGTACAGAACCTCTGCCGGTACACGCACTACGCTTGGCAACAGCACTCTGCTTGAGCATTGGCCAGCATTCACATGCCTTTAACTTTTGCGAGTGGTATAGTGAATATAATTATCTTGAATTTGCAGGGAATAGCTCGTCAAGTCCTGTTCATTGTGGGTGACTTTTGCATAGCCGGTAAACCGTTACAGATAAACAAAACCTTACTACGCAAAAGTGTACATAGATATCGTTAAAGCACACAAATCACATAGCGACCAGCTCTTAAAATATTTGACTACCACGTAAGTCTACTGAATTTTCCTATTCCCATTGTACCTGTAAGAAAAGGTGTAAAAAATCAGTTCTATGAATGTTTAGGTATCTTGATTAATGTCAAGTAAATAGAAGACGACTTTTAAAAATTGTTTGGTGAAGAATGGGTCGACTAAGTAGTGTGAATGTAACACATCAGGTCTTTTTTGTTATATTTTAATAGAACTATCTTGGAGGGACCGTTCGTATACACCAAGGCGGCCTGGGTTCGATCCCAGGGACCCGTATGTGGTATTCGTGGAATACGAAGCGGCACCTGGGCGGGTTTTCTCCAGGTTCTCCGGTTTCCCCCACCACTCATTCCACCAACTGCTCCATTATGTTTCCGTTCATCAATTTCGCCGGCATTTCATATAATCCTTTCCCTCACTCTCATACCTGGTGCTGGGCTGAGTACTCTCTTCCAGGTCTTCACTCTGTCCATAGATTCCTCTGCTCCCCGACAGGCGTCTGACCCTAGGCACAGGCTTGAAGTCCTAGGGTGTGTAAGTCCTCCACACGGGGAGGGTAATCGGATAAAGAATGTCTTGGATTATTTTGGGGGGAAATACCTGTTCAGTAAAATGTTCCGGGGGGAGCGATGACCTTGGATTTGTAAGCTAGGGGCAGTAAATGTCTTGCCCCACTAAGCCGACGCTTCATCACATCCTTTCCTCCCAGGGGTTTGACATGCATCTCATGGAAGCAGTGTAAAATCCCCTCCGCCTTCAATCCAATGCAAGCCGACGCCTATACCTTAGGTAAGTGGGTACAGAAAGTAATATGAAAGCATACGGTTGAAGTGAAACCATGAATACAATCTCAGAGTGAAACAAATATGAGGTGAGTGAATGTGCGGGCAGCGGAAGTAGAGCTTCTTTCAGCACTCCATCAATGACATTGCTTTTGTTCATCGCCTTCAGTTGTTTCAAAACAGACGAGCGCTGTTTTCACTCAAGTTGACGATGTCAAGAAGTTGTGCGTGGTGCTACATAAATGACCTTATGCACTGACAAATGAAGAAACCAACAAACAAAACGTGTTTTCATCACTGCCGTTGTGCAATAGACCTGAATCATGGCTTTCTCTAGTCACTATGATGCCGAATTTATTGAATGGTAATATTAATATGTATAAAGAAATTATATTTGAAATAAAGCATTTTTTCTGACCTTGAAAGTGACCCAGAATGAAGAGGAGTTCATAAGCTATTCCCAAAGTATTTAAGATATACATTTTATTTGTTACACTATCTTAAACGTCAAACATTTTAATCAAAATCGTAACGAACAGTAAAGGATAGTTTGGGATGGGGAATTTTTTTTTTTTTTTTTTTTTTTTTTGAAAATTCTCCTGTGATGCTAGACTTAAAGTTAAGTATTCATTCGAATTTTGTTTTTGAGTGTTGCTGTTCAAAGACACACGCGTGGATTCAGGGTTTCTAGAAGCGTGTATTTCCCGTGCAATATAAGTAAAAGTTGGAATACAATACATCCTCTACTAGGTTTACTATAAGTAGGTGCTAGAGAAAGCAAACTTGCAATGCCTCCTTGGTGGTTCACGAATTAGATTGTGTGAGGTCGTTTTCAGGCTCTTTTGTTTTATTCCGCTGCAATTCGGATTGAATCTGGACGCCTGGGAAGGTTTGTTGCGCCCACACAGACACCGCGCAGGAAACCTCTTGCAAAGATTAGCAGACCTCCTGCACGCTTTAGCAACGCTAAACTTCTGAATGGAGCGAGGGAAAGAGACAGAAACGTCCGTTCTTTACTGTCTTGCTCTCACGAGAAGGTGTTTGACACCAACTCCATTGCAACGTTAATAACCCAGCATTGCTATCACAAGAGCATGTTTTCTTGCTGCGTTGCAAGAACGCATTTATAGGTTTCGTTAGTGCTAAAGTGTTCATTAAATGAGTTGCAGGCTACAACGCTACTGGACCCTTTAAACCAGCGATGTCCAACCTTGCCTCTTTGGATACGCTTACGTAATGAGCGACTATTCCCCACTCTACTCCTTCAGTCGGAGGGGCAGATAGTCAGTATCCAATGACGGCCACAAACAGGCGATTCCATGACAGTTTCTAAGTCATACCTTGAATTTTCTGGGAATGTCCTCAGAAGACCTCTTCATTCTGAATGATGTTTGAATAAATAATAAACAGTAAGAGACAGAGAAAAACTTACTAAATGAAAAATCCTGAATTTCTTTACAACACACAATTTATATAACATACTTCTTTTTCCTTTTGGGTGAACCATTTCCGAGATATTCTTTATTGTTTGTCTGAATTAGATAATACTTTAGAAACGTGTTATACGTTTTTTTTAATCTCTTGGCCTTGCAAAGAGAAAGGAATCTCTAAGGCATCGCATTGCAACCAGCTCTTAAAACACTTGACTATCGTTTAAAGCAGGCATGTCAAACAGCACTCGCCAAGAGTGAAAATATTCCCCTATTTTCCCTCCCTTCAAATCGGAGAACGAGAAAAACAAAGCGAAAACCGGTTTTACTAGCGTGTGCTACTGCAGTTCAGGAGGGGTGGACTCCTCTCTTCACACCCTGGGAGTGATGTCTGACATGCCTGGTTTAAAGCCTGCTGTATTCCCATATTCCCCTTGCACCTGGGGGGGGGGGTGGGCGGGGAGGGGGGGGGTCAACGAGTGGTAAAGTCCGGTTATAGTGGAAGGAGATAAACCCAACCTTCCATCTTTCGCAACCGTTGAACACCGCTGGTAAAAACAGTGATCCAAGTTCCAAAATCACAAACTGAAATATTCATCTATTTGTAAAGCTTCTCTATATTAAAACTGTGTACTAGTTATCTTTATAACTGACATTAGATGGTAGCACGTTGGGGCTGTTGCTTGGATCTTTTTTGCTAAACTATCATAGAATAGATTTGTCCGGGACCAGTGAAGTGGTAATCTCATATTTCCGTTTTGGCACTTGGATCACTGTTGCTAATCCTTATTCATTTGTGTTTCAAATATGAATTAGTAGCTTTAAGATTTGCCAACATTATGTAGGAACGTTGGTAGAGGTTGCCATAATATACACTTTCCTTTCCTTCGTGTTTTACAGTCTTACGGAAAAGTTTACTGAGATCGATTATATGCAGTCATAGAGCTTAGAGACCGTGCTCGATCATATCTTTACCGCGAGGGAACTCTCTTAGCATTATTGTAACTCATGGCAACGTACGCTTTACATTATTATTATTATTATTATTATTATTATTATTATTATTATTATTATTATTATTATTATTATTATTATTATTATTATTATTATTATTATTATTATTATTATTATTATTATTATTATTATTATTGTTATTATGTATACAGTTATCTTTAAACCGTAAATTCTGGATACGACAGAAGTTAGCAAACATAATTTAACAGTTGCAACTTCGAGTGATAATATTTAAAATCAACCACTCACTTCAAATGGATCATCATTAATCTCCATTAACTTTATGGGTGAACTTAACTGGTGTTGTCCATCCTCACCCCACCCACGCATACCCTGAGAAAAATATTTCATAGCTCACCACTGGAGCAGATGACAGCAAAAACAACGGAGAAAGAGTTTGAAGATGGCATCAAACGTTATGCATACATTACTACATCATCAAACAAAAGGTTGGTTTAGGAGGGAGGCTTCCTTGAACAACTTCGTATTGCCCCCTTGGAAGATGCTGGACTTAAATACAAGATTTGGTATTTATTTGGTATTTCGACTCAAACGGGGAGATTTCACTATTTAACTTTTGGGTAGAATACAATACTAAATAATGTAAAAACTATACACATGTATGAAGGTGCATCCTCCTGCCACAAGTGAATTTTGATTAAGATCCTTTCCCGAGCTATGCGAAAATACACCAGGTACTGTTCACGACGAACAAAAGAACATCTGTGATTGCTGAATGCGTGCCATGGAGTAGTAGAGAACCGAAGATGGCAGCGAGGTGAAAGGATATAATTCATCACTTGGCTTCAGGACACACTGTTTAATAAAACGCTTAGTCAATATTTAGGTTATGTTGTTTATTCCCTGCAAATACCACAAAAGCATGAAGAATAACTCACAATTATATCTCCCTCGTTTAAAAACAGGGATGTTTACGTAGCAGTCGTAGCAGATACCTCCAGTTCGCCTTCGAGTAGGCAGACAGCTACAGCTCTGTCTTTCTCTCATGAGAATATGACTGTAAGGAATGTGTTTGACAATCCAGCATTCGTTTTCTGAGAGAGATTGCGGCTACAGTTTCAACTAACAGCAAGACTACAATTCGCGCAATGTCAGTTTTCCAGCATTGGGCAAAAGAGCTTACGTTTTTTAGATGAAGTAAATAACTACAGTGGCTCTTTATTGCAAAGTTTATAAGTATTATACAACTGTCTAACGCAAATCACACAGTCTCGCTCATTAGAGGGTTGTGGGTGGTGGGGAGGGGGGGGGGGGGAGGGGCGAATAAGAACTTCATTTTTACTTTCTCTACTACGTATAGTAAGTAGAGGAAGTATTGTATTCGACCCAAAATTTTGATGTCGAGATTTCACCGCAAGTATATATTTTAAGACCCCCTGAATACAAAAAAGAAGCAGTTTCAGCGCGCGCGTGTATCTGTGAACAGCGTAACTCAAAAACTAAGTCGTTTAAAAACCAAAATAGGCATTTAAGTTTAATATCTTTCAGCAATGCGACATGGATATTTTGAAGAAAATTCCTCCACCCTAAACTGCCATTTAAACGGAAAATTTTTCGAAAATTCTGATTTTCTCAAAAATGGCTGTTACGATTTTGATTAAAATACCATATGTTTAAGATGCTTTTATGGCGAATGAAATGTATATCTTGAATTTTCTGGCTATAGCCCAGGTAGTTCTGTTTACTCTTGGTGACTTCTGCATAACTGGTAAACCGTAAGAGATAGACAAAATCTTACTGTACAAAAACTAGATCTCGTTAAAACACACAAGTTATGTCTCTATGCATTTTTTGTGGAGTGAACCATTTCGGAGATGTTCCTTATTATTTGTGCGAGTTTTGCGGTACCTACTTATGCTTTTCTCAAATGGAAGGTCGTTATTCACTTTTTTATTTGTTTGGCCGTGCAAAGAGATCGGAGTTCTATAGCTCTAAATGATTTGACTATCGCTCAAAGCCTACTGTGTTCCCATATTCCTCTTGCATCTATGAGAAAATCAGCAATAAGATAATTTCTGCAAATGTTTATCTTGACTAACATGAAGATAGAGGAATAAGAGTTTGTAAGAACGGTTAGTACAAGAGTAGAGAACGTTGTGTGAGTGCAACACCTCAGATTTTTAATTTCCCTACTGCTTACCTACGATAAGTAAAGGAAGTGTTATATCCCACCCAATATTTTGATATGGAGGTTTCACCGGAAATACCTGTTTTGAGGGGCCGTGAAACCAAAACAGAAGTTTTAGAAAACAAAACGAAAAATGGGATGGTGTAGTTTAGAAAAACAGTCCAGCCCAACTTTGCATAAAAGGTTTCCTTTTTCCCTCTTTTCTTTCGTTTTTTCTAAAAAAAAAAAAAAAAAAACTCTAATGATTTGTTTAAAATGCACTAAATGAAACGTATAACTTGAACTTTTGGCGAATATCCTTGATGTCTTTATTCTGAATGAATTTTGTATACTTTTATACAACCGGTAACAGTAATGAATAGACAAAACTTACAACAAATGTGTATCTTTAAAACTCCAATCTATTTCAAATACATTTTGATGTCATTAACAATTTCGGAAAGATTCGTTGTTACCGGTTTGAATTTACGAATACTTGGTATTCTTTTTGGGTGTCTTTTTATAACTTTATTTGATTTCTGGTTCTTGCCTATATGTTTGGTATATCTTATGTATATTTTCCTTTTTACTAGTATGCTTATTTTATAGTGAAATTTATCTCTGGCTTTTGCCACGATTTTGATGACGCAGTAGTTGAGCGCCCTTAAAGCTGTAAAAATAATAATTGAAGTGTCAAATCGCCATTCACTTGTTTCTGATGTCACGGAGAAGTATGGGATTTTAAAGTCGGAATGACGTTAAGTAAGGGAATGTGAATTTTGCATCACATCACACTGGTTAACATGCTCCCGATTGCAGTCGATCCCGTGGAAATTTATAAATTAAGGATGATATTACCAACGCAAGAGCTGATGTCACTTAGACAGCGCGCGCTGCTGCCTATCAAACAGCTGAGAATCGATACCTTCCTGACCCAACACGACGGTATTGTCCTTGGCTCCCTCTTAACAAACGGTGATTGACTTGACTGACTGTCTGTCTGGGGCCAGGTTTAAGGAGCATGCAGCTTCCTGTAGGGAATCCCGACATCCTTATCAAGGATAGATACAGTGTTGCCACATAGCTCTAATGAACCTTTCAATATATAATATGTGCTGTCATTGACTCAGGAGAATGTCTGTCCTTATGCGTGCAAACGTGGGTGGAGTGGAGAGCTTCTTGGTACGATGTAAACAGAGTAACACCAGCAGTTCAAAATTGCTGTCCACAAGGCAGTTGGAGTGTTAGTTGTGTCAGTGTTACTATAGTATAGTAGTGTGGTTCCTGAGTCTCCAGTAAACATAATTATGGTTAGTAATAATGGCTTTGTTTTGTGCGGTAATACAATATATTACGCGTAATATTTATTGTACCGGGAAAGAAAGGATAAGTTACTTTTGAAGCAGGGTGTAAAACGACAGAGCGAGGGGAAAAAGCAATAGAGCGCTATCTCAGATTCACTTGTCAACCACAAGGTCACTGCTAAACTCCTGAGTCAAATACAATACACTATGCTTAGCAAGGCTTTTCCAACCATCGTTTCCTAGGGCAACCCAGGCAATGTTTTTCTCTAGCTTGGTAATTAAGCACAGCTTTAGGGATCTTTCTTGGTGCTTGGTGCATTCGGCATACATGCTTCTTTCAGTTGTTCTGATACTGTTGGATATATTGAATTACAGGAACAACTTTAGCACATCTTCAATGCGTTTATGGTCCCATCGTGTGAGGTCAGCTGTTGATCGCATTATTCTCATTTCATTTGTTGCTATCCTGCTTTCATCTGTTCTTCTCCATGTCCATGCCTCGCTATCACGGCCGCGCCGTAGCCGAGTGCTTAGACCATTCGCTTCTTACCAAAGCGGCCCGGGTTCGATAAAAAAAAACAACCTCGCTACCATAACACAAGACTGGTCTTGCTACAGTTTTGTAGAGCAGTAAGTCTTGTATGTCGCTGTACTTTTGGGAGTTTCATTATGTTATTTATTATCCACATGGTTCTGGTGTACTTGGTATATCTACCTCATCTATAAAGGATTTTTTATATTCTCGATATATCAAAATTAATTTACTTTTTCGAGTAGTTTGATATGCAGGTTTTACTAGGGACTGGGTATTTTCCACAACATTTACTTATTTATTTAAATTTTAATTGTTAAACATATGACAATACCGAATGTTTTTCACGTATCATATATTTATTAATTTTAAGACAATCATGCATAAAAACACCAACATATTATGAGTTGGATGTCAGGAGATGGTCTAGGTGTATTGTGGCAGTTGTGTTTGTTGGTTTTAAAGTCATTAAAACTCAAGTTTTCATAAATATTATGATTTGAATTCGCTCCACTCTGCAGCAGTATGTTTCGAAGCAAAGTTTGGGTCAACGGCATACATATGTCGTTAGCTGCAGGAAACTGGTGTTGTGCGCCTCACCTAAGGTATGCAACAGCCCAGAGCACATCTCACCTTAAGAATCGCGCTTGAATCATTGCATTTATAGTCGTGAATAAAAAGTAATTCGCGATTTGTTTTGCTTCTTGTATTGGTGCTCTTCAGTTGTGAACATTTGAACATGATTTGCACATCTATAGCGTTTCACTCTTAGAAGACAGTATGGAGTTAAATGGGACATCTCTGTCTCTATCTAGCGCATACAGGTTGCCATTAGCCGCGTACTTTTCTACCCTCGCTCTGTTGCCAGATTCCTAATAGCATGGTATAAATATTCATTTGTTATATATTTCAGGTTTGAACACATTATCCTATGCAGAATTTTTTTCTCTATCAGGTTATATCCTTTTCAGAGTCATTATACATTTCTATAGGTCCAAATTTCTTCAGAAAACGTTTTTTTCAATAGAAGTCCGATATTTGCTGTTTCTACACTCATCACGCACTAACTAACAAACTAACTGCTAGAATGCATCTATATTTTTTTTCTTAGGTAGAGTAAACTATAGTGCTACTACCTGCCTACTTTGAATTCTCTATGTTTACCCAGTTAAGTGTTATAATTTTTTAAATTAAATGTTTTCGGAAAAGTTTATATATGTGCACTGCAAAAGTTACGCAGTGTGAAACTTTTTGTTATTGAGTTTACATCAGGGAACCAGCGAGAACAAATGTTGAGGAAGGTTGGAGAAAGTTTTTAAAATAAACCAAAAGGCAGTAACCTCTTTCTTTTATCCAGTAAGGCAAACAAAAGGTATTCATCTATTCAGCGTCAGGCCTGACACAGAAGATAGTATAAGGAGCAGCACTAGCATTAGTTCGAAAGAAGCCGTGTGTGTAACTGTGAGCTGTTATTGCGTTATTTGTTTAATATTTTTGTAAATATTTGTAGTTATGGAGGGTGAAGCTAGGAAGGGACGATATGTTGGTAAATAAAGAAGTAAGGAACGCCAAATAATTATGAATGTGTTAGATTATTTTTTAAGTAAAATGCGTGTAAGTAAGGCGGTAAAAGAAACAGCTAAGGCTATCGGGTGTTCAGAAGCAGTAGTGTGTATGATTAAAAAGGAACTAATGAAAGGACCTCTAAGAACGCCATCGAAAAAGAAAGCAAAAAGGGCGGGACTACACAAAACGCTAGGTTAACGCAATATGATTGAATAGTGCAAGGTGGAGTGCGGCGAATTGTTCATTCTTTACTGTTTGCAAATATTCCACCCACGCTGAATATAATTTTGTCACAGTTCAACAGTGATGAGACCTTACCAAATTTCTCAAGGGCCACTCTGATTTGGGGTTCGAATATGAAAGAAAGGGTAACAAGTGCATATTAATAGAAAGAGACGATATCGATATCATCAGATGGCGACATAAATATCTAAAAGACGTAAAAGGTTTAGGGACCAGGGGAAATCAATTGTTTATGCAGGCGAGTCATTTGTACATTTAGGTCATACAGTAACAAAGGCATGGAAGGATAACAAAGTTAAAAGTGTCCGTCAAGCAGCAATTGAAGGGCTAAGTGCAGGACTCCGGCCACCTCGAGTCGCTCGCGGAGAAAGATTCGCAACTAGTACATGTTGCAACACTGCGCTCCATTTAACGTGTACTGTCTTTTAAGGGTGAGACGCGCTTTAGTTACTTATTATTAAAGCAAATGTAGGTTAAGATGTGCGCGTATTCTGCGGACGAGGGTATGCAACAGAGGCAGCTACATATACATGACGTCTCAACATGAATCTGAGCTGGAGCGTAAACAAAATCTTGTTTCTGTGCTGTGGTTGCAACGAAAATCAAAATAAACTGTTGTGTGATCGACAAACTCAACGTAAGAAGTTTACAAACATTAAAATGTATCTGTAAAGCAATATGTAATTAAAACAGATTCTCCAAAGCCCGCACTCAGTATCATGGGCGTCGGCAGACCTTTTTTCAGGGAGGGGCCACATGTTGGAAGTTTGCAATCAAACAATACTAATTCTTATTCTGTTGCCAAAAATTATAAAGGGAATGAATTACACCGTTCTGGATGGATTTCGCTTTTCTGAAGCGAATGAGCGTTTCTGAATCACATTTTCACACTGATTGCAAAACTGAAATCCGTTTTTGCGTACCACGTCAGAATTTTTTGCAATTCAAAATTTTATGTTTTGAATATTTTTCGTAATCCACGTGCTGTAGTAATATTACTGCATGCTTATCGTTTGTTAGAAAGGCTCAACAGCTTATAATTTCAACTTTATTACTTAAAATATGAAATAATATAACTATTACTATGTTTATATTTTTATATATATTAAAATCTAACTAAATCTGCTATAGGGGATGTACAGTCACGATCTGTACTTGCAACAGCAGAATCTTGTTGAAACCACCCATATGATTTCTCTTCTTCTGTCAGTTCACGAAAAAATGGGGTCAAAATGTCATTTCGGTACCTCTCTTTATTTACAGTCTGGTCGTAAAATATTGGACCAATTATGCGTCGCACTAACAGCACACCAAACTCCAAATCTCCGATCATAATGAGGGATTTCTTGAACGCGATATGAATTTTGAGATGCCCAATACCGACTGTTATGAGTGTTCACGCCACCATTTAGTTGAAACCACGCCTCATCTGAAAAGAACAGAAGCTGTGGATCGATTAAACCATCGTTCACGACATTTCCAGCATTTTCTATAAGGTAAGATTTTTATACATGTTTTACTTGCGGCTTGTTACTAGCGGCAAACCCGGCCGTGGCAGCTTCAAACTCGCACAGGCAAAAGGCCGTGCAGCGGTGAAGAACCGATTCGAAAGCCCTGTATTAGTTGCGGATAAGTATATTAACTAGTGCTAATGTTCTTTATATTAAATTTAAAAAATAACCTGACTGCACATTAATTTAATTAATTTCCAAGTGGGGCCGCGCCGCCCTGCCCCCCACCCCTTCCCGACGCCCACGGGAGTTCACATTATCAGTGACTTCGTTGCCCCAGAGAAGCTCTTCATGTGAAAGAGTTTTTTCTAAACTGGGTTTTATAAAAAACAAAATGAGAAACACATTGGCGTTAGATACGGTAAATGGAGTTATTCTGTCTTCTCAGCTTATGAAAGAATGTGGTGGGTCTGAAAATCTGCAAGTCACAGAGAATGTTAAAGTTTACCTCAACAAATTTGTTGTTGTTGTTGTTGTTGTTAGCTGTTGAAGAAGATGAACTTTCAGATGCATTGCGCGAGAAACATAAAATACTGGTTGAGGTCATCAATCTTGTGAGTGGATACCATAAATATCAACACTATTACATTTTCATAAGTACTATGCTGATATTTTTGATGTTGTAGTATTTGGTTTATGATGCATGATAATTTTAAATCCAAATCTATAATTTTGAGTGGCTGGTACATTAATCTTACTTTCAAAGATTGGCAACCCTGTTTCTTTAGGATTTAGGTTATAATTGCAACGTAGCCCTTATTAAAAGGCCTTATAATAATGTAATAAACGAAAACAGAATGTGATACTGACATTCTTTCCCTATTAAGACAGTATTTTATTGACTGAGCTGTTCTTCTAAGAATAGCTGTGTGGCCACTCTTTTACAACAATATCAAAATGCAGTGCAGAGGAAAATGAAATAAATAACACAATTACGACAGCTATCATTTTTGAAAATAGCAATATATTTGACACGAAGAGAGAGAGAGAGAGAAAGAAAGAGAGAGGGGTGGGGGAGAAGGTTTGTCTATCGCTTTCACCTATGAATCCTTTATAATGTGTAATGAAAGTTTATCTCTGTTAACATGAATACATAGAAGGATAAGCCTTGGTAAGAATACTTTGCGCAAGAGTGAGCAAAGAAAATCATTTGTATATAGCACATCAGATTTTTACCATTGAAATATATGTTGTGCATATTTTAATACATTAAACAACTATAACTAATTTTAGTTATACATATTGCGCGTTTTCATAGATGACCTCAATGATCAAAACTAGAGAAAATCTGATTTGAGGTTGTAAAATAATGTGATTAATTGCAAATTACGTTTATTTGTGAAATATCATCAAAGTATTGTATAATTGCAAGGTAATTCCAGCAAGAACGTCGGCAGACTTTTTTCCAGGGGAGGGCCAAATGTTGGAATTTTGCAATCAAGATATATTAATTCATTATTTTGTTGCCAAAAGTTATAGTATTTGTTGCGTATAACCGTATTAATTTGTGCTCATTAAAATGGTTCTTTACATTAAAATTAAAATAATAGTTTAAGAGTCAGCCCATTAAGTTCACTAATTCCCAAGGGGGGGGGGGGCCGCGGTCCCCCTTTCCCCCCCTTCGCGACGCCATAATGATAATAGTAATAACAGTAACGATGATATAATAATAATAATAATAATAATAATAATAATAATAATAATAATAATAATAATAATAATAATAATAATAATAATAATAATAATAATAATAATAATAACAGTAATAATGATGATGATAATAATAAATAACAACTAGACTTTAAGAGGTAGAACTGGAACTTAAAAATGCAATGCCACAACTGGGATTTGAACCACAGACCTTCCGCTTGCCGGGCGGACGCTCTCTTAAACTTTGCCCACACACGGCTTGTGTGTTTAAAAACACCAACAGTAAGTTTGTTGGCATAAATAAATAATAACAACTAGACTAACTACCTTAATTCTGGAGCCTATGATCCTCACGACATCTTGCTGCTATAGCGCATGCGCGGACGCGAGTATAAACCTAACGGAGAGATTGAAATCCGCTAGATTGGCAAGGTTTTAAACCAAGTGTTAGATTTTTTCAATAAATAGGTTCCTGGTCTTATACTCAACACATGCCTGACTTTCAATCTATATTTCTTTTATGAATTGGATTTAACAAGTGAATATGTGCATCTTTGTATTTTTCCTGTCAAAAAATTGGGTAGTATGTATATTTGAACAGCCAAATATTGGACATTAATCAAAGGAAATACAATAGTTTGCCACACGATCTAGCATACGATTTTGTTCTTGCACACAGAGTTGAGAATGTGTATATGCTTATGTGTATGTGAAACGGCCCCGTGCCGTTCACGTGCAGCCCATATTAGGTAAGCACACCTAGGTTAGTGTGAGTATATGAACAGGATGACAGGGACCTGTGTTAGACACATCTACTCCTACTATCAATAACCAGGTATGTGTAAACAATGTCTCAACGCTTTCTCCACTTCTACAAATTGATACAGGTATAATTGCTTGGTCAAAATATATTTACTGAAGTTGAATAAACATACTTGTATAATTTAGAAGCCTAAATACAGTAGTATCGCAAGGATTATTTTTATACACTAATTTTGAAAGGTTTATAGCTGATGCTTTGATACCGGCTTTGATTTGTAACTGTTAAGTTCCATCACATATCTCTGTCTCCACTTCGTCTTCGGCAACTGGACCTACGTCGTCTTCTTCTTGAGCAACTTCTACGCCTCCTTCTCGAACAACTTCTCCTTCTCCTTCTTCTTGAGCAACTTCTCCTTCTTCTTCTTGAACAACTTCTCCTTCTCCTTCTTCTTGAACAACTTCTACGCCTCCTTCTTCTTGAGCAACTTCTCCTTCTCCTTCTTCTTGAACAACTTCTCCTTCTTCTTCTTCTTGAGCAACTTCTCCTTCTCCTTCTTCTTGAACAACTTCTCCTTCTCCTTCTTCTTGAGCAACTTCTCCTTCTTCTTCTTGAACAACTTCTCCTTCTCCTTCTTCTTGAACAACTTCTACGCCTCCTTCTCGAACAACTTCTCCTTCTCCTTCTTCTTGAGCAACTTCTCCTTCTTCTTCTTGAACAACTTCTCCTTCTCCTTCTTCTTGAACAACTTCTACGCCTCCTTCTCGAACAACTTCTCCTTCTCCTTCTTCTTGAGCAACTTCTCCTTCTTCTTCTTGAACAACTTCTCCTTCTCCTTCTTCTTGAGCAACTTCTACGCCTCCTTCTGGAACAACTTCTCCTTCTCCTTCTTCTTGAACAACTTCTCCTCCTCCTCCTTCTTCTTGAACAACTCCTCCTCCTTCTTCTTGAACATCTTCTCCTTCGTGAACAACTTCTCCTCCGGCACTTCGACCTTCTCCGACAAACGGAACCGACAGCTTTTATAGAGCCCCGATCTTTTAATACCTTTAGAAACGTTTTCCTTTGGTTTTCATCCATAGTAAACAATTTCTCTTCGTTCGTGTCAGTTGGACAGCTCATAAGAGTTCTCGACACATCGTCGAACGCTCTTAACATACACTGGTTCTTACGGATGGTTCTGTTTTTAACACTGGTTCTGCTTTCAGGTGCTGATGGCTTCCCCATTTTCGTATAGAATTCAGATTTTCGTATAGAATTTAGATTTTCGTTGCGAATTAGATTACTTGAAGAATTTTTCTTTCCCTTGGAAACCACACCAAATGTTGAAATGCTATGGCAACGTGTATTTCAGTTGAACAAAAGCGAGTGAAACATACCGAAAACAAAAGTCCCACCGTGCCAATGTACAAAAGCTAAAGTACCTACTATATTTATATTCCTATATAGTTAAATGAGTAATTCTTACGATTTCGATCAAATTTTGTATTCAGACAGGGTTTTGCTTATTAAGTTTATCTATATAGGCGTCATTCCTGGAAAAAAAAAAACAAAAAAAAAAAAAACGCAATTTTACGAGTAACAGTCACAATTACTCCAAACCTTATTTTGGCCATAATTTCTCTTTTAATGGGCCAGTTTCAACAAACAAGCCAGGATATTAAAGGTCTCGTCATGGAAACAGCTCCAACAATTAAGATAAAAATTTATATTTAGCTAACATTTTGCTTTTCAAGTTTATCTAAATAAGTAGATAAACGATTAATCAAAAGGAAAAGCAAAGAAAATCCGAGCGAAGCTCGGTCACCCAGGTACTGTAACATAATAGAATGATCGCATTGCATCTGTAATATTCACTACACAAATAAGATGCGTTTAATTTTTGTAATGAATATCTCCTTCGAACTTCAATGGAATAAACAGTAGCCTACCCTACTAGTTAATAAACAACAAATATTTCAAATGTGGTCAAATTCGACCACATTCACTTTTACAAACAGATAATGATCAATGCTTTATTGTTAAGTATTGCTTTGCAACCTACAGGAAAATTAGTTTAATTTTTCTCGGAAAGCTGTCGCTTAATTGTGATGAAAAACCAAGAGTTTGTGCAGTTACGCTACCGATAGTCAAGTGTTTCTATCGCATTTGCTTTTTCCTTTCTCTGTCACGTATGCATAGTAAAGTTAGTATGGTATCTATTGCATTCCATCCAAAAATTTATATCGAGATTTCACCGGAAATACATGTTTTGAGACTCCATGAGTAAAAAAAGCAGCTGTTTTAGAAAAGTGCCTGTCTGTGAACAGCATAACTCCACCCAGACTAATCTAGGACCCTCTAGAAGGTCCAGACTATTCTTTACATAGAAAGTTTTAATTTTTTCAAAAACGTCTCTGACGATTTTGATTAAAATCAAATGACAGTAGACCATAGTACATTGAGAAAATGCAGTCAGTTGCTCCCAGATTTTCAGCTTTCTTTACATTAAATAAGTTAGGTTGATATACTGTTTTTATAATCACCTAAAATACTGTATTCGGTTATATAAAATATTATTACTAAAACGTTATACATGGAACTATACCAATTTAAATATACGATCTCAATGGGACAACATAACCTAACATTTACCTACATGTCAAATCAATATCGATATCAGTACAAAGAATAACAACGCACATACGACACAACATACATAGTTTGGTAGCTTATTTAATGATTTATAACACTGCAATCCCATCCACTTAAAGCTTAACTTGCAAGATACAATAATAACATGAACGTCGGCAGACTTTTTTCCAGGGGGGGGGGAGGGCCAAATGTTAGAATTTTGCAATCAGATAATATTAATTCATTATTTTGTTGTCAAAAGTTATAGTATTTGTTGCGGATAACCATATAAATTTGCGCTAAACAGAAATTGTTCTTAACATAAAAATTAAAATAATAGTTTAATAGTCAGCACATTAAGTTCATTAATTTCCAAGGGGAGGCCGCGGCCCTCCCTTGCCCCTCCTTCGCGACGCCCATGAATTCCAGCACCTTGCTCCTTTTCTTTAAAATGGGAAAGAAAATATTGTCCGTATTTCCCGAATGTGAAAGAAGCACTGCATAGCTATACAGGAAGGGTCATTAGCCTTTCGTTCATGTTGTACCTGAATTTCAGTACGGTTTGGGATAAGGCGGTGCACAGTCTTTGACAAAACAAATGTCATTGTATTTCGTTTCCTTTTATCTTTCTGTTTATCTTAAAAGGGTTGGAGTCATTCTGTCTGAGCCAGGGCGCATTTAAAATGGCACGAAGGAGCATAATAAAACGTGCCGAATTGCCCTATGAGATGCATTTTGTGGTACGTGTTAACGCACTAATTTCTAAGACAGAAAATTTGGGAAGCAGAGACAGTGACTGTAATTTGCCAAAACAAGTGCCACAGGACTGGATTACAGTTATTTCAAAGGGGGAACTTGTTCGGCCGACTGAACAGTGGTACCAAAAAGTGAAGGAATTTGAAGTTATATTTGTGGGATTCCATGGCTTTATGTTTCAAAATGTGCTGGAGTGATGAAAGCGCTTACTGGCATGATTTGCTCTAAATTTCCTGAATTGGATGAAAGAATTGTTTCCCTATACGTCAGGACCCACACTTTCATTAGGATACGGCATTTAAATAACAAACTAAAAGCTGTAAGTATGACAAAAACGAACGCGAGGAAGTGTCAGCAGTGGGCGTCAGCTACTTCTTCTGCAACAACATGACCAAATGTAAGTCTACTTTTAAGATCAAACAATAATTTGTTACTTCTTATTTTGATTGTAGTTTCGGTGGCGGTCGTAAAATTGGTTTGTAATGAGTAGAATGTGTTGACGAACGTTTCTAATGTGTTTTCAGTTAAGGTATCTTTTCTATCACATATCACCGTATTTTTCTACACTTTATTAATTATTGCTTAAGTGTTTAAGCACTGGAACTGTCAGTGAATGCTTTAAATGATATATGTCGAAACGGGTTTAAAGCGCTCACTTTCTATTGCTGTCTGAACTGCGCGCGCTCTCAGACCTCCATGTGACGTATGTTGCTTGCAACCAATGGCAGCCGGAGTGACCTTCTTTCTCTAGTTACCATGGTGCAGGCTGGTGCTGCGTAGTATATGAATGAATTGGCCATCTACAAATCGGCAGATAACATCACACCGTCCGCATAATGTTTTCCAAATCTTAGTAGTATGCAGAATCAAGATAAACACACATTATGGCCTTTAGCAAGTTTAGCTGCAAACTCTTTTTGCTAGCTACAACGAGATTATCCTTCAGGGTAATGGACGATGGTATCAAACCAAACTTCTAAGTACATTCGTCAAACTTATGCAGATTACACCCTCTAGAACCAACAAGATGATATATGGTGGTCTTATGAGTAATCTTGGCCGTAGTTGATACTTTGGGAGCAAATGCGACATGGCCAAAGCGAAAATCATGTTTGGTCTCTATGGAGTGTATTCTACGTTAAATCCCATAGCGCTGAATTTATTAACATGTCCCACATATCCTGTAATTATACATACTATCCGGTGAGGATAGAAGAGATTTAATCTTGTCATTATTTCAGTGAGAAAAAGCATGTTTACACAGATTAAATTAAAACGATTGGTATTAAATTAACAAGACGTGACAATGACTGTCGGCGCATGCGCAGTATGTACCTTTGGAGTTAGATTTAGTAAAGATGAGCCCAAGACGTAACTAAGACAATTATTTCCAGAAAATTGAAAATCAAATAGAACTGGTGATGTCAGTTGCGCGGAAGGTAAAGTGGGCAAACTTGACTTTATTCAAATGGAATACGTGTTGAACAAGAACAGTGAATATTATACAATTGCAAGATTGCTGATGTAGCGCCAGATGAGAAGTACGTATTCCCTCAATGAAGAAGAGCAGGAAACCAGCAATATTCCTTTTTTGTATGAAGCATGCCCAGTATCTTCTGTTGAAGTTGGAAGAAACTTCTCAATGTATAAATCGTAGTGGTTGGCAGTGCCTCAATTCTCAGAACTTATAAAGGCTGTATGTATTCCGTGATAAAGTTTAAGTGAACTGTGCAAGAGGATCAACAAATGATAAGTTTTAGTCATTCGTTCATTTAGGTCACAAAGTCACTTAAGGTAATTTTTAAATATTCTTTAGGTCATCAAAATCCAGCCCTAATAGCCAGAGGTAGGACAAATATCCACTGAATGGGAATCAACATAACTACTTGTACCGCTCTATGTAGTAATCGTAACATTGTACTTAACACAGGCACCCAAGGTTGTACAGATGAGTGAGTAATTCGACTGTAGTACAGGCAGTGAAGAGTTGCTGTGCTTACATTATGTTCCGCACTATACAAGTTCAGTATGCTGGAATCATCACTTGCTGACACATTAAAACATTAGTGGAAGAATTTGGTACAAACAATTTCACCGTGAATGGAGAAAACATGTGCTACGGAATTGTCCTCAGGGTCAACTACTCCAGATCAAGAGACACAACACTGTAAGAACGTTTCTGGCAAATGTTCTCCACTTATGTATATGAAGAAGTACACTGCATCGCTGGTAACGACAATAACAGGCATGATGACATCACCTGCATCAACAGAGAAAAGGCTGATGCAGAAATTGTGGACCCAACAATCACCTAAACAGCCTGAACAAGTTGAAGCAGAAAAGAAGAGGATTTATGAACCTTCCATACCACATTTTATGGACAAATATTAAATTTAAAAAATTGTTGTAAGTGGTGTCTGCGCTTTGGTGCACAGGGAACCATCACAAAACATTTTGTTTCATGGTGGGGGAAATACAAATTGGAAAAAAAGAATTGAATCACAAATTGTTACAACAATAATAAAATAATCTGTAGCTATTTTGAGAAACCGTCTTTAAACACATTGTTTAATTACTTTGTCTAAATTGACAGTTTTATAATTCTTATGTTTTATACAATTGTTGCTGTTATTTTTTATTATTGTGTTTGTTATATTTGCTGTCCATTATTTCTGTATAAGATTAATTATTATTTTTAGTATTCTGTGTCACTTGGCAAACCCTAAATAGGGTCAGATGATCAGATAAAAAAAGTGTAGATTGTGTCATAAGTATCAAATTGCAAAGAAAATTGTTAAAATAACACTGTGATACAAAAAGAAAAACTATAAATCACTTGTTGCCTTGTCAGGCAGTAAGAAGGCAGAAGAACAATAAAGTTCACAATTACAATCAGAGTTCCTTGAAGTTCTGTGTAAAATGATACATACAAATTTATAAAGTACACTATCCCGTGTTTAAAAACTTAATTAGCAAATATACTAAACCATTTGACTAACAGACAGACCAATGGGAAGATACACATCTAAATATTTTAATGTTTGGCAATACAAATGTGTCTGTAATGTCTATTTTTTAAATTATATTTATGGTTACAGACTTTAATTTTTACAGTTCCAGGTTACCTGTTTCACCCCTTCCCCTCTCTGCACTGTCCACACATAGTCGCAGCACCAACACATTGCAACATGGGTGTCAGCAGACTTTTTTCTGGGGGCAGTGGGGGGGCACAAGTTGGAAGTTTGCAATCAAACAAAATTTAGTCATTATTTTGTTGTCAAAAGTTAATAGTATTTGTTGTGCATAACCGTATTAATCTGTGCTAAATAAAAATTTTTCTTTATGTTAAAATTATAATAGTAGTCAAATAGTCAAATTTCAATAGTCAAATCAAAAAGTCAAATAGTAAAAAGGTCAGTAATTGATTGCACATTAACTTCATTAATTTCCAGGGGAGCCGCAGCCCCCCTTAGTGACGCCCATGCTCAGTATTACGACAAACATTAAAACATGTAAAAGGCATTTGAAAATCTAAGTTTATGAAGGTGAATCCTGGCTGTGTTGTAATACTTAAAACAAATGTTTTGTTGAACTTTTTTGAAAGAAAAGTGACGAATTCCAGCAGTTATGAAGACTTAAAAATATTTATAAGGCAGCCAAAAAACAAAACTACTCCTGTAATCACATAATATGACAAAAACAACTACAAATGTTTCGTATAGATCCAGATATAGAATTTGCATTGAATAATCAGTATAAGCTCTCAGTTGAACTGCATAACAATGAAGTGAAAAAGAACACAGGTTTACGTTCTCATTTTGTACGGGCTTAAACAGGCACTCACTTCTCATGGTCACAATGAGAATGAAGGATCTTCAAACTGTGGCGATTATATTGAATATTTGGATAAACTTTGGAAAGTGTCCTGTGAGAATTTTGTCTACGTCCCACTTGGCAGTATGCACGAATTCTTACAAAAGTTGCAGAGTTAATTCAGCGCTACCAACAGCACTATTTCTCCAGTAATTTGTTGCCAATCTGAAAATTCAATGTTTTAGTGGGACCCCGGCAGTATGCTAGTGAAGTTGTGAGAGCCATGACATGCTTCATTAGCTTAGTTTCGTTGCATTCCTGCGTTAGTGAATCGTGGGTAGTTGCAAAATTATCCTAAATCAATTATTGGTATAATTGGTTTTATATATTATCTGGTCATTTACTAATCCTTAACTAACTGAACTTGCTTACATGTTTTAAAAACTAACATTTTGCAAGTATATTATACGTATATCAAACTAGGCACCGTGTGATATCACTATGTATTGTCATTCTATAGTTTTTAGACATGACATACAAATTCACTGTTTCACTGCATAGAATGTTATGCATTATGGAAATTTTCTAGTAATTTTGATTTACATTTGTAAAAGTACTTGTTTTAAATTCATTACAACACGATAAATTGTCGACTTATATTATCTTGGAATTAGTGGACCCACTGTTCAGATAAATATATACAAGAAATGGATAAACTTTAGAAAGTGGCGGCAAGATGTGAAAAATAGGTTAGCCAACGCCCGAGTGCATTTATGTTTAGTGTGTTGGCAACAAAAACTAGTGTGGTTGAAAAAGCAATGTTGGCAGATGTGAAAATCGTCTGCTAGTGATCGCTAACATAATCTAGTGGTGATTCTGCTAATGACTCGGTGCATATGCAGTAAGTACCTTTGGACTTAGATTTTGTACGGAAAGTGCTATAGAACACTTTCTAAAGATGAGCCGAATATTTAAATGAATTAGCAATATATAATGCCTCTCTGAAACAGCACTTAGAAAAATTGACCGTTTTTCGTACAACTTCACCTGATGTTCAGAATGACTTACTTCAAAGTGTGGGTGCCATCATGACCTGAAATTAAGAAACCAATTTCTGATACCTTCCTTGTTTAAGTAATATTAGATAAACTCCTGACATTAATAGTGAAGAACAACTCTGCACCGTCCGTTACATGAATATTGATGGAAATATTGAAGAGAGGTTTATTTGATTTACAGATGTAAGTTCTGACAAAAAAATTATCTTTTGAATCATGCTCACAATATTATCAAACATTTCTTTCAGACAATTATGAAAGATGAAAACTCAGTTTAGGTTGGGTCATATTTTAACAAATTTTACAATATTCGTTGGGTTACGTACCCGAGTCTGATAGTCACGTGCTCTATGGAACGATCGCATTGCCACAAACTGGTTCCCACAGAGGGAAGATATCACAGTGATCATGGGCGTCGGCAGACCTTTTTCTAGGGGGGGGGTGGGATGCATGTTGGGGGTTTGCAATCAAACAATATTAATTCATTATTTTGTTGTCAAAAGTTATAGTATTTGTTGTGGATAACCGTATTAACTTATGCTAAATACAATTTTTCTTGACATTAAAATTAAAATAATAGTCTAATAGTCAGTAATTGATTGCACATTATGTTCATTAATTTTCAAGGGAGGACCACGAGCCTCCTCGCTCCTTTGCGACACCCATGGCAGTGGTTAACTGGCCTCCTTGTTCACTAGATTTCAATCTTATTGCAAATACCGATTGGGATGGCTCAGGCAGTTTCGTCTATGACCCATATTTGAGAAGTCATGGGTTCGATCCCAGCAGCCCACCTAACTGACTCATGGGTTGCTAGGTGAATGCTGTGCAGGTCATTACATATCCCGAATTTCCTGTCCATCAATTTCACCTCACATCTCACTTCCTTTCATCTGGGAGGTGTCTTTCAGGGCTGCAAGAGTCGGGGCAAGGTCTCGGCATTGCATGGTAGGGAATATAGACTCCAGTTCTACTATATACCGCCGGGGAGTTTCAATCTGGAAGTGGTAGGGACCCTACTCCCTGCTCTATCATGAATTCTGGGGTTGCCCACACAAAAAGCACTAATTTTACTATCTACTACAGATTAATCAAGATAAATGTTGGTAGAAATGGTTTTATTACATCCTTGTAGGTACAATAGGAATAAGAGAATACTTCGTGATCGATATTTTAAGAGCTGGTCATTATGTGATGACTTTGACACTCCATTCTCTTTGCATGACCGCCTCCGTAGCGCAGCTGGCAGCGCGCTTGCCTGTGGCGCGGAGGACCCGGGTTCGATCCCCGGTACCAGCATGGGGATTTTATCCCCTCTGGGAGGTCTGGCACGGGGTGCACTCAGCCTCGTTAGGTCCCGGGGGGACCAATTGAGGAGCTACTTGATGGAGAAGTAGCGGCCCCAGGTCGAGAAGACCGCATAACTGGCCGGGAGGGTTCGGGGCGCTGACCACGTCCCACCCTCCAGTACTGCACCTCACCAATGACGCCTGTAGTGGGCAGAGGTGGGGGACGCAGCGGCTGGGCGGTAGGCCTTGGCCCTTCGTGGGCTGTCGCGTGGGGTTTACATTTTACATTACATTACATTCTCTTTGCATGGTCAGGATATAACACATCTGAGGTGTGTTGTACTCACATGACTTTCTCTACTCTTGTACTAACCATTCTTACAAACTCTTATTCCTATATCTTCTTCATGTTAGTTGAGATAAACATTTGTACAAATTATCTTATTGCTTATTTCCTTGTAGGTACAAGGGGAATATGGGAATACAGTAGGCTTTGAGCGAGTCAAATCTTTTAAAGCTTTGAGATCCCGTTCTCTTTGCACGCTTAACATATAAAAAAATGAACAACATTTGAATAACCTACATTACTAAGATAAGTGAAGTTTTTAGTTTCTAATTTGTTCTTACTTTAGAACAATCTTCCATTTCACAAAAGTTTTAAGTTTTCTGAAACTGACACAAATAACAAGGAACATCTCTGAAATGGTTTACTCTACAAAAAAAATTATTCAGACATAAGTTGTGTGTTTTAGCAAGATCTTAATTTTTGTACAGTAAATTTTGTCTCTTACGGTTTACGAATTATTCAAAAGTCATCCAGAATAAACAGGACTACATAGGTAGGCTACAGCCAGAAAATTCAAAATATACATTTCATTTGTCATAAAACTATCTTAAACATATGTCGTTTTAATGAAAATCATTAGAGCCATTTTCAAGAAAATCAAAATTTTTGAAAAGGTTTCCATGTAAAGGGAAGTTTAAGGTGGAGGAATTTTCTTCAAAATCTTTGCGCAGCACCCTTGAAAGACATTAAACTTAAATACCAACTTTGGTTTTTATCCGACTTTTCGTTTTGAGTTATGCTGTCCACAGTCTTACAAATTGACACACACAGACGTTTTTCTAAAAATGCTTTCTTTTTTTATTCAGGGGGCCTCAAAACATTTCCGGTGAAATCTTGACATCAAATTTTTGGGTGGAATACAATACTTCTTCTACTTTACTATACATAGTAGAGAAATTAAAAACTGAAGCTATTAATACTTAAGCAATACAAATCTACAAATCTAATAAATATTTGAGACTATAAGTTTCACTTATCATAGTATTTGCTACAAGTTCTTGAAATTAAACACAAACTGCAGTTTCATGATATGTTTATTGCATCATTGGCGCTACTTTGGTTTATATTAGTCGCTATCATTACGGATGCTAAATCACTTAATATTTCTGTGCTACCAACCATTGAAAATAAAACAAATTTGTTAACAGTCAATCGGTAGTATTTCAAAATTCATCATGTGGTCCTTATTTATTAAAATGAATATCTTTTCCCAATCCATGAAAACTGTGGATCCATTTAATTATTTTAATAATTTAACCTCTGGATTTATTTCATGATTAAATGACCAAAATGATCATGCCACAGCTGACTTATCAATCTGCTTACATTTAATATTTCTAAAAAGTTCCTTTATTCTGGTTTCCAATACAGCCTGACTTACATGTAAATTCACAAAGGAACACCTTTACAGTATAGAAGTGTGACAGCGATTCACTTCTACTGTTTACCAATGATACATAGCCCTCCATTCAAAACGTTTTTTGCGTTCCATTTATATCCTGCCATTAACTGCAATGTTTATATCTGCAACCTTTTAACTTTGGAACATATTGCCTATTAGCAATTGTGTTAACTTGTATATAGTGGTTTAGTACATTAAATCACATGCACAGTCACATCCGTACTTCCAGACTCTGGGGAGGATAGGGAATAATCTTGGCTAGAGACAAAAACGCATCCCCCAGGCTGGAATTGAACCTGGGACACCTCACACAAATAATCTAGAGACTGAGTTACGAGGGTGGCCTCAAAATATTATGTGCAAGAGAAGGAGTACTACTACAAGTTTTAATTATTAAAAACACAGCCCCCCTTATATTACTTTTTCTAATACCTACATAACGAGTGATCCAAAAGACTCCGAACCAGCTGTGCTGTGTTTTGCCTGTATGTGTCCTCGGCACTCATCACCGACTGCTGCTATCATAGAACAGCGTGGATGAAACCATACAAAATTTTTAAAACCACTTTTAAAGGCTTTACTTAACAATTTTATTAAAGGAGATGCTGAAACTGGCCACGGTCCTTGTCCACACATTTTTGTCACCTCTTTAGGAAACTATCCATCACTCGCCGTAGTTCACATTGAGAAATGCTGGCAATTTCTTGACGGATATTTTGTTTTAATTCTTACAGAGTGTGTGGGTTTGTCTTGTACACTTTATGCTTTGTTACCCCAGAGATAGAAATTGCAGATCACCTGGAAATCTTTCTGCAAATTGCACTTTCACTTGGCAAGCTGACTGAGTGAACACATATGAGTTATAAATAAATACATGCTCTGCAGTAAAAAACAAATGCTGAGCCATAATACACTTTGTGACTAAGTACAGGACTAAATAATGAAGTACACTGGTAATAACTCAATCACGCGTTGTCACGTCAGCTCATTACTGCACTTTCAGAGCAGAGAAAGGCAAGTCAACCGCATGACCTTGTGTACAGCAGCTGTGTTATCGTATTTCTTAGTGTGCAATGGAAAAACACAGCACAGCGGTTCGGATGTTTTTGGGTCTCTCTGTATAATAAGGAGAACTATTCAGTTGGTGTAGTATTTTGTTATCTGTTATCTGCCGGAGAGCTTGCTGAAACATACTTGACATTCTGAAATCCATCGTAATGAGGCTTCCTCGTTAGTAGCTTGCATTAATAATGTCCTTAGTGTAGTTGCCCAAGAACAGAAATAAAAGTAACATCTCAAATTTAAGATGGTGCTAGCATCATGCACAGTCAACATGCAGGGGTCCAAACAACTGTAAGAGAAGAGCATAATTTCACGCACAATGTGCATTATTCCACTTAACACATAAGAAGTGATATAAACAGTGAAACTTTTCAAATGATTCGAAGAGGTACTTGAGTTGACCAATAGACACTTTTAGCTTCACTTAACTTACTTTTTGTATGGACGTGTTTCAAAGACCATCGTCTTCATTATCAATAGTTGCTCAACTGGTATTTGAAGAGAAGAATCTGTTTGTGGTTGTGATTGAGCTGCTATCTGGTTACGTGAACATTCTTCTTAATGTGTATTTTTTCCCAAATTATCAGTTCAGCTGCAGTTTTTACAAGTTTTAATATTTTGATATCCTGTTTTATGGTATGCTGAGTTGACCCGAAATGATGGGCTATGGCTAATTTGCCAGTTTGTTTAAGGTTTATGTACCTGATGTATTCCTTCAGTCTTCTTTTCAGGTTCCTTTTAGTTTGGCCAATGTACTGGGTGAAAGGAAGTCATTACATTAATTTAAACCAGTGGTAGATATCGGTATTTGGAACACATTTTGTATCTTGCGCTTTTGCCTCTAACCATTTCCTATGGAGATATTTTAGCTTTGTTGAAAACAACCTGGCAACACTGCAGATTGTATGGATGGTCACTTTCCCTAGCTCAGCACATAAACAAACGCATCTTGAAAACAAACTCATACCCTGTCTTGCCCTTCTGTGTCTACTGTGCGAGTGTAGGCCAATCACAAGTGTTAGCGCCCAAAACATTACACGAAAGTGAAAGCACCTGACCTGTTTACAGCCACAAACCAGGTCAATTCCTCACTAACCTCAACTCAACGTTGTCGACTTACCTCACATCTGAAAGAACAGCTCGGAGTATTCCTTCACGTCTTTTAAGTGATTAATTACTTCAAAACTCTGTGTGATGTCCCATAATTACTACCGAAGTTATGTCAGTTTCTCTACGCATCTTACAAGTAACAGACCGTCATCTTCGTACATTCTTGTGGAATTATGCATCCAATTTGGATCAAAACTATTTATTTTTTCGAAGCCAACTGATCAAAGAACAAAATGCCATTCGACTTTTCTGTTTGTAATATTTCTATGAAGCACATACTAGAAGGAATGTAATGGCTTCCCTTCCACCCTGTATATTTTTGGGCAATCTTTGCATTTTATTTAGTAGCAACTAAATTGTGCCATGAGTTTTGAAATACCACAAGCGGACGACATCCTGAAGTTTATATCCAGCAACACAATCATAATCACAACAAATTCTTCGTCTTCAAACACCAGCCAAGAAGCTGTTGATAATGAAGGTGATGGTCTTCGAAATGTGTCTGGATAAAGATTAAGTATCTATAAATTGACTGAAATACTTGCACAAATCATTATGTGCATTGTTATGCACACCAACTGAGCTTAATTCTTGGCTATCTACATGTCAAAATAAACAAGTAGAACTGTGTTTCAGTACTACTACAGAGGCACCAATATTCTTCTCTAATTCATTTCAGAGAGTGGCTGTTCTAGATGCAATTTGTGAAACAAAAAGTCCCTCAGGAATCACCCACAAGATGGGACTTTAAAATGAGAACAGTTCTTACGGTTTATGACCATAAAGAGACCATTCTAGAATGTCTTTAACACACTGAAGAAAGCAGCAACAAGACAACAACTGTGAATCAAGCATATGGTCTAAGGTTCGGCCAAAATTTTCCTTTCACTTAGAGGTATTTTATAAAATAATGCCCCACCTGGATATCTTGTACAGTCAATTACAAAAGTACACCATTGATCCCGTCTCAATAATACAAGCAATAGCATCATCAAAAATTAAATTTGGAATTTTGGAGACAACGTTGGTATCATAATTGAGGAAGAACCAAATGTATCAAAAAGAAGAGGTGAGAACATGTATATAACAAGGAATGTATAGGTCGTGAGCCAAGACACGAACAAATCTTGCGCATAGGGGAAGCTACTTTCCTCCCCTCCTTCACTGCAACGGCTGAGGGGGAAAGGCGGGCGAGCTTGCTGCCAATGACTAAACATTACTATAACAGCGTGCAGCTGAAACAATTGCAATTCACATGAAAGTAATTGTTGGCACATAGCCATAGTTATAGTCAAATCACTTTGTTCGTTACAACGCTAATTTTTATACACATATGTCATTAACAATATGCACTAAAGCATTGCTAGCGAACCTCGCTCCTTCGTGGACAGAAACGTTATGACTTCTGTACGTACATGATTGCGCAACTTCTCCCACCCATTATTTCAAAAGGTAAATTTTATAATGCTGTAAAGGTGCTCAGTAATGCCAGCCACTACTGAGGAATGGCATTAACAATCCCTGGGGTGTAGTTGTTAGTAATCTTGTTATTAACAGAAAGGAGACACTTCCTTCTGAAATTTGAAGATTTAACTGAACCAATCTGGATAAAATCATGTGATGAACTAAAGGGCAAGACTGTATGGGTTATGGGCCAGGACTCAACACCTGTTTTTCTTCAACCACGATAGTATTAGAGTATTGGCGGCCTAGAAGAGAATTTTATTTTCTTTCCTGTCCATACTTAACTCTACGTAATCAGCAATAACGGTACCCATTACTAAATGGCTGCAACTGTATTTGAAACACTTCAGATCATACCAATGTCTTATCAAATCATGGAATGTGAGAGCGCAAATGGCTTCATTGCCAACTGGCCAAAATTAGACACCAACCAACCAACCAACCACTTAGCTTAAATGTTATCGATGTTTTTGAAGACAGCAATTTATTAAATTGTGCATCATGGTAATCCAGTGCATTATTTCTCAGGTCGCACTCTCACTGCAACAATAGTAAATGTACAGTACTCACTTTTTGTAGGCGTCAGTGAGGTTGTCCAGCTTGCCCTTGAGAAGCTGGGCTGACTCCTTGGAGAACGCCGTCAGATATGTGAGCACAGTGCCGGAAAGGAACAACACTTCTTCATGCAAGGATTTGTGGCCTTCTACTTCTGACAGTAGGTCCTGCAGTCGCAAGATATTCATGTATTTTATAACACTTGTTAGAGATTATAAAGCTAAAATACAACAAACTGCAACATACCTGAATGGTTTGTATTGCTTCTTTCAGCTGAGCCTTCGATCTCACTACTGTATCAATATGGCGTGCTTTCTCTTCATTTGCAGACACAAGAGATTCAAATGACTGCCATTTAGATTCAAATTCCTTAAATAAAATAAAAATAAAAATTATTACCTACATTAATTTTTTTTGTCCAGCAAGCCACAAGTTTAACAATACCTTTTACAGCATTCGAGATTTGTTTGGAACGTTTTCTGCCAGAGAAATAAAACCTAAGGCTTTTAGGCACATTTTTCTTTTTATTTCAACATAGTCAGCCTTCAGATCTTATAAATTAAGCCCTATAATGTTGAATATGTTTATTGGTGATATTCTGAACTGTTTGAAGAGTGCTAGTATTCACATATATGTATACCCTGGGAGAGCTAACCTGGTACTTGACAGCCATGTCGCTCACATAGCTCATAAGGGCCGGGCAAGGGGGCTCGGCTTATCACAGCCAATAGCGTTACAAATACACCATGTGACTATTATGTGAGCAGAGGTGTGTACTTGCCCATTTTGCAATATGGGCTTCTGCCTTCCGTATGTTTTGCCATTCGCAACAATATATTGTTTGATTGTTTAACAAGTGCAGAGCGAAAGAAGGTGACTTACAGGCGAATTACATACAATAGTGTAATTGGGTGGATTGTAGTTTTATTGTTGCATATACTTCATATAGATTACCGCTGCATATTTCAGTGTTTTGTTGCATTCATAACAGATTTTAGTGGTATTGGTTACGCTGCGTTTTGTTTAAAATTGCCTTATAGTCCTGGTAAAGCCAAAAAGCATGTATTGGGTACAGGAGTATCCCTATAAGGTCAGGCAGGGAAGTTGTATGTGCCATAAGAGTTCTCCCAGGGTATAATTAATAACATGGACATTCCTGGATTGCATTATGTAAATGATCTGGTAGTATGTTTGGATATTGTTTAGAAAAGTTACGCAAGCACTTGGTCAGAATTTCGGCAAAGTCCCACTCGGCAGTGTGTACGAATGGTCACGAAAGTTGCCGAAGTTGCTGTGTTAATGCAGCGCTGCCAACAGCAGAATGTCCCTAGGAGTTTGTTGCCTATAGTAAGTTTGAATGTTTTTGCGGGAGTCGGCAGTATGCTGCTGACCTTCTTAGAAGCAACTAGTGCAACGGATCGCTTTATCAGTATATTAGATTTGGCGCCTCTGTGCTTTAATGAGGAGTCATGCATGCAGTTCCTGTAGGACAAGGGCCTGCTGAGGACTCGAATGCTATGCAGGGAATGTGATGTGCCCTAGGGCGAAGCCTACAGTATCCCATCTGTGCTATCCCAGCGCATGGGGCTCCGTAAATGGATTTTTTCTCCACTCGAAAATTAAAAAATAAATAAATAAAAATAAATAAATGAAAAAGAACGATAATTAATAAAAATAATATAAATATAATAATATAATACTATTAAATATAATATTATATATATAATATTAAATAATAATAATAATACAATAAAATAATATAATATGTTGTTTTCTAGTGCCTTGCATCTGGCAATGAAGCCATTAGCATTACATTATAATATAATATAAAATAAATAAAAAAGAACGATAAATAATAAAAATAATATAAAGATGATATATATAATATAAATTTAATAACATTAAAAATAATAATATAAAATAAAATAAATAAACAAAAAAAGAACGATAAATAGTAAACATAATAAAAATATAATAATATTAAATATAAAAAATATAATATATATAATATATAAATATATATATATATATATATATATATATATATATATATATATAGTAAATATAATAACATTAAGTAATAAAATAATAATAAATATAAGTATAATATATAGTATTATATATAAATAATATATATAATATAAATGTAATAATCATCATCATACACGATAGCGGTGTGTCTGTGGCAGCAACGACGCGAGTGAATGCATTTGAGTTTAATGTGTTGGCAACGAAAACTAGTGTAGTGTAAAAAGCAATGTTGGCAGATGTGAAAATCGTCTGCTAGTCATGCAGTGAAATCTAGTGGGCGATTGTGAAACTACTGTCGGCGCATGCACAGTAAGTAAGTTCGGACTTAGAATCTGACTGGCAAGTAGAAAGTGAGCTGTTCTAAACTTGAGCCATATGTTTAATTCCAGTGATTGGCCTAAACCTAAGAAAAGATGAGATCAATAGATATTGTGATGAGTGGTGATTGAAGGGGAATTGAGATCTTCTTCTTCTTCTGATTACCCTCCCTATATGGAGGACTTAGAAGTCTGTGCCTGTCAGGGAGCACAGGAACCTATGGACCGGACAGAGTGAAGACCTGGAAGCGGGTGGTCAGTATGAGAGTGAGGAAGAGAATGATGTCAAATGCAGGTGAAATGGATGATTGGAAAGATGATGATGGAGCAATTGATGTAATGAGTGGTGGGGAAAACTGCAGAACCTAGAGAAAACCTGCGTAGATGCCACTTTGTTCACCACAAATACCACATGCGGGTCCATGGGATTGAACCTAGGCCACCTTGGTGATAGGTGAACGGTGTAACCGTTCAGCCATGGTGCCACCTTGGGAAATGAGATAACATCAAAATTATGGCATTCAAGAAGTGTACTAAGCTCTGTAAGAAGAAAAATACATGGGAAACTTGCATTTTAATTGATTTTGAGTAATAACAGTTTTATTACAAAAGATTTGATCTAGCCTTTCCAGGCAGTCTATTTAGCCATAGAGTGACCCTCACCAAACAAGCAGAGAAAACACTAATTGGATATTTGGAAACTGCAGCTGCAATATTATAAGCTTGTACTAATACAACATAAATTAAATTAAGATATGTTAGGTACCTCCCAGTGTTGAGCCAGCTTGGTGAGTGTATCCCTTCTACTTTCCAGACCTCCAACCATGTCACTCCATTCCTTGTTAATATCTGTCATTTGTTTCTCTATCTTCTCCTTGTTAGCCTCATCTGCCTGTTGAGCTATTTCATGAGCACGTTCATTAAGGAGATCTATTTCTGATTGTTGGTTCTAAAACATAAAAAGGCACACTTTTGTATCTATTTTTGTTAACCAAGATTTGTCATGTAAATATCATTTTCAATCAAAATTGTTAAAGCTAATTTTAAAAAACATCAAAGATTTTGGCATATTTTCCATGTGAAAGGTAATCTGAGGTAGGCAAATTTTCTTGAAAAACATTGTGTTATATTATTATTTATTTATGCCAACAAACTTACTGTTGGTGTTTTTAAACACACAAGCCGTGTGTGGGCAAAGTTTAAGAGGTAGAACTGGAACTTAAAAATTCAATGCCACAACTGGGATTTGAACCACAGACCTTCCGCTTACCGGGCAGACGCTCTAACCACTGAGCTATTGTAACAATCCTGGGATATAAAGTACTTACAATAGTAAGTCACCATTGGGGTAATTGTTTCTGATGTGAGACTGCCTTTGTGGTTTACCAGGAGAAATACGAACTGGCTTGAGAATTTAATGCCATTCTGGCAGTTTGTCACAATAGCTCAGTGGTTAGAGCGTCCGCCCGGCAAGCGGAAGGTCTGTGGTTCAAATCCCAGTTGTGGCATTGAATTTTTAAGTTCCAGTTCTACCTCTTAAAAATTGTGTTATATTATTTATTTATGCCAACAAACTTACTGTTGGTGTTTTTAAACACACAAGCCGTGTGCGGGCAAAGTTTAAGAGGTAGAACTGGATTGAGAATTTAATGCCATTCTGGCAGTTTGTCACAATAGCTCAGTGGTTAGAGCAACTGCCCGGTAAGCGGAAGGTCTGTGGTTCAAATCCCAGTTGTGGCATTGAATTTTTAAGTTCCAGTTCTACCTCTTAAAAATTGTATTATATCTTTGGAAGGTGCTGAAAATATATATCAAGTTTGGTAACTACCAGACTTTTCTGTTTTTAGTTATGCTGTTCACACAAACAGACTAAAAACTAAAAAGAGTTTTGGATTTTGGGAGTCTGAAAACCTGTATTTATGGTAAAATGTCAAAATCAAATTTGTGGGAGGAATGCAATACTGCCTCTACTTACTATAGGTAAAGTAAAAAAGAGTGAACTTTACCTGAATATCATTTAGAGCATGAGTTATCTTCTGTATGTTGAAATGCAGACCAGCAAGCGCTGTGACGGGATCATCAGAGAAGTGTGTTCGAGCAAGAACAGCTTTGACTTTATCAAGTGCCTGAGTGTAATCTCGCCAGATCTCGACATCCTGCTCAAGCTGTGCTCGTCGTGATCGAGCAGAGTTTAGAGTGTTTTTGAGCAGCTGTGTGTGTTGCTGCTGTTCTCGACTTAGTTCTTCTTGCTCTGAGCCAGTCAGTGATGGCCAAATGCGATCTGCTGCTTGCTGAATTTGCTGGGAAACAAGTTCTCTAATAGACGCCTCGCTGCTGAAGAAGATCTGCAAGTAACATGCAATTATCACATTAGAAAAAGTAAACTGAATCTGTAGGTGGACACACAGGGAATGTCTAATAAATATTGGGACTGAAGTCATAAAAATAAATTTATTGAAACAATATGTATAGCAAAACATGGGATGGAAAAAAATCACTTATTGGACAAACCTGTATTTCAACAGAAATTTATGAACTACTTAAATATGTAACAGGAATTGTGTGGCCAAATGAATTGATAAGAAAATTTACACTAAACATTTACCATGTCAATTGATATAAATTTCCTACTACGTGAATATTATGATCATATTTGTAAATGCTATTACCGAATCCGAAGCTATTCAGTGAAAGGGAACAATCGTAAGAGAAGGTTATGATGAAAGACAAAAGAGAAACAATAGTTGATGGCTACGTAATTAGAAAGAACAAATACCAGACTCTCTATATTAGTAAGTCATACGTTGTATGGTAAAGGTGCAAATTTCAGCACGCACAAATTACCTATTGAGGTACGTATTGATGATACGTAATCAAGGATTGGATTACCAAAAGATCCTGATAAATATTGCACAAGAGAATTTACAATAGCTGGCTATTATTTAGTGAGAAAAGCTGAGAACGCATATAAATTGAGAGACACCATTTTGTATTTGGTGTATGAAATAATTATAAAACAAAGAGATATAACAATATTACACTGAATAGCTTCACAAATTCATTCCTATCATTATTATTTATTTATGCCAACAAACTTACTGTTGGTGTTTTTAAACACACAAGCCATGTGTGGGCAAAGTTAGAGAGGTAGAAAAACACCAACAGTAAGTTTGTTGGCATAAATAAATAATAATTACCATTCTGAAGGTTATTTAATCCTGGGATATAAAGTACTTACAATAGCAAGTCACCATTGGGGTAATTTGTCTCTGATGTGAGACTGCCTTTGTGGTTTACCAGGAGAAATACAAACTGGTTTGAGAATTTAATGCCATTCTGGCAGTTTGTCACAATAGCTCAGTGGTTAGAGCGTCCGCCCGGTAAGCGGAAGGTCTGTGGTTCAAATCCCAGTTGTGGCATTGAATTTTTAAGTTCCAGTTCTACCTCTCAATCATTGCTATCATATTTGTAAAGAGTGAGGTAATTTGTTATGATATGATTTCTTTGTTAGAATAAAGTAGATTTTGGCAGAAAGTGAATTTTAAGTGAAAATATACTAGTGTTTGCCAACTTTATCCACTACCCACTATGACCCTGAAGTAAAGACCTCATCGCTACAGTAACTCTACATCAATGTTATGCTCTATTACACAATTTGTTAAATAAGCTATACAGTATGTGGCAAACAAAACAAAACTAAAATTATCCATAATTTGCTGTTCCCAGTTTCCATAGCAACAAACTATTTATTGCATATAATGGTTTGACATACTATGGATTGTTTTGTGGTGATTTCTGGAATTTTTGAAAAATAATTCTGCTTCGGCCATTGATGATTTGAGAAGAGAACAGAGAGAGAGAGCCCATGGGTGTGGTACATCTGAATAATTAACACATCGCAATTGTTATTTATTTATGCCAACAAACTTACTGTTGGTGTTTTTAAACACACAAGCCGTGTGTGGGCAAAGTTTAAGAGGTAGAACTGGAACTTAAAAATTCAATGCCACAACTGGGATTTGAACCACAGACCTTCCGCTAAATCAAATCCCAGTTGTGGCATTGAATTTTTAAGTTCCAGTTCTACCTCTTAAACTTTGCCCACACACGGCTTGTGTGTTTAAAAACACCAACAGTAAGTTTGTTGGCATAAATAAATAATAATTACCATGTGAAGGTTATTTAATCCTGGGATATAAAGTACTTGCAATAATAAGTCACCATTGGGGTAATTTGTCTCTGATGTGAGACTGCCTTTGTGGTTTACCAGGAGAAATACAAACTGGTTTGAGAATTTAATGCCATTCTGGCAGTTTGTCACAATAGCTCAGTGGTTAGAGCGTCCGCCCGGCAAGCGGAAGGTCTGTGGTTCAAATCCCAGTTGTGGCATTGAATTTTTAAGTTCCAGTTCTACCTCTTAACACATCGCATTTTAGTGCAGCATCTTCAAAATAGAATGGTATGGGGCATTATACAAGGCCTTAAGGAAATGTCATTGTTATAGATATAATATTGACTAACCTTGTGCTCCTCTAGGTCTCTGATGACATTTTCAAAGTCCACTCCAGATTTGCCGCTCTGTAGCTTAGCCTCTGCCTCCTTGACCCAGTCGTGGAGCTTGTCGGTGAGTGCAGCATACTCCAGACGCAGCTGCTTGTTGGTCTCCAAGTACTTGCCACGCTCCTCCAGTTCTTGGGGCAGCGTTGTCAGCAGCGAGTTTGCCTCGCTCAGTTGCTCCAAGAGCGAGCCTGGCATGCCTTCGTCATGTCGAACAGATTCCTTCACAGCTCTCAGTCTGTCCAAATAGCTGTTCACGTTTGCTGCCAGTTCCTGTGGATGTCACATTGCAGAATACAAGGAGCACCAATAAATAAATATTAATTATTTCAGTTTGTAACTGAAAGAAAATTATAAGCTGAAGAGTGAGTGAGTGAGTGAGTGAGTGAGTGAGTGAGTGAGTGAGTGAGTGAGTGAGTGAGTGAGTGAGTGAGTGAGTGAGTGAGTGAGTGAGTGAGTGAGTGAGTGAGTGAGTGAGTGAGTGAGTGAGTGAGTGAGTGAGTGAGTGAGTGAGTGAGTGAGTGAGTGAGTGAGTGAGTGAGTGAGTGAGTGAGTGAGTGAGTGAGTGAGTGAGTGAGTGAGTGAGTGAGTGAGTGAGTGAGTGAGTGAGTGAGTGAGTGAGTGAGTGAGTGAGTGAGTGAGTGAGTGAGTGAGTGAGTGAGTGAGTGAGTGAGTGAGTGAGTGGGGTTTAAGGCCTGTCGACAGCTAGGTCATTTGGGTCTGTATAAGTTGATGATATTAGGAAGGACCTAATGAAATTTGTTCTAGGTAAAAACTAGCAATAAACAGAACATGGAGCATTAGTTTGACCCAAATTATATTAATTATATTGCTCCTGTTAAACCATTGTTACGAAAGTAACTGATTACAGCTGAACCTGCTTTATACGTAGCGCAGTTCTACGTGATTTGCATTTATAGTAAACTTTTGTAGGTCCCAGCAAAATGTAATTTAGAAATGTGCTAATAATACCTTGTTTATATGTAATGCATTTATAGTAATTCACAGTTATACATATTAAATTTCAGTGAAATACAACTGAGTTTAACGTAATTATAATGAGAATATGGCATACATTATCTTAAAAGAAACTTGAGGCATATTTTCCTTATCTCTGTTGACAAAGACCCAACCTGAGTGGATGACTTTAGCGCGACAACGTTGTAGCAACAAATGAGAAGTAAGCAAACATTTTCAGCATCTGGTGTTTACTGTTGAACAGCGGTTTTGTCTTTCAGTTCTCAGTAGCTTTTAATCAGCCATGGAGAACACAAACATGAAATAGTACACACTAGGTTGATCAGAAAGTAAAGTTCATACGAGAGGTGCAACTTAATTCACAGAAAACCAAAACCAGAATTGCCCAGACTTAGGAATTGCTTATACCGCGCTACGTATAGTCATCAGTAACAAAATGAGCTGTATACACTTAATGCAAGAAAATGCCTTATCAAAATCTCAGTTGTAAGTAATTCTGAGTTACAAGTAATCTTCCCTCTTCCCCTTGATATACGCATAAATCAGGTTCAACTGTATACAGTAATTAGAGACCTGCTTTTTTATTTTAATTTTTCTTAGAAATTACTGTTTTTCTTTTCCCTCCTTTAACATCTTGGGTCATATTGTGGACTTTCTACCTTTGAAACAATAGCCTATTAGGTTTGTATTAATTTTGCTTTTCTTTTATAAATGTTGAATTGACACACACTCCACTCTTATTCACACTTCTAGACTCTGGGCAGGATAGGGAGTGACCGTGGCTGTAGAAAATGTCCCACCCTCCAGCTGGGAATTAAACTCAGGACCACTGCCCATGGAGGCCGGTATACTAACCACAGAGGCAATAAAAATTAGTGTTGTTTAAAAAATAATGCATAATTTTTAATTACTTTAGATTATAAAAACAGTACCGCGGTAGTGAAGAACAGTATGGAATTTTGAGTGTAAGATTGACAGGTGACCAAACTTTCAGTTTAAGATTTTTTAAAAATGCACAGAAAAACTGAAGGATATAGCACTGGTATTTACTGACTGAGAAAAGGTGTATGATAGTTTCCCAAGAAGGTTACTACGGCAAGCATTATGGCAGTCTTCCATAACTGAAGATGTGATAGAAATATTAAAATCTATACACTTGGAAAATAATTTCCAGGGAATTTTATACCACTAAGGAGCTGTTATAAGGATGCTGTAACTCTTTAAAAAATTACATAGATGCTTCTTTATTCCAATGGTCCAAAAATGCAATACGATGAGAATTCCAATGAACCAAAATTACATCCTACATCAATTGCTTTTTGCGGATGGCCAGGTAATAACAAGATATTGAAGAGGCTTCATACATGATGAGAAAATTAATGGAAGATTATAAAATGTGGGGAGTTAATACAGTAAAACCTGACTAAACCAAACCCTTTACCGGAAACCTGGACAACCAGAAAATAAATCTTGGAACAAACCTATTTCCTATGTCAAATAACACTCTAAGCCAGAAAACTGCCTAACGTGGAAACAGAATAGTTTTTCCAGAACCATTTGCATAAATGACCTAAGACAGATTTTCATTATGCTTAATACATAGTTACGTGCTTTGATAACGAACTTGCCATGACTGAAGACATTCAAAGTGCAGCAGATATTGCTGCTGGAAACAGCAGTTGTGAAGTCATGGAAGGAATGGACGATTATGAAGCCAAGGAAAGGGAGCCAAAAATATGCACTTTTAGAGAAACATTATCTGTTGTGAGTAACCTTCAGGAATTTGCAGCTTCCAAGAATGTTCCAGAACTCCTGGAGCTGATGCAGGATGCAAAGGAGATCATAGTGTTCTCTTGTGAAGAAGTTGCGACAGTGCACATTGACAAATATGTGGGGGAAAAGAAACTAGTGGAGAAATTGCAATTATGTATGACATGTAAGTTGAAAATACAGCAAAACATACAATTGAACCTATTTTTTATTTACAGAATTTTATTTTAAATTATTCCTTCACTTTAATTCCATGCAATTATATTTTTTGTACTTCGTTGTACTAAAATATGTACAACCCTCTGTAAGAAAGAAACCTGTGAAAACAGAGAAATATTACTGGAATGATATAGGCAGGTTTTACTGTATTAAGTTTACCAAACCAGAATGTTTATCATCGACAATGAACATGTGTAAACCATCTTCCTTTCATAGAAGTTTGAAAACAGTGTTGTTGTAATTAATTTAATTTAATCTTTGAAACGTGTCCCGGAAAACTATGTTGTAAGTGTTGTTCAGTGTTATTAATTAACTCACCTTCTAAATTTAAATTTTAAATGTGTAAACCAGTTCGCACACCTTGCCCACTCCTTCGCTTACCACATAGTCATGTCTGTTAATTCCCACCTGTTAAGTAATTGAACCAAACAGACTGATTGATGGGCTAGCCACCATCTTGGCAAGCTGATGGCATCGACATAGATAACGATGTATTCCTCCATGGTATTGATGTATCTTCAATGATGACACTGATGACCTTATGAAAATGGCGGAGTGCAGAGACTCAGAATATACTACAAACTGTCTACCCTGTGCAGTGAACCTAACAGGACTAATGGTACTCAAGGTTGCAGTGGCGGCATGTTATTTTTCAGTATTTCTGATAGTGAACACCTGGGATATTAAGCGACGGTTATGCAGTGGAATGCTTGTCTATAAATTAAAGTGCAAGCATTATGCAATGGTGACAATTATGTGATGAAATATGGTAGGCTATAACAGCCATCAGTTTAGTATGCTGGAATATTTTTTGAAAGAAAATAAATAAGCTGAAAATTACTTCCATTTTGTACCCTGTTATTCACTTATTTACAAACATTTTTTTAATTTTTTACGACTCAAAGTTTTTGAGTCTAGTTATAACAAATGAAAGAGTTACACAAGGGCAACAGGTTTGTACTGAATGGATATGTTCCCTACCTTGTGTTTCTCTATCTGTTTCTCGACACTCGCTGGATCCCTCTCCAGGAGAGGTCTGGATCTGACAGTTGCCTCATTGGCGTGCAGCCAGTCTAGTACAGTTTCCAACTCAGCAGCCAGCTTCTTGTGTTCTGCAGCAGCCATCTCATGCTGTTCTCGCTGCTTCTCCACAGCCCTCCTGAGCACTTGCAGCTGTTGCTTGAGGGACTGTAACTGTTCTGTCACGCTATTGCGGTCAGCTGCTGTACCTTCTGCAGCAATCTGCTGTCCTTTGTCAGTGGCTGATGCAAGCATTGCCTCACATTCCTGGATCTTCACTATAACCTGCAACACAGAATTGTAAAACACTTCTAGAGTAATTATTATTTATTTATGCCAACAAATTTACTGTTGGTGTTTTTAAACACACAAGCCATGTGTGGGCAATGTTTGAGAGGTAGAACTGGAACTTAAAAATTCAATGCCACAGCTGGGACTTGAACCACAGACCTTCTGCTTACCAGGTGGCTGCTCTAACCATTGAGCTACTGTGACAATCTGCCAGAATGGCATTGAATTCTCAAACCAGTTCATATTTCTCCTGTGGCATTGAATTTTTAAGTTCAAGTTCTACCTCTTAAACTTCTAGAGTATCTGCACCTGAGGAGCAAAGCAATATACCTTGTCTTAATTGATTCTTTCCCTATAATTAGCTTTTATATACTTATTTGTTTTAAGGACTATAGCCAGTGCCAGATTTAAGCCTAGGCAACTTAGGCAGTTGCCTAGAGTGGCAATTTTCTGGGGAACAGCATTTTCTCTATCTTTCTCTTCCTATTTTTTACTGTGAAATTTATTTTTAAAGACTGTTGGCAAATCTTTTCTGAAATTTGATCTTGTATAACTTGTGGAAGACGAATATTGTTGTTTTATCGCATTGTCGCGGGCTTGCAGCAAGAGTAAAAGGAAAGACTGCAGCTGCATAATTTTATTGCAAAACTTGTAGAAGGGGTAGAGAGGAAATTATTACATTTAAGTATTTGCATACACAGCAATGCCTTGTTGAAAATCAAATAGGACATATGTTTATTATTTATCACTTTAATACAACTCAATTACATTTTCAACATAGGCCTATATTGTCGTCAACGGCTTAAAATAAACCACAGCCTGCCTTTCAGAAATCAGTTTTGTTTCAACAATGAATGTTTGAATATGTTTTGAACTGTTAGCTGAAAACCTATAGCAAAATGTTCAGCAGAGTGATAATTTTCAGTGCTCAAGAGAGTTACAAATTATCTTCGTTCAATAACACGCCAAGAGAAACTGAACGCTATGTCAATTCTTTGCATTGAGTCTGATGGGCTTTGTCAGATCGACCTCAACGACATAGTTAGCTTTCCCTATGAAGAAAATGCTTAGGAAATTGTTATAATTTACAAGTAAGATGCACATATTTTTGTTTCAAATAATTTATTATTTTCTGAATTGTATTTTTCATTTAATGTCATCTCATTTCAAACTAATTTAAAGTCATAATGACCTGTACAATAGCTGTTTTATTGTTTGGGGGTTGGCATTGGGCATTGACTATAGGATATACAGCAGAGAGGGACACCTTACGGATCCATTGCAACTACTACCCCTGGAGGAAGAGAGGGACAAAGAAAGACAGGGATTGGCAGGCAAGGTTAGCGTGTTGGGAGCAATGGGCACCCAGTGAACACAAACAGCACAATCAGCTAATATGTGGCAAGGGACCAGTTCTGTGTCTAGGTCACTTTGTACTTCAAATAATCAGAGAATTTCTGAGTTCAGGCTGTTCACAATGACATACACTTTCCATCCCAGACTGATTCATTTTTTGCTTCAAATATGATTCCAAAGTCAAACAAATTTCTTGAGATAATGTTGGTGATTTACAGTCAGCTTCCTAATGAAGCATCAATGATAATAATAATAATCATAATTAATCATGAAATCTTGTATGTTACTGTCCTGTACATAACTTAGAATGGCTCTGCACAACATTTTGCTCAATTTAGGACACCAGACCACAAACTGCTTATGTCTCAAATGAAAAAAATCTGATGTGTTGCACTCACATGACTTTCTCTACTCTTGTACGAACCATTCTTATAAACTCTTACTCCTTATTCCTATATCTTCTTCGTGTTAGTTGAGATAAACATTTGCAGAAATTATTGTTTATTTCCTTGTAGGTACAAGGGGAACATGGGGTTACAGTAGGCTTTGAGCGATAGTCAAATCTTTTAAAGCTTTCAAATTTTGTTCTCTTAATATGGTTAACATATAAAAATGAATAACAGTGTTCCATTTGACAGAAGTATGTATGTATGTATGTATGTATGTCTTTATTCACCGTAAGAATTTTTTTACAAATTCATGGCTTCGTCAATTTTTAAATAGGGAATACAAATAATTAATATTGGTTTAAACAATATCATGAATACAAATAATAATAACAGAGACAGCATTACAGTCACAAGAGTATAAGTTATATATATAGCCTACAGATTAAACACAGATAAAATTATTCAGAGAGTGAATCAAATAATATATATACAGAGACAGTGTTACAGTAATATATATATACAGATAAAATTATTCAGAGAATGAGTCAAAGAACTCGTGCACACTGTAGAAGGTTTGCTCAATTAGAAAATTTCTAACTTCTTTCCTAAACTTAGTTTGACTGCTACTGTGGATTCTATTTGTGATTTTATTATACATGTGTATGCCTCTATGCAGTATGGAATTTACCTTTTTTGTTGTTCTGGCAGTCTGTATGTGTATTTTATTACTATTTCTGGTACTATGTGTATGAACAGTGTTGTTTATGCTAAATAAGTGAATATTGTCCCTTATAAAACAAACAGTTTCTAAAATATACAGTCTTGGCAGCGTAAGAATGTGATTTTGCCGAAAGTATGGTTTACATGATGTTGTCCTGTGCAAATTTAGCATTAGTCTAAGTATTTTCTTTTGCATTATGAATAGCGCACTTATTTCGCTACTGGATCCCCATATAAGTATACCATAAGCAAGCACAGATTGTACATAAGAGAAGTAAACCATTTTTAGTGTTTGTAGGTTACTGATGCTCTTTAGGACATATATTACATAATGAACTCGATTTATTCTTGCTGTAACATTCTTAATATGACTTTTCCAATCTAGGTGTTTATCAATTATGATTCCCAAAAATTTTGCTTCGGAGACATATTGTATGGTTTCTTTGCTATATACAATTTTTGGTCCTAGTGATTTAGTACTTCTATTAGAGTTTGTGATGCACATGCAGTGTGACTTTTTTCCATTTAGCACTAGTTTATTTGCTGCTAACCATTTCTCCATATTTTTCATTGTACTATCAGCTTGAACTTGTAGATCAATGGGATTACTGCCTTTGAGAATAAAATTAGTATCATCTGCATATAATATAGCCTCAACATGTGGTATATTCACTGGCAGATCATTAATGTACACTAGAAAAAGTAAGGGGCCTAGATTCGAACCTTGAGGAACTCCACACCTTACTAACTTTGTTTCAGATTTTACAGTGTTATTATCTCGAGTTATTGCAGTTAGTTGTCTGTCAGTTATGTAAGACTACCTATCCCACGCACTCCAGAGGCTTCCAATTTTGTCAATAATATGCCATGGTCAACTAAATCAAAGGCCTTACTCAAGTCCATAAATATACCAACTGTTGTATCATCAGTTTCAATTCCTTCCAGTGTTCCCTTAATGAACGCATAAAAGGCATTTAGTATGGATTTGTTTTTCCGGAAACCATTTTGTTTATCACTAAGTTCTCTAAAACTCACACACATAACCTGGAATATCTCCGAAATGGTTCACTCTACAAAAATTTTTTTAGACATAAATTGTGTGTTTTAGCGAGATCTACATTTTTTGTAGAAATGAATGAAGAACACTTGAAGACCTGTGAAGCATTAAGATCAGAAGAAACTACAGTTCAAAAGTATTGGAAAGCACGAATGCTAATGGCTTCATTGCCAGATGCAAGGCACTAGAAAACAACAACAACATTTTTTGTATAGTAAGATATTGTCTATCTCTTACGGATTACCAGTTATGCAAAAGTCATCCAGAGTAAATAGAACTTCATGGACTATAGCCATAAAATTCAAGATATACATTTCATTTGTCATAAAAATATTTTAAACATATGACATTTTAATCAAAATCGTTAGAGCCATTTTAAAAAAATTTTCCATGTAAAGGGCAGTTTAGGGTGGAGCAATTTTCTTCAAAATCTTCGTGTGGCATCCTTGAAAGACATTCAACTTAAATACCAACTTGGTTTTAACCGACTTTTCGTTTTTGAGTTATGCTGTCCACAGTATGACAGACACATACATGGACCTTTTTCTAAAAATGCTCTGTTTGGATTCAGGGGGCCTCAAAACATGTATTTCTGGTGAAATCTTGACATCGAATTTTTGGGTGGAATACAATACTTCCTCTAGTTTACTATACGTATTAGAGAAAGTAAAAAACAGTTTCATATTTCAATTTGTTATGATTTTTCTGTATAAAGTAGTAACTTGAAACATTCTACTTACGTCATCATATTTCTTGATCTTCTCCTGAACAGTATGGCCACCCTTCTCGATGTCGCGTACAATTTCTGTGTACTTTGTGATGAAGGTCATGATTTCAGTTATGAGGGCAATGAACTGCTCACGAAGGAGCAACAACTGTCTCAGTTTTGCTATCTGAGACTCAATAGCATGAATCAAGTCATCTTGCTGTTGGACGATGCCTTGTAGCTCTCCCATATTTCCAAGCTGCAGTTCACCGAGCTTCAGTTTGTTTGCTTTCAGATCATCAAGGATTTTCTGTAAAGCAATACAAAACAATTTTATGTACTGAATTCACATGGATTTTTCTACTCAATCCTCTACAAAATATTCTTAAAAAACCTTAATATTCTGTCTCCTTATTAACCAATATAATTTTTCATTATACATTCAGTATATTTCAGTATACTCAGTATATTTACATACAGTGGAACTTGGATAATTTGAACATTTATAATTTGAAATCATTAATTCGAAGATTTTTCTTGGTACCTCGAACTTTGCATCAAATTAAGTTAAAAAACAGACATGTAATTCAAATTTAATTTTCCTTAATTTGAAGTTTTTGTTAAGAGATGTCCATAGAAAATTAACCTAAACGTGGAAATTTAATATGATAACTTCATTTATGTGTTTCTGCAAAGGAGATCATTGCTCTGGGGTTGTTTGTTTTGTCCAAATGAGGTTGAAATCCAGTTTGGGGGGTGGAATGGCTCTCCTAGCTGCCATACTTGAGCTTCTATACCTGCTCCCACATACCCTTGTTTAAAACGCGCATGCCACTATGTCTCTTAGTGGACTGTTTCCAGTTCAAGACTTTAACTTTTGTGGAAAAAGTCACTGTCATTCGAGAAGTTGAAAAGGGTTTCAAGAAAAAATCTGAAATCACGAAAGAATATGGGATGCCACCTAACACTTTGTCAACTTATCTGAAGAATAAGGAGAAAAAGCAGTGTCTCGAGTGAAAATGGAAAGAGCCAAGAAAGAGTGAGACAACTGGAAAATCCTGATGGATGTATACCTGTATTGCTAAAATGTCTGTTCTAGACGTAACTTTTGTAATTCAAGTTTTTGGATATTTCAAACTTTTTTCTTGTTCCTTCTGCTTTGAATTAAACAAGTTCCACTCTATTTCTTTGTAGATAGGAGAAGAATAAGTAATGTTGCTGAATACGGGCGTCTTGATGTGTAATGTTACTAAACCATGCCAACTTGACATGAAGAAAGACTACTGGACAAAGAGGTTGGCAACTAGGAATCAGAGAGAAACATGGGTAATGGAACTGAAGCACAATCTAAAACTGTAACAGTGGAATATAAGCATGAACTAAATAGTGGAATAATGTAGATAAAGCAGATGTAACAATAGCAGAAAGTGTTACGAGTTGAAGAAGCACAAGTGGTAACAATGGAGTATGGACAATGACGCTCAGTTCTTACTTTGGCAAAATGAAATCCCGGGATAAAATTTTTGGGTGAAATGCAATATTCCCTATGCTTACTATAGGTAAGTAGTAGAGAAACCAAAAGTCTTATAGTTGTATTCATTATCATTACTTACATTCAGTTTTTTCAACTAAAAAGTCTTATGGCATTTTAAACTCGGAAGAAGCTACAGACCTCTGAAAAGCAAATCAGAATGGCTTGTGTTATGGTTTTTAATGAAGCTTTGTTGCTGTTTAATAAGGATCCTTACCTCATAGGCTGCAAGCATTCCCTGTACATCTTCGACCTTGCTTCCTACGGGCCTGTTGAGCTCTTTGAGCTCCTTCTGGATGTCCGTCATGAAGGTGACACATTCTGCCACTTTGGCTGCTGCAGCCTTACACTGCCTGATCTGCTCCTTGAGGGCGTCAGACCTGTCCTTGATGATGGCCGAGATACGAGCGTGCTTATCCTTCATACCATTCAACTGCTCCGACAAGGTCAGTTTGTCAGCCTCACTAACGGTGGGCAGAATGGCTTTACCCTGCTCTATTATCTTGTCGATCTCCTCTGCTATCTGTCCGGCCTCCTGGTTCAGTTTGTCATACTGTCAACAACAAAACATGTTCATATACAAAGCAATACAAATTTACAAATATAAACAACAGTGGCGCCGATGATGTGATAGATATGTATATATGTATTTATTCACTGCAAATGGGTATTACCCAGTGGCAGAGTTAAATGTATAATTAAGATCACAAAAAATAGTTAATAACAATTGCATAAAGAATAATAATACTCTACTAATATGAATAAAACAGTTCTATCTACAAAACAGGTTATTATAACCACCCTGTTTAAGGTTTCTAATATAAGTCTTTTAAATCATTAATTACTTTACTAATTTATATTCATTAATTGCATATCCTCTCAGTATGACCACTGAATTTACCACTAATTCATAAATAGTTAATATATCGTGAAACTGCAGTTTGCATTTAATTTCAAGAACTTGCAGTAAATACTAAGATTAGTGAAGCTTATAATGTCTAAGATATTTGTTATACAGCAAAACCTGACTAAACCGGACCCCCACTATACCGGAAACCTGGACAACCAGAAAATACATCTTGTAACTGAGCTATTTCCTATGTTAACACTCTAAACCGGAAAACTGCCTAACACAGAAACAGAATACTTTTTCCGGAGCCGTTTGCATAAATGACCTAAGACAGATTTTCATTATGCTTAATACATAGTTACATGCTTTGATAACGAACTTGCCAAGACTGAAGACATTCAAAGTGCCGCAGATATTGCAGCAGTTGTGAAGTCATGGAAGGAATGGACGATTATGAAGCCAAGGAAAGGGAGCCAAAAATACGCACTTTTAGAGAAACATTATCTGTTGTGAGTGATCTTCAGTAATTTGCAGCCTCCAAGAATGTTCCAGAACTCATGGAGCTGATGCAGGATGCAAAGGTGATCATAGAGCATTCTCTTGTGAAGAAGTTGCGATAGTGCACATTGACAAATATGTGGGGGAAAGAAAAAGAAACTAGTGGAGAAACTGCAGTTATGTATGAAATGTAAGTTGAAAATACAATAAAACATACAATTAAACTTGTTTTTTATTTACACAATTTTAATTTAAATTATTCCTTCAGTTTAATTCTATATGATTATATTTTTTGTACTTTGTTTTACTAAAATATGTACAAACCTTTGTAAGATGGAAACCCATAAAAGTGAAAAAATATTACTGGAACAATCACGTTCCGTTTTAGGCAGGTTTTACTGTATTTGTAAACATGTTTTCATTGTACTTTATCAAAGTACCACTCAGTTAACAATGTTACTTGGTATAACTCAAAGAGATGGGGTGGGCAATATTTCTAACTCAACATTTTAAGTTACTTTAAGTAAAACCACAACATTTTATTTCATACTTAATAGAGTAGTTTTCAACTAAAACTTGTGTATATTGTAAACCGTACTTCAAAAAATTGCAAAATCAGATGTTAACACCATCTCAGTGGACAAATCATGATATTAACTATTTGAAACCATTTCATGTGAATATGCAGAAGAAAATTGAAGATAAATAAAGCAAAGGAAAATAAAGCCACATAAGAAATAAGCAGAAAAAGACACTAGAGCATATCCTAGCTAATTTTTTAAAATATTGCCCCTCTGAACTGTTTGTTTTATGGGTCCTGTTTATATGGGAGTTGCACTTCGGCTCAAGGGGAAGCTTGATGACAGCCTCCAAGACCAAGACTGTGTTCAGTTCTCTATCACCTCAACTGTAAATATAATGTCTGTAGAATCAGTTTGAAGTGTTCAAATGCTATGTATACCTGACAGGTTCTTTCTGAGGTTTCCCCAGTCCTTAAGGCAAATGCTGGGTTTCTGTGTTTCACCTCGGTGCAACATTGTATCATTTCTTTAAACTTTGTATATTGTGAATATGATAATGTCTGTCTTAACATTTTTGATGAAGCCTATATTCTGTATGAGAGGATTAATGACTTCATTGTCAGAAATCCAGCATTAGCTAACAACAACAACATATTCTGTATGAATTTTCTTGGTGAATAAATCTGAATCTAAACCTGAACATAAGGTTCACTTTTCATCCAAAAGCATTTAGAAAATTCAAAAAGGTATTCTTAGAAAAAATATCTTTTGGCTTCCACAAACAGATACTCCATAGCAATTGTGTTAAATTCAAAATCAAATGAGATTCTGCCAGACATTAGATCTGTAATAGATCAAACTAAGTGCAGCAATTATTGTTAAATAATTATCAGAATTATTTTGATATGTATGCCACTCTTCCTCTAATTATGGACTGGCCATCTGTTCAGAACCAAATGTTGGGAATTTGAATCCCAACAATTGTATTCAAATGTGCCTATTGTACGGGATGGGGAGGGCCCAAGTAAAATAATGCTATGAGGCATGATCAGTTGACCACAGTTACATGGATTTTGCTTATTTTAGAAGGAAAAGAAAACACTACGGTTTTATTGAAAAGAATTAATATAATATGAAATTGAACAATACCTAAATTCTTATCAAAACACCTTTGTGTGAAATATGCTACACCAGGCACTAAGGGGTTAAATAGAAAAAGCCTAAAGAAATCTAAAACCCAGAACCAAAAAACAGAGCAGAAATGTTATTGTATCTGTAATCTACTTCTATGATCACTTGAGGCTTATCAGTGGATTATCACCTTAGCATACATCACATGTGAATTGGAGTATTGTTTTCAAAACTGCAATATATAAGGATTACACAATAAAGCTATCTAATGAATTAAAAAAATGCTAAGCTAAAGCAAGAAGACAGTCAGCACTAGCATCTATCTTTTGGTATGAAAATCATAATGTGGACCCAAATTTGAAATAACTCAAAAATATTACGGGTCACAACATGCAGAAACATTTTAATTTGGAAACGTCAGGGCCATGTTATAAATTATGAAGTCGCATCAGGTGACATCCTGGTAAAGAAGTTCATTGTTCCACCACCAGAGGGAAGGCTGCAGGCAACTACCACAGTCAGATCCCAAGGTTGAAAACAGAAGCAATGCTTCCTCACAGTTAAAGTATAGTGAGAAATATCTTCTGGTTTTAATTATCTTTAGAACGCTAAGTGAAGCTTTATGGTCAGTAATTTAAAAGAGAATGTAAAATTGCTACTAGGTTCTTTTGGTATCCATATGCTGCCAACCGCAGATAATTGAAATGAAGTTTCATGCAAGCACGATTGAAAGAAAACAAGTATGGAATTGTGAACTCGCATAAAACAATGCTCAAGCACAAAATTAAGACTCCCCAAAATAATTAAAAGTGCACAGCTTGTAAATAACAATATATCAGTGAATCTCAGATGGAATTATCATATAAAAACATTAAAGTGAAAGCTGTTACCTTGAGTAATTGTTCCTCCAGTACTCCGACATTGAATCCTCGTATTTCTGAAGATGTGGCCACTTCTGCCTGGTTGAGCCAGTGCTGGATACGGTCCATGTCAGATTCAAACTGTTTCCTGCCTTGGAGGAGATCCTGCATCGCTGCCATCTTCTCCTCAATTTGTGCTTTAAGTGCCTCGCTCTCATCATTAATAGCTGCAATGTTCAAATGTTTAGAAGTGTGAAACAAGCTCTGATTTTTCTCTCCAATCTTTGCCAGTGCAAAAGAGCAACCCCATAATAAAATATAAGATTTATGCTTGAAAATGGACTGAAAGGCTTTAGACCTCATTTATGCAAGTGAGTTTGGCTCATGCAAGGTAATCTGTAAGTACACTCAGTTTAATGAAAGCATTTATACCATGAGAGTTGACAGCCAAGTAAACTCAAAAACTTGCAGTGCAGTCTTTCAGATTGCATAGAGGTCACATGACCTCAAAATACACAAGCTTATATGAGAACATATTGTAAACCACACGGTTAAGTCAGTTCTGCCACTTTGGGAATGTGAGAAGTATAGTTTACACTTTTCAGTATGCTTTATGCTTTTGTTATTATCGGAATGATCTGATTGAAATCAATCAGATACTATCAATACTACTATCAATTGAAATGGTGGGGACATGCATTTAGAATGGCAGAGGATAGTAAAGTTAAACAGATGCTAGAAGTAAGGGTACAAGGAAGGAGAGGAGTAGGAAGACCCCGGATAATGTTTGAGGACAGAATGGAAAAGATTGGAAGAAAAAGGAACAAGACAATGGAAGAAATGAAGAGAATGATGAGGGATAGGAATGACTGGAGAAGATGGATTTACGGAGCCACCCCTACGCTGTAAAGGTAGAAGGGAAAGAGGAAGAAGAAGATCTGATTTCTATCATTCAGACTTATATCAACTTTCTTAAAAACATCATAACGAGTGATGAGACATCAGTTTATGGCTATAAAGCTGAAATGAAGGTGCAGTCATCGTGGAGGGTGGACAAAGGGTCACCTCAACCAAAAAAACATGGATGAGTTGGTCAAAGATCAAGGTGATGTTGGTTGTGTTTATTGACTACAAAGGCATTATCCATCATGAATTTGTACCACGTGATCAGATGGTAAACGAAGAAGTCTACCAGGGAATCCTAGTGCACAGGGAATCAGGGAGGCATGAATTGTGGAAAAATCAGACCTGGATGTTGCATCACAACAATGTGCCGGCTTATACATTGCTCCTTATTTGCAGCTGTCTGGCAAAACATCACATTCCCATTGTGCCCCATGAACCTTATTCTCCAGACCTAGCCCGAGCAGACTTTTCCTGTTTCCCAAATTGAAAAACATGTTGAGAGGACATCATTTCCAAAACATATAGGAAATTTAGGACAATGCAACAAGAGACCTGCATGATCTCCCACAAAATGCGTTCCAGGAGGCAATGGGAACGGTGTATTGAAAGTAGAGGGGACTATTTCTAGGGGGACAGTGCTTAAACTGTTGTACAATAAGTATATATATATTGTATATATAAAGCCATTATTTACTTACTGCAGCGAAGTTCTTGTAGCAGCAAACACAAAAAATATTCAAATCTTTCAAAACCAAAGTCTGAGATTAATTACAGGTGCTATCAAAACCACACCAATAGCAGCTATGGAAATACTAACCAACCAATGCCCCATTGAATATGAAATAGAAAAAGCGGCTCTTATTCAACACGAAAAGTTGATCAGACTCCCATTCAATACATGGCACAAGAGAAATTTTACACATACACTAAAGACTCAGGAGAGCGTTCTTTCCAAAATTCAAGACATCAAGAAGAATGTATACCTTCCTAATTCAAAGGAAAACTTCATATTTAAAGTCAATCCGACACAAACATTAGACATCACATATTATTTACACCTGAAAGAAGAAGTTAAGAAAAGTGATACCCCAACTAGTGTTCTAAAATTATTGGCATTAGAGACAATCCATACTAGATTTCCAGAACACGAATGGCTCCATATTTATACTGATGGATCATTGATATCAAACCAAGATGGAGCAGGTGCTGGAGTCACATGTCACCTCTTTTCCTATTACAAATCTTCAAGTTATGGAACTACTAACTTTGATGGAGAAATTGAAGCAATTCAAATGGCCCTAAAAAATCTTTTGTACAGAATTTTACATTTTCATCAAGCAGTTATTCTCTCAGATTCCAGGGCGGCAATTGTAGCAATTGCTTCCAGGTTGTCACCAAAAAACCAAACAATTATAGAATGTTGGAAAATCCTTACCCATCTAACAGCACTTCAAAAACACCTAGTCTTCCAATGGATACCAGCTCACTGTGGACTGAGTGGTAATGAGAAAGCTGATTTTCTTGCAAAAAAGGGTGCGGGCAGTGTACAGAAGTTAATCTACCATTTTATGCAGCTAAAAGATTAGTCAACTCTGAATTCAAAAAAATTACTGAAAAATATTACTATGAAAAATCAAAAAATAAAAGATGGGAACTACCAAACATTCAAACAGTAATTCCTGAGTATCCTCGAAAAACAGGAGTTGCAACCTTCAGGTTGATTACAGGACATGATTGTCTGGCAAAACATTTAAACAGAATTGGGATATATTCTTCACCACTCTGTCCTATATGTGATCTGCAAGAGGAAATGGATCGAGACCACCTTCAAATATGCCCGGCCACGTCTAATGCCCTTCCCATACATCAGTGAAAAATATTGGAGAGCAAGAGGATTAATGACTTCATTGTCAGAAATGCAGCATTAGACAACAACAACAACAACAACGACGACGACAACAACAACAACAAGTAATAAGTGTGATATAGCAAAAGCTCAGTTTCTGTTTGAACACATGTCGTATACCTTGCCATAGCCAGCTCAGCACTCTCTCAGTCTCCATACTTGCCACACTGTGAATTCAACACTTTACAAAATCCAATGCAGCTCCCTGGCTGTGGATTGAGTGCAGTGAGGGATTATTCCAATACCAAGATATTAAAAGTATTAAAAATTAATCACACATCTAGTATCCTATGGTTGGCTCATCGACCAACAAGAAATAGGAATAAAATCCTCACCTTGCATGAGAGACTGCAGTCTCTTCTTGTCAGGATCACTGCAGTCTTTCAGTAGAGCATTCGCTTGTTTCTGAAGCTCACCAAGTCTGTTCACATTAAAGTCCTTCACATCTCCTTCAAAACCCTGAAACAAATTACATACATAAAATGTGAGACCAAAAATTTGTCGAAACTAAACAATGATGGAGAATTAAAAATAAAAATCTGACTATCTGACTATCACTTCAGTTTCCTCTCCCTTTTGTACCTAAAACAAAATGTGTGGTGAAACTATTTCGGCAAAAATGTATCTCCAATGAAACAGATACAAAAATAAACTTTCATAAGGTTGGTTTATAGAAGCATATACCGGGTGGAAGGGAAGTCATTACATTAATTTAAACCAGTGGTGGATCTTGGTATTTGGAACACATTTTGTATCTTATGTTTTTGTCTCTGACCATTTCCTATGGAGATAATTTAGTTTTGTTGAAAACAAGCTTGTGGGTGTCACTATCCCTAGCTCAGTACATAAACAAACACTGTAACGGTGCTTCTTGAGAACACAAACAAATATCCTGCGTTGTCCTTCCATGTTTACTGCGCCAGTGTAGGCCAATCACAGGCGTTAGCTCCCAAAACACTGAAGTGAAAGCGAAAGTGCCAAACCTGTTTACATCCACAAACCAGGTCAATTCCCTGACCAACCTCAATGCAACGTTGTCGACTTACTGTGCATGTGAAAAAGCTGCTTAGAGTATTCCTTCACATCTTTTAAGTGATTATTTTGAAACCCTGTGTGATGTCACATAATTACTACTGAAGCTATGTCAGAAATATGTTACTCTACGCATCTTACAAGTTACAAACTGGTATCTTCATACATTCCTCTGAAATTACGCATCCACTTTGGATAAAAAAAACATTTATTTTTTCGAAATCGGCTGATCAAAGAACAAAATGCCATTACACTTTTTTGTTTGTAATGCTTCTATGAAGCACATATTAGAAGGAATGTAATGACTTCCCTTCCACCCTGTATAAATGAATGATGGTGAGTACAGAGAGCCATGTGAATGTAATACAGAGTTTTATAACAGTAACCGTGATGGCATAGAGTATGTTACAGTACAACAGTTACAAATGGGTGAACATTTTGTGCATTGTTTACATGAGAACATACTGTTAAGAGTAAAACCATTTCACTACAGCTATGATGATGATGATGATGATGACCGTTAAGAATAAGTTGCAAGTACGTATATGCATGGCTGGATGAAGAAGGAGAGGGAGAGAGGAAAGCATCATCTTGCTGCTTGACAATACTCGTAAGGAACACAGATTCATGACTTGACATGAAAGATCCATAGTTAGTCAAGTAACAGTGGCTGCTCAAGGAGAGTCCTTAACACAACATACAAAATGTATATTAAACCAAACCTCTTGTACTGTTCTGAAGCTTTAATAACAGCAGCAAATGCTAACATCAATAAACTTGAACAAATACAAAATCAGGCTCTTCGCCTAATCACTGGAGCAGTTAAATCCACACCTATTGATGCCATGCTTGCCTTAACACGGACCCCATCAATAACAACAAAAATAGAAGAACAAGCATTGCTCCAACACGAGAAAATGTTACGACTGCCAAACTCTAAATGGACAGAAGAGAACCTCCCCCCTTCAATCCTTAAAACTCATAGTAGTTTCCTAGAAAAGGTAACACAGATTAAATCCAAATTGAACATTCCTAACACCAGAGAAAATCTACTTATAAGAGAAAATCCATTGGAATTATTGCAACCTACCTTCAATTTGGAATTAATAGAGGAAATAAGTAAATCAGACACACCAAAAGAAATACAAAAACTTCTAGCTCTGGAAACAATCAATACTAGGTATCCCACAGAAGAATGGCTGCACATATATACTGATGGATCCTCGAAGGAAAACCTTACTGGAGCAGGAGTTACGTGTTCACATTTTTCCTTTTATCATTCTGTTGGCACAGACACAACAAATTATGATGGAGAAATAGAGGCTATACACATTGCTCTCCGACAATTATTAAATCTTCCCTTAAATAAATTTAACAAGGCAGTAATTCTTTCAGATTCTAAAGCTGCAATTCAAGGTATATGTTCAAATACTACAAAGAAGTCAACAAAAATTAGAGAATGCTACCAAATGTTAACACAACTCCAAAAAGTTAATAAGACTGTTCATCTCCAATGGATTCCAGCACACTGTGGAGTCATGGGGAACGAAGCTGCAGACTCACTTGCAAAGAAAGGCACAATAATAAAACAAAAGTCTAAATTCAATTTCTCATATTGCTCAATAAAACGCTTGATCATTAAAAAATTTTCTCATTCATACCTACAAGAAATAGAAACAAATGCCAAAGATAAAAAATGGATTACACTACTTTCCAACCCAGATATAATCCCCCAGAGACCAAGGAAAACAGCGGTTGCAGCCTTCCGGCTACTGACAAATCACGACTGCTTAGCAAGTCATCTCTACAGAATAGGTATCTCAGCCTCACCAATATGTGTCCTGTGTAACGATCCAGCAGAAATGAACGAAGACCACTTGAAGACCTGTGAAGCATTAAGATCAGAAGAAACTACAGTTCAAAAGTATTGGAAAGCACGAATGCTAATGGCTTCATTGCCAGATGCAAGGCACTAGAAAACAACAACAACAGTGGACCAACACTTTAGTTACAATTATTTTCTGGGAAGCAAAATGGTCAGAACTGTTAGTGAGGAATATCCAACACTGTAATAATTTGAAGGAGATACTTACTTTGCATTGTTGTATGTCCTTCTCGACAGCTACAGCCTTCAGAGGCAGATATCCTCCAAGTTTCTTCACCTCCTGGTTCTTAGCCTTAAGCCAAGCATAGGCTGCCTCAAGATCGGCCTCCAGTTTCCGTCTGGCCTCCACTCCATCAGTTAAGTGCTGGATATCAGTCTTCAAGAGTGAACATAGTTCTGTATGGTCTGAGGCTAGACTCCTCAGCATGCCCTCGAGGAACTGCTGCTCACTGGGTTCCAGCTCCCCTTGCATGTTGCTCACACGTTTCTCTAGTGTTTCTAACAACACTTGCTTACCTTCAGCCTCTTTCAACAATGACTGTAACAATTCACAGTTTGTATAACTCAAACATACTTTATTGTGATGTCCATTCACACCTGACAAGGAGCTTGTCTAATGACACAATTTTCAACAATAGATAGGAAAAATGCCAAGTTGCAGAATTCCTACACAACATTTAAATGAAATAAGAGATGTTTAAGGCATGAGTGTGCAGAATTTTTATGATGTTGAAAACTAAAAATTGGTAATAACTGGTTTGGCTACACTAAAAATTAATTTACCATATGTGTTGTCAACATACAGGAGGCTGCCCGGGTCAGCGCGTGGCCACTTGGCTGCCTGACCCTGGGCAAGGCTAATGGCCCTTCTTCAGCAGAACAATAGCCATTGTGTGTCTTTCCCAGCTTCTGAGTTTTGGCAGCTCTGAGAAGATTCCTTCACTTTCTATCTGGGGCCTCTATAAGAAGCTGACCAATGTTTGACAGCAATCTATACTCCATCCAGCATTAGATGCAGACCTTGTATCCCATCACGATAACCTGGTGTTTGTATCAACTGTGACTAACACAAACAAATGCCATGTGGACTCTTGCATCGTGTTTATGATGCAACAGTACAATTTAGTCAGGAGTTTTAGGATTAGCGCTGCTATTGCATTACATTCAAACAGTCTTTACCAGCGTAAAACAGTAAAGGGTACAAACACAGACGGGACACCTCACTCACTTCGACCTACATAGATCTATTGTGACTACCACCCCCTAGGAGGCAGGGATGAAATGAGGGAACCATAGAGTCGCAGCTAGACAGGCCACAGAAATGCGCATAAGACCCTAGCAAGTGCTGAGATCTCTTTATCCCGGTGTCAGGCCCCGTCAAGCAGCCAGTACACCATGGTTCCAGTGTCGCACTGAGCATCTCCCCTGACGGAGGACAAGGCCAGTCAAATGCCACCTAGTGCCAAGAACAGCAGTTACCATGCACAATCATCCCTGGCACTGCCAACACTACATGCCTGAAAGTACACCTGAAACATGATAACAAAATGGAATGAAGGGAAATGATGGAAAGGAAACCGTGGTATGAAATAATGCACCTCAGCAGTCACATTAGTGACATGGGGAAACCATGGAAAAACCCATATCAGACTGCGATACCATGGGTAAATATTTGTTTTTTGTTTCATTCACATATTTTAAAAATGTAATGGAATAGTATGCATTTTAAACAACTTGTGTACAGTCAAATTGCCAGCTGGGATTTCAACAGATATTGGGTGATGTACTGTGATCAGACATGCTTTAAATGGCTAACGGTGAACAGGTCAATATAGGTTATGTGCACAGTATTGCAATGGATACAACTAAAGAGATTCTGAGACTTCATTTCTTACTTGTGCATAGACTCATGTGATGTGAAATGGAGGAGAAAATGTTGTTCTCAAGATCAAAGTTACAGATGCATTCAAAATTAAAACTGCAAAAAAGGTTTAATCAGATGTTTCAATTAGGAACAAAAATGGAGAGGCCTTTATACCAATATGCACATTAACAGAATTATAAAAGATTGGAAACATCTCAACACGTGGAATAAAACTAAACCACAATAAAATATTACAAACCATTTTATATGCAGATGATCAAATGATATTAGCAAGTCAGAAGATAAATTACAATGAGCAGTTTATAATTTAAACAAAGTTGCTAAACGGTGATCTATGAGCATCAACACTGAGGAAACTATGTCTATGCCAATACAGGGAAAAGTTTTAATTTGAGTTAAGATTGAATTAAATGGTGAAATAATTGACAAAGTAACCAGTTCTACATATCTTGGACATTTAATTTCAGAATATCAATCCAATATATACATTAAAATTCAGGAATATAATTTAATAAATGGAACAATTAAAAAGCACTTCAGCAAACAGATGTCAGTAAGCACAAAATCAAAAATTCACAACATTACACCAAAAGCTGCATTTTGATTTGGAAGTGAAAGTTGTATATTAAATAGCACAGAACAAAATCAGTTAAAAACTGCATGTTTAGGATTCCTTCTTGGATTTACGAAACTTGATAAGAAAGAGAATTCTTACATTAGGGAAAAGTTAAACATTCAAAATATAGTGGGTGAAATTAAACATTATAAACAAGAGATTGGAATTGAATTTTTCAGTTTCTGATTCAACCTCTTAAACATTGCCCACACACAGCTTGTGTGTTTAAAAACACCAGCAGTAAGCTTGGCATAAATAAATAGTAATTATAAACAAGACTGGCTCCAGTAGTTGAGAGAATGGATCTAGAATTGGTCAGAGGCTACAACCAACATTGGAAAAGAGACATAAGACATCCACAGAGACAATGGAAGGGCCAACAGCACTTGTCTGAGTTTAAGTGAACAGAAATCAAATCCTAAATCTCAAAATGTTCACGATTTGATGTGCACAAAGTGATTATGGATGCACATCTACTCATACACAGTGAGACAGGGATCGGCAGGTCTCTGGCTCTGTGACCTCATTACACGGAGAAGGTTTCTTCCTTCCTCAGTACACCTGCTTCAAAGAGCAGAGTAGGGGGGGGGGGCGGGGGGTCGGGCATTACCCCTCCACTGAACAGTAGCAGTCTTTGCACTGTGTAATTGTGTGAGTTGAGAAACCAGTAGTGCAGCCAGGATTTGGTACCTTTGTTGGGAAACTTAACATTTATTTATTTTTTTATTTATCCATCCGTCCATCTATCCATCTCTGTCCATCTATCTATCCGTCTATTTGTCTGTCTATCTACTTATTTATTTAGTTATTTATTTATCCTAATGGAGTCCTCTCTTTGGCTATCGTAAACACGAAAAACACGCCAATATTATAACAATATATAATAAGGTTGCTCAAGCTCGTTAAACATAATATAGCAGCTATTGTGCGGGACTCTCGGGAAGTTGTGTCACTGAATCAACCCACAGTTAATGCGTTTATTATTAACAAGTATAAATTCTAACTCAATATAATACTGGACTCTGAATTAGATTACTTTTAGTAACAAATAAAACAATACCAGCCGCCACGGAATTACACGTGCTTACCGCTACTGTAAGTGCACTGCTCATGTCTTTTCCTCACAGATTGCTATGTCAGTGTTTGCCCACTCCTACGTCATAAGTTCATACTTGCCGACCACTGCTGTACGATATTTACGAATCTAGGGAATTTATCAGAGTGCATCAATTGTGGAGGTTGCGAACAAAACTGGTTAAATCCACAAAAGTTAAAAATTGAGATATTTATGATTTTGGTAGCTTTAGATAGGCAGCAATCTGAATATATAGAGGATATGTAACTGCCTCAACAATCGTTTGAATAATGAAAGCAAGCATAAGGACTCAGTTTTTATTATATTTCCTTCTGCTTGCATGTTATTGCAAACGCTTGCTAAGAGAAATGGATAGTGAAAACACAGCTGTCGATATTAATTGTGGGACCACGAAGAAACTAGGTGTAGGACATAAAGCTGAGTCTACAAGACAAATAACATATAAAAGGACGCTAATAAGGAGCACTTGATTTGCAAGGTGAAAGGGATACTGAGCTACAGATCTGATTTAATGAAATGCCTTTACAACACAGAATAAGCGCTGGAAAGATGAAGGATGTGAAGAGACTACCAGAGAAAGAATTTGCTAAACATTGGGCACAAAATCTAAGACTATATTTCTAGATAAAATAATCCACATGAACATTTTGAACAAAATAAGAGTGATACATCTGCCAGTACTGTAAGCAATTTAAATCTTGAGTGTGATTGCTTGGAACCAGATATAGCCCTCCATGTTTAAACTGAATTGGTTCTTGTTCATATCATTTATATATAGAAACATTTTTGTTTAGTTTGGTTCCTTCTATGTTGAGCATGTCTACTTTTATTGATTAGGGAATGCATCTAATATAAAATCAGTAGTGAAAAAGACCTGATTATTTAACATTGAAGAAATATGTTTAATTTCCTTCATTTTCGATCAATAACAAATGTTTCCAATCAAAGTTGGATATATCCAACCCTGCCAAACAAAACCGGATAAATCCAAAACTTTTTTCTTGTAAATTGTAAACAGAAAGTATAAGAAAAATATTGTTTACCCCATAACATCAAGGGATGATCACGTGCTAGTCATAAAAATCTGTCACTGTCAAATAAAGTGAAGGACATTATAGTTTTTTCTAGTTCCTGGAAAAATATTTTGGATTTAACAGGTTTTGTTCGCAACCTCCTCATTTGTACCGCACTTGAGTTTCAGTGAAATGTCAATAACCAGGAATTGCAAGTGGGTACCTGGGGTCAGATGCCTCTCAAGGAGCAGACAAACTCTGAATCACAGGGAATAACCGTGATGAGTGACCACCCAAAGCCTGGTATGAGATGAGAAAGGAGATGTCTTGAAATGAGGGCAAAAAGGATGTAAGGAAAGGTAATGAGGGAGCAGTCAGTGGAGTGAATCAACCAAGTGGCCTGAAAGAGATAACAGGTAGTTCTCTTGCACAAACACCAGAAGCAGTATTAACAGATAACAGGTATCTTCTAGAAGTTTCCCTCCCCTCTACATCCAGAACATTCTAGAATGTTGTGTGGAAATTTCCAGTGACTATATAATCAAGCATTTTAATGAGCTATTAAGTGCATTCGGATACAACATCAAGTACATTTCTACTTTGTTGCTTGTGATGACAGTTGCAATGTACAGAGAGTGCTGCTTCTGCAAGAGATTAGAGATCCTGTGTTTGACTCCCCAGTGAGTGAAAGGGATGAAGAAGACATTACATCATGCGTATTTCATCACCAGATACATATATCGCAAAGAAAGTGAGGTGGCTGTAAAAACTGGAGAATTTTTCACAAAAATTGGGTATTTTGGTCCATAGTCTCCCTCTCCCCCATGTTAAAATTCTGAACACTCATGCTTCTAATATCTTGCTTTTTAAAGCTTCCTGAAATTGCCTTCTTTTACTGAAATGTTGCTTTGGAAAGTAAGCTTAAACCATTTTTAAAAGAGAGTGGATTTGTAAACCTTCTAAATTAAACTTCTCAGTTGTTTGAAACTGTGATTTTATTTTAATTTCACAGCAGCACAAGCTGAGATGGTATGCCTTTTAGAAATTGAAACAGTTTTGGGGTGTGCTCTGCTTAATGACTTCAAGTATGCAGCCCACCAAAAAAACTTCAGCACTTCAAAATATAACTTTGGCTCAAAACCAACTCAGCTAGGTTACCCCATAACACAAATGAAATTCCAATTTTGAGCAAGTGAACTTTTCCTTGTCAGTTGTATGATGGGTGACACCAAACAGGCGGCGCTGTGCCCGAGCGGTTAGCGCGCTTGCCTACCACCTAGGTGGCCCGGGTTCGATCCCAGGGACCCGCATGTGATATTTGTGCTGGACAAAGCAGCATCAAGGCAGGTTTTCTCCGGGTACTCCGGTTTCCCCCGCCATCTCATTCCACCGGTGCTCCATCTTCATTCCATGTATCATCAGTGTCACCGCCTGCAGTGCCGTAGTAGTAAAAGCGGGCGTTAAACACTACAAAACAAACAAACAAACGACACCAAACATATCTTTTGGAAATACTGTCAGTTTAAAATGCTCTTCAAGTTGCTAAGTTGATTCCAGCTTATACAAGGGAACGTTTTAGCTATCTTTATATCTGGTTTGAGAAGCTGTTTGTTATAAACAACATTGTGCAGGATTTATGGTCGGGATTACAATGAACTTAACATAACATGGCCTAATGTCAAAGTGTAACATGAAAATGACTTATTGTGACATAATTTATAGTTTGTCAATGTCAATATTTCCCTTCCTACATTATGTGATAATTAGAAATAATTGGAATAGAGCAGTGTCATGGAGTAATAAAACCAACTATGAATCAGTCATTTCCATTACATGAATCATATTGTAACGCTAGGTACGGCACACAACAAAGATGGTTGGGGCCAAGCTACTTCACACTGCATACCAGGTGCAATGCGTACAAAAGGCACTCACATTCAAGCTTCCCCACACTGCTGACGTGAGCAAACACATGACTAACAACAATAAAGTGCCAACAAAATGGGTTCCCAGAACCTTCGAGGGGCATCTGGCAGCTGATATGTTTGTGGAAGTCAAGAAAGCTCCATGTTACATCATCCTCACTATATAAGGAGGCTAGAAAATAGCAGAAGAGTTACAGTTACACACGTGAGTAGATCAATGTGTCAGTGAGTGCAAGACAGCTATGTGTGGTACTGCCATCATAAAAGATATGTCACATCGAAGCGAGGACGTTTTAATGAGTGTTGAGTGTATCATAAGAGTTAGTGTATGAGACACAGAGAAAGTGAAGAAAGACAGTGAAAGGACTGGTCAAGGCTACGAGAAGAAACAGTTGTGAGTTGTAATATCACGGAGGACCATAGACTGTTAATGTCAGAGGGAGAGAACTGTGTATTTGTGCCAAAGTTTTTGGAGGAAGAATAAAGTGACAGAAAAAGTAACTGGACTGATTTTGTCATTTGGTCATGCTGGTATCAGGAGTAGCACTCATCGAATTGCTGTTCTGTCACAATTCGTTTACTTTAGCAGCATTTCTTAAGTTCATGTTACAGTAGTAACACAATTGCTGGTCTTTGGTTCACTGCTCAGGGAAGACAGGATTGGCAAGTCTCTTCTCCGGTGGGATTTTACACAGATACACAATTATTATGTATATGAAATTGCTTTTTAAAAAATCTACTCTATTTAATTCCAGTTTTGTTACCTGGCTTTGAAAATAATTCCTATATTTAACAAATTTCTTTCTCACTTGCAAGTTATCGTTGTTTCACCCATGACTATTGATTACAGCTCGGTGCAGCAGATGCTAAAAAACTTACAATAGACAGGAAATAGGCATTATTTCATTATTCTCTTAATGAAGAGCAAACTACGAACACTATTTTTTAAATTTTCACTCTTCAGTTACTATGTATTTTTTATGACAAATCCTAATTATCACCTTTCAAGTAATTTCTCCCTTGACTATGTTTTGCACTCCCACACTGGTTTGTAATTAAGTCTGTTATGTATTACTGTTAAACAGGTTATTGTTGCATTTGCAATGAAATAAGTCTAGTCTTTTTAGGTTAATACAGTGTTTTCACGCACGTGGGGAGTAAAGCAATAAATCTTTCTTATTAATGAATGATAACTTAATACTAAAATGATTAATTTGCAGTTGTAAACCAACAAATTTTTGTAATTGACCATTTACTGTACACTTTATTGCGCTAAGTAGTTGCTATTTTATTATTACCTATGGTTTATTAACTCGTTGATTGCAATACTAAGCTTAATAACACATTAATAAATAACCACAAATAATGATAATCATGATGATGATGATGATGATGATAATAATTGTAATAATGAGAAGGAGGAAAAGGAGGAGGAGGAGAAGAAGAAGAAGAAGAAGAAGAAGAAGAAGAAGAAGAAGAAGAAGAGGAAGAAGAAGAACAAGAAGAAGAAGAAAAAGAAGAAGAAAAAGAAGGAGGAGAAGGAGAATGAGGAGGAGGAGGAGGAGGAGGAGGAGGAGAAGAAGAAGAAGAAGAAGAAGAAGAAGAAGAAGAGGAAGAAGAAGAACAAGAAGAAGAAAAAGAAGAAGAAAAAGAAGGAGGAGAAGGAGAAGGAGGAGGAGAAGGAGAAGAAGGAGAAGAAGGAGAAGGAGAAGGAGAAGGAGAAGGAGAAGGAGAAGGAGAAGGAGAAGGAGAAGGAGAAGGAGAAGGAGAAGGAGAAGGAGAAGGAGAAGGAGAAGGAGAAGGAGAAGGAGAAGGAGAAGGAGAAGGAGAAGGAGAAGGAGAAGGAGAAGGAGAAGGAGAAGGAGAAGGAGAAGGAGAAGGAGAAGGAGAAGGAGAAGGAGAAGGAGAAGGAGAAGGAGAAGGAGAAGGAGAAGAAGAAGAAGAAGAAGAAGAAGAAGAAGAAGAAGAAGAAGAAGAAGAAGAAGAAGAAGAAGAAGAAGAAGAAGAAGAAGAAGAAGAAGAAGAAGAAGAAGAAGAAGAAGAATTTGGGTTTACACATGAAGTAATGTCTCATTGGCTGCTGTTGTTTTTAGAATACATAACTCATAATAGCAATGTTGACCTTCAAAGACTGGATGTCTTTCTAGCCTCTGAGCTTCATGTGTCTTAACTTGTGCTACGTGTGAACCATGTCATTCTCCTGCAGCTTGGTGCCAGAAATTATGTTATCCCCTGTGTACTACTGTATTTCTTATGCAAAGTTCATCCTAATCCTGACTTTGTGGCTAGAGGGGAACAGGGAGACACACTGCAAGTTGTACTTGAACTGAATTTTAAACTGACATCCATCACAGATAGGATTTCTTATTTCACTAAATACTAAAACAATTGAGAGTGCAACAGTTCAGCAATCCTTGTCATGCTTCCTGCAAACAATGGCACAAACCATCTTACTTACCCAATAGGACGAAACCTTTTACTTACCCGTAGAAACTGTAATCTGTCATCAGCTGCCTTGCTCTCAAATCCAACTGGTGGCAACTGCTGTACGTATTCTATTTTACCCTGAATCCATCCTTTGGTCTCCTCAATCTCCTGCCTTGCAGCATCCTGCCCCTTCTTGGCAATTTCCAGGACCTGAACTTTGCGCTGGATTCTCTTGGCAATATCATTATAACGTCTCTCCACTGACTTGAGCTGAAATAGAAATAAGAGTTGATCACACGTCTGCTGTTTTCCAGAGGGTGGATAACAATGTCTCTGCTCGCAATATGAGCATGCATAACTAACAGAAATATGTACATATATAATTGGTATGTGTGAATGATGTACTTGAATTGATTTTAGGAAAACAGTGGCTTGTCCATTAGATATTGTGACCATCCAGCCTGTTTATTAAACATTAAATTTTATATCATTATATATTGAACAAATAAATTAGGGGCAATAGAATTAAAATGGTTAACAGAAAACAAGTTTTCTTATATGAGGTGCTTAGAATAGCAAGGGCGTATGCTCCAAAATACGATTTTTTTGTTTTTCTTGCAACATATAGTATGCAGCCTACTCTTTAATGCCTGTTAAGTGTGAATGGTTGATACGCCCTGGATATGAACGAATTCTCCATTTGAATACAGCATGGTATTAGACCTAACGCGCTTCAGCTGGATCTCGAGAATAGCAAAGGCGCATAAGCCAACCTGCCGGCCGGAGCCGGTCACTGCGCTGTGACAGTCGCTCTTGAAGAGAATGTAGCAATAAATCACTTAAGAGAGGGTACTGTTTATTTTCAGGCCTTTACCTCTCATACATGGTTATTCCTTAACCTTTCAAACATTTTTGCGGTTTTGTAGATAGGGGACATTTCTTTAGTTCAGTCTGTTGCTTTTAAAGAAACCTGTGTTTAGTGGCTTGCAGCTCTCGGTTTAACTTCTGTTTAGCATTATGTTTCAAGAGTACTTGTGTTGTTTACTAACAATACCATTGAACAAACCTTTAGAGCATTTAGAGCAGTGATTTACTTCTATTAAGCACTATGAGTGACACAGACTCGCCAAGTAAGTCATCCCGGAAAACGCTGTATGCAGAAAAACCAATGGAAAATGCATATGGTTAAGAAGAAGAGAAATACAGGTGAAGAACACGTAAGTTTAAAAACCAAACATGTAGTAAAGACACGCACCAGAGGTAGAAGAAGAGGCAGTGGCGGATGACGATATTTCACATTACTAACATACTCTGGTTCCTCACGGCACAGCATAGCGGTTAAAAATATTCGGTGATCTAACCATACTTTTTGTTAACTTACTTCTTTATGTTCACTTTAGAAGTATTGTTTGTTAGCATTAGAACAAATATTTACCAATATTAGTTAAAGTATTGCTTGCAAAATGCTAATTTTAGACGTAAACGTTTTGGTTATAACGCGCATGAAAGCATACGTTATTTAAATTATATTATTGATGAAATTAACCTTCTGAAATCTTAAATATCTGCCAAATAACATTTTACATTCCTAATTAACAGTATTAATGCATTAGATTCACATCTGAGCAATTTTTCATCCCTCTATGCATGATTTTAATATGTACTGAATAGTAAAACTTTAATCGCATTTTTCTCAAAACTAGCTTTTGGCGCATACGCCCTTGCTGTTCTAAGGTCCTCATATCTTAAAAACAATATATCTATTCTAAATTGTATGTAACATAATATGTGAGTGGGAACCTGGGTCAGTTTCCATGAATATACAATAACACACTGGATGGCAGATATAAAGGGCTACCTACATTGCAAGTAGCTACGACTCATGCTTTTGCTTTCTATTCATGGCTCAGATATTTATTCTTGAGAACTGGAACTGTGTAAAATGAAATTTTTTCAACAAAAGAATTTCTGTATGCATAAGCTGTGCTTTGTCTCTCAGAATCATAAAATATCCCTATTCTTTACTATGGAGGTGCGCAATAAAGAATAGCTCACCTGTTCCTCTATTTGTTGTGAGTCGAGGTTACTAACAACGTCAATGACATCACTGGCTAGTCGCTTCACCTCCCCAACTTTCTTGCTTCCCTGACTCTCAAACTCTGCTCCAACTTCGGAAATCACAGCCAACTTTTGTGAACAATCCAAACCACTACCTTTGTCCACAATTTCCATCTTTTTCACAAGACCATCGAACCAGTTATGAGCGTCTTGTAAGTGATGTCTGTAATCTTCGATTATACTTTGTGCTGATTGCTTCTTGGCCAGAACCTGCATCAGCTGAAACACAAATATGCTAAGTGTTTTATCTACATTTTCAAGCTTTTCTCTAAGATAAAAGTAAAGGCATAACATATACTTCTAGAGGTTGTAGTGGGAGTATTGTAACAGGATTTTATATATTTATAATTGGTCGAAATCAGTCAATGTACAGATGTCCCTTACCACAGCTTAGGCTTTTACGGAGGGCTTGACAATTCTTTTTCTTCTATCTTGGGCGCACTATGGATGTATTATAAGGAAGATTATTGACAAAAATGCCTTAAACACTTCATTTAAATACAGATATTGCAATATACATGTACATTTTACATCTTTTACTGCTAAGGCATCAATCCATGGCCATTGTTTCTTTCGTTGTTTATTTTTCAGACAAGTGAAGTCAGTCTCTGCCGCCTCCGTCTTTCCATTTAGAATCATTCCAAAAGGCTTACGCATGAAATACTGCTTCAGTTTGCTGGAAATTTACTATGGTGTCTGACACCAAATGTTATAAATAGTACATTGGTAGCTATTTATGAAAGTAAAATTATGATAAAATTATTGTAAAAAGCACCTCACACTTTTTTATAACATTTGTTGTTTTGTTAATATAAATTAATTTTTATTTTAAAATTATTACAAAATTTTGAAATATAATGAAGTATTATTTATTTATGCCAACAAGCTTGCTGCTCGTGTTTTTAAACACACAAGCAGTATGTGGGCAATGTTTCGGAGGTGGAATCAGGACTGAAAAATTCAATGCCATAGCTGGGATTTGAACCACAGATCTTCTGCATCGAGCGGCTGCTTTAACCACTAAGCTACCATGGCCAACTTGCCAGTACAACATTAAATTCCCAAGCTGATTCGTACTTTTCCCGGTTAGACCACAAGTTGACTTTACATCGCTATAGAGCAAACACTTCATACTTAAGAATTAGTTTAGTTTGGTTTGTTATAAAGTGTTTATTTTTAGCTTTTTTAAACTATAATTTATTAAGAGTATGATGCTGTACCAATGAGTCTATCTTCAGGGCGTTCGTGGGTCAAGCAGATAAATAAGGGCAATAATTATTATTATACTTCCAATAAATATTCAAATTTTCTGCTAATTCAACTTTATTGCGATGAACTTGTAACAGTACAACAAATTATCTTCATTCTTTTACTAATATTAATACTTCTAGGTTCTGGAGCTATTCTATTCAAGATCCTCATGGTTTTTATAAGTTAAATCCTCACTTCTTTCATAAATATCTTGGAATACTTACGAGATAATTGCATGTAATGAATATCTATGCATGGTATTCAATTAGATGTCCTTTGGCAATATAATCCAATGTAGTTGGATTGCAGACAAAATCTCTTTACTTTCCGCAGCACGATGCATATATCATTAGTACCCTATTGGGGTAATTGTTTATTTCTCCTAGTTGCAGTCATAGCAACCACAGCTTATTGGTTACCCATAGTTGTTGATTTCAGTGTATCGATTATAAGGGGTTATAATTGGGCATATTTCCTTTCAATTTGAATAACTTCTGCACATAAGTTGAGAAACATAATTTTGGTAAATATAAGATTTACAGATATGTGGAAACAACTTGGCATATTAAATATTGGTGTAAATCCTTTTCGTAATTCATTTTGACACACAATTCCTGTCACAAGGTAATTTTAATTTTTTCCTTCCATGAGAAACAGATTGTTCATGGAATATTAGCCACTTGTGACCAATCCAGCAATATAAGATAGTAGAACTGGTATAATCGGATTGAATTGTTGGTATCTCTCACGTCTTCTAACTCAGATTCAGAACTCCATGCAAACATAGGCGATGTACATTTTCAAGAACGTTATTAATTAAAAATTGTTTATATGACAATTACCTCATTCTCAAGTTTATCGAGTTGCTGGTTGAGGTCAGGTTCACCTTCCTGAGTGGCTGGCAGTTCTGTGAGCAGTTTAGACCTCTTCTCCCCGATGGCAGTTAGTAGATCATTAATTGCCCCAAGCTCAGCCTTGGCAGCTTCAGGACGCAGTTTAGCTGGTCGAGAGCGCCACTCTCCCACCACAGTGTGTTGTTCTGTGATCCATTGTTGCAGAGCAGCTCTCTGTCTCTGTGATTCTTCCAGCTCGCCAACAGTTGAGGTCAGTCCTGCCAGTTTGCTTTGAACCTGAGGGTCATATACATACATATAGTTAATTTCTTTCTCAATACCGTGTAAGTTATATACTCTTTCATAAGTGAGCAATAAGGCAAATAAAACTAAAATTAACTCATTTTTTAAAAAAGAATGTTTGGACATGCTAAGTTTAATATTTTGGAAGGAAAACTTTATAAAAAAGAAACAAAACTTTCAGCCATTATTATACAGTCATGGAAAAAATGATTGGCTGCATTAGAAGAGCAAAATATTTCTAAGTGCCACATCGTGTTGCACACATTTTACACAAGTCGATATTTCCAACATGCAGCGGAGTTTATTAATAATCTGTTCTGTATGTTATTGTCTGTTGCACACACAAATAGGCAGTTTGCAACACCACATCTTTCTTTATCAGGAACAAATACAAATGTGAGTGGTGATCCAAGACACAGCCTATTTGTGTGTCCAACAAACCGTAACATATGAAACAGACTGTCAATAAACTCAGTTGCATGTTGGAAATATCGACTTGTCTAAACCATGCTGCAACACAACGTGGGATTTAGAAACATTCTGCTCTCCTTATGTACTCAATCATTTTTTTCCATGGCTGAAATTTTAAATTGCAACATGTTATTCTTTTCTTTTTTGTCTTGTCTTATCATTCCCAACATATATTTCCTTCACTGCTTTGGACACTGCAGCCTTGGGCTTATTGTGCTATCTGTGCCATTTTAAAGCCAATTCATTATGCTATACACAAAGTGGGATTTCTTTGTGAAGTGTACAAGCATAAGGATTTAGAAACATTCTGCCATCACAAGAAACAATCTATTTTTGTTCATTGCTTTTCAATCTGTCTAGTCTATGGTGTAGGTGTGTGTGTGTGTTCTGTTGTACAGGTGCAATGCTCAAATCTGATCAACTGTCAACATAAACACAGAAACCTACACAAACCTCATAGTTCACCTATTCTCTTCTCTCCCCATTATCTCTTATTTCTCACATCAACAACAACTATAATCTTTAAAAATAATTATATTTTAAACTTATACATAAACACAAATGGTTAGGCATCAACAATACCTGTTCAATAAGCTACGAGTATAGGAATTTTCACATACAGGAGAGTGTATAGGGCTTAACATCTAGTACAGCTGGATACCAGAACAGATGCTTGCATACCCAATATTTAAAGCCTTAGAGAAAGGGGAGTTGCAATAAGTGATTAAGCTTGTCTACCAGAAGGTATATATTATCACTGGGAACAACTTAGATAACCACCGCTTCAGCATTCACTTCTATGTTACTCGTGTTCCTTGTTTTTTTGCAACATTTTTGCTTGATCATTTTTCAGGTTACGACTATTGCATTCTGCTAACATTAACAAGTTTTGCAAATTGGATAGTTTTCTACACATTTAGGAAAACATGTATCATAATTACTATAAATATTCAGGGTTATTCTCTGAAAATGACTTTTTAAAACTGTTATAAACATTAGTTTTACCATTTATGAATATTAACAAGCATTCGAGATTAATATCACTGATGTGCCATTTGATGTAATGCAGCAAAGTATTTAATTTATTGAAAATTATGGTAATGTTGCCAAATACAGGCTTAGGGACAGCGTAATGCAGGGCACCAACATATGAGAAATGAAAGTAGCGAGTGGCAGTAAAATATAATTTGAATGACGTTGGAATTGTGTAGATAGCAATGTGTAAAGATGAAAATGGAACTAACTTCCAGCAATGCATATACATAGGTGACATAGAAATGAAGAAGGCAAGAAGCACTATTCTTGTTCATAATGGCGAATTTCGGTAACTAGAAAGCAGGGAACTCTACTTTACTTATGCATACATTCCTTAATTTAACCCAAAAGATCTCCCAAATGCAACACTGACCACCGAAATTACAGAATAGATGAGGATCCCTTCATATTACGATCAAAGAAATTAATTTATGAATCACATAACCTGAAATAACTATAAAATCTTAAGCTTATGCAGTTGTGAAGCAGGTAGATAACCTTAAATGGGAATATATTTAATAAATATATGTTTATGAAAGCAATATAAAATTGCATTTTGGAGGTATAAACCATATAACCTGAAATAATTATGAAATTGTGCATGAGATACAGCAGATAATCCTACAATATGAATATATATCATAATGTATGTTTATGAAATAAGTACAAGTTTTATAAGATATAGTTGTGGTAGATGATTGACAAATAGAATGCTTTAAACATTGGATTTTACTAGAAATAACTGTCGCAAATTACTGGTGATTTCAATATCATTGGAAACGCGGGTTTCCATTAATAATTGCAGCTAAAGGGGAAAGAGGAAAAGGGAAATCTTCATTTCGTAACACTTTTGCTACTGATGCATCTCCTTTATTTACATTATTCCGCTATTTAGTTCACAGTTCTATACTGACAAAGTCAAAACACTATAAGAATCTATGACTAATAAAATTTAAATGTGAACATTGGTTCAGTTTTAGATCGTGCTTCCCTTCCATTAACCGTGTTCCTCTCTGATTGGTAGTTGCTAGCCTCTTTGTCCAGTAGTGTATTCCTTCATGCCAAGTTGGCATGGTTTATAATCTTTGCAAAACTTAAAGGCATATGGAGGCGGGGCGTACCTTGAACTCCAGCGAATCCTACGCTTGCCCCTCCTACTAGCGCTGCCGAATGTGGTGCATGCATCTCACACGCTGTTACATACAGAACCTCTGCCGGTACACGCACTATGCTTGGCAACAGCGCTCTGCTTGAGCATTGGCCAGCATTCACATGCCTTTAACTTTTGCGAGCGGTATAGCGACATTGCACATCAAGAAGCTCGTATTCGGCAACATTACCAAAATTATATAATATAAATGGTATCCACTTCCGCAAGGAATCTGCCAGCCTACAGTGCAACATTTCAACTAGAACAGCATCAATGTTGCTTTCTATTGGGTCATTATATTGTATGCTAACACTCATAACCGTTCTCTTCTTTACGTTAGGCTCGCCATCTAGCAGGACAATTCCCACTTAAAGGTGCATTGGCACATTGTTACTGCTGCATTAGGTCTTGTCAGACAGGTGCCTTTGTGCCACAGTAAATGTCCTGGATCACTCATCTTTTTATTGCGTAACAATTCATGTTTTTGGAGTAACGTTGTTAATGACCCACTGGCACAAAGGGCCTAAATTACACCAAATTCTTTCTAGCTAGAGATCTCCTGAGTGAATATGAGGTATGCCTAAAAAGTATCGGACCTATGACTGGGAAAATAGATTAATTACCTGATGGGACTGGGACCCTAATCCCCTTCAAAGCAGTCCCCTTACATGCTCACACACTTAGCCCACCGCTCCTTCCACTTCTGAAAACAATTCTGGAAAGCTTCTTTTGGGATGGCATTCAATTCCACCGTCGCATTCCTCACTATCTCTTCTCTGCTCTCAAAACATTATCCTTTCAATGGCGTCTTCAGTTTGGGAAACAACCAGAAGTCACAAGGAGCCATGTCTGGAGAGTAGAGAGGTTGGCAAACGACCAGAAGTTTGTGTTTCTCCAAAAGGGTCTGGATCAGTTGCAATGAATGTGCTGGAGCATTGTCATGATGTAACTGCCAGGTTTTCACTCTCCAGAGTTCTGGTCTTTTCCGCCAAACTGCATCATGCAAAATGGCATGTGCAGAAACTGTACAGATCTCCCACTTTCTCAACAACAGCAGCAACATTTCAAGTGGTTTGTGGCCTCCCAGGACGCTCGTCACTCTCCACCAAAGCACAGCCATTTTTGAATCAGTTGAACCACTCTTTAGTTTGTGTTACCCCCATAGCATCATCTCCAAATGCCCACTGAATTTTACAAACTGTTTCTTTCTGAGAATCACCTAGTTTTTGACAAAATTTGATGCAGTATCTTTGATCAATTTGTTCAGTCATCTTGCGAGAAAAGTAAATCCGATGAACACTTACAACAGCACCTCACTTGGCGACCTGCAGCCAGCGACTGACACACACGAACGCAGTGAGAAAATTCAAGCATGCACATTAAGGTTCCTCCTGCCACCGTGCACAGTGGCGCTGCCATAGCATCACTGCTTTGCACAGAAAAAATAAGGGCTGGATACTGGTGCTGTTTTTATAATTAAAATGGCCTTGGATTGAGCAATGAGACTATTATTTCTCTCAGGGCGTGGTACTAGATGGAATGAATAAACACTCGATGTTCCTTCACTATAATATATTACTTTATTAACACTTTTTTCGTCGTTACAATTGAATTATCTTTCGTCGCACCAATTTATATTATATTGATGGTCTTTTCACTTTTCTAAAGTCTTTTCTACGCACTTCCACGCGCGTTATAGAAACATGTCTTCTCATCTCAAACTCACAGATGCTATTAACAATTCCAGCGCCACTTTTGATGCTATCTTTGTTGTACACATTCGCGTATGCGTTCATCAAATAGTTCCCGTATTGTTAGGGAAGCGATCTTCACTTTTAATATTAAATATATTGAAGCTATAAGTCGTTCTTCGCTTCTTGATGTTTCACCGTTGATACTTAAATGTCGTTGGTGACGTGGTGTTGCCCTTTGATGTGTTTCGCTCCGGCTAGTCAGCTTGAGATCTCTTACTTTTATCTCGGGTTTGCGTAAGTGTAATGGACAACCCAAGAACAACTTTGCATATCATTTATTTCATTTTAAATATTTTCAGGAGCTATGCCGACTGTATATGTAGAGGAATCGCGCTCACGTCCGTACAGCACAACCTCCCGTACTGGTCTCTGGTTGAGTAGTGACCAGACGCTTTCTCTCTTACCCACGCTAAGAAGACCGTTCTTCAATTTGAATGTCATGACGTCATCCAAGAAAGCCTCGTATCCAAAATGCTATTTCCTTTTCCCGCAATTTAGAAATGTCCCTTTCTATTATAACATGTTCTTTTATGAATTTCGAATATATAATTACCTTTTTAGGATTAAACGATGTTTACTTTATATTTTATTAAATATATCGCGCGACTTTTAAGGTTTTCAGACCTGACTTTCGAACGTGTATTTAAACTATGTAGTATGACGTCATGACTCGTTAATTTCAAACCAATAATGTGTTTATCCTACAAATTTAACGACTATTATTTACTCATATCTTGCTCACCTTACAACACTTCCTGCTCTATTATCTATTTATGTTATTACTTAACACTTATCGCAAATCTCATATCCGGCAATTAAATTAAAACGTGTCTTTTTCAAAAGCCCATTCGATCGGAAATCTAAATTTCGGTATCAATATATAATTCTTTTATTTATACATATATATATTAAATTTAAATGTGGAACTTAACATTTATGACGTCTTTAAACAAACTTAATTTTTTTTGTAACAATGAACAATAGCAACACGTTTTCGTTACTCAACTAATTCGTATCAACACTAAAAATAAATTACATTTTCAATAAGTATTTACATAAATGATTTTCTTTTGGGGTCTTACAATATTGTGTCTCAATACTTTTTAGACAGGCCTCATATATGGGTACTCAAAATCTTATACCAAGACTAACTAGTGGTACTACAACAAAACTAACATTAATAAACAACATGGGGATTTATTTGTTTCTATTTCCTAAAATAGAAATCTTATGCAAACAATAATTTAGCCTCCAAAGAGCAATTAAAAAAGGTTATTCCTATCTCTAAAATATAAAATATTGAATTTACTCTCTTTTGCATTGTTCCAAGAATAAACAAATATATATACAAGAATAAATACATGACGGTTAAATTTTGTGCCAAAGCTTATAATACTTTACTACATACACATACATATAAAACCATGTTAATATAACATCAGCTGTTGGAGAATATACCACTTCAAGTTCTGTGTTTTATTCTGATTAACTGTTTCCTAGCCTAATTTTACTCTAAAAATAATGAATTATTTTGCTTGGCTATCTCTAACTATGCAACACTATTACACATGCTTGGAAGCTACCAAAAACAGCATAAGCCAAATTCTGTGCGTTAACTACAAAACTAGCATGCAAGACCATAACTCTTTTAGCTTAGATATGAAGTTGTACACAGTACCTTCATTTGTTTTTCAGGTTGCTGGTAATAGTCCTCAAGATATTCTTTGCTTTGCAAAAAATATATATTATTTTCACAGAATTAAAATTCTCAACTTATAAATCTGGTAGAAATGGATGTCAAGCTGCCTCCACACCAAGATGTTTTCATTAACTATTGCAAACAACAGTAACTAACATTTTTCCATGTTCTTAAACAGGATAGAATGTTTTTAAACCTTTCAGGCAGGTTTCGGAATAAAATTCCCTTGGCTTTTGTGAATTAAATTATTGGTGGGAACCCCTCCAATACAACCCCATTGCACAGTAATATAATTTAGGATATACTTTAGCTTACGTCCCTCAAGAATTTTGTTAAGAGTCCAACTCAGGAGGCCTGCATGAGGGCTTACAGAATCTGCCAAAGTTGCTGTGTAATTGCAGTGCTGCTAACATTGCTAGGTGTCCATTAGTTTGTTGCCAACAAGTCGTGGAAGTAAACATTTGCTTATGAAGGGTGCTAGAAAAATAAATCATGGAGGGTGCGTTGGACAGTGCTGATGTATAGCATTCATGCAAAAATGTCATATGTAGATTTTAATGCATATACACATCGTGACATCTCCTGAATCCAATAATATAATTTCAGAAAAAAGTTCACGTAACTGTGAGCTGCACAGCTCAAAACAGAAATGTTGCAGAATAGCAAATGCCATACTTTAAGTTAGTTATTCTCTAACAATATAAGGGGAAAAGTGTTACTGAATTATTCCAGTTCAAGACTACATGTATTGGAACTTTTTTTTTTTTCATTAAAATGGGTTCAAGAATTTCAATTAAATAATTAATACGCTTTCATTGGGAATTGTAAATGATTTGAGTTCTCATTATGGACTGAATACTGTATGGAAATGCATTTAATTGCATGGAAACACGATTTCTAGTATTAACCTCTTGAGGGATATCGATGTGAAATCACGTCCATTTAAAATGACAGATGAGCGATATGGGCATCCTGTGCGTTTAAGCATTTAACCCTTATTTATCCCTTATCCAACTCAACTTATTATAATTTTCCCTTTATGAAACATTTTAGTAAGGTCTATATACTTTATTGGCTTACCTTAATATGTTCGTTCTGCAGTGATTTACCTCAAAACAGGGATAAACATACAAGGGTACGTACATCTCCACATTCGCGAATTCCCTTCTTGTGGCACACGAAACACTTTGGAGATGGGCGGGACTTCTTTGCTGTTGGTGGTATCCTTTTAGGATAATGTTTTCCTTGAAGTCTGAGGGGTGCAGGGGTTTTGGATTTTCAACCCCCAACGTGGTATTGTTCAATTAGGCTGCGAGCTATTTATAGTCGGTAGTCAAGGTCGGTCATTGTCCTGTGTGGGTTTAGAGAGCTGTCCAAATCCCCAAACAATTGTATATGGTTATATCCAGTTGGTGCAAAAACACCTTTTTATACCACTTCTCCCTTCAGCTACAAGCAGGAAAGAATACGTATGTATTTCAACAAAGAAAGACACGGACTCTACTAAGTTACGAAACTCGCGTAAGCAAAAGTTGCAATGTTGATCTATTCTGATGACTCAAGAGACCACGCATACAGTAGCGCTTTATTACACAGTATGCTGACGCATAAGCCACACATACAATGGGTGTTTCTTTACTGTATCTTTCCGAGAACTTATATTAGATGTGTTCGACAGAGCAAAGTTGACTTTTCACCACAGTGAAACAAAATTGTGCCATTTCAACGTTTTGTAAATACAACTCAACTTTGCTGATGACGTACATTTATACTGCAAATAACAAGTTTTATACCAGTTTTTGTTTCATTAAAATAACTTAATATTTACACAAAATACAGCTGTGTATATACGAAGCGCATTTAACAATTTAAATGCTAGCAGTTCTTGGCTCGCGGACGTTTTAAATGGCCATCGCTCAAGAGGTTAAGTTAGTTATCCTCTAACAATATAAGGGGAAAAGTGTTACTGAATTATTCCAGTTCAAGACTACATGTATTGGAACTTTTTTTTTTCATTAAAATGGGTTTGAGAATTTCAATTAAATAATTAATACGCTTTCATTGGGAATTGTAAATGATTTGAGTTCTCATTATGGACTGAATACTGTATGGAAATGCATTTTATTGCATGGAAACATGATTTCTAGTATTAATTCAAGATGTGAAAAACAGATTAGCCGATTCCTTTCACGAACTGATCGACGACATCCGAGTGCATTTGTGTTTGGTGTGTTGGCAAGAAAAACTAGTGTGGTTGAAGGAGCAAATGTTGGCAGCAATGAAAATCCTCTGCTAGCGACCACCAGCACATTCTAGTGCATCTGCTTCTGACCGCCAGTGTATGCACAGTGAGTACCTTTGGACTTAGATTTTCTGCGGTAAAATGTTGGGGACATAATTTAAAGAAGAGCCTATAATTTATATGCAAAAATTGACATGTCTATTACTCTAACTTCAGCTTCTGCACCAGAACTAATTGCAACATGTTTCAGAGATTGTCTCCATCCTCAGCCTTCATTCAGTGCTGCACTTTCTCCTGTCACTTGAAGATAGCATTTTGGTTGGATGTACTTTCTATATAGGACATCAAAGTTTAATAAATTGTGTTCATTTTGGTGAATGAATAATATTACCCAAACAGAGAGACCTGCCGGTTTTCTAAGGACCTCTAAAAGCTTAGCTTTTTCTTCCAGTTGATGATTAAAAATCACACTCAAGACCAGGCGTGTCGAACCTTCTCTGGAGAAGAGCCACTATCGTTAATGTGAATTGATTTGTGGGCCATATTATTCAATTCTTTTATTGTATTAAATAGAATCTAAATTCTAAGATAAACCAGTTAATTTAAAAAATAGCTAATATACTGATGTTATTTTTATTAAAATATTAATCATATGTTAGTTAATTTTAAAATTAAATTAACTATACATTTTTTCATGTATAATCTAATTCTAAAATCTAAATTGAACAATATAAATTGTAAATAAAGTATTATTAACCCGTCAAACTGGAAACTAATCTGAAATTTGTACAAAATGTAATGATAATAAAACATCTCCTTTCTTTTCAACAACGAACAGCATAACGTGGCTGTGCTTCAATATGCTCAGACTCGATCTTATTACTGTTCTTTAATTTCTTTGTTTATTTATCTATCGTTTTTCATTTTTGTTTTCCTTATTGTTCTGATTGTTTACTACTTTTAATCGGTCACACACATTTACAAACACACAAAACACCCATGCCCAAGGTGAGACTCGAACCTGTGGTCCTCTACGTGATAGAGCACAAAGACATAAGCTTCAGCGACCACAGCTACCAGGGCCAGGTTATCGTATGCTAACACAGCCAGTTTTAAATAATTTATTCTTTGCATAAGGGCTGCACTGTGTTCTTTTACTTCATGAAGAAAACATAAAAAGTGCAACGATTATGCTGTGAAATACGGTTATCTATTTGTAGTTGATAATGGAGGAAACTAGTCACTGAAACATGTTCCAGGAAATTTAAAAAGTGAATGTTAATTTGTCTTACTAATGAATTTTTTTTCTTTCTTTCTTATTTTCACATGCACATTCTTAAAGCTACACTTTCAGATTCTATGGAAAGTATGGAATAATCCTAATTGAAGAAAAATTCCCAACCCCTTGCCAAGAATCAAACCCAGGATCTCTAGGTATAAAATGTCTTCTTCGATAAAAAAAAAGAATAGAATCAATAACTCTGAAATACCAAACTTAAGGAATGAGTTAAACAGACACAAAAGCCATTTGATCCCAGCTCCACCTTCACCAAGCAAAGTATTTAAGAATGTGTTAAGTTGTGCATGCATTGTTTCCTTCCCCATGACATTACCTTGTCTGTCATGAAGTTCAACCTACTGAGGAAACCTTCGGACTCAAAACTCTGAAGTAGGAGCTTTAACTTTTCATCACTGCTAATCTCTTCCTGTTGAGGATCTTGGGTCTGCTGCGTCATAACAACAAACATGCAGTAAAACAAAAAAAAAACACACACACACATCCAAACATGAACACATCAAGTCCAAAAAGAACACTTCTGTTTGGTAAGCATAAATATGGGGGACATGCATTTTAGAGCTTTAACAAGTCACCTTAGTAATAACCTAACATATTTTCTGAGGGCGCCAAGGTAACTTAGAGGTTTCGTTCGCAGTTCTCATTACAGAGTGCCCATGTTTCAATTTCTGGTTCTGTGGTGGTCATTTTAAGTTAATCCTGTCTAAGCCTTCACCTCTGACCAGCTCAATAGGCTTGGAGTGCATGGTAAAAGCTGCAGGCCCTTTCATTCCATTACCATTATTACCTGCTCATTGCAGGTAACAGACTCTACCCTCCAGTTAATAAACAGGGTCCATGTGTTGCTTGATGGAACAAGATTCCTCAGTGGTCATCGACCATATGGGGAGCCTTATAAACCAACCGACCACCAACGTTGTTTCTGTTCAATTAAATCTGATAAAATTTTGACATTATATTGTGTATGTTATTAAATATATGTGTAGTTTTAAAGCTCCTTAGTGCATTAGTCTATGAAAGGATGAACCCGACCACCCATAACAATAATTTAGTTTGGAAAATATGGTATTAAAATTTCTGAGACAAAAATGTTTATGACTAAAGAACATGTGACCTTTCATTGAGCTTCATTTTGAGAGTGGGAGCCAAATAGGGTACTATTAGAGTTCTTTAAAACAGATCACTCTTCAAAATGTTATTCAACTACCAAAGGAACTAAAATATTGTTAATGAACTTTGAATATAATTAATTCATTGGCAAAAATGCTATCATCAAATTCAGAGTGAACAATAAAACAGTATCTCTTTGGACTTGTAGTTCTGAAGTAAAACAATCAATCCATGCTTGTTACATGGAAAAGAACATCTACCTTCACAAATGCAAAATACATGCAGTTCTTGACATCGTGTAGCTAAGTTTAACTTACAAATGCTTGCACTCACACAACATGTTTGTGAAGCTTATTAAAGCATTGTTGATGCAAAAATAATCAAACTTCGATAGTATAAACAGATGTGTTTATTTACATTTATTATAGCAGTGCCACAACTTTGACACGACTTTTAGGGAGTTTTCACACTAGTAATGTTAAATGTTACCTTGACCAAAGCGATGACGTAATTAAGGTTATTGTGATGATCCCTGAAAGAGTTTTTGCATTACGTAATCATGTTATTTCTTTTGGAAGTATTTGGAGGTGTTCGTTTTCTAACTTATTTGCAGGGTTGACAACTTGACACATTTTTCGTCATAATTGACAGATTTTCAAGTTGTATGACAGTCAAATTTTAGTTTTGATGGATGACAAACTTTTTTATGGATATCAGAAATTATTAATTAATGTTATATTGGTTTTCTTTATATATGCATACACAAACTGTTGTGTTAAATACATACCCAAGATATAAGTGAAAACCGAATTGGAAAGAACATCTTTGATTTGCTTCCTGTTAAGGAATGTACACAGCTAACTTTTATTTACAGCTAATAGTAATAAACATATCTGATGACTCCACAAACATAACCTGGCATATGGCTGTAATTTCTCGTGCAAGCAAAGATAAGATAGGTGCCTCTACAAACAGAATTCTGCAATCAGTTCTAATTCAGTGTTCCAGTATTGTGGTGCCTCGTTGCTTACCTTGGTCAAATGCTAAGATCGAAAGAGCATTTAGTGTGTTAAATAATGTGAAAACTTCCCTCACAAATCGACTTAAGACCAATGGCCAGACTTAAGCATGTGAAAAAGTGCTGTCATAATTATGTCCAACCAGAAAATGTTTTGATGAAAATTGGTAGGATGACTACGTACTGAGGAGTAGAAAAACCCAACACTTAAAACTGATGACGATGTGGATGAATTGTTATTTGAATCAACACTAGTGAGTAAATATATTTAAATTTATTTGTTATTGTTACAACAAGATATGAAGTAGTTATATTTTCTTTTCTATTTTCCGGAGTTTGGCTTATTTTTAAATGTTTGTCCGAGCGAAAACAAAGTCAGGGTAATGGGTGTTATAGTTAATAGAAATTTTAATTTAACTTTTATTTTTGAAAGAAAATGCAGATTTTGACAGATTTTTGGGTGTTAGTCTGACGGAAAAAATAATCATGTGTTGGTAACACTGTTCATTTGTTACAGTTTGATGTCACTTATTGCAAATAGAAGTGTTTTACTAGACGTAATAGTTGTAGGTGAATAATACACTTCCGTAGTTGCCCACGTTATTTGTGCACATATAACCGCACCTGGCCGTTTGGTTAAGCGCTATGTTATTCAAGTGGTTAAACGTGCTGGCTTCTGATTGGACATAGAATTAATGACGTCAGAATAACATTTAACGTAGATTTTTGATCGGGGTGCAAAAACTCCCTATTATTCCTCTTTCTTAGGTAGGATTCACAATGATGCAAGCTGCAAGGTTGCCAAGTCATACCATGGTAGTCATTTCCATTTCTGCCTTGACCACAGCTAAACTGGTAGTTCATGCCTATAGTGTGGCATTCTACTGGCCTCCACAGGTGGAGTATGTATAGCAAGGAGGAGGAGCATGTCCCCATTTACTAACTGTATGCAACAAAATTGTATCCAACTCTCGATGTCTCACGATGCACTTTTGTTGTACACAATGCTTTGGACCAAAGAGTTGAACTGTGGGACATCGGCATAAGGAATATATTTCAGGTGCAAAAATGCAAACTGAGAATAAGATACATACAGAAAGGGGAAGTGGACAGGTCTAGTGGGATTAAAAGGGAGCAAATGGGTGAATTAAACATGTTGCTGGGCCTTTAAAAATGGTGGATTGACAAAAATTTTTGGCCAGAATGATTCACAGGTATCTATAGAATATTTATGTGACATAATCCAAAAACCGACAATTTTGTCATTTTCACCCAAAAACTCAGTCCCAGGGTCCCTGACACACATACCACTGCTTGGTCAAACAACATAAGCAGAATGATCCACATACACCCCTCCTTGCTACCTAGGGCAATTATCAATATGGTTTATGTCTCAATACAGTATTTATAAACCTTATTTTTCATGATGCAGAGTGCTGTATCATTTTCACATCAAATTGTGTAAGGAAAAGCACTGAAATTCAATTCAGTACTTTCCTTCCACTACACCTTCACAGCTTTACTAAAGTGCCATATCACTCTGTTTCTCCAGTGGCAGAAAAATGTAAATAAACACAATAGAAAATTAACAAACCATAGACAAAAAGGCACAGAGTTTTATTTTGTTATAAGCTTTATCCAAACAAATCAGCTAATGAACTTTTTTAGTTTTTTCAAAAGCTTATGCATTGTTTCAAATACAGTTAAACCTGCTTTATACGTAACCCAGTTCTACTTAATTTGCATTTATATGTACATTTTTGTGGGTCCGAGCAAAATTTAATTTGGGAACGTGTTAATAAAACCTTATTTATATATATCAAGTTTCAGTGAAATTCAACTTAGTTTTATGTAATTATAATGAGCATACAGCATATGTTATTTTAAAAGAAACTCGAGGCATATTTTCCTTATTTATGTTGTCAAAGACCCAACCTGAGCAGGTGGCTTTCGGCACACAACAATGTCGTAGCAACAAACGAGAAGTAAACATAAACATTTTCGGTATCTGGTGTTTACTGTTGAACAGCGGTTTTGTCTTTCAGTTCTCAGTTGCTTTTAATCGGCCATGGAGGACAGAAAAAGGAAATGGTACACACTAGATCAGAAAGTAAAATTCATATGAGAGGAGGAACTTAATCCACACAGAACCAAAAGAGATATTGCTCACACTTAGGAATTGTTTATACCACGCTATGTATTGTCATCAGTAACAAAATGAGGTATGTGCAAGAAAAGTGAAACAAGCCAAATTAACTGATTTCTTTAAAGGAGGACCACGTTCAATATAATGTTTTCTTCATACATATCTTTGTTGTTTGTAAAATTTTACACGTTTGGCCCACTGCATTGGTTTTTTTAAAAAAATATGATGAATTATCGAAATCTCAGTTGTAAGTATTTCTGAGTAATAAGTAATCTTCCATCTTCCCCTTGTTATACGCATAAATCAGGTTCAACCGTATTTTGAGAAGTAATTTTTAAGATTTTGAGCTAAAAACACTGTAAATACAGTCTCGTGAATGCTTGTTTGAGAGAAATAAAAACAAATGACAACATCTACAAGTCCATGGCCATGCTCTGTACCTTGATTTGGTGGCACTGTACCTGATCTATCATGTCCTCAAGCCTAGCCCTTACTACAAGCTCCCTGTCAGGGATTGGTGCTGGCATCGTGTCTTGTGGACTGCTAGGTCTCGAGATGCATGCTGCTGCTGCCTCACATGCCTGGACGGCAACAGCTAGACGAGACTTCTCCGCCTGCAGTTTGTTGTGTAGCCCCTGTAAGTTCAAACAAATGCCACACTTGCTTTGCTACAGTCATATGTATAATTTTACGAGAATGTGCACGTTTAATGCTTGACTAGAGTTATATTTAATTATGAATGGTAATGATTTTTATGTTGTTCTTCACTGATTTTTATTAATTTATGTTACTGTCATTAATAGTGTGTTGTAATCGCTTTTGTATTAGCATCATATTATGAGAATTACTTTGTATTTAGGTTATGCATTGGTAAAAATAAAACTAAGGAAGTGTACGTGAAATAGGATACAGGGGGAGGAAGAAAGAAAAGGAGAAAATTGTTAATAGTGAGTGATCATAGAAAATATTAAGAAACAAAAAAGATAGAGGGGTAAAGAAATTACATTAAAGAAAGGAACATAGGTAGATAAATAATATAGGGATTTAATACACATAGAAATGAAAGAGAAGACTATAAATAAAGAACAGTAACATGAGAATGTTTGAAACACATCCAGTGACAAATGCAGCTGCATAAAATGTAGTGCAGAGAGCTGTCCATGACGAAAGGGCTGGGGTCCAAGCTCAAGGATAGCTCAAAGTGTATAAGGTTAGAACAAAATAAATACAATACTCACTCACATCCATTTTTGATCAGTTTTATAGGTACATTTATAGGCAACAAGAGTATATTATGATCACTACTATTGTCTGACTACAGGACTGTTTTGTGATTTGAAACTAGAACTTCAGTAATGCACAGCTCAAGGCATCAGAACAACCTCCTGACTTGAGTACATGTGTGCTCATTCTGTACTCAATTCATAATACTGTTGAGAAGTGATGTAACATTGACTTATGTTCCATTATTTTAAAAAGACACTTAACCTAAGAATTTGCAGAATACTGAAGCCATCTATTGATATACAACATGCTCAAATTACTGCAAATACCAAGAGAATAAAACAATTCCGAACCAGCTGCATGGTCTGTTGCCTGTCCGCATCTGCGTCCTCGGCTTTCGTTGCCATCTGCCACTTTCATAGAAAGGTGTTGATGAAACCAAACATTTTTAAAACTACTTTTAAAGGCTTTACTTACCAACTTTATGAAAAGAGATCATTATTGGAGCTCTGAGAAACCTAATATTGTTCATGAAGTACCCCTTCATGATGAAAGAATTGGTGTAGGGCGTGCCATTAGCAGAGAAAGATTATAGGTCCAACTTTTCTCAAGTCAACAGCTGATGCCCGTACATAAGTGAATACAATTTTGTCCTTTTTTTAGAGAGAATTAACAGACAGTGAGCGTGATTTTGCCTTTTTTAAACAATGCTCTGCAACAGCTCATATGACCAATTTTTCAATGAGGATAGTTAAAAGTGCATTTCAGGATAGAATTATTGGTAGTGATTTGTGGTGCCCTCGGTCCCTCAACCTAACCCCCTGTGATTTCTACCTCTGGGGTAACTTAAAGCATAAAGTGTACAAGACAAACCAACACACCCTGGACGAACTAAAACAAAATATCCGCCGGGAAATTGGCAGCATTTCTGAAATGTGAACTACAGCAAGTGATGGATAGTTTCACAAAGAGGTGCCAAAAATGTATGGCAATGATGGTGGCCGGTTTTGGCATCTCCTTTCATAAAATTGGTACGTAAATCCTTCAAAAGTAGGTTTATAAATGTTGTATGGTTTCATCGAGACCTCTCTATGAAAGTGGGAGATGGCAATGAGCGCAGAGGATGCGGACAGGCAAAATACCACGCAGCCCATTCAAACTTTTTGACTCTCTTGGTACATATTCAGGACACAGCATAGATATCTGTCTTTAAATAAATCAGCTTTTGCAAAATGTAATATAAACAGGGGAAGCAACAACAACAATAATAGTGATGACGATGATTAATGAGCTGAAAGGTTAACTGGCATTCTACCATATACTTGTCTCTTACCCTGACATTTTCCAGTTGTTCTTGAGCCATTTTCAGGTTAGTTGGGGTTGAGATTTCTTCATTTATGACAGGTTCAAAGGCATCTAGGTTCTTCATGATGCTCTCAAGAGTGTCCTCATATTCTTGGAACTTAGCCAGTGATTCAAGAAGTCTATTCTGTAAACATAACAACATTCTGTGTTACAAACATTTGTCTGTGTTAAATGGTGCTGAACATACATCCATAAGGATGCTTAATTCACTGGTTAAAATCAAACTCCATCCACTACAAAAACAACATTACTGAAAGAGCTATTAAGAATTACACGCAGATTTTGAAATTAAGCGACATTCCATAAGACTATCCTTTGCTATATGGATAAACAGAAACTGTAATTAACCCTTATGCCATGTCCCACAGTCCAACTTTTTGGTTCAAAGCATTGTGTACAACAAAAGTGCATCGTGAGACAGAGAGTTGACAGAGAGTTGTTCCATACAATTTCTATCCTATTTTTTGTATCCAACCTGTTTGTATACAATGCATTTGAGTTGCATCTAATTTTTCATGCAACAATTTGAAAATAGCCAATCAGCGTCTGTAACGTAACAATATGGCGGACTGCACAGGCAACATGTAGTCAGCTGTATGGCTCGTGGCACTTTTAATGTGGTGGACATTTTAGTAAAACGTTTCATTTTTTCTGGAAGATTCCTATATTACTGAGGTGGGTATTATGTACCTATATTTCATAAATAATAAGAAATCCAGTTAATAGTATGTTTAGATTTTATGTTATGAAATGAGTTCAAATCTCCTGCTCATCCATACTAAGGTTAAAACCATTACAATTAAAGAATATTAAAATGAATATTAAAAATAGAAGCGCTATTGACAGTGAAGTATTCACTAAACAATACCATCCGATACAATAAAAAATCGGGGATTTACCAGATCAACTGTAATAGTTGTGATAAAAGCTACATAGGGAAAACAAAGAGAAATTTGGATATAAGACTTAAGGAACACCAAAGAAACATAAAATTAAAACAAATTGAAAAGTCTGCTGTGGCACATCATTTTTGGACTGAAAACCACAACATCGGCCTTAATATAAAACTGTTAAAATCTATTAATTCACCAATAGAACTGAATATTTGGGAAAAAATATACATCATCAAAAACAGTAATAAAGTTATTAATTTCGAAATACCAGCATTGAATGAAGTGTTAAAGCTCTGAGCCCCTAACACCAGATGGCAGCAGAATAGAGACAGCAGAGAAAAGGAACAAGAGGATAACATCAGTCACCCAACGGCTGATGATGGGATCGGATGGTCCTGAAAACGTTTCCGCTTTAAAAAAGCAATTTAGTAGTGAAGGTGAGTGTAAATAAGTGACTCAAAATAACCTCAACCATTACAATTGTTCGTTATCTCTTTCGCGTTCAACTCATATTTGTGTCCTGGTGTGCAATTTTGCCTTTAACATGATGTAAAAGGTTGAGAAATAAATCTTTATCAATTCGTAGAAAATTGTGATAGTTTTCTGATTCCTTTAACCTCAACTTGTTTTGTAGTAGCCTCAATATACCTCGACCCTGTCCTGTTCTTATGACTGAGTCCGCTGTCTTTTACTTCTAATACATCTTTTCTTCCTACTGAGACAGACTCGTGGAAATATATCCCAAACCTATACTTAATATAGCAATTGCTAAATTAATATTTGCATCCGCCACATTTATTTCTCACACTTGCTACATGAACTGTCATTTGTATTGAACCAAAATGAATCATAGTGCGACAGACACTGTTATTTGTATGCAATTCCATTGGATACAAAAAGTTTGGTCAAAAAAGTTGGACCATGGGATACCGGCTTCAGCATTACGTAACACAGGTTAAGCTTAAGCCCAACTTACCTTGATTTGCAGAGCGGTATGCAGTAGAGAGTTGTAACTGTCCTGCACATTCTTCAGCTGTTTTTCTATTGTGTTCTTGATAGATGGTGTTGAAGATATGTATCTTTCAATCTGTCCATGTCCTTTTGCTTTCACATCATCCAATGTTACTTGATACCTCTGGATGTCGTCCAGCAATGCCTAGTGAAACACAGCATTATATTGTTCAATTTTAGGTGTGTGATGCAAATAATGTGTTGACACTTATTCCTGATACATTTGGGAATAGTAATAAAAAATGTGATGTCTTGTACTCACATGGCTTTCTCTATTCTTGTACTAACCATTCTTACAAACTCTTATTCCTATATCTTCTTCGTGTTAGTTGAGATAAATATTTATACAAATTATTTATTTATGCCAACAAACTTACTGTTGGTGTTTTTAAACACACAAGCCGTGTGTGGGCAAAGTTTAAGAGGTAGAACTGGAACTTAAAAATTCAATGCCACAACTGGGATTTGAACCACAGACCTTCCGCTTGCCGGGCGGACGCTCTACCACTGAGCTATTGTGACAAACTGCCAGAATGGCATAAATAAATAATAATTACCATGTGAAGGTTATTTAATCCTGGGATATAAAGTACTTACAATAGTAAGTCACCATTGGGGTAATTGTTTCTGATGTGAGACTGCCTTTGTGGTTTACCAGGAGAAATACGGACTGGCTTGAGAATTTAATGCCATTCTGGCAGTTTGTCACAATAGCTCAGTGGTAGAGCGTCCGCCCGGCAAGCGGAAGGTCTGTGGTTCAAATCCCAGTTGTGGCATTGAATTTTTAAGTTCCAGTTCTACCTCTTAAAAATTTATACAAATTATTATCTTATTGCTTATTTCCTTGTAGGTAAAAGGGGACTATGGGAATACAGTAGGCTTTGAGCGATAGTCAAATCTTTTAAAGCTTTGAGATTCCGTTCTATTTGCACGATTAACATAAAAAAATGAACAAAGATGTTACAAAGAAAGTTTAAATTTTCCGAAACTGACACGAATAACAGGGAATATCTCTGAAATGGTTCAGTCTACAAAAAATTTATTTGGACATAGATTGTGTGTTTTAACGAGGTCTACATTTGTTGTACAGTAAGATTTGGTCTATCTCTTACAGTTTAAGAATTATTCAAAAGTCATCTAGAATAAACAGGACTACATAGGCTATAGCCAGAAAATTCAAAATATACATTTCATATTAGATAAAACTATCTTAAACATGTCATTTTAATCAAAATTGTTACAGCCATTTTCAAGAAAATAAAAATTTTTAAAAAATTTTCCATACAAAGGGTAGTTTAGGGTGTGGCTATCTTCTTCAAAATCTTCGTGCCACATCCTTGAAGGACATTAAACTCAAATATCAACTTTGGTTTGTAACCGACTTTTCGTTTTTGAGTTATACTGTCCACAGACTGACAGACAGACACACACACAGACCTTTTTCTAAAAATTTTTTTCTGGGATTCAGGGGGTCTCAAAATATATATTTCCAGTGAAATCTTGACATCAAATTTTTGGGTGGAATACAGTACAATACTATATGTAGTAGAGAAAGTACAAATTTAGCTGCACTGCATTTTTCAATATGGCTACTGATACCGAAATTTAGATTTCCGATTGAATGGGCTTTTGAAAAAGATACGTTTTAATTTAATTGCCGGATATGAGATTTGCGATAAATATTGAGTAATAACATAAATAGATAATAGAGTAGCAAGTGTTGTAAGGTGAGCAAGATATGAGTAAATGATAGTCGTTAAATTTGTAGTATAAACGCATTATTGGTTTGAAATTAACGAGTCATGACGTCATACCACATAGTTTAAAATACACGTTCGAAAGTCAGTTCTACCAACCTTAAAAGTCGCGCGATATATTTAATAAAATATAAAGTAAACATCGTTTAATCCTAAAAAGGTAATTATATATTCAAAATTCATAAAAGAACATGTTATAATAGAAAGGGACATTTCTAAATTGCGGGAAAAGGAAATAACATTTTGGATACGAGGCTTTCTTGGATGACGTCATGACATTCAAATTGGAAGCGAACGGTCTTCTTGGCGTGGGTAAGAGAGAAGCGTCTAGTCAGTACTCAACCAGAGAGCAGTACGGGAGTTCGTGCAGTTCGTGCTGCGCCGATGTGATTGAGATGCTTCTACAGATACACATATAGAATCGGCATAACTCCCGAAAACATTTACAGATGCAATAAATGATCTGCAAAGTTGTTCTTGGGTTGTCCTTTACACTCACGTAAACCCGAGATAAAGAGATCAACAAGCTCAGCTAGCCGGAGACAACACACCAAACTACATCAACGTGACCAACAACATCACGTCACCAACGACTGCAGCTTCAAATGGCGAGGTAATAACTAGGAAGCTATATTACAGCTTCAAATTGGCTTCCCAACGTGTGGCGCCGAAAGAATGGACCAAACCCCCAAGACGACCAGACCAGCATCGAACCAGCAGACAAGAAGGTGCCCAGCGCGTCAACATCTGTGAAACGTGTAGTGAACAAGTTTAAGTGCAGTTAAAGTGAAATAGTGAAAATATTGAAAATTTTGGTGAGTAGAAAAACACATATAAATAGCTTAGAAATGGAAGACAGTGATAGTGAGTTTAGAGGTTTTGAAAGTCCGGAAATTCGGGAAAGTATAAGTAGAATGGAAGAATTTAATCGGAATGTAATTGGTAGCAGAATATGCCAAGAATTAGAAGATCAGAACGTTAGAGAAACACCTAGAGGTAGTTCAGAAATGTTTAGTAGTAATTCAGAAAGGCCAGCATTTATGTCAGAAATAGAGAATATGTTTCAAACGATAATGAAAGAGATGAGTACAGAGTTAAGTCGAAAGATAGATGAAAATAGTAAAGAATTAAGAACAGTGGAAAAGATGAATACAGAGTTAAGTAAAAAGATAGATGAAAATAGTAAAGAATTAAGAACAGAGTTAAGTCAAAAGATAGATGAAAATAGTAAAGAATTAAGAACAGAGTTAAGCCAAAAGATGAGTAAGATAGACGAAACTAGTATAGAGTTAGGACAGAAATTAGAAAAGGGACAACAGGAATTGGGAATGCAATTGGAGAATCAGAGGAGAGTTTTCGAAACCTTTAGGGAAGAAGTTAGGGAGGAAATTAATAAAGTTAGTAGTGAAGTAAAAGAAAATAGAGAACAGGTTAAGGGAGAATTAGAGACAATAAGGCAAGAAGTAAAGAATTCTGAAAAGAAATTAGGTCAACAAGTGAGTGAAAAATTAGATAAAGAAAGGGAAAAAGTAACATATAGATTAGACAAACAAAGGGAAGAAATTAGAGAAGAGTTACAGGGGTGTAAAGTTAGAATAGAAAGATCTGATGTAGAAAGTGAAAGGCAGGTTAGAAATTTGGAGGATGTTACAGACCAAATAAAAGGAGTAGTAACAGAAATTACTCAGGTAAAAGAGGCCTTAGAAAATTTGAAATTAAGTGAAAGTGCATGTAATCACAACAATCTTAGTAAAGAAGTTGCAAGAAACGAGGCAATACCAGGTGTATCAGCTGACATTTCGATGCAAAATAGGGGTAACAGTAATTCCCATTCTGATCTCGGAAATAGCTCAGGGATAGGTGACAATTCAAATTTACATTGGCCTAACCATGTCTTAAATGAAATGACACCTCCAGTTTTTGAAAATGAAGATTCAGATGATCCTAAAGCCTTTTTAGAAGGGTTACAAGAGTACTTCACGGTGAAACGTATACCAGAGGAGTACAAGATGGTGATAGTAAGAAAATGCCTAAAGGGTAATGCTGCTAATTGGCTAGGCCTTTCTATGGGTAACAATAATGACTACAGGACCTTTAGGAACATCTTTTTAACCAGATATTGGGGAGCTAGTAGGCAGGCTAATATTAGAGTTGAATTAAGCAATGGAAAATTTAATCCTAGATCGGAGGAATCGATGGTAAACTATTTTATGAGAATAGCGAGAAAATCGAAGATGTTGGACCCTCCCTTGGATGAAAAAGATCTAATAAATATAGTTACTCCACATTTTCCGGAAACACTTCAACATTACCTAATCATAGCCCGACCCGATAGCATTGCAGCTATGATAGAATTATTATCCGCCTTAGAAGTCAATAAGCCAAAACACGCATTTGGAAATACATATGAAGGAAAAGAAACTGTCAATTCTTTCGGGCAAGGGGCACAGTATTATCAGAATAGAAGTGAGGTTAGGGAAAGATATAAAGGACCAGTACCAAGGATGGAATCATTCCGGTGGGAAAATCAAGGTAGATATAACCAGGAAGGGCATCACCAAAATAGAAATGGTAATCTAAGGGGAAGAAATATAAGGGTGAATTATATGAATACAAATAGATTTGATCGAGGTAGACGGGGCCGTTATTTTGGACATAGTAGAAATTCAAATGATGGGTATTGGACAAATGGAGATAACGAGTTTAGACCGAGGTCACCAAGACAGGGAGAAAGGTATTCTAGTGGACGAAATTCCCCCGAAAATGCGGAAATGGTCGAGGCCATTAACACGGTCAAAAACATGGTAGGAAGTAACCCCGATTTAATGCAGGAAAACAGAAGTAACAATTCGGGAAATAGTACAGGAGCAATACATAAAAATCAGGGAAACGCCAGACCCGGTCAAACGCGCCTTCAGTGAGAACTGGGTATCCTAGTAATGATGGTGATAAGTACTCGGAAATAAATAGTCCTGGAAGGCAAATGATGATACAAAAGAAAAGAGAATGGAAAAATAGAATCGACGAAAACGAAAAAGTAGGAGATCCACCTAAAATCAAAATTGGAGTAAATGGAAAACAATACAATGCAATTATAGATACGGGATCAAATAGCACAGTATGCTCACAAAATTTTTATGATAATTTACAAAGTAGTGGCTTTAAAGTAATGTCTTTACCAGTTAATGGGATATATTGCTCGCTAGCTGTGGGAAAACGAAAAGAGAGAGTAAAATTTCAAGCAATGATAAATATTGAAATAAATGGGAGAATACTAGAAATTTTATTTCTGATTGTAGGAAGACTTGTGACAGATATTATAATAGGTTGTGATTGTCTTTATGCCTGGGAAGCTGTGGTGAATTTTAAAAACATGATTCTAGAAATGAAAGTTGAATATGAGACCATTATAGTGCCTTTTGTGGAAGATAGTAGTTCAGAAACTATTGTAAGAGAAAAAGAGGAAGAAGAAATCCAAGGGGATACATTCTTTGTAGAATATGTTAAAGTAGGAGCTATGGAATTAACTGAAGTAAATGTCAAAGAGTACAGAGTCGATAATAAAGAAAATGTAGAATGGGATAAAAATGATTTCATAGACAATTTGAGGGTTTCTGATGCAACTAGGTACTATGATAGGGAGAGTAGTGAAGACTTAGAAGAATTGTTGAGGGAAAAAGTAACTCAGGCTGATCAACTAAATGAACAACAGAGGGATAAACTGTTTGAAATATTAATCCGAAATAAAGAAGTATTCTCTGAGAAACCTGGTAAATGTAATATTTATACTCATTCGTTTGAGATGATACCCATCAAACCTTTTACACATAAAGCGAGAGCTATCCCTAGTACAATAAGAGAAGAGGTAGATGCAGTTATAAAGTCAATGTTAGAAGATGAGGTTATTGAGATTTCGAATTCAGAGTTTGTGAATCCCCTATGTATTGTAAATAAGGCCAATGGAAAGATTAGGGTGACATTAGACGCGAGAAAACTAAATCAACATTGTAAACCTGATAGATTTAGACCAGAAAGTGTAGAGGTAATATTGAACAAATTGCAGAAGGGCAAAATTTTTTCTACTCTGGATCTTACAGCATCTTTTTGGCAGATCCCACTTAGAGAAGATTTAAGAAAATATACAGCGTTTTTACATTCAGGAATATTATATCAGTTTCGAGTTTGCGCCTTTGGCATGAATACCAGTGGTAGTGCACTATTAAGAGCTTTGTATGAAATTTTTGGAGAAACCATAAAGAAATTTGTAGCTCAGTATGTGGATGATTTTGTGATTTTTTCAGAAAATATAGAGGATCATTTAAATCATATCAATTATGTGCTTAGTCAGTTAAAGAAAGCAAACATGACAATAAAGCCAAGTAAAACTGCATTCTTTGTGAAACAGACAGAATTTTTAGGTTATGTTATTTCAAATGAGGGAATCAGGCCTAATCCCGACAGAATTGAAAGCATAAATAAAATACCAACTCCTAAAAATATAAAACAATTGAGAAGATTTCTTGGTATTCTAAATTATCAGTCAAGATTTATCCTAGAATATGCAACCGTAGTAGCCCCATTAAGACAACTTTTGAGAAAAGATGTAAAATGGCAATGGTCATCAGTAGAACAAGAATCTTTTGAAAAGGTAAAAACATTGTTTGCAGCGTCAATTTTATTGGAAAAACCTAGGGAAGATCTCCCCTACATAATTTATACAGATGCTTCAGGACTTGGTTATGGTAGTGTCATATTACAAAAAGATGAGGAAGGAAAAGATCACCTCATTGCTGTAGCTTCAAGGGGGCTTTCAAGGACTGAATCACAGGCTTGCACTACAGAAAAAGAAATAGCAGCTATTTACTTTGCACTTGTAAAATTTAAGCAATATGTATATAACAACCCAGTAATAGTTTACACAGATCATGTTAGTCTGGCATTTATGAACTCTTGCAAACTCACAAGCACACGTATTTCTAGATATATCCATGAGATCACATCCCATAACATAGAAATCAGACACATAGCAGGAAGTCAAAATATTTTTAGTGATTTGTTATCAAGGATGAAAACCAATTATACAATACCAGATACAATTAGTGACAACAAACATGATGTAACCATACTATATTTGAAAACCTTAGAAGGGACACAATTAGCTAAAGAATTTCGAAATTTGGAACAATTACAGACAGAGGACGATGAACTTAGAAAATTGAAAGAAAAGGCACAACCAATCACAGAAAATCTAAAAGATAATATAGGTATTTATGAGGGAAAAATCTATAAATTTCATGGAAGAATTGAACCTAAATGGAAAATAATGGTACCAAAAGCTTTACAAGAGAAACTTATACTTGCTTATCACAAAACGCTAGCTCATACAGGTAGTGAAAAGCTAATCATGGTAATTAGTGACCATTTTTATATAAAACATTTGGCAAAGAAAGTGAGAAAAATATGTTCAAGCTGTGATTTATGTCAAAGGGCCAAACCATTTAATATCAAATTTGATATAGAACCTCAGACAATTATAAGAGAAGGGAAAAATGTACTAGTTACTGCTGATGCACATGGGGAGCTACCAGTAGGACAATTTGGATGTAGATATATGTTTGTTCTTCATGATGTTTTTAGTAAATTTATTAAAATTTATCCTGTTAGGAATATCAGCAGCAAAACATGTGTAGGAAAGATAATAAAAGATTATGTGCCTAAATATGGCAAGATTCAGGCAATCTTAACAGATAATGCTACAGTTCATCGGAGCAAAATCTTTAAAGAAACCCTAGAAAATCATGAGATAAAGTTATATCATTGTTCCTCATACTTTCCATCAGGGAATCCAACAGAACGTGTCCTCCGAGATATAGGAATTTATTTACGTGTACTTACACATCATAATCACAAGGATTGGGTGAAATATTGTCCATTGATAGAAAAGATTATCAATCACACCATTAATGTAACTACTGGGTTTGCACCAATAAAATTAATGTTAGGAATTGAACCAGAACCAATATTGATAGGGGAACCAAAAACACTGAAAATTAATGACATTCAGTTAAGTGAGGAAGAAAGAGCGAAAATTGCTTTTGAACGAATCAAGAAAAAGGCAGAGAAGCGAAAATTAAAAAAAAAAAGAGTAGAAAACATAAATGGGAACCTAAGATAGGCGATTGGGTACTAGTTAAAGACCATAAGTTATCAAGTGCCTTGAGAGGTAGGAACAAAAGGATGGAATTGTTATATAAAGGTCCTGCAGAAATTATATCCAAATTTGGTCATCATACCTATGAATTAAAAGATGTTAAAAATGAAAAATGTCTGGGAAGATGGCATAAACAACTCCTTCGACCATACAAGAAACCGTGTGGTGCCTTGGAACCTTGATTTAATGTAAAAGAAAAATTGGAAGTGTCATTTGTCTATTGGCGCCCAATCAGCTTTGAGATAAAATGTAAATGTTAGCCTACTTGAAAACCATACATTGGTCAGGTACTTACATATTCATGAAAAATGCAGAATGTGAATTGCTATATACTACAAAGAGTTTAAAAATATATTGTATAGAGCTCACAAAAAAAAAAAAACAGCTTCAGAAAGATTGTTAAAATGTTCATCTCCGCATAGAGAGAAAACAGAATATTTACTTTGTAAAACATTTGTTAAAATATTTAGATGTATAGATAGTTATCACAGAAAGACAAAGAAAGAACTTGTCTAAAGAGTGCAATGGATTTATATAAAAATATATGTACATTTTAGTGCTTAAAGGATCTAGTACAGATATGTGTTACAATAACAAAAGTGAAAAATCACAGTGCAAGTGATAGTGAGAGCGAAGTGAGCAAACATGAACTAAAAGAAGGAAGTATAAAGAAAGACTCTTGAAATTTAACCTTTATATAGAAGCTTCATAGAAGAAACCATAACATATTGTAATTAGTATTTAAGGATTAATGTTTAGTCAAGTGTACAATTGTTTGTCATGTTAAATAGATTAATGAGAAAATGTGTTAATAACCAATTTCAAAAACAGTGTAATTGAAAATTGTATACAAGGGGAGTGTTGCCGATTATTCAAAATACAGGAGTAATTTTAGTTTTTTCTTTCGGGCAAGACATTTACATTATTTTATTATGAAATAATAAAATAACATAAATGGGGGCATTTGATACCGAAATTTAGATTTCCGATTGAATGGGCTTTTGAAAAAGATACGTTTTAATTTAATTGCCGGATATGAGATTTGCGATAAATATTGAGTAATAACATAAATAGATAATAGAGTAGCAAGTGTTGTAAGGTGAGCAAGATATGAGTAAATGATAGTCGTTAAATTTGTAGTATAAACGCATTATTGGTTTGAAATTAACGAGTCATGACGTCATACCACATAGTTTAAAATACACGTTCGAAAGTCAGTTCTACCAACCTTAAAAGTCGCGCGATATATTTAATAAAATATAAAGTAAACATCGTTTAATCCTAAAAAGGTAATTATATATTCAAAATTCATAAAAGAACATGTTATAATAGAAAGGGACATTTCTAAATTGCGGGAAAAGGAAATAACATTTTGGATACGAGGCTTTCTTGGATGACGTCATGACATTCAAATTGGAAGCGAACGGTCTTCTTGGCGTGGGTAAGAGAGAAGCGTCTAGTCAGTACTCAACCAGAGAGCAGTACGGGAGTTCGTGCAGTTCGTGCTGCGCCGATGTGATTGAGATGCTTCTACAGATACACATATAGAATCGGCATAACTCCCGAAAACATTTACAGATGCAATAAATGATCTGCAAAGTTGTTCTTGGGTTGTCCTTTACACTCACGTAAACCCGAGATAAAGAGATCAACAAGCTCAGCTAGCCGGAGACAACACACCAAACTACATCAACGTGACCAACAACATCACGTCACCAACGACTGCAGCTTCAAATGGCGAGGTAATAACTAGGAAGCTATATTACAGCTTCACTACATATGCAATAAAGAATGATAAACCTAAAGTTATGTTAAGAAAATATTCTCCAGCATCAATTTACTCTAAAAAGTAATTCTAACTACACAGTGGAATCAAAATGCCAAGATGTACTTTGAAAGACCATACCACTAATGTAGGGCTTAGAAATACTGTTGTATCACATGTTGGAAAGTTGAGTCCAATTAGTAAGCAGATATTGACTAGACACTCAAGGTACTCACCTCATGTTGGGAAATCTGTTCCTGAGTTTGTTGTCTGTTTGTTATGTATAGAGAATTGTGTGCCATGAGCTGGAATGAGATCTGAAGCAGCCATTTCTCAGTATCCTGCAGTGACTGATGGTAGGCCGTGTATTCCTGGAAAACAACAAATTTATATAATATGTGAAACCGTTTCTTGTATAAGCCCTCTAAAACATCTATGCCAAAAGACAATGAATTTGTGAGGTAAGAGGACATATCTGGCTAAAGTTTGTGGAAAAACGAAAGTATCGAGCAGTGATATATAAATCAGTGTTATTTTTAAACTTAAAGTATCACAAAATAAAATAATTTAAATTGTTTATGCAATTTAAAGTGTTATTTAAAAGCACACACTTGCATTTATGAAACCATCACCCTGAGAATAGCAAAAGAATATTTTAGCCACGACTGCAGCTAATTTGAGGCAATAGGAGCAATAATAAAGGAAAACGTATATGCCGATGAATTCCTCTATACAACTGAGTTACGACCCAGCTTCGACAGCCTCATATGAAAGAATACTATAAACTATGAGCCTTCAGGTCTTCCAGCTTACCCCATTTGGTAGTGAAAAGTTAATATTTTGTTTAATGTGACATGGACAAGCCAAGAAATACAACCAGAAGTTAAGACAGAAACTAAAATATGGCACATTAAGGTCTATTTTCATTAAGGAGAATTTGTTATCTGTTATTTTACCAAGTTTTTCACTGTATCAAAGTGCATACAATTGAAATAATTTTACACAGATGGTTATGGAGATATTGCGGTGGAATTTAGTTTTTTCATTTAACTAAAATACTGTTAAAGTGGTGTTTGTTAAAACAGTATCTGAATTTAAAATGATTTTGGTGTTGGTGTATAACACTGACCTGCATTTCCAGCTCCAGATTGTTTCTCAGAGCCTGACAATGACTTGCCAGTTGGTCCCATCTCGACTGCAGTCTTCGTATCTCCTCAAGTACAGCTGGCCTGTGAGCCCAGGTAGACAGTTCTGAGGCTTCAGACAGCAAGTGGTCCAGATCCACTCGCTTCTTGGTTATTTCTTCTTGAATATGCTGGACAACAGGAAACACCAAAACATGTAATGAAAGTACATACCTGCCAACTTCTTAAAATTGAAACATGTTTAACTTTCCCTCATACAGCAAAGTATACTAATTTTGCGATGACATGAAATTTATAAAGCAGAAAATGTTCAGTGCATTATTACATTTTGTAATAATCCTCGAAGACAGTGGCAGCTCATGAGTATACAGTTTGGTAGGGGAGTAGCATCAATGGATGTGAGAGATGTATTGCATACCCTATAATTTTCCTCAAACTGATTGTTAAATTGGTGTTCATTATAATTTTGTGGTACATAATCGGTTTAACGGTATTAAAAATCAGGCTTTCCTAAACACTATGATCTGAATTCATGCCACTCTGCAGCAGTATGTTCCGAAACAAAGTTTGGTTCAATGACATCTGTCATCAGCTGGAGGAAACTGGTGTTGCACCTCACCCAAGGTATGTAACGACCCTTGCCACATCTCATGTTGAGAATTGTTTTAACATTATTGAATTTATAGTAATTCGTGATTTGTTTTGCATGTGTAAAGGCTCCTAAAAACGTGCACAACTGGAAATGTGCTAGCGACCATGATGCCAAACTTCATCCAGTTTAGGGGAACAGCGCAATAGATTGCATCTGTATAGTGCTCAATAGCACTTAAAGTAAAATTAACCAATAATACCGCAAGGTGTCAAAAGTTAGGGTGTCCACATGCTCTTGCGCTCTTATACAGCAGCCGCCACTGCTTGAACACTTGGTGGTACTGCTCCTTTCTATCACATATGCTGAAATTCTTCCAGCTATCACAATAAAAATACATTAAATCAAAGAATATTCCTTCATAGGCTACACACAGTTTTGTAGTTCATATTTACCACTTCATAACATCAATTATAAACAAAAACTGTCACAAGAAATGGGGTACTTACATCTGGCAAGCATAGAACATGAATAAGTTTCAGTTTCAGTTTTTATTCACCCAATTGCAATATTTTTACAAAGCATCATCAATTTTGTAAAAGCTATAATACATATTTAACATTATCAGTTTTCTATTTTATATTCATTAATTGAGTAGAAAGCATATTTTATAAGGTAAGTCTTTATTGCATTAATTTTCTTCTCAACTTCACGTAATTCCTTGATTGGGTAAGGTAAATGATTGTACAGGTCTTTAGCAGTAATTTCAATACATTTGGAAGTTAATGATCCCCTTAATCTATTCCTAAAGTAGTTCTGTTTTGTTCTGATATTGTATTCATGCATATTCCTATTTTTATCTTCAGTGTAATTTCTTATAGCATACTTAAGACATTCAAAAATATATAGGCAAGGTAGAGTAAGGATTTTTAGTTTTCTAAAGCTACTTTTACATGATTGTTTCCTTTGTATTTTTTCCATTACTCTTATTGCTTTTTTTTGTAATCGAAATATTCTTAATATATTTGTTTTATCCGCTGCTCCCCATAGAATAATCCCATAATTTAGATGAGCATGTACAAATGCATAATAAACTTTTAGTGTACTGTCTTTATCCATAATTTGTATTATCTGTTTCAATACATACGAGGGGCGTCTCAAAAGTAACTTGCACTATTTTTTTAAAAAATAACAAAATGTTTAAATATTTTAAAAAGGGTATATTTTGAAAGCTACATTCAGTACCTATCTTTCCACATAATTTCCTTGAACCTAAATACATTTTTGATACCGTGGTAACAGTTTTTTTAACCCAATGTCAAACCACTCTCCCGCCAAACTGGATAGCCATCTTTCCACTTCTTGTTTCAGTTCCTTGTCATTTACGAAGCGCCTTCCCCCAAGATGTTGCTGCAGCTCCGGAAAAAGATGGTAATCACTCGGTGCAAGGTCAGGTGCACTAGATGGATGACCGAAAACATCCCATCGAAACTGTTCAAAATGGCTTGAGTTTCACAGGCAGAGTGCGGGAGAGTGTTATCGTGGACCAGAAAAACGGTTTTGCTCAACTTTCCCTTCCTTTTGTTTTGTATGGCTCTTTTGAGTTTTCTCAGCACCTCACAATAGCGAGCAGCTGTCATCGTGGTCCCATGGAGCAGATAATCGATTAACAGTACTCCTTTCGAATCCCAGATTATCGTTGTGATGACCTTGACAGCCGATGCAACAACTTTTGCCTTTTTTTGGAGTTGCCTCATCCATTCGTTTCCACAACTTGCACACACTTTCCATAGCCACAGATCCTTAGAAATAATCCTGTGAAGCAATGCATGGCTTATTTCAATATACGGAGGAAGTTGAAACAAACCTGCATCAAGTGTAAGGCGCCGATCAGTGTTCACGACTGCTCGAACCTCGTCAACAATAAATAGAGCGAGGCAAGTGGAGGGTTGGCCGCTTTATTGCTCATTGTGTAATGTTGTTCTCCCTTTAATGAATGATTGGGGCCAACGAGAAACCATTTGTCTTGACAAAACGTCTTTTCCATAAACACTGCACAACTCGCAATGAATTTCAGTCGCACATTTATTTTTTCCCGTCAGAAAACGGATTACAGCGCGAACTTCGCAATCGGCGGTAGGAACGAGTGGAGTCTCCATTGTTACTGCCGTTTTAATGTCCAAGCAATAAACTTAGGGGCCTAGGAATTTTACGGTGCTGCTACTACACCCATACCTATATTCCCTGGGACTTTCAGACTTTTTCCGCCTACCGCGCAGATTTAAAAAAAATAGTGCAAGTTACTTTTGAGACGGCCCTCGTATATACCCTTGTTAATTTTGTTACTAACCTTTTCTATATGTTTGTGCCATTTTAAGTTTTTGTCTATGATTATTCCTAAAAAATTTGTCTGTGTAACCTGCGAGATTTGCTTATTTTGTATTGTTAATGTGATGTTACTTTTAGTTTTATGACTAAGAGTAATTTGCATCCATTTGGTTTTATTTCCATTCAGTGCCATTCCAAGTGCTTCTAGATAAACTCTAATTTGTTCTAATAGGGGTTTGCTTTTTTTTGCACTTCTTCTTCCGTGTTACCTGTTACCACAATCGTTGTATCATCAGTGTAGCCAATGGCAAAACCACCAGCATCTTGTATAATTTTAAATATTTATGTGTGGGTGTTGACTTTTACAATTCATATCATTAATTACTGAATGTTTGCATCCATTTATTTACTACTGCCAACTAGAGGTCACTAGTGATGCTATGTACAGTTGAACCTGATCTATACGTATATAAAGGGGGAGAGGCAAGATTACTTATAACTCAAAATTAGTTACAACTGAGATTTTGATATGCAAGATTTTTTTAAAACAAAAAAGAGCAATACAGTGGGCCCACATGTGTAAAAGTTCACAAACAACAAAGATATGTATGAAGAAAATATTATTTTGAACTTGATCCTCCTTTAAAGAAATCAGTTAATTTGGCTTGTTTCACTTTTCTTGCATTAAGTGCATACAGCTCATTTTGTTACTGATGACTGCACGTAAACAATTCCTAAATCTGAGGCAATATCTGTTTTGGTTTTGTGTGGATTAAGTTGCACCTCTCGTGTGAATTTTACTTTCTGATCTACCTAGTGTGTACCATTTCCTTTTTCTGTTCTCCATGGCTGATTAAAAGCAACTGACAACACAAAACCGCTGTTCAACAGTAAACACTGGATACCGAAAATGTTTATGTTTACTTCTCGTTTGTTGCTATGACGCTGACGTGCCAAAAGTGGCCGGCTCAGGTTGGGTCTTTGTCAACAGAGATAAGAAAAATATGCCTCGAGTTTCTTTTAAGATAATGTATGCCATATGTTCATTGTAATGACGTAAAACTCAGTTGTATTTCACTGAAATTTAATATGTATAACTGCAAATTATGTGTAAATGCATTACATATAAATAAGGTTTTATTAACACATTTCTAAATTACATTTTGTGGGACCCACAAAGATTTATGTATAAACACGAATTACGTAGAACTGGGTTACATATAAAGCAGATCCAACTGTATTTTGTTGATGCCCAGTGATGGTGCAGCATGATCATGATGACGGATAGACACACGGTCTATCATAACACTGTATGCCATTCAATCTGTGATCTTAAGCTGCAATAGAATTTACTTCTTTATCACATCTGTGGTGAAAATCTGCAACACTTTGAATCTGCACACAAAGCCATAAAAATGCCTACTTTGCTGTAAAGTTGTAAATAGGCCTCTACTCCCATAATGTTCACAGGCAAATTTTAAAAGTTAGGGGGTATAAAAGTACTATTGCCTAAATTGAGAATTAAGTTGTAGAGATGACATACAAACCTTGTATCTCTCAATTAGTGTTTTCATCTCTCCCAGTTCACCCTTTGTGTCTGGAACTTCTTTCAAAGACTCTTCTGTTTCTGCAATCCAGTTCTCAAGCCGTGATTTGGAGTCATTGTAATCTTCCCATCGACTCATTGCAGCCTGGAAAGAGAAGCAATTTAACAAGGCTTGCTCAATGTGTAGAATATTTGCACATACTTCTTCAGCAAAGGGAAATGTAATACCTTAAGTTGTGCCATGACAGAGTTGAGATCTATGCTGAGTTGTTCCCAACTGTTGCGGAGATATGTCATGTCCTCCCTGAGAGTATCCTGTTGCTCTGCAGGAGTTGTGTTTATGGCCTTCGTGAACACTTCCTGCATCATAGACATCAAGTGCTGGCCTTCTGTCATGCGTGTGGACACCAACTGTGAACAAATATCAAGGATCAGTGTCTACTTATCTCTACCATTCAAGGGCCCACTCAGGAGTCAAAAATCAATTTTTGGCAATTTTTTTTATTTTGGGTTTGGTAACCTTAATGTGTGTTCTATTGATATGCAACAACATTTAACTAAATTCTACATGAAAGTACATTAAAAATTACATTTTTTAAATGCCAGCATTAGACCAGGAAGGGCGTGGCCCGGGTATCAGTTGTCAAGATGACTATAGTAGAACCCTGATAACTCGACACTCTGTATAACTTGACAACCTTTTTATTTTAACTGTTCTGGTTTTATCGCTAAACTTGACTGTAATAATTTCTATAATCCACTTTGTGGTATAAACATTATTGGTAAATTTTAATTGGTGTACGTATACAACCTACTGCATTTTCCCTCACAGTAACAAAAAGGCTGACTTTTGATATCTAGTCAGAACATAAGCTACCGGCAGACCATGTCATGAAACTAAAGCCTGTCACTAATAATGTGGATACATTGCACAAACACTTGTTTAGAAGGTTTGAAGGTTTATTGCTTTACCCAGCACATATGAGGCCTGTCTAGAAAGTATCTAACCTTAATTTTTGCTGCACAAAGTAGTGATGCTATGGCAGTGCCACTGTGCACAGTGGCAGGAGGAACCTTAATGTACATGCTTGAATTTCCTCACCATGTTCGCACGTGTCAGTGGCTGGCTGCAGGTCGCCAAGTGACATGCTGTTATAAGTGTCCGTCAGATTTAGTTTTCTCGCAAGATTTGTTGTTGTTGTAGTGTTTAACGCCCGCTTTTACTACTACGGCACCACAGGCGGTTCTCGCAAGATGACTGAATGAATTGAGCTAAGATACTGCATCAAATTTTGCCCAAAACTATGTGATTCTCAAAAAGAAACAACTTGTAAAATTCAGTCGGCTGGGCACTTGGAGATGGTGCTATGGGGGTAACACAAATTAAAGAGAGGTTCAACCAATTAAAAAATTGCTGCACTTTGGTGAAGAGTGATGAGTGACCTGGGAGGCCACAAACCACTCAAAATGTTGCTGCTGTTGTTGTTGACAAAGTGAGAAATCGATGTTTGACCATTTAGACATTGCCAAAGATGTTGGGATCAGTAAAGGTTCTGAACATGCAATTTTGCGTGATGCAATTTAGCGGAAAAGACCAGAAATCTGGAGGGCAAAAACCTGGCAGTTGCATCATGACAATGCTCCAGTACATTCATCGCAACTGATCCAGACCTTTTTGGCAAAACACGAACTTCTGGTCGTTCACCAACCTCTCTACTCTCCAGACATGGCTCCTTGCGACTTCTGGTTGTTTCTGTAACCGAAGACGCCATTGAAAGGATCCCATTTTGAGAGCAGAGAAGAGGTAATGAGGAATGTGATGGTGGAATTGAACACCATCCCAAAAGAAGCTTTCCAGAATTGTTTTCAGAAGTGAAAGGAGGGGTGGGCTCTGAACATGCAAGGGGACCACTTTGAAGGGGATTAGGACCCCAACCCCATCAGGTAAATAATCTATTTTCCCCAGTCACAGGTTTGATACTCTTTAGGCATACCTTGTACGTGATAAGCTAAATTTTCAAATACATATTTCTGGTTATAGTACTGTTTCTCAGACTTAGGGATTACTGTTAGTGTTGTGTTGAGTTGTTTGTGCCAGTGAAAATGTCGAACAAGAAGAAAATACAAGTTAACATGACAATGGAAATTAAATTGGATTTGTTAAAGAGACTGGACAAAGGGGAACATATTAATACATAATAAATTTTAGGATATGTTATACTTTTCTGTTTCCTATTTTGTCTTAGAGCATGCATTTATGTAATTTATTGTATTATGTTATGAGTTGTGAATAACAGATCTCTTATTTCATAAAACTAGACATTTTGGTAACTCGACATCCTCTAAGTCCACATTGGGTTGAATTATCAGGATTCGACTGTATCAAATTTGAGTCAAAACTGATATCTTTTTTATAAATTTTTAGTAATTATTTTCAAGGTTTGGTTTCCTGGGATCTTGCATTTATGTTTAATGTACATTAGTGACATCTATGGCATTTGTGAATAGCTTTAGCACAGAACATCACACAAAATATCTCTGAACACTATTTCCCGTAACTTTATTATTTCTACAATTTAGCCCCCACTTTTTGTAGTAAATATTATCCAATTGCTCTGAAACTGTAAGTAGAGAAGGTTCAACAACACCTGAAGTTACTTACTCTGATGGTTTCCAGCTTGTCTCTTGTTGAGGCTTCGTCACCAACACCAATGCAGTCCTGAACAGTTCCATGTGCCCTCTTCAGCCATGCATCAAACTCTTCCTTTGCTTTAATGAACTCAGTGTGATCTGATAGGTTCTTCTCCACTCGAGATACAAGACCCTGGAATCAAACATTATGTAATTAGTACCTGGGTGACTGAGCTTCGCTTGGCATTTTTCCCCCCCTTTTGTGAAATCTTGTTTTTTGGGAGAAGACTCTTATTGAGATAAACTTGAAAACTAAAATGTTAACTAAATAAAAATTTTTGTTGTAATTTTTAAGTCATTTTCGAGAAACAAGAGATATAGAGATACATATAAATATTTCATAAGCACCAGCATTTCAGCCGTAAAATGTAATATGTTGTATTTCTATTTCAAACATATAGACGGGACAAGCTGTAACACATAAAATATTATAGCTAGGTCAACTCTCTTACTGTATTCTGTAAGCCCTGGAAGAGGACTTTAAAACGCTAGCTCGTTTGCTGAAATCGATTAACAGAGAAATTATGGCCCAAATAAGGTTTAGATTAATTGTGACTGTTACACGTAGACTAAGATAGCCAAGTCAACCTTCTTTAGGTTTTCAGAAAGCTCTTGACAAGACCTTTAATATCCTGGCCTGTTCGTTGAAATTGGCCCATTAACAGAGAAATTATGACCAAAATAAGGTTTCGACTAATTGTGACTGTTACACATAGACTAAGATAGCTAAGTCAACCTTCTTTAGGTTTTCTGAAAGCTCTTGACAAGACCTTTAATATAATGGCTTGTTTGTTGAAGTTGACCCAGTAACAGAGAAATTATGACCAAAATAAGGTTTCAACTAATTGTGACTTGTGCCTAAAATTTGCTTTTTTTCAGGAATATAGGTGTACTATATAGATAAACTTAAAAAGCAAAACCGTGTGTGAATACAAAATTTGATTGAGATCATTTGAGCCGTTTCTAAGTTGTGTGGAAATTATTTATATATATATATATATATATATATATATATATATATATATATATATATATATATATATATATATATATATATATTTTAAATTTTATATATTATATATATGCACAAGAATTGCTTGTTTAAATATATAAGATGTAGGAAAAATGTATGTTGATTGGACTTCAAAACATATATGGTGAGGAGCTTGTGCCAAATTTTGGAGTGGAATAAAGTATTTGCTCTACTTGTCATAGAAAAAGTAAAGGTATTGCATTATCTTAGAGCCAGTATGGTTGTACATGAAGCAGATTACCTGTACGGTGGTGAGAAGGTTGGTGTACATTCCTTGTAACTGAACGGTTTGGTCCCTCACCCAGCTGCATGCACTCAGTTCCATGAGTACTTCACAACGATCGTTCAGTTCTTCCATCACCATCTTCTGCTGCACTGCCTCTTGTAGGAGAGCCTGCGTCAAACATCATCAAGATTAGTTTTTTATTCTAAACATACACAATCAAGTTTTGGCACACTTACTGTCTAACATATTTGAAACAAAACATGACCAATTTCAAATCTTTCTCAAAATGTTAAACTTTGTCATATTGAAAAGTTTAAATTTCTATTTATTTATGCCAACAAACTTACTGTTGGTGTTTTTAAACACACAAGCCGTGTGTGGGCAAAGTTTGAGAGGTAGAACTGGAACTTAAAAATTCAATGCCACAACTGGTAAGCGGAAGGTCTGTGGTTCAAATCCCAGTTGTGGCATTGAATTTTTAAGTTCCAGTTCTACCTCTCAAAGTTTAAATTTCTGTTTTAGTACTTTCAATATACTTCATTAATACACCATTATTACTTACAAGGGAAGTACCTCAGCTCAAACGGCTAAAACTGATTGGAATCGTGTTTAAAATATAGTGTTGTACGTATTCCAATAGCTATCAGTCATTCCTCTATGTGTGTGGCCGCTAGCACCCCCTGAAGGTCAGTGTACTAGCCTCACTGCGCTGTAGCTGTACAGACAATATGAGTGTGACCGTTGCTTCAGTAGCAAAGTGCACGTACTGGCATCAAACATGAGTAGGCTGAAGCCAATTAATCCTGTGAACGTCGTTAAGTGGAGGATGAGCCATTATCATGCATGTTATGAGACATCAGAATACATAAATACTATAGGGATTTAATAGAAATACATAGTGAAACATTAAATATGCATAGTGATTGTGAGTCTGACGGCGGAGAAGAAACTGCACATGGGTATGAGAGTTCCGACAGTTCTGGAACGTCCTCTCCAGCAAATGAAGGAACTGCAAGTTAAAGTGAACACGCACTTTCACCCCTAAAAATGTCACGACCCAGTGTGCTACAGAGTATTGATGACCAAGTGTTAAACAATATTTATGAGGGTTATTTTAATTGCAGTTACCATTCTTACAGAAAACTTATGAACCGTTATAATTGCATTTGTTCAAAATCCAACTGCAAGATAATATGAGATTAAGTGACACAAAAGGCAAGGCCCAGGCCACTTCAAGGGAAATAAAACATCAAAAATTGGAGGTTCTTAAATAATCTGTAAGAGCCCACGTTTGAATGTGCCAATAGTGGACTACTAATCCACATTCTCTGGCTTTGTCAAACTGTGCACCTTTCCATGCAATACAATGATTTATTGGCTTCAGCCTACTTGTGCTTGATGCCAGTACATGCCGTTTGCTACTGAACACTGCAACGGTCACACTCATACTGTCTGTACAGCTTCAGCGTAAACAGAGCAGAGATACATTGGAGGTAAGTTGGCAACCTAAACAGTAGCAACGTTATCTATGTAAGACTTAAAAGTTTCATGGCAAACGTTATTAATCAAGGCTTCACGGGTGATCAGCTCCATGGCCGAAAGCTCAATGTTTATAAATCTGACATGGCTGATCACCTGCGAAGCCTTGATTAAGTTATGTATGTAGTTTACAGAACTTGGAGTACACTATCGTGGAATGCCTCTCCTCTCTCCTTCAGTCCCCTAAGACCATGAGCTGGTGAACAGACAGTAACAGTTGCATAGTATGTTGTCTGTCGTTTGCCACTGAACAAGTGTCTGTGCGACAAGGAGAAAGAGAGATAAGAATCAACAGATGCATCATGCTGCCACAATTTCAAGTGAAGACCACAATTACATTTGCAATCACAACACGGGTTCTGCCCATGGCTGAAATAAAGCATCCTCAATCTGCCCACAATCTGAATTATGTTAAAAACTTTCACATTTTATGATCACTTACACTAACTTATCCTGTATATAATTAAAAATACTATTGATACCTATCATAATACTATTGGTTAACTTACAATTTATTTCAGGAAAAAAAAAAGATTATGTTGCTCTTGTCAGGGCCCGGAAATTCATGCCCTATAAAGCTAAGAAATATGCATGCAAACTTGGCCTAAAAATCTTGAGAATATACCAATAAATATTCACTTAAAATAGTTATGATTTATGCCTATAGGTAATATTCTTCACTAAAACAAAGGGAGATAAAATCAAACTTAACGTTTATTGTTAAGAAATAGAAGCTTCTGATTCAGTGTCCATAAGAAGGGATGAATTGCAGTTCACAACGACCATGTGACAGAGGTTCTCAAACTTGAAAGAATGTCTGTTATTTCTCAAAATGGATTTATATCTTGAGAAGCTCCTCTCTACATCTCAGGATGATATTAGCACATACTTAAACGATGCTAACTGGTTTGCAGTAAAAGGCAATTCATGTACATGTACAATGTCTCCAGTTTTACATATCTGTTCATATTCCTGATATTTTGATATTACACTCTTCACTTTGTCCTTCAGTATTTCCCCTATACTACCGGAAGCAGAATTTAAGTTGGATGTTGTTTGTTGAAATACTTGAGTACTTCATTTACGGCTAGGGCTACTGTTCCTATGGAGGTAACTTCTAAGGAGGTAGTTCGGGATTTTCCCTAAGTGTTTACAAGCAGCTCAGTTCAGCGTTGCAATATTTCCAGCCTTTCACAGAAAAAAAGTCGGTTTTATGCCACAAAACACTTAAACAATAGAAAAATATGATGTTTGAGAGGTAGAACTGGAACTTAAAAATTCAATGCCACAACTGGGATATGAACCACAGACCTTCCGCTTACCAGGCGGACGCTCTAACCACTGAGCTATTGTGACAAACTGCCAGAATGGCATTAAATTCTCAAACCAGTTCGTATTTCTCCTGGTAATAAATAATAAATAAATAAATAAATAAATAAATAAATAAATAAATAAATAAATAAATAAATAAATAAATAAATAAATAATAAAATAAATAAATAAATAATAAAATATGATGTGTTTATAAGAAAAACCAAAATATGGATTTATATGTAACATCAAATTGGGTTTAATAAGATTATAAACTAATGATTCATGCACATCACTTATCAGAATTGTAATTATAACAGAGGAAAAAAATATGTAAATGCATGAACTTCCAGGCCCTAGCTCTTATATGAGTGTAAATGTCCAAAAGAAAGTTACCCTGCATCTCTGGAGATCTTCTGGTGTTTTCTTGTCCCCTTCTACCTCAGCGTCCACCTTCTTCTGGAAGGTTTCCAGCCAAGTCTTCATCTTGTTGAAAGTGTCTGCAAAGTCATTCCAGGAGGCAATACACTTTGCCAGGATCTTCTGAGAATCCTTACAGATGACTCTGAGACCCTCCCAGTCTGCCTTCAGTTGCTGAATTTCCTGCTTCAGTGTGTCTTGACCTTCGTTACCAGTTGTTTTCATGACGCTATTGCTCAGCTCGACTGCCTTCTCCACGAGCTTCTCACCTGATGGAAACAAATACGTTTTTTTTAATTTATTTTATTTGTGCTAAGTTATTATATATTATGAATATGACTAGGCATTCAGCCCAGGCTCTTAGCCAGTCATGTCCATTATCCAGTTCATTACAATTTGTTTTTCTCTTAATTATACAGTATCCTCTTACATACAGTTTGGCTATACTCTACCCTTAGCCCTTGTAATAATTCCGGCCCTACTAGATTCAATATATACAAAGGTTAATCGTAAAGCTTTAATTATCACCTCAAAAAAGTAAAGTTACATAATTAATTTTTTGTCAGTTTGTAGGTACATGTCTGAAGTTCTGATACACATTTAAATCCCTGCGCTATATCACCATAGCATGCCACTAGAGGACCCAAAACAAAATGGCGCAGTCCATTGATAAAGTGGAGTATCATGTGGTAATTCATTTCCTGCATTTGAAGGGGAACAATGCTGCAACAATCCATTCTGAGTTGGTGGAAGTGTATGGTAACAATGCATCATCATATGACACAGTGGTCAGGTGGCACAGACGCTTTCAGTGTGGTCAAACAAGTCTAGATGACGAAGAACGAAGCAGCAAGGTGATGTTGAATGTCTTTTGGGACATCCAAGGTGTGGTGTTGACAGATTATGCTCAGAAGGGGCAAACCATCACAGGAGCATACCACCAAAATCTCCTGATTGGTTTATAGAAGGCTATAAGGACGAAGCGTTGTGGGAAGCTGTCCAAAGGGGTGCTTCTGCTTTATGACAATGCCCCAGCTCATTCTGCAAAGGACAAAGTCACACATGTTGCTTCTTCAGGCTATCAAATTTTGCCTCACCCCCGTATTCCCTTGGTATGGCACCCAATGACTTCTTCCTCTTTCCTCGGATGAACAAACCATTGCATGTCAGGCATTTCCAGAATGACAACAAAGTGATTTATGAGATAGAACATTTCTTGAAGAGCCAAAATGCTGACTTCTACAACCAAGGGCTCGGTCAAGTCATCCATCGTAGGGAAAAATGTGTCACGTTGAATGGTGAATATATAGAGAAGGACTAATACCTTCACCAAGTTTCATGGTCACAGCTTCATTTTTTTGAGGTGATAATTAAAACTTTATGACTGCCCCTTGTATAAAACCAAAATTTTACCTAGATTACTTCATCCCTTAAATACCAATGTAAGTTCCATGTTTTTCGACTGACCATCTCCATTTCGCCCTTACCTTCCATAAAAACTCCCCTAACTTAGATATCTGCTTCTTATCCTCAAAAATCTTTCTGATTACAATTTCTTTATTCCTAAGCAACCATTTCTTGCTTATTAAGCTATCCCTCCACCCATTTGTAGCTTTACACTGGAATACAATATGAGTTTCATCTTCCTTCTCTCCACAAATTGGACATATTCCTGGCGTAACTCCTCCTCTCATCTCCCTTAATTTCCGAACACCCAATCGAAACCAAGCTAACCCTTCTCTTTCTTTTTTGCACAAACGGACAAATACTTCTCTTTTTCTGGGTCATCTTTGAGTTCTCTATAGTTTGCTAGTGTACTTTTATCCCTCATGATACCGAAATTTAGATTTCCGATCGAATGGGCTTTTGAAAAAGATACGTTTTAATTTAATTGCCGGATATGAGATTTGCGATAAATATTGAGTAATAACATAAATAGATAATAGAGTAGCAAGTGTTGTAAGGTGAGCAAGATATGAGTAAATGATAGTCGTTAAATTTGTAGTATAAACGCATTATTGGTTTGAAATTAACGAGTCATGACGTCATACCACATAGTTTAAAATACACGTTCGAAAGTCAGTTCTACCAACCTTAAAAGTCGCGCGATATATTTAATAAAATATAAAGTAAACATCGTTTAATCCTAAAAAGGTAATTATATATTCAAAATTCATAAAAGAACATGTTATAATAGAAAGGGACATTTCTAAATTGCGGGAAAAGGAAATAACATTTTGGATACGAGGCTTTCTTGGATGACGTCATGACATTCAAATTGGAAGCGAACGGTCTTCTTGGCGTGGGTAAGAGAGAAGCGTCTAGTCAGTACTCAACCAGAGAGCAGTACGGGAGTTCGTGCAGTTCGTGCTGCGCTGATGTGATTGCGATGCTTCTACAGATACACATATAGAATCGGCATATCTCCCGAAAATATTTAATATAAAATAAATTGATGTGCAAAGTTGTTCTTGGGTTGTCCTTTACACTCACGCAAACCCGAGATAAAGAGATAATGCTCAGCTAGCCGGAGACAACACACCGAACCACATCATCAACGACTTCAGCTTCAAATGGCGAGGTAATAACTAGGAAGCAATAATACAGCTTCAAATTGGCTTCCCAACGTGTGGCTTCGAAAGAATGGACCAAACCCCAAGACGACCGAGCCAGCATCGAACCAGCAGACAAGAAGGTGCCCAGCGCGTCAACATCTGTGAAACGTGTAGTGAACAAGTTTAAGTGCAGTTAAAGTGAAATAGTGAAAATATTGAAAATTTTGGTGAGTAGAAAAACACATGTAAATAGCTTAGAAATGGAAGACAGTGATAGTGAGTTTAGAGGTTTTGATAGTCAGGAAATTCAGGAAAGTATAAGTAGGATGGAAGAATTTAATCGGAATGTAATTGGTAGCAGAATATGCCAAGAATTAGAAGATCAGAACGTTAGAGAAACACCTAGAGGTAGTGCAGAAATGTTTAGTAGTAATTCAGAAAGGCCAGCATTTATGTCAGAAATAGAGAATATGTTTCAAACGATAATGAAAAAGATGAGTACAGATTTAAGTCAAAAGATAGATGGAAATAGTAAAGAATTAAGAACAGAGTTAAGTCAAAAGATAGATGAAAATAGTAAAGAATTAAGAACAGAGTTAAGTCAAAAGATGAGTACAGAGTTAAGTCAAAAGATAGATGAAAATAGTAAAGAATTAAGAACAGTGAAAGAGATGAGTACAGAGTTAAGTCAAAAGATGAGTACAGAGTTAAGTCAAAAGATAGATGAAACTAGTATAGAGTTAGGACAGAAATTAGAGAAGGGACAACAGGAATTGGGAATGCAATTGGAGAATCAGAAGAGAGCTTTAGAAACCTTTAGGGAAGAAGTTAGGGAGGAAATTAATAAAGTTAGTAGTGAAGTAAAAGAAAATAGAGAACAGGTAGAACAGGTTAAGGGAGAATTAGAGACAATAAGGCAAGAAGTAAAGAATTCTGAAAAGAAATTAGGTCAACAAGTTAGTGAAAAATTAGATAAAGAAAGGGAAAGAGTAACATACAGTTTAGACAAACAAAGGGAAGAGGTAGTACAAAGGTTAGATAAAGACAGGGAAGAAATTAGAGAAGAGTTACAGGGGTGTAAAATTAGAATAGAAAGATCTGATGTAGAAAGTGAAAGGCAGGCTAGAAATTTGGAGGATGTTACAGACCAAATAAAAGGAGTAGTGACAGAAATTACTCAGGTAAAAGAGGCCTTAGAAAATTTGAAATTAAATGAAAATGCATGTAATCACAACAATCTTAGTAATGAAGTTGCAAGAAACGAGGCAATACCAGGTGTATCAGCTGACATTTCGATGCAAAATAGGGGTAACAGTAATTCCCATTCTGATCTCGGAAATAGCTCAGGGATAGGTGACAATTCAAATTTACATTGGCCTAACCATGTCTTAAATGAAATGACACCTCCAGTTTTTGAAAATGAAGATTCAGATGATCCTAAAGCCTTTTTAGAAGGGTTACAAGAGTACTTCACGGTGAAACGTATACCAGAGGAGTACAAGATGGTGATAGTAAGAAAAAGTCTAAAGGGTAATGCTGCTAATTGGCTAGGCCTTTCTATGGGTAACAATAATGACTACAGGACCTTTAGGAACATCTTTTTAACCAGATATTGGGGAGCTAGTAGGCAGGCTAATATAAGAGTTGAATTAAGCAATGGAAAATTTAATCCTAGATCGGAGGAATCGATGGTCAACTATTTTATGAGAATAGCGAGAAAATCGAAGATGTTGGACCCTCCCTTGGATGAAAAAGATCTAATAAATATAGTTACTCCACATTTTCCGGAAACACTTCAACATTACCTAATCATAGCCCGACCCGATAGCATTGCAGCTATGATCGAATTATTATCAGCCTTAGAAGTCAATAAACCAAAACACGCATTTGGAAATACATATGAAGGAAAAGAAACTGTAAATTCTTTCGGGCAAGGGGCACAGTATTATCAGAATAGAAGTGAGGTTAGGGAAAGATATAAAGGACCAGTACCAAGGATGGAATCATTCCGGTGGGAAAATCAAGGTAGATATAACCAGGAAGGGCATCACCAAAATAGAAATGGTAATCTAAGGGGAAGAAATATAAGGGTGAATTATATGAATACAAATAGATTTGATCGAGGTAGACGGGGACGTTATTTTGGACATAGTAGAAATTCAAATGATGGGTATTGGACAAATGGAGATAATGAGTTTAGACCGAGGTCACCAAGACAGGGAGAAAGGTATTCTAGTGGACGAAATTCCCCCGAAAATGCAGAAATGGTTGAGGCCATTAACACGGTCAAAAACATGGTAGGAAGTAACCCCGATTTAATGCAGGAAAACAGAAGTAACAATTCGGGAAATAGTACAGGAGCAATACCTAAAAATCAGGGAAACGCCAGACCCGGTCAAACGCGCCTTCAGTGAGAACTGGGTATCCTAGTAATGATTGTGATAAGTACTCGGAAATAAATAGTCCTGGAAGGCAAATGATGATACAAAAGAAAAGAGAATGTAAAAATAGAATCGACGAAAACGAAACAGTAGGAGATCCACCTAAAATCAAAATTGGAGTAAATGGAAAACAATACAATGCAATTATAGATACGGGATCAAATAGCACAGTATGCTCACAAAATTTTTATGATAATTTACAAAGTAGTGGCTTTAAAGTAATGTCTTTACCAGTTAATGGGATATATTGCTCGCTAGCTGTGGGAAAACGAAAAGAAAGAGTAAAATTTCAAGCAATGATAAATATTGAAATAAATGGGAGAATACTTGGAATTTTATTTCTGATTGTAGGAAGACTTGTGACAGATATTATAATAGGTTGTGATTGTCTTTATGCCTGGGAAGCTGTGGTGAATTTTAAAAACATGATTCTAGAAATGAAAGTTGAAGATGAGACCATTATAGTGCCTTTTTGTGGAAGATAGTAGTTCAGAAACTATTGTACGAGAAAAAGAGGAAGAAGAAATCCAAGGGGATACATTCTTTGTAGAATATGTTAAAGTAGGAGCTATGGAATTAACTGAAGTAAATGTCAAAGAGTACAGAGTCGATAATAAAGAAAATGTAGAATGGGATAAAAATGATTTCATAGACAATTTGAGGGTTTCTGATGCAACTAGGTACTATGATAGGGAGAGTAGTGAAGACTTAGAAGAATTGTTGAGGGAAAAAGTAACTCAGGCTGATCAACTAAATGAACAACAGAGGGATAAACTGTTTGAAATATTAATCCGAAATAAAGAAGTATTCTCTGAGAAACCTGGTAAATGTAATATTTATACTCATTCTTTTGAGATGATACCCATCAAACCTTTTACACATAAAGCGAGAGCTATCCCTAGTACAATAAGAGAAGAGGTAGATGCAGTTATAAAGTCAATGTTAGAAGATGAGGTTATTGAGATTTCGAATTCAGAATTTGTGAATCCCCTAGGTATTGTAAATAAGGCCAATGGAAAGATTAGGGTGACATTAGACGCGAGAAAACTAAATTATTGTTCATCATATTTTCCATCAGGGAATCCAACAGAACGTGTCCTCCGAGATATAGGAATTTATTTACGTGTACTTACACATCATAATCACAAGGATTGGGTGAAATATTGTCCATTGATAGAAAAGATTATCAATCACACCATTAATGTAACTACTGGGTTTGCACCAATAAAATTAATGTTAGGAATTGAACCAGAACCAATATTGATCGGGGTACCAAGAACACTGAAAATTAATGACATTCAGTTAAGTGAAGAAGAAAGAGCGAAAATTGCTTTTGAACGAATCAAGAAAAAGGCAGAGAAGCGAAAATTAAAGAAAAAGAGTAGAAAACATAAATGGGAACCTAAGATAGGCGATTGGGTACTAGTTAAAGACCATAAGTTATCAAGTGCATTGAGAGGCAGGAACAAAAGGATGGAATTGTTATATAAAGGTCCTGCAGAAATTATATCGAAATTTGGTTATCATACCTATGAATTAAAAGATGTTAAAAATGAAAAATGTCTGGGAAGATGGCATAAACAACTCCTTCGACCATACAAGAAACCGTGTGGTGCCTTGGAACCTTGATTTAATGTAAAAAAAAAAAAATTGGAAGTGTCATTTGTCTATTGGCGCCCAATCAGCTTTGAGATAAAATGTAAATGTTAGCTTACTTGAAAATCATATATTGGTCAGGTACTTACATATTCATGAAAAATGCAGAATGTGAATTGCTATCTACCACCAAGAGCTTAAAAATATATTGTATAGAGCTCACAAAAACAGCTTCAGAAAGATTGTTAAAATGTTCATCTCCGCATAGAGAGAAAACAGAATATTTACTTTGTAAACATTTGTTAAAATATTTAGATGTATAGATAGTTATAATAGAAAGACAAAGAAAGAACTTGTCTAAAGAGTGCAATGGATTTATAGGAATATATGTACATTTTAGTGCTTAAAGGATCTAGTACAGATATGTGTTACAATAACAAAAGTGAAAAATCACAGTGCAAGTGATAGTGAGAGCGAAGTGAGCAAACATGAACTAAAAGAAGGAAGTATAAAGAAAGACTCTTGAAATTTAACCTTTATATAGAAGCTTCATAGAAGAAACCATAACATATTGTAATTAGTATTTAAGGATTAATGTTAAGTCAAATGTATAATTGTTTGTCATGTTAAAAAGATTAATGAGAAAATATGTTAATAACCAATTTCAAAAACAGTGTAATTGAAAATTGTATAATGGGAGTGTTGCCGATTATTCAAAATACAGGAGTAATTTTTTTAATTTTTCTTTCGGGCAAGACATTTACATTATTTTATTATGAAATAATAAAATAACATAAATGGGGGCATTTGATACCGAAATTTAGATTTCCGATCGAATGGGCTTTTGAAAAAGATACGTTTTAATTTAATTGCCGGATATGAGATTTGCGATAAATATTGAGTAATAACATAAATAGATAATAGAGTAGCAAGTGTTGTAAGGTGAGCAAGATATGAGTAAATGATAGTCGTTAAATTTGTAGTATAAACGCATTATTGGTTTGAAATTAACGAGTCATGACGTCATACCACATAGTTTAAAATACACGTTCGAAAGTCAGTTCTACCAACCTTAAAAGTCGCGCGATATATTTAATAAAATATAAAGTAAACATCGTTTAATCCTAAAAAGGTAATTATATATTCAAAATTCATAAAAGAACATGTTATAATAGAAAGGGACATTTCTAAATTGCGGGAAAAGGAAATAACATTTTGGATACGAGGCTTTCTTGGATGACGTCATGACATTCAAATTGGAAGCGAACGGTCTTCTTGGCGTGGGTAAGAGAGAAGCGTCTAGTCAGTACTCAACCAGAGAGCAGTACGGGAGTTCGTGCAGTTCGTGCTGCGCTGATGTGATTGCGATGCTTCTACAGATACACATATAGAATCGGCATATCTCCCGAAAATATTTAATATAAAATAAATTGATGTGCAAAGTTGTTCTTGGGTTGTCCTTTACACTCACGCAAACCCGAGATAAAGAGATAATGCTCAGCTAGCCGGAGACAACACACCGAACCACATCATCAACGACTTCAGCTTCAAATGGCGAGGTAATAACTAGGAAGCAATATATCAGCTTCCCTCATCTGGGCAAACAGGGAAACAAATACATTATTCTCACCACTGAGAGATACTAATGTATCAACAGAAACTAACGAAAAAGCAATGGGTCTGTACAAACCTTCTGGCATCATTGCAGCAATTTCATTCATTTTCTTCTCCTTCTCGATTGTCTGGTCTTTCTCTCCATGTGGGTCGCTGCATTGCTGAATATCAATTCGTGTTTTTCTCACCCAGTCGAAAGCATCAATATATCTCTGTTTGTACTGTTCATGCTCCTTCACTTGTACCTCAAGAGTCTGAAAATGTAATTACACACATGGTTTACAGCTCTTCAACAGCACGTTACATGCTAGCATAAGACACTAGCTATAAATGGGAGAAATAAGTGGACAAGACAGACAGACAGACAGACAGACAGACAGACAGACAGACAGACAGACAGACAGACAGACAGACAGACAGACAGACAGACAGACAGACAGACAGACAGACAGACACACACATGCATACAGACCATTTTCTCAAAATGCTTTCCTTTAATCAGGGGGCCTCGAAACACATATTTCCGGTGAAACCTCAACATTGATAATTATTATTTATTTATGCCAACAAACTTACTGTTGGTGTTTTTAAATACACAAGCCGTGTGTGGGCAAAGTTTGAGAGGTAGAACTGGAACTTAAAACTTCAATGCCACAGCGGAAGGTCTGTGGTTCAAATCCCAGTTGTGGCATTGAATTTTTAAGTTCCAGTTCTACCTCTCAAACTTTGCCCACACACGGCTTGTGTGTTTAAAAACACCAACAGTAAGTTTGTTGGCATAAATAAATGATAATTACCATCTGAAAGTTATTTAATCCTGGGATATAAAGTACTTACAATAGTAAGTCACCATTGGGATAATTTGTCTCTGATGTGAGACTGCCTTTGTGGTTTACCAGGAGAAATACGAACTGGTTTGAGAATTTAATGCCATTCTGGCAGTTTGTCACAATAGCTCAGTGGTAGAGCATCCGCCCGGTAAGCGGAAGGTCTGTGGTTCAAATCCCAGTTGTGGCATTGAATTTTTAAGTTCCAGTTCTACCCCTCAACATTGAATTTATGGGTGGAATACAATACTTCTACTTACTATACGTAGTAGAGAAAGTATAAATGACTAATGTATTCCTATTTTGGAAAAGTATAAGTATTTGATAATTCAGACGAATAACATGAAATATGTCGGAAATAGTTTGCTTCACAAAACAATTTATTAGACATCAGTTGTTTGCTTTAATGAGATCTACATTTTTTGTGTAGTAAGATTTTGTCTATCTCTTACGGTTTACCAGTTATACAAAAGTCATTCAGAATGAAGAGGACTCCAGGGGACATTCCCAGAGAGTTCAAGATATGCATTACATTTCTATGATACTATGTTAAACATTTGATATTTTTGTCAAAATTGTTAGGGCCTATAATAATTACAATAAATATCTGTAGCAAAACTTCACTTATCTGTGATATAATTATAAATTCCTCAGAACTACTTTCACAATTACATCTTGCATCCTCGTCTATTGAAAAACATTTCAGCTGAGAATGCAACTGATGTAATTGTGAAACTAGTTCTGAGGAATTTATGGTTATATCACAAGAAAAAAGAAGTTTTCTTACAGATATTTATTATAATTGTGCACATTGCTTCACAGCCAATAACCTTGGTTTTTATTTGATTATTAAAGCCAGTTTTGAGAAAATCAACATTTTTGGAAAATTTTCCACATAAAGGGTAGTTTGGGTTGAAGGGATTTTTGTTATTAAATCTGTGTTGCACTCCTTGCAAGATCTGAACTAAAATAGTGTGATGTTGGGCTTGGTGCACAATGAGGTACACGGGGGCTGGGCTGATTTGTGCTACATGCTGCGCAGGCAGTGACATTCAAGGCCAGGCTGCCTCGCAGGACTGCTGTGTATACGTGACTGTTAACAACTGAGGTGGCAGAGACAAAAAGGGTGTCGAGAATGTCCTCGAGATTCCTAGCTAAATCATTTCCGGTGTGCATGCGAAGAACAGAGCAGTGAGTTTTAGAGTTGAAGATATGAGTCTGTCAGTGTGCAGTGAGAGTGAAACAGCTGGGCATGTATGAGTTGTCGTTTGGTATGTCATAAGAAGATTCACTGAGCATTGGGAGTGATTGAAACATTGTAATTAGGGTATGAGAGACAGAGGAAGTGAAGAAAGACACTAAAAGGACTGAGCAAGGCTATGAAAACTAAAAACTGTGAGTTTTGATAGCATGAAAGACTAAAGACTGTGTTAACAGGGAGAAGAAAACTGTGTATTTGCCATAAATCTTTAGAAGACATTTAAGTGATAGAAAAGTAACTTGACAGATCTTGTCATTTTGTCACAAAAGCAAGTTTGGTATTTAATCATCATCTATGCTGTTCACAGACAGAGAGATGTTCACACATACACTTTAATTAAGTAGTAGGAAAAGTAAAAAATAGGCTGTTAAATGAATTAAAACAATAAGAATAAATGAAACTTACAGAGATGTTGTTGGCGACAATATCCTTGAGCTGTTGGTACTTGTCCATGCTAGCCTGGTACTCCTTGGCAGGCAAGGAAGGATTATCAGCCAGTCTTCCCTTCAGTCTGTCCACCATCTCGCCGTGACTGTTGATTTCTCTTTGCAAGGAGCGTAACTTTTCGAGGGTAGAGCGTTTCTCGCTCAGGTCATTAAGGAACACCTCCTCATCAGACTGAACCTTCTGTTCCACCTCAAACAGCCAGTCTGCCAGCAGCTTATGAGCCTGTAAAGATACACATTAACTGTTAACAATGCGCAAGCGACAAAGGAGGGAAAATTCACAGCCCAGTAATGACATCACCTTTTGTATTTCCTCCAGCTGTGCAGCTCTTGTTGTAAGTTTCTGCCTAAGTTCCTGGACGTCACTCATAAGCTTCTCAAACTCTTGTTTCAGATTTTCAGTATCCTCCTGGATTTTGGCTGCTCCATTTTGTTCTGTGTTTAATATAACCTTTTCCTTCAGCTCCAATGCATACCTGAAAAAACAAATTTATTGATAGTAACCATTGATTTCTGTGGATGTTGATTAATCAAAAGCTATGAGCAATACAAGGATACATTCCTGTTTAAACTATGATTTGCATCAATTTAAAGTTGGTGATACTAAATGATTTTAACCATATTTCACATTTATTTAAATTTGTAAGGCATTCACCATTTTTACTTTCACTGCCGTCTACATAGTAGATAAAAAAGGTATTCCATTCCACACCGAGACTTCAATGAAAATATAGTTTTGAGGTCCCCTGAATCCCAAAAAAAAAAAGCATTTTTTAGAAATACGGCTGCATGTGTGCGTGTGTGTGTGTATCTGGTAAACAACTCAAAAACGAAAACTTTGTCAAATAGCCAACCTGATATTTTAGATCAGTATCTTTCAAGGATGTGGTACAGAGTTTAAAACATAATCCCTCCCCATTCCATAAATATCCTTTCATAAAACATTTGTCAAAATCTTCGATTTTCTCAAAAATGGCTCTAATGATTGTGCTGATTGCACTTCTTTTATTTTGTTTTCTCCAGTCAGTTGTCTTGCAGTTGTCTGGATTTTCCGCCAGGGTAAGTTATTGTGGTGGTTCTGCTACCCACCACCAGGGTTAGCGAGAGCCTCCAAGGCGTGGTGGTTGAGAGTAGGGAGTGTGGGCTTCGTCTCGACCTTGTGTAAATGTCTGATAACGGTGAGTAACTTGAGTGAGCATAAGTCCAAAGAACGTTTACTAATGGAGTTTTTCTTTTGCTGACCGTGAGTTGCCTGGGCTGCGCCTTCAGTGTTAAATATTGTTTCATTTGGGAATAGACTTGTATATTTAATTAATCATATGTGCGATTCAGGCGAACTTCAAACAGGCTTCTGTTAAATACTTTGCCTTTTGGTCAAATAGGGAAAAGAGACATTTGATTCACATTAATGTGTGGCAAGGAATGTTATCCAAAGTGTTAAAGTTATGTAATATGCTTATGTTTAAATAATTTGCTATTGGGACCTAACTAGGGAAAAGGTACATTTGACTTAGATTTATGAGTGACGGAATACTCAATTAATTGTGAAAGCCGTGATGTTGACGGGCGAACAAATGTATTTCCTCTAAGTTTCTACATACTATCACACCACCCATTAAGTGGGGACGTACTGTCTTGTAGTTACAAACACCCTGGTTAAATGAATTAAAGCAACTTTATTCTTCCTATTCAAAGGATGGAAACACTGTGATTGTTAGTTTAATTAAATGCAGTTATTCAAATGTTTTGTCTAATACTCGGGGGGCATTCCTCTCCCTGAATTGGTTTTGCAGATTTCTCCAATATTATGGTCCATGTCCTTGGTTTCCTTCTTTCCATTTTGTATAACTGCACCATGCCCACGGTGCACAATTTTGATTAAAGTACTGCATGTTTAAGATATTCTCATGACAAATGAAATGTACATTTTGAATTTTCTGGGAATAGCCTCTAAAATCCTCTTCAATCTGAATGACTTTTGCATAACTGGTAAACTTCAACCATTCCTTAAAAATAGATTTTTTTTTAAATTCATGGAGCCTCAAAATCCATATTTGTGGTGAAATGTTGGAATCAAATGTTTAGATGAAATGTAATAGGTAGTTGCTATAGGCAGTAGCAGAGAAAGTATATGATTTGTACTTTCAAATTAAAACATCTGTTCTCAAAATATATCACAAGAATGATGGTGTTTGTTGTTTTTTTTGCAGGGGGGAGGGGGATACATCTGAGGGTTGTTCAGAAAGTTTCAGTCAAGAAATCAAACACAAGTCACTTCTTCAGATTTGTGAAGACCAAAAGCTCTCTGGGAGGTGAATTAGGGTAAATATGGTGCACATGCAGCTGCTCAACGTAAAAATCATACTTATTTGCAATCGCAGTGGAAGAAATGTATACCAATACATCATCTTCACAGAAAAGAACCTTATATTTTAACAAATGTGGAAGTTTTATTTTCATTCAAAAAGGAAGTTACGTTGTCCCACACTAAGACCATTGAGGAGGTAGCATGCAAAGCAAACTTGTCCATCAAATACAAATTTTCAGAATAGGCATAAAATGTATCTGATCTAAATTTGAGCATGAAAACAAACTGTTAAAATGGAAAAACGTTAATTGTAGTATATAAAAGTCATTGTGATTCTCAAATTAAATCTACAAAGAAAATATTTCTTTAAAACTCACAGTTAAATATGCACATGTTTGCTTTTGCATAAACAAACATTTTCAGATTTGAACAATTTTCAGTAGGTCAATATGTGGTTTATTCTTATTATATTCAGTTTAGATGTACTTTATAAAAATAGAAGTTTTACGAGCAATTGGTCCAGATTTTGACTTCACACAGATATGTTGTTGTTGTTAGTTAATACTGGATTTCTGACAATGAAGTCATTAATCCTCTTGCTCTCCAATATTTTTCACTGATGGGTGGGGCAAAGATAACAATAGCAGTATTAGTAACCACTTTTTAGAGGGTACCATATTTTTAAGTTTTGGCGGTTACATCACTCTCTCACAAACCCCAGAATGTCCGGAGGACCATACCTGTCGTTGGTATACGGGTCTCACCGACCTGACCGGGAGAGTTATCAAAATAAATTCACCGACCATATCCTCTGATTACCAATCAGAGGACGTATCACATGCCATGACAGGTCCGCATGTTAGGGGTTAAGATATTATAGAGAAATTAGAGAAGTGGAAAGGTTGGAAAAATAAATGCTCCCTAGACCTCGTGTACCCTAATATAGTCGGTGCAGTTTATCGGCAGTTCCCAGGAGTTCAAAATGGCCGACATTACACTAAACAGCTGACGGAAGTATCACAAAAAGCAGTCCGGCCGACGTACATAATAAACCCAGTTGTAACCTCAAATACGTATCACAGTGTTAAAGTAACATGCTTTCAAACTATAATAATGCTTCAACATCGTTCCCACACAACACACGATGAACATACTCACCTTCGGCTGATCTTGTTCTGCAATAACACTTGGTGCGGTTTTTGCAATTATTAATAACGTTGTGTCTTTGAGCTATTGAGATCTTTGTGATCTCAGGGTGTGGTAACGGATGGAATGAAAAATCACACGATGTTTCTTCACCACAATGTATTATTTTATTAACACTTTATCGATATTTTACATTAAATAATTCCTCTTAGCACCATTCTAAATGATTTAAAATGTTTCCACTTTTTCATTTAGTGGAACTAATGTTATGCGTCCATCAAATAGTTCTTTCTTGTTAGGGAAGCGATCCCTAACCATCCTCCCTTACTTTTATTATGGAACACATATAATTCTAATATTTATACATATATATTAAAATCAAATATGGAAAGATTTATGACGTCTTTGGGCAAACTTAGTTGTTCGTAACAATGAACATTATTAACACGTTTTCGTCATTTGTCCAACACATACCAACATCAAAAAACAAATTACACTTTTAACAAATATTCACATAAACGATTTTCTTTTGGGGTCTTCTAATATTCTGTCTCATTTGGGGTCTTCTAATATTCTGTCTCACACTTTTGGATAAAATTACTTCCGAGCGCTAAATATCGTAATATATCCAAGATGCACTACTGTGTAGCAAATACAAAAATAACAACACTAACTATAATTGCATATACTGTTCTAAAACAATTCAAAGCAAAATCATGCAAAAACGAGCATTACGTCCACTGATTGATTAATTAATTAATACGGCATCTAAACAGAATCTTGTTTTAAAATCTATCGGTTGGCCTCTCTGCAACATGTTCATAAACTGGCAACATAACAGATGCAATAACACCAACTATGACCATAGCTTTACCATGGTTATATGTTACAAACAGTTGGCAGCACTAATGCAACCCAAAGGATGAAATATCACCAAATATAACCAGACTGCGCCATAATGGGGGAAAAATGTCAAGGTTGTTTTTTGGGGTATCTCAATAAGCTGCACAGACTATAGCATCGGGGTCAGAAGAGAACAAGGGATGACCAAGGTAAGGTCATAAGGTCAGATAGAAAAGCTACAATGAGGAGCAAAACACCAGTAAGTGGAAGTAATGTTCTGCTCAGTTTGGGTACCTTGTGGTCGCCATCCACATATACCCTAAACGGTGACCCCTGATATTGGAATTAATTAACAAGGCTCATATAAAGGTGAGATTTCTACCAAATCGTTCATATTTAATCATGATCTTTTTATAGAAGTATTCAAATGTTCATATCAAACACTGCATTTGAGGTTACAACATGCTAACATGAACTCTTTCTATTATAACAAAAATAAAGAATAAATTTTTTAACGAGTGTGACACTATGTACACCATAATGATGTCAATTCTGGTTCAAAAATTAATTATATGTATATTTTTATCACTGTGAAAACATTCTGGCCTTTAAATGCTTAAAATACATCCCAATAATGCAATAACACATGCTTCGTTCTGCTGCTGGTACACCACTCCTGTGACGTCACAGTCGTGAGAAGCGGGCCATTATATAGCGACGGCCACGGAGCAAGACGAGCACTGTATTACATGGGAGAATGACGTTACTTGTATCATGTGACTGGAACATACGCTTCCTATTGGCCATATGGACTTACTCTGATTTGTTCAAAATGTATACATGGACAAGTTTGTGTTCACTTTGTAAACCATACTTTTGCATGCTTTTTTGGCAGATAGGATCGAGTTTGCTTGAATTTCACAATGTATAGATATTCGGCTCATCCTCAATGTCATATTCCATATCCTATTCTATTTTTGCAAGAAATATGCATGCTTTATCATCTGAAGTTTGTACTTGAACCTGGGCTTGCTGTTTGATCTGAGAACATCACATCTGTCAGACCAAGAACTTTCTTAACTGCCCTCATACTCCCAGGGTATTATCTTATTTATCTTCTAAATTAAATGGTTAATTTTGAGAGGTAGAACTGGAACTTAAAAATTCAATGCCACAACTGGGATTTGGTAGAGCAGCCGCCCGGTAAGCAGAAGGTCTGTGGTTCAAATCCCAGTTGTGGCATTGAATTTTTAAGTTCCAGTTCTACCTCTCAAACTTTGCCCACACACAGCTTGTGTGTTTAAAAACACCAACAGTAAGTTTATTGGCATAAATAAATAATAATTACCATCTGAAAGTTATTTAATCCTGGGATATAAAGTACTTACAATAGTAAGTCACCATTGGGGTAATTTGTCTCTGATGTGAGACTGCCTTTGTGGTTTACCAGCAGAAATATGAACTGGTTTGAGAATTTAATGCCATTCTGGCAGTTTGTCACAATAGGTCAGTGGTAGAGCAGCCGCCTGGTAAGCGGAAGGTCTGTGGTTCAAATCCCAGTTGTGGCATTGAATTTTTAAGTTCCAGTTCTACCTCTCAAACTTTGCCCACACACGGCTTGTGTGTTTAAAAACACCAACAGTAAGTTTGTTGGCATAAATAAATAATAATTAAATGGTTAATGATTCTAGGAAAAGTAGCATATGCCTTTTCAGTTTAATAAAACTAAGAAAAACAAGAGAAAACATACCTCAACTTATTCTGTCCTTGTTCAAGGGATTGCCTAATTCCCTTAACTGTTTGTAGCTTGTTGTTGACTTCTTGGAGTGTGCCTGGAATTTCTAGGCACTCATTGAGCTTGTCTCTTGTCCTATCCACCCAGTCCTGGCATTCCTGGTACAGTGTGTTGTGTTGCTGATGTTCCTATATTGTGACAAAACACACAACTCTTTCAGCAATAACTCATTTCAACTAAAGAATACCAGTATAATTACAACATGTGAATGGAATTCTTAAATGACCAGTAAAAATAATTAAAAATGAATATAAAAAATCAACTCAAGAAGAAATTAAGCAATATAAAATTAAAATGAATGAAATACAGTTGGACTTGCTTTATGCCTAACCCAGTTCCACATAATTCACATTTATATGTAAATTTTTGTAGGTCCCGGCAAAATGTAATTTAGAAACATGTTAATAAAACCTTATTTATATGTAATTCACAGTTATACTTATTGAATTTCAGTGAAATACAACTGAGTTTTACATAATTATAATGAGCATACGGCATACGTTATCTTAAAAGAAACTCGAGGTGTATTTTCCTTATCTCTGTTGACAAAGACCCAACCTGAGCGGGCAGCTTTCGGCACGACAATGTCTTGGTAACAAACGAGAAGTAAACATAAACATTCTCGATATCTGGTGTTTACTGTTGAACAGCGGTTTTGTCTTTCAGTTGTCAGTTGCTTTTAATTGGCCATGGAGAACAGAAAAAGGAAATGCTACACACTGGGTAGATCAGAAAGTGAAATTCATACGAGAGGTGGAACTTAATCCACACAAAACCAAAACCAAAATTGCTCAGACTTAGGAATTGTTTATACCACGCTACGTATAGCCATCAGTAACAAAATGAGGTGTATGCACTTAATGCAAGAAAAGTGAAACTAACTGGCTAACTAACTGATTTCTATAAAGGAAGACCAAGTTCAAAATAATGTTTTCTTCCTACATATCTTTGTTGTTTGTAAAATTTTACACATTTAGGTCCACTGTGTTGCTTTTTTCAAAAAATATGATGCACTATCAAAATTTGAGTTGTAAGTAAGCTTCCCTCTTCCCCTTGATATACTCATTAATCAGATTCAACTGTATTTGAATGGGTTGAGGAAATAGAATATCTGATTTATTTTTTAAAAGGTGAGTTAATTAATAACACTGAACAACACTTACAAAATATTTTTCCGGGACGCGTTTCGAAGGTTAACTTTCCTCCATTATCAACCGGACAATAACTGGGTTTCCATGGTGTTTCATGGTGCGGATGGCGATGCTTCTTCTGATGTTTCTTCTGGTAACGGTTCAATGAACTTACTGAAAATGTCTCTCTGAGGAATGTCGAAATTAAATACTCGGTTTCTATTTTTTAAAATAAAGATTTGTTCCCATGTGGACAGTTCTTGTTTTCTGGTTATGTGTTTGAGAAGTTTCGGTTCTAGCTTTATGTCATGATTTTTTGTCCAAAAGTGAAATGCAACTGCTGATTTTTCTAATTGTTTGCTCTTAATGTTTCTAACGTGTTCCTTGGATCTAATTTATAAATTCCTTTTGGTTTTTCCTATGTATATTTCATTACAATCACTGCATTCAATTTGGTATATGCCAGATTTTTTGTTAGGTGGAATAGCATCTTTGATGTTTGAAAGTAGCAGGTTTTTTATGGAGTAATGGTTTACTGGTGCTAGCTGAATGTTGTATTCCTTGAACACTTTTTTAAATTTATCAAAGGTCCATGGATGATATGTGAATTTTTTGAATATCATTTTTGTTTTTGCTAGAACCGAAACTTCTTAAACACATAACCGGAAAACAAGAACTCTCCACATGGGAACAAATCTTTATTTTAAAAAATAGAAACCGAGTATTTAATTTCGACATTCCCCAGAGTGAAATTTTCAGTAAGTTCATTGAACCGTTACCAGAAGAAACATCAGAAGAAGCATCACCATCTGCATCATGAAACACCATGGAAACCCAGTTATTGTCCGGTTGATAATGGAGGAAAGTTAACCTTCGAAACGCATCCCGGAAAAATATTTTGTAAGTGTTGTTCAGTGTTATTAATTAACTCACCTTTTAAAAAATAAATTAATTACAACAAAACTGTTTTCAAACTTCTATGAAAGGAAGATAGAATATCTGATATTAGAGAGAAAAACCAAAGTTGGATAGCTCTCCTATTTCAGGGCTGTCATAAAGACACAGGCTGCTAATAGATCTATAGAGAAAGACTATTTTAAACATGAATTATGTATAACATAAGGATATTTGACAAATAAAGCATAATAACATATAAAATTATTATAATATTTGGACATTAGGCAGCTAGAATGCATTTATTTAGTTTAATGCATTACACAAATGATTGTGTAGAATTAAGTTCTTTGAAGTTTTACAACAGTGAATGCAATTTCTAATGAATGGTATGAGTCGAATTTTGGAACACGTTTGCTTCACTTACACTGTAAAGTTTACAGGACATTAGAAACTAAGAACTCCACTTATCTTATTAATATTGCAGTTGTTGTGCTGCTGACAAGTTTCAAGTTGTATCCAACTTATTCCCAAAGCTATCCAAACATGTTTTGAAAGCTCTTGCTTGCATCATCTGCTGTAATTCAACTAATTAGCCATGCTAAACTCACTAGCTGATTCCATAAATATTTAAAAAGCTATAGTTAAACATTAATTAATTCTATTAGCAATTAGCAGAGTGTAAATTATAAGACAAATGTGTAAGTACTCCCTGAGTTGCAGCTCAGTGCAATAAGTAACATTTGCTACATACCTGATAGTGCAGCTCAAGCCGCCTCATGATCTCTTTGGCAAGAGACAGTAGAGCATTGTATTTGGTGGTCATCTGCGTCACTGCGTTGCTGATTCTTGTATCTGCACAAGTCTCTAACAACATTTGAGCTTTCATGTTTAGACGGTCCAATTCTTTTTGCCAATCAAATAATGTCTGCAGATGAACCTGCAATACAACAGAGTTTTTGTATAGTTTCATGGCAATTCCTAAATCTGTTGATTGACCATTAATATTGTGATGAATCTGGCACTGTCCAGCCATGGATAGCAATGTGTGCTTCAATGTTCACCAGCGACTAGTTGGAGAGAGAAAGGGGACAAGGCAGTGTTGCTGACATAAATACCAGGAATACCTTTGAGACATGACCAGATAATTTTAGCTACATTTTTTGTTCCTACCTCCCATGAACAATCTGGAACTTTCCGGCAGTTATGTATAAGCAATTGAGTGAATTATTGAGTCCATATTGTTGATGCAACATAAAGTGCTGTTCTCTGAGTGAGATTGTGATGACAGATATTTTCTTTTTGTATATTAATGTTCTCCAAGTATTGTCATATTGGATGATGAATGAGTGACATTAGTGAAATGCTACTGTAAAGTTACCCGACATTTGTCTTCTCAGGATAAGGGAGAGTCTCAGAAAATACTGTATCCAAACTCACCCTGAGGTTTGAACTCTGGACCTCTTGGATGTGGGACAGATATGCTACCACCACACCACAGAGGCAGTCTGATGGCAGTTGTGGCATACAGTGTGAATCCCTCTGCGAGCACTTAGAAAGGTCTTGTGTTTGGTACGAAGGTAAATCAAAAATAAATCACAATTTTAAATTAGTGGCTCTGGTAGTGAACAGATATGTTTGGAGCTTTGAGAGGAAATTCGTGGAGATGCCTGGAATAGGGATCTTAATGCATTATGTCGGTCTGGGTGGCTCAGTTGGTTAGATGCTGGTCTACTGATCCCAAGGTCGTGGGTTCAAACCCGGCCTAGGCCGATGGTTTTTAAGTGTGCTTAAAAACGACAGCTCCATGTCAGTAGATTTACTGGCATGTAAAAGAACTCCTGCGGGACAAAATTCCGGTACACCGGCGACGCTGATGTGATCCTGGCAATTGACAGCGTCGTTAAACAACAAAATAATTTTTAATGCATTACACACTGCAGAGCCACTCGCTTCAGTACACCATGAGCGAGCAAAAGGTACCTGATTCTATCTTTCAAAGAGGTACCATGTTTGTTGTGCAGCGCCGCCATCATCATCATCATCATCATCATCATCATCATCATCATCATCATCATCATCATCATCATCATCATCATCATCATCATCATCATCATCATCATCATCACTGTTGTTGTTGTTGTTGTTTCCCCTCTATATTACATTCTGCAAAAGCTGATTTGTTCAAAGAAAACTCATCCTCCAGCCAGGTATCAAACCAAGAATATCTGGATTTGGAGAGTACCTAGTTCACTAATCAGTAGGCTGCAAAGTCAGCGTTAGAATACAAATTACTGAGTAAGATTTACTTAATATTAACACACCTTTTAAATCATGGCACAAAGAAGAAATTTATGATAGAAATTAGTCGTTATGTAAATAATTATGTATCTTTGTAAATGCATTATTCTAGTAGAAGAAATGAGAGTGCCTATATGATTGTTACCTGGAATTGTTCTAGGACATTCTTCTTTTCTTCCAGGCTGTCCTGTAATTTATTGAAAGTCTGCACCACTTGCTCAGTCTGATTGAGCCATTCGGAATCTTCCTGATACTGGTCCTCATACTCTGTCCATCGTACTATTCCAACTTCCAGCAAGTTCTTTGTATTGTTCAAGGAGTCTCTGAAAACATGAATTCAAACAACGCTATTCTTATAACTCCGTCAAACAAACAGCTGCTTTGCAAGTTGAGTATAAATCTAATATGGTGCATTCACATTACTTTCTCTACTCACTTGTAATATTCAAGTTACTCTTCTATCTACTTCTTGTCAATTATTGAGATAAACTTTCATTATACATAATAATAAAACCTGAAACAATTGACTCTGAAGCAATACAAATATTACAATCAGAAGAAATATTGTGACACTGGCACACATTCACAGCAAGGTAAGGTTAGGCTGCCTGCCACTGCTTGTGAATACGTGGCAGAACAAAAGGGTCCCCAGAACATCCGCAAGACTTCTGACTGCCGACTTGCTTGTGAAACATTACAGAAAAAGGTGCATTTCCTGAAAATTCCATGCTACATCATTCCCACCTATGTAAGTGAATGCAGTGGCGAGAGAGGACAGTTCTTTGGAGCTGTTAAGTGTAGAATGAGACATCTGTTAACAATTACTTTTAAATGTGTGTACAGTTATGTGTGAATCATCATAGATAGTTATAGACATTTACTCATCGCGCTGGAGTTGTTTAGCATTGAAACAGGTTTCAGTGAGCAAATCGTCAGAGTTGTTTGTGTGAACAGTCCAGCAGTATTAGCATTTGGTGCCAAGGTTGTGATACAACAGAACAGCTATGAGATGCAAGGCCATGATGAATTGTAAATTGTATTAATGATAAAACAAAACTGCATTTTTTGTGCTTCAGTTTTAGAAGGGAAGTAAAGTGACAGGAAAAGTAATTGAACTTGTTATTTGTCACACTGGTGTCAGGAGTGGGAATTGTCACATTGTCAATTGTCACAATATTTTACAATTACGTAACAGCTTGCTGAATGCCAATGTGGTAAATAACTAACCTAACAGACTGGTGCACTTTAATTTCTCTTTGCAAGCATCTCCAACGTATGTAAGGTACCTACTCAAAATGAGGACTTACACATAAGTATCAAACTCTTCTTGAAGGAGAGCAACCTCCTCTTCTATAATCTCCTTGTCTTCTGGATCAGCAATCTGACAGGCCACATCGCCCTGTTCCAGAGCCTTCTCCAGCTTCTTTTGTCCTTCCTCTTGTTCACTTTCTAATACCTACAACAAATTTGATCTAGTTGTTAGTAAGCAAACAATTTACTTTCTTGAAACATCAACTCTCTTCTTGAAAATATTTATTTATTCATTCATTTGTGCTACAACAGAGCAAAGCTTCATTTACAGTAGCTACATGTAATTTATTTATACAAGCTTGACTAAATTTCAAACTGTATATACCAATCAAGTGAATAAGTGATACAACTGAATAAACAATAATTAAACAAATTTGAATGTAATAGAAAAAGAGTACAATAAAGTATTAAGAAACTAAGACTAAAAATGAAACATCTATTAAACTATTATTTAAGACTAAAATTACAAGTTATACTGTTTCAGCAGATAACAATAAGCAGTACAGCTGAAAATCACATGCAAATAATTCCCATATTTAATTGTTTGTTAAACTGCTTGTAATGGAACCTAAAACCCAGCTCTGTTTTAGTTGAAAGTTTATTGTATTTCGCACATAACCTCAGAACGGGAGAATTTTTATGCGATGATGTTTTCGGAGTCCTAAATTGAAACAGCTGACGGTTTGTAAAATTAGCAGTAAAATATATTCTGTCAAGCAGTTCTTCAGTGGATACCAGGCCATTTAGGAGTTTCTACAAAAATAATTGTTCAGCTATTATTCTATGATCAATAGATCGTAGCCCGTCAGATAAAGAAAAACAACACACATGTCTTTAAAAATTTTCAGTTTAGTGAAAGACAGACAGAGCCTGAAGACATGAATTTTAGTCTGGATGAGTTTTAACTCCATATTTGCCAACTTTATAAAATTGAAATATGCTTTTCTAATGATAATTTCATTTTTGGAAGAACTGGGAGGGAAGACCTCAAAATAACTATTTCTTGTGAAAGTGCAATATCACATTTTTGCTTTTTGCATCCTCTCTTTCTTTTAAGCAGACAACATAATTTACGATTTGAAAATGTGTTTATTAGAAGTGTCTATTACCTTGAGCTGTGACAGTTTGCTTCCAAGAGACTCTTTGTCTCCAGTAGGCTCAGAACATTTGCCGAGCTTCTCTTTGGCAGCTCGAATCCACTGCACAAAGTCATTGCCAGCATCAATAAATGCTTGATGTTGTTCAACTGTTTGCTTCTGCTTGGCGTACAGCTCCTTGGCGTGCTTGCTCAGAGTCTCGTACTTGCTGGAGATCTCTGATGCTGGTTGGGCTTGCAGCAGATCTTCTGCCTTCAGTGTCACAGACTGTATCATTGGCTCAAACGAGACAATGTCCTGGACGATACTGTTGGTCTGTCTTAAGGTAGCTTTTCTTTCACCAATGCTCAGTGAACTTAGTCCTGCTGCTTGTGGGGCCTTCTTCGTTTTGGTTACCTGTTCACATTTGAAACAGAAACAAATATTAATGTCTGGTTTACATTCAATGAAAACTCAATCTATGAAGTATCTTACAAACCTCGGTTTAGTTCTCCGGATTCCTTTAATGTCTCTTAATCATACAGATCATATCAAATAATGAGTTGAACTGAATATCAGCGCAATGACTTGCTATTCATCTTAGGTATTGATAGCTTTAAAACGAATGCTGTAACCTAACGTGTTCAGATTTTAAAAAGTGAGTCACTATGCAATGGCTTTAAAATTCCACATTTTTTGCATGACTAAGAGAAGAAGTTTAATGTGTGTACTCACATGATTTTCTTTACTCATTCTTATGCAAACTATTCTTAAAAAAGCTTACTTTTATCTACTTCATCTTAACCCTTGAGCGATGGCCATTTAAAACGTCCGCGAGCCGAGAACTGCTAGCATTTAAATAGTTAAATGCGCTTCGTATATACACAGCTGTATTTTGTGTAAATATTAAGTTATTTTAATGAAACAAAAACTGGTATAAAACTCGTTATTTGCAGTATAAATGTACGTCATCAGCAAAGTTGAGTTGTATTTACAAAACGTTGAAATGGCACAATCTTGTTTCACTGTGGTGAAAAGTCAACTTTGCTCTGTCGAACGCATCTAATATAAGTTCTCGGAAAGATACACTAAAGAAACACCCATTGTATGTGTGGCTAATGCGTCAGCATACTGTGTAATAAATCGCTACTGCATGCGTGGCCTCTTGAGTCATCAGAATAGAGGCACATTGCAACTTTTGCTTACGCGAGTTTCGTAACTTAGTAGAGTCCGTGTCTTTCTTTGTTGAAATACATACGTATTCTTTCCTGCTTGTAGCTGAAGGGAGAAGTGGTATAAAAAGATGTTTTTGCACCAACTGGATATAACCATATACAATTGTTTGGGGATTTGGACAGCTCTCTAAACCCACACAGGACAATGACCGACCTTGACTACCGACTATAAATAACTCGCAGCCTAATTGAACAACACCACGTTGGGGGTTGAAAATCCAAAACCCCTGCACCCCTCAGACTTCAAGGAAAACATTATCCTAAAAGGATACCACCAACAGCAAAGAAGTCCCGCCCATTTCGAAAGTGTTTCGTGTGCCGCAAGAAGGGAATTCGCGAATGTGGAGATGTACATACCCTTGTGTGTTTATCCCTGTTTTGAGGTAAATCACTGCAGAACAAACATATTAAGGTAAGCCAATAAAGTATATAGACCTTACTAAAATGTTTCATAAAGGGAAAATTATAATAAGTTGAGTTGGATAAGGGATAAATAAGCGTTAAATGCTTAAACGCACAGGACGCCCATATCGCTCATCCGCCATTTTAAATGGACGTGATTTCACGTCGATATCCCTCAAGAGGTTAATCAAGATAAACATTTGTAGAAATGATTTTATTACACATTTCCTTGTAGGTACAATGGGAATAAGAGAATACAGTACACTTACATAAAAGTCAAATCTTTTAAGAGCTGGTTGTTATGTGATGGCTTTGAAATTCCATTTTCTTTGCATAGACAGGACATAAAAAATTACTGACGACTTCTTATTCGAGAAAAGTGTATGCATTACAAAATTTAAACCAAAAACAAGGAAATCTCAAAAATGGTTTTCTCCACAAAAATGTATTGACATAAATTGTGTGCTTTAACAAAACCTACATTTTCTGTTTAGTAAGATTTTGTCTATCTCTTATGGTTTAACGTTTATGCAGAAGTTGTCTAAAATGAAGAGAACTTCAGAAAATGGTTTTGTGCAAAGGAACAATTAAGTATCAATACACATAATGTTCACATTAAAATGTTGTTGTTGTTGTTTTCTAGTGCCTTGCATCTGGCAATGAAGCCATTAGCATTCGTGCTTTCCAATACTTTTGAACTGTAGTTTCTTCTGATCTTAATGCTTCACAGGTCTGTTCACATTAAAATGCTTTAAAATGCTTTAAAAGTTTCCACTGTTGCATAACAAATTGCACCTGTTTTGGTTTCAGACACTAACTGAATGAGCATAGCATTTAATAGCAAAGGTATATAAAAAGCCAAGCTGCAACTTGACCTTGGTGTTGAAATTTGAACCAAACATGCAGTTAATTTTCAGGCCAATATAGAAAATTTGTTTGAAAATTATTTCCTTATTTATTTGCCATTTGATTTCAATAGAAAATATCAGCTTTTTAAATAATGGGGTAATACAATAATCAAAACACAAGGTATAAATTTAAAAAATCTGATGTGTTGCACTCACATGATTTTCTCTACTCTTGTACTAACCATTCTTACAAACTCTTATTCCTATATCTTCTTTGTGTTAGTTGAGATAAACATTTACAGAAATTATTTTATTGCTTATTTCCTTGTAGGTACAAGGGGAATAAGGGAATACAGTAGGCTTTGTGCGATAGTCAAATGTTTTAAAGCTTTGAGATCCCATGCTCTTTGCATGCTTAACATAGAAAAAAATGAACAATGATGTTCCATTTCACGAAAATTTTAAGTTTTCTGAAACGGACACAAATAACAAGGAATATCTCCAAAATGTTTCACTCTACAAATAAATTTATTCAGACATAAATTGTATGTTTTAGCGAGATCTACAGTTTTTGTACAATACGATTTTGTCTATCTCTTATGGTTTATGAGTTATTCAAAAGTCATCCAGAGTAAACAGGACTACATAGGCTATAGCCAGAAAATTCAAAATATGCATTTAATTTGTCATACAAATATCTTAAATATATGGTATTTGAATCAAAATCGTTAGAGCCATTTTCAAGAAAAGCAAAATTTTTGAAAAGTTTTTCCTGTAAAGCATAGTTTAGGGTTGGGTCCCTTTCTTCAAAATCTTTGTGTCACATCCTTGAAAAATATTAAGCTTAAATACTAACTTTGGTTTTTAACCAACTTTTCATTTTTGAGTTATGCTGTCCATAGACTTACAGACAGGCAGACACACACACAGACCTTTTTCTAAAAATGCTTTTTTTGGTTTAAGGGGTCTCAAAACATATATTTCCGGTGAAATCTCAACATCAAAATTTTAGGTGGAATACAATACTTCCTCTATTTAGTAAAGGACTACACTCGGTGAACCAGCCCATCTCTCACCACTGAATGCGGGGGTGCTACAGGCAGTACCGCTGCAGGCTTTTACCTTCCTACTCTGGTGGATGGGGTTTTTTAGTAGGTATGGCCATCTTCAGTGGTGACTCCTACAGTACCAAGGGGTCTCGTAACAAGATTTTTCCCCTTCACCAAAAAAAAAAAAAAGTAGAGAAAGTAACAAGTATCCGCCCTAAGAGTTAATCTGTATCTCAGAAAGCCTTATTTATGTTTAATTATAGTGTTAAAATTATGCTCATCAGTCCTGAAAGTATATTTGTAAATTGGTGATCTGTATATAAAAGAATGTAAATGGTCATGACGTTTAGTTTAATAAATAGTAGTTTACAAGGTTCTTTATTGTGTTTATTTAAAGGTATTCAGTGCCTTTTTCTGTGTTTTCTATAATAAGTCATTATTTGTGTTTCCTATTGTAATTAGCTTGAAAATCAGGTTCCTGTGGTTAACCAAAATATGATTTCAGTTGCAGCATGAAAAATGACATACATACCTTCTGTTCACAGACTTGCTGGAGCTTGGCCTCGCGATCTGTGATCCACTGCTGCAGCTGTGAGTAAGACGAGCTGTAGTCTGCCCACTGCAGAAGACTTGTCTCAAGATGTACTTTAGCAGTGGACATTTTCTTAACGAGACGATCCCAGTCATTCTGAATCTCTTTCAACTGGTTATTGATTATGTCACGTCCATCAGAACGAGTGTTACGCAGGACTTTCTCGCCACAGTTCACTGTCATGTGGATCAGATTCTGACCTTCCTCTCGTTTGCGCAGCAACTCCTGTAAGATGAAAAGTTTTACAAATCATTATGTATGAATTGCAAACAAGTACACTATCATAATGTATGGACATTAGAGCAGGTCATGATCAAGTCATGACATCATTAGCTTCTGTCACATAAACATTATTGATATGATATATTTATTTGTACCAAATAGTTACAAGTTTTCAATTACATACGAGGATCACTACAAAAGTTTTGAGATGCACTAAGAATTATTTTGTTAAAAATTATTCTCATAGTTGCACTTTCTCAAAGTACTTGCCACCACTTTCTATACGGTTATGCATTTGCTGAAACCATTTCTGGAAGCGTTCCTGCCACATGTTTTATTTGATGGCTGCAAGTTCTGCTACATAGGTAGTAACAACATCTTGAAGGGTTGAAAATCCCTTTCCACAAAGCCACATGGGGCCAGGTTGGGACCGTATGGTGGATTTGACCTCTATAGACTCCATGAACTGAATGGTGATGTTGGCCATGTGTGCAGACGTGTTGTTGTGATGGGGAAGAATCCCTCACAGTCCTGTACATGGCTGCCATTCTTGAAACTTGGCAAAAACTTTTGGCAAGCAAACTGTGGTGTACCAATTAGCAGTAATTGTGCTGTGTTCCTCCAGAGAAGTGGTTGCCACAAGGTCACCCTTTAGGAAAAATGACGCCACCATTTTCTTGTGGATACTTTGGTGACACTTCACTTTTGTCGATGGATTGTGATCAGAGAAGATCCACACTGCTGATTGCTGCTTGGTTGCCAAATCAAACTAATATATCCAGGTTTCACCATCTGTGACAATGTCAGAAACCTGTCTGGAGTCCCTTCCTTCGGATATTGTCAGCATTTCTTCACATCATTCAACACAGGTGTGCTTTTGTTCTTCTGTCAAATTGTGTGGTACTCGTCGGGATGTGACCCTCCACACACAAAGGAATTCATGGAGGATTTTCAAAACTCCTGACGAACCAATCCACAATGCTGCCTCAATTTCTTTAAATCTTACGCAATTATTTTCGTGAAGCACTTTTCTCAACGCTGTAATGTTTTCCTCAGTTGCTACCATTGCCGAACTTACGCTTCTCTCCTCATCTTTCAAAGATGTTCGGCCCCTTTTAAATTCCTAAAATCACCAGAAAACTGTGGCATGGGAAGGAGCAATGTTCCTAAAGACCTGTTGCAAATGTTCAAGACTTTGGCACTGGTTTAACCCACTTTTAAGATTGTAGAAAATCATTGAGTGAAAATGCTCTCTTCCCAGCTCCTTAGAGGGATTGGCTACCTGCGTGGTGCGGGTTGTTCATCTGGTAATGTTGCTGAATACGGGCTTAGGCACCATGTGATGCAGAGTGCCAACACATGAGAAATGAAAGTAGCCAGCAGTAGTAGCACCACATAATCTAAAAGAACTATGAAATCATAAGCTCATGCAGTTGTGTAGCAGGTAGATAACCTTAAATGGGAATGTACGAGAGGGTCTCAAAAGTAAGTTGCACTATTTTTTTAAATCCGCGCGGTAGACGGGAAAAGTCTGAATGTCCCAGGGAATATAGGCATGGGTGTAGTAGCGGCACTGTAGAATTCCTAGGTACCTAAGTTTATTGCTTGGACATTAAAATGCCAGTAACAATGGAGACTCCACTCGTTCCTACCGCCGATTGCAAAGTTCACGCTGTAATCCATTTTTTGACCCGAAAAAATAAATGTGCGACTGAAATTCATCGCAAGTTGTGCAGTATTTATGGAAAAGATGTTATGTCAAGACAAATGGTTTCTTGTTGGCGCCAACCGTTCATTGAAGGGAGAATAACATCACACAATGAGCAATGAAGCGGCTGACCCTCTACTTCCCACGCTCCAGATATTGTTGACAAGGTTCGTGCAGTTACACTTAATGCAGTTTTGTTTGAACTTCCTCCTTATATTGAAATAAGCTGTGCATCACTTCACAGGATTATTTCCGAGGATCTGTGTCTATCGAAAGTGTGTGCAAGATGGGTTCCTCGCGTGCTTTCAGCACAACACAAGGAGCAGAGAGTTGATGCTCATTGCAATTTTTGCAATTTTTTGAGGATGAGGGAGATGGTTTATTCCACAGAATAGCGACCAGGGACGAAATATGGATCCATCACTGGACACTCAAATCCAAAAGACAGAGTATGGTATGGAAACAAAAGGATGAGGCAACACCAAGAAAGGCAGAATTTGTTGCATAGGCTGGCAAGGTCATGGCAACGATATTCTGGGATTCGAAGGGAGTACTGTTAATCGATTACGTGCCCTGTGGGACCACAATGACAGCTGCTTGCTATTGTGAGGTGCTGGGAAAACTCAGAAGAGTCATACAAAGCAAAAGGAGGGGAAAGTTGAACAAAACAGTTTTTCTGTTCCACAATAACACTCGCCCGCACGCTGCTCGTGAAACTCAAGCCCTGTCTGAGCAGTTTTGATGGGATGTTTTCGGTCATCCACCTTATTCACCTGACCTTGCACCGAGGGATTACCATCTTTTTGCGGAGCTGCAGCAACATCTTGGGGGAAGGCGCTTCGTAAATGACGAGGAACTGAAACAAGAGGTGGAAAGATGGCTATCTAGTTTGGCGGGAGAGTGGTTTGACATTGGGTTTAAAACACTGTTACTAGGTATCAAAATGTATTGAGGTTCAGGGAAATTATGTGGAAAAATAGGTACTGAATGTAGCTTTCAAAATATACCCTTTTAAAAATATTTAACTGTTCTGTTATTTTTTAAAAAAACAGTGCAACTTACAGACACTTACAGACTTTGAGACACCCTTCGTATTCCATAAATATACGTTTGTATAAGAAATACAAAGTTGCATTTCAGAGGCATAAATCATATAATTGAAATAACTATGAAATCACAAGCTCATGCGTGATAATCTTAAATAAGAATATATTTCATAATGTACATTTATGAAACAAATACAAAGTTTTATAAGAGTTACAGGTGACTGACAAGGTGATTTGAACGTTATTTTAAACACCGATTTCCATTAATAATAACAGCTGAAGGGGAATGAGGAAAAAGGAAATCTTCACTTCGTAACATTTTCTGGTAATGTTATATCTCCTTTGTTTACATTATTCCACCATTTAGTTCATGCTTCTATTCCATGTTTCAGTTTTTTGTTTGTTCACTTGTGTTCCTTACCTGTGTACCTCTCTGATTCATAGTTGCCAACCCCTTTGTCCAGTAGTATATTTCTTCATGTCAAGTTGGCAAGGTTTAGCGACATTGCGCATCAGAAACCTGTATTCAGCAACATTACCGTTCATCCTTGCACTGCTGGAATTTCTGGAGAGTCACTACCTGATACCAGTTTACTCACAAAGGATGAGGCTAACCCATACTGCATTTAATTTGAGTAGGTCAACTTTCATTTTCTCACATCTCAAAACTTTTTTAGTGACCATTGAACATATGTATTAATTTTATCTTATCTGATGTACAAATTTGTTAGATGTGTTTTTTCTGTAATTGAATTTACTGCTTTATCACATCTGTGGTGAAAATCATTAACAGTTTGAATCTACCCACAAAGTCATAAAAGTTACTCCTCTGCTGTAAAGTTGTAAATTAATGGCCTCCACTCCCATACATTTTATGGGAAAACAGTAAAATTTGACTAGTATGAGAACCTGATCAAAAGTGCTGTGAATGGAGATAAAGGGCAAAGCTACATAGCAATGGAGGGCATCAAGAAAGCAGTGCATCTGCATTTTCACAGAGATGAAAGTGTGTTCTATTTTAAACGAATCAAAAAATGGACATTATGTAGATAAATGCATAAAAGTCTAAGAAATGATGGGGTGTATTTGTTTTTCCAAAAAATTGTTGTTCATGACTTTCAGTACAGAGTAAGTAGAGTTACCTGTATTTGTTCAAGTCGAGCTTGCAGCACTTCACGGCTGCTGGTGGACGAGGCCTCACTGCAGTCCCAGATCACCTGTTTAGCATTCTCTATCCACGCTTTAGCCTTCTCCAGATTCTCGCTGTACTGCTTGTGCTGTTCCAGATTAGTCTCTACCTTCTTCAGCACATCTTTAGCAAGGTTCACTTGCACCTGAAGTGAGAATATCTTATTTAATGACAATCATCCATCACAGGAAATAACAGTGTAGGTCATATCAGACAGGGAATGAATGAAGTGGGTGAAGTGATGTATGTTCAAATGGGCCCAGTGCACTTAAAGCTTTGTTACTTGATAATCGTCTTCTGATAAGGTAACACCTTATTGGGTCTAACTGAGATTCAAACTCGAGGGAGACTGACCTGATATCTGGAGTTGAGATGTCGCAGTTGATTGTTGATGTAAGTGTCCAAGTGTGAAGTAAGCAGTCCAGCTGCTGATTTGTTGAACTTCTCGATCTGTTCTTCTCCCTTCTCTAGCTTCTCAAGAATGTCCTGTAAAAATAAAAAGTTTGTATCACTCCTCTAATGAAACAAAAGCATACTTGCCAACTTTCTGAAATTCAAACCTATAAAACTTTCCCTCGCCCAGCAAAGCGTAATAATTATGTGATGACATGAAATTTAGAATGTTAAAACATGGGGGTTTAAGTCGGGTGATGTAACTGCCACATTGTAAAACTGGTGCCCGTTAAGAAAACAGTTACATGAAAGCCACATACATGAGTATGAGTCCTAAAGATAAACAATGAATGAAGACCACTTGAAGACCTGTGAAGCATTAAGATCAGAAGAAACTACAGTTCAAAAGTATTGGAAAGCACGAATGCTAATGGGTTCATTGCCAGATGCAAGGCACTAGAAAACAACAACAACAGAATGTTAAAACATTCAGTGCAGTAAATGTACAAGAATTCTCTTTTATAAGAAGACCTTATAGCAGGCATGTCAAACCTCACTCCCAGGGTGTGAAGAGAGGGGTCTACCCCTCCTTAACTGCAGTAGCACGCGCTCGTAGAACCGGTTTTCTCTTTGTTTTTCCCGTTTTCCGATTTGATCATCACGGAGGGAGGGAAAATAGGGGAAAATTTTTCACGCCTGGTGAGTGCTGTTTGACACCCCTGCCTTATAGTAAACAACAACAACCTGGTAATTATTATTTATTTATGCCAACAAACTTACTGTTGGTGTTTTTAAACACACAAGCCGTGTGTGGGCAAAGTTTAAGAGGTAGAACCGGAGAGCGTCCGCCCGGCAAGCGGAAGGTCTGTGGTTCAAATCCCAGTTGTGGCATTGAATTTTTAAGTTCCGGTTCTACCTCTTAAACAACAACCTGGTTTATCTGCCCCTCATTAATCTCAACTTCCAGTTAATCCAAGTAAGTTTTTGCTTACTTTGCTTTTTTGCTTTTCAAATGGAACATAAATTTGAAACAAAAGAAACTTAAATACTATGTTAGATATAACAGTGTTGAGTTTAATTGCCGAAGGGAGTTTTTTCCTTATTCTTGCTGTTGCCAAAATAAATGGTTACATAGATTAATAGTTGATATTCATTTAATAGTTTGTATCCAGATTATCCAGACATTTGTTAATATGGATTATCTCTGGTCCCACCTAGTCTAAATAAATAAGGTTTTTGTGTCTGCCTCTTTCTGTCATACAATGAACATGTATTAAAGCAAAGATCAGCATTTCCCAGGTTATGCAAACATTTCAAGTCCATATTTTAAATTCCATAATATCAACTACAAGCAAAAACTGGATAAAAAGTTTGATATACTACATTTAGGTCAGGTCGGTGAGACCTGTAAACCAACGACAGGTGTGGTCCTCCAGACATTCTGGGGGTTGTGAGAGAGCGATGTGACCGCCAAAACATAAAAATGTGGTGCTCTCTAAAAAGCGGTTAATATTACTGCTATTGCTCTCTTCAATATCATCAGTGAAAAATATTGGAGAGCAAGAGGATTAATGACTTCATTGTCAGAAATCCAGCATTAGCTAACAACAACAACATTTAGGTATACGACTTTCTCTTCTCTTGTATAAATTCTTCCTGTTCTTTACCTGATTACCATCCCCTTATGTAGGACTTACAAGCCAGTGCGTAGGGTACGATGCTTGTCGGGAAGCACAGGAACCTATGGACTGGACAGAGTGAAGACCTGGAAGCGGGTGGTCAGTATGAGAGTGAGGAAGAGGACGATATGAAATGCAGACAAAATGGATGATTGGAAAGCTGATGATGGAGCAATTGGTGGAATGAATGGCAGGGGAAACCTGAAGATAACCCGCACAGATGCCACTTTGTCCACCACGAGTACCACATGCGGGTCCCTGGGATCAAACCTGAGCCGCCTAGGTGGTAGACAAATGGTCTAACTGCTTGGCCACAGTGCCCCCGTATAAACTCTTCTTACAATTCTTCTATCTACTTATCTTTAACGAGATAAACATTTCCAATGGAAATAGGAGAATACAGCAGGTTTAAGAGATAAAAAATGAATAAGAACTTCCTATTGGAGAAAAATATAAGTACAGTAGAATTCCAAAATAACATGTTTGTTGGAGGACATGCTTTAGCCCTGCATTATAACAATTCTGCGAAATATCAAAATGTGAACTTAGAAGTGACAAAAATCAATCCCACGGAGACGGTGGGAAACATTCATGCAATAATAAATTACAGCACATTGTAAAGTATGTAATATATGGTGAAGTACACCACTTCTAAATGCAATTACACACCAGTTATGCTGGGAATGTATTCCAGTCCTGCAAGCCATCTTAATTTATACAGTACATGCAATTACACTGTACCCATTTTACACTAACTTAATTTTGCATTGCCTTAAAGAAATCAGTAAGTTTTGTTTGGCGGCATAATTCACGTTTTTTTCTCATGATTAATTTAGCTCCTCCATACACAGAATCATCTTGTTTATGGTACTTATCACTTCACTAACATGCAGAATATCATCTCTCATTACTTTGGGAAATTCTTAGCAATGCGGCGGCCAAGGTCCATGCTAAGGGTAGAGAAAAACGTATTCCAGTACTGCTCTTTAAAGAAAATTTTGAACTCAACTTTCAAAAATAAATAAATAAATACAAAATATGATATATTTTCTGGGGAGATACCTTCCCCCGTATTAAATCTGAATCCGTGGTATTTCGGTACACACTATTTTGGGCTTCTACTGTATTTGAAAATTTAAACCCATAACAAGGAGCTTCTCAAAAATGGTTGGTGCATAAAAATGTATTTTACATAAAATCAATATAGCTGTGTGGTTTAAAAAGTTCTCTTCTGCTGTATATTTTATGGGAAAAAAGTTGGTAAGTATGCAAAAGAAACAGTTTTTGAGTATTCTGTTTGCCCTACCTTGACATCCTGAACTTGTTTTGTCTTCTCCTGCAGAGTTGAGAGTAAAGCTGTTTTGTGAGCCTTGACATGAATGTCAATTTGCTGCAGCCAATCAGAAAGTCTCTCATATTCCTCCTTATAATCTCGCCATTGCAGAACTGTGGCTTCAAGCTGTTCTTTCTGTTGTCTAATTTCTGAAATTCATGAATGTTAGATAGCTACGTTAAAAATAAGTTATTAAGGCAAAGAAATACAGGTTATTCAAAATGATTGTCGGGGTTTCATGATTTTTCTTTTAGAAAACGTGGAAAACATACCATTTTTATTGTTGCAGTAATGGTTAGAAACACTGTCAAAGTTTTATTCTGCATCAACTGTAGTGACACCATTACCACCAGATGGCAGTAACAGCACTGTTTAACAAAATGGCGATTAGCGTTAAGGATAAAGCTTTTTGTACTCTAGAATATCATCAACACCCTATAGTCTGCCAGTTTTGGACAAAATATGGGAAAAAGCCTCCTCTGACAACTCTAATCGCAGATGGTACACACAATTTGTGGATAGAGGTTGTTTGTGCAAAGGAAAAAGCAGTGGGAACTGAAGCAGCACATCCGAGTTGCCATGTTGACTCGTGTGTGGGAAGAGATGGACTATTGAGTAGATGTGTGTAGAGTGACAAAAGGCGCCCATATTGAGCATTTGTAATGTATGTAAAAAAAAAAAAAAAACTTTATGAGTTACAGCACACAATAAAACAAGATTTATATTCCTACATCAATTGCACTGTAAATTATGAATTTTTGTAATCCCAACAATCATTTTGAATAACCCTGTACATATACATATATAAACTTCAGCACATTGCAAGACATCTACCTTCTGATCTCTACTGATTGTAATTTATAAATTAATTGTTTCTGACCGTAAATACTTTATTTCTATATTTGCTAAATTTCACCTAATGCAGAGGTTCTCAAACTGTGGGTTGTGACATTGGCATTACATCTGCAGTGATAGTAGATGCTGCTTAATTAATATTTATGTCCACAAACTTATTGTTGGTGCTTTTAAACACACAAGCTGTGTGTGGACAATGTTTGAGAAGTAGAACTGGAACTTAAAAATTCAATGCCACAGCTGGGATTTCAACCAGTATTATGTATCTGAAGAGATATTTTAAAAGTCAACATTAACTTAACTTCATTCCTTTGATGTTTTTCTTTTGTTAGTTGTTACATTGTAAATTTGTAGAGTGTATTTGGTTATTGTGAATTTCAATATTTAGGCTAAGTTTGTGTAACTGAAAGTTCTTTTTGTGTAAAAGTCACTAATGCAGATCTATATAAATTTCTTGGTATGTCCGAGGTAATTTTAAGATTAAATATTGAATGTGATAGCCTGACGTAATCAACATCATGAAGAAGAATTGTCGACTGAGACAATATCATAGCAACGTTGTCTTGGCAGCAAAGAAATAACTTTTCAATTCTCTCTTGTGATAAAGTTTTAAAATGGTTGGATGCTATTTCCTGGAAGTGTCATCAGAAATCAAATATTAAATGATTTAAAGTTTAGTGAAACAAAATTTTCGAATGATATAGACGCCAGTTATCTACGAGTGTCATGAGACGATACAACTGGAATACTTTAAATATTTCTTTGGCAAGTTATAGTGGATAGATGTGCTTATAAGCAACGTCTAAAGGGAATACAGAGCAAATTACCTCAGACACGTCAATCTTATTGTAAAACAAAAAATATAGGTGAACAGTTCACTGGAGTGCATTACTGTAATGATACAAATAAAATAAAAGATGCAAAGAAATATATGTGTATTTCTAAGTTTAGTAATTTGCCTTTATTCTGTTCCACGCCCAGAGATGGTGTAAGAGTGCTCATAGCTACGACAATAATCAGCCGACATCTTGAAAACCGCTACAGATTTGAACCACAGACCCTCCACTTACCATTAAGCTACTGTGACAACTTGCCAGAATGACATTGAATTCTCCAACTGATTCGTATTTCTCCCAGTAAACCACAAAGGCAGTCTCACCTGCCTGGTAAGCGGAGGGTCTGTGGTTCAAATCCCAGATGTGGCACTGAATTTTTCAGTTCTGATTCTACCTCTCCAGCTGCTTAATTAAGTTTATATTGCCACAAATTGGATTATGATTATATTCCTTTCCATGTTATGGAAGGGGAAGTGGAGGCGAAATTATCCAAGGTAAAAGTGGAGGGAAGGGAGGGTGCAAAATTGAAGGTGTGAGACCACTGACCTAATGTATGCTATACAGAGAAAAGAGAGCAAATCTGTGTATGTGTGCACTGGGTAATTTAAAAAACAACTCAATATATTTTGATTCTTTGAACCTTGAAAAGCACTGTATTTTTCAGACTGACATATGCTGGATAATACATCAAGGGAAGAGCTTAAGGGCCAGTGGATAGGGAAACAGTCTTCAAAAGAACTTGGATAGTAATGGGCCACTTATTGAAAAATCCTGTGCTATATAATATCATAAGATTGTGTACCAGTTGATAAGGCTAAACACGTGCAACAGTTGCTTGAGGACAATGTTCCCAAGTTCATAGTGCCCCAAGATTGACTATTGGAAAGTCCAGATCTGAATCTGCTGGGACATCATAGATTTCTTGACACAATACAGAGATCCAGAGGTACACGTACAGAAAATTAAATTTTTAGGACTAATGTTAGATAAAAATTTGTCATTTGCACCTCATATAGACTTAATCTGTGGTAGAGTAAGCTCAGGCTTATATCTACTAAGGAGGCTTTCCAAATACCTCAATACTGAGGTTCTAAAAATTGTATATTTTGGCGTAATATATCATAACTTTCAATATGGGATCGAGGTTTGGGGAAATGTTAGTAAACAAAATTTAAATAGGTTGTTAATATTGCAGAAGAATTGTATAAGAACAGTGTATAAACTTAATAACAGGACTTCGTGCCGCAGTATTTTTAAAAATAATAACTTGTTCACTATTATTTCATTATATGTATATAAAGTAATAATACTTATTGTAAGTAAAAATATACATATTATTAGTAGTAATAATCAATATTATAGTTACAATACACGAGGTATGAATAATATACATAGAATTAATGTTAATAAAAGAACAAGTGAATCTGATCCATATATAAGTGGTGTCAAACTATATAACAAATTGCCACATACTATTAAAGCTAAGCAAGGAGAAAGTTTTAAAAAAGAACTAAGGAAATATCTTATAGGAAAATGTTTATACTGTATAGAGGAATTGTAAATATGCTGTATATGACTCTACTTAGTGGTATTTCATAGAATATGATTATCTTAAGTCTTTTTGTAATTTTTGTTTTGTTGTATTTGTAGTTTGATGATGCTCGAAACAATTTGTATAATTGTCTATGGGCTAATAAACTTATTATTATTATTATTATTCTAAAATGAGATTTGAGGCGAATGTACAGAATTTGCACATAAATGTCACACATGCTGCTATAGATGATTGGCTGCACCATTTGAAAACCTGTGTGGCCTCCAAAGGAGGACAGTTTGAGTAACTAGCTGTTCTAAATTAAGAACACATTAGAAACTAAAAGCTTCACTTATCTTAGTAATATAAACACATTATCAACACTATGGTACTTAATGGTTTTAATACAGATTTTATACATATAAAGGTAGAAAAATTTAAATATCAAAAGCTGTTAAAGAAATTTCTACCCTAAAAGAAAATAAAAGATAATTGTATTTTTAAAAAAAAATCTGATGTGTTGCACTCACATGACTTTCTCTACTCTTGTACTACAGATTGTTGCAACCTCTTATTCCTATTTCTTCTTCGTGTTAGTTGAGATAAACATTTGTACAAATTATCTTATTGCTTATTTCCTTGTACGTACAATGGGAATATTACAATACAGTAGGCTTTGTGCGATAATCAAATCTTTTAAAGTTTTGAGATTCCGTTCTCTTCACACACTTAACATATAAAAAAATGAACAATGATGTTCCATTTCATGAAAGTAATGTTTTCCAAAACTCACACACATAACAAGGAATATCTCTGAAATGGTTCACCCTACAAGAAAATTTATTCAGGCATAAATTGTGTATTTTAGCAAGATCTACATTTTTTGTATAGTATGAGTTGGTCTATCTCTAACCAGTTATGCAAAAGTCATCCAGAGTAAATACAACTATAGGGGCTATAGCCAGAAAATTCAAGATATACATTTCATTTGTCATAAAAATGTCTCCAACATATGAAATTTTAATCAAAATCATTAGAGCCATTTTCAAGAAAATCAAAATTTTTGAAAAATTTTCCATGTAAAGGGTAGTTTAGGGTGGGGCTATTTTCTTCAAAATCTTTGTGTTGCATCCTTGAAAAACATTAAACTTAATACCAACTTTGGTTTTTAACCTACTTTTCATTTTTGAGTTATGCTGTCCACCGACACAGTCTCTCTCTCTCTCACACACACACGCACGCACGCACACACAGACACAGACACAGAGACCTTTTTCTAAAAATAATTTAATATACAAAATCTACTAAATTTTTCTAAAAAGGATAAAACTCCAAATTATAAAAAGTCTGGTATTTACCAATTTAGCTGTTTGGATTGTAACATGGTTTATATTGGTAAAACTAAACATCATTTAGAAACCAGGATAAAATAGCATTTTAGAAATATTAAATATAAACAGATTGAGAAATCAGCTGTAGCAGATCTTTTTTGGTCATTTAATCATGAAATAAATCCAGAGGTTAAATTATTAAAAGAATTAAATGGACCTATAGATTTAATGGTTTGGGAAAAGATATTCATTTTAAAAAACAGGAACTGTGTTATGAATTTTGAAATACCACCAATAGATTGTATTTATAGGTTTTTATAAGTTGGTGACAAATGAACCGTTAGGTTGACTGTCGGTAACTACGATAACTTGTTTGAATAGGTTTGAGAGTGAGTTGGATACAACTTGAAACTAGTCAGATTTGAAGAACTTGCAATATTAATAAGATAAGTGAAGCTTTTAGTTTCTAATTTGTTCTTAAATTAGATTCTGTTGCTTCACTGTTATTAGCTTCAATTTTCCTTAATTTAACCTTGTCCTATACAAGGCTAGTGTGCAAGAATAATTATTATTGGTTGATGTAGTAGTTGGTTAAACTACGAAGCCAAGACTTGCGACATTGGAAGCTGCCATTGTTGTATGTTATCTCAGGATAAATTTGAGAACGCTGTATGGTTTGCCAGAAAAGATGTCAGTTGGGAAATTTAATGTCTATTATATTTTTGCTACAATCCTGAATTAGCATTGTTAGTAATTTATAAGTTACCTTTAAAGAGACCCTCGAAGTTCTCCCTAAGTGCTCGTATCTCATTGCGGATGTTCTCCTGTCCTTGAGGTGACGTGCTTGCTATTGCTACCTCGCCAGTGTGTTGCAGATGTTCCACCAGGAGTTCTCCTTGTGCTTGCTTGTTCAACAGAGCTTCCAAAGGAGCCACAGCACTCTCGATGGCCAACTTGTCACTTAGTGGCCTCTGTTTCATTGAAGGCACCTTCTCTCTCGCTCTGCACAACCAGCTGGTCAGGTCATCATAGGCCTCCTTGTACAAGCGGTGATCCTTGTATTGCTCTTCACGCTCCGTCAGCAGGTTCTGAACATTCAACAATTACATTTATACATTAACAAAATGTAACTCATACTTGTAACTCACTTCTAATCCATTAATGTAGAAAATACTCAATAACATTCATTATGGTGTAGACTTAGGACAGTATCAAAATGGAGGTGAAACCCATGATTAGATTTATACTCGGCGTCACTTAACAATGGGATGGATGCGTCTTAGTGGTTGCCATAGCAATGAAAAGAAGGACCAAAATTAGAGCTAAGAAGTTTCAATATTAACCTCTTGAGCGATGGCCATTTAAAACGTCCGCGAGCCGAGAATTTTATTGCTACCCTATATCCAGCGCAGGGCATTTAAAGTGCTTTGTATATACACAGCTGTATTTTGTGTAAATATTAAGTTATTTTAATGAAACAAAAACTGGTATAAAACTCATTATATGCAGTATAAATGTACGTCATCAGCAAAGTTGAGTTGTATTTACAAAATGTTGAAATGGCACTATTTTGTTTCACTGTGGTGAAAAGTCAACTTTGCTCTGTTGAACGCATCTAATATAAGTTCTCTGAAAGAAACAGTAGTCAACCCATTGTATGTGTGGCTTATGCGTCAGCATACTGTGTAATAAAGCACTACTGTATGTGTGGTCTCTTGAGTCATCAGAACAGATCAACATTGCAACTTTTACTTATGCGAGTTTCGTAACTTAGTAGAGTCCGTGTCTTTCTTTGTTGAAATACATACGTATTCTTTCCTGCTTGTAGCTGAAGTGAGAAGTGGTATAAAAAGGTATTTTTGCACCAACTGGATATAACCATATACAATTGTTTGGTAATTTGGAGAGCTCTAAACCCACACAGAACAATGACCTACCTTGACTTCCGACTATCAATAACGCACAGCCTAATTGAACAATACCATGTTGGAGGTTGAAAATCCAAAACCCCTGCACCCCTCAGACTTCAAGGAAAATATTATCCTAAAAGGATACCACCAATAGCAAAGAAGTCCTGCCCATCTCGAAAGTGTTTCGTGTTCCGCAAGAAGGGAATTCGCGAATGTGGAGATGTACCCTTGTGTGTTTATCCCTGTTTTGAGGCATATCACTGCACAAGGAACATATAAAGATAAGCCAGCAAAGTATATAGGCTTTACTTAAATGTTTCATAAAGGGAAAATTAAAATAAGTTGAATTAGATAAGGAATAAATAAGGGTTAAATGCACAAATGCACAGGACGTGTATACACGCCCATATCGCTCATTCGTCATTTTAAATGGACGTGATTTCACGTCCATATCGCTGAAGAGGTTAAAAGAATAAAGGACCTGGTAAATTTGACGTACCTTAATTCTCTCAGCTAGAGTATCAAATTTGTTGAGAATTTCTTGTGCCTGAGAAGCTGCATGACTTTGCTGTCCACTTGCAAGCATCTCGGTAGCCTTGGCCTTCAAACTATCTACCTCAATCTTCTCACAACGAACTTTCTCTTCCAAAGTCTGCAGCACAAGAAATAACAACATTAGTGCTCTTGTTCAGGTGTCTATGTATGTTAAGGAAGATGTCAAGTCAAACTGTTTACCTTTATTCTCTCAAGTTGAGCTCGCTTTTCTGACATTGTGGTCTGGAAGTCAGATATTTCATTGGACACACTCTCAAGGTACTCGACAGTCTTGTTGAGCTGATGAATCTGCTCCAGGAATCCTGCCCAGCGATGTATGGAGTCATCCAGAATTGTCTGCAATAACAATGTTTGATAATATGTACAAATTGAAGCAAATACACAAGACTGATACATTTATATACCAGTGTTGATAATACAAGGTCATTATATGATATTGTGATGCAGCTATGGGCCTCATTTACCACGTAGAAGATGCCAAACAACCCAACCAACCAACTGTCCAGTTGAAATTTTGAGATATACTTATTTTAATATTTTTCTTATTAACCCTTTTAGTACCATGTATCTGCAAGGCATTAAAGTGCCAGAGCCAATGTGAACAGCTGCTTTCTTAACATTAAACAACCCCTCAGTCTGTGCTTGTTATGTGGTGCATTTTCTGTGAAAAATTGCAAATGTTTCTTGCGAGGGTTTTGCAACAGTCGTACATGATGAAAAGCTGTTAGAATATTTTGACTGGTGTGAGGTAAATGCTGTTGAGCGTTTATTCAGATAGTGATATCAATTTTTATAACAATGTCATTCTGGGTATGCCAATGCCTGCCTAGCTTTGTTAATTATTATTATGGCCTGGATTTCTAAGCAAAATGCTTAAATTTTTCCATGCTTTTAAGCATAAGCAAAAAAGTTATAATTCATAAGGCACACCTAGATCAACCATTTTAACTATGCTTCTTTGTGCTTATTTATACTTATTTCACAGGAGAACGTTTTTGCTTACTTATTTTGGAATGTTTAATTAAAACAAAACGTTTTACCTAAAACTGTAAATTTAAAGTGCATATGAGAGGTAGAACTGGAACTTAAAAATTCAATGCCACAACTGGGATTTGAACCACAGACCTTCCGCTTACCGGGCAGCTGCTCTACCACTGAGCTATTGTGACAAACTGCCAGAATGGCATTAAATTCTCAAACCAGTTCGTATTTCTCCTGGTAAACCACAAAGGCAGTCTCACATCAGAGACAAATTACCCCAATGGTGACTTACTATTGTAAGTACTTTATATCCCAGGAATTAATGCCATTCTGGCAGTTTGTCACAATAGCTCAGTGGTAGAGCAGCCACCCGGTAAGCGGAAGGTCTGTGGTTCAAATCCCAGTTGTGGCATTGAATTTTTAAGTTCCAGTTCTACCTCTCATATTTTGCCCACACATGGCTTGTGTGTTTAAAAACACCAACAGTAAGTTTGTTGGCATAAATAAATAATTAAAGTGCATATTTCACAATTATCCATGATTTATCAGTGACTTGCTATTTTCTCAGCTTATGTGTAAGAAAGAAATGCTAGGGTATAGCCAGGTATTGTGAAATAATACTGCAAGGAGAAAAGACTTGCTGTGATTGGGTAGAGAGTCAACTCATCAGTCAGTTGTTGCCTGAGATATCGCAATGATATCATGGACAAGGACGGTGATTCGCCGAGTTCCAAGTGGCAGTGTGTGTGCAACAATGGTATTGCTCCAAAATACCTCACATTTTAAAGCAGCTGGAAGTTCGAAATAATTCCTTGGAACGTTCATTTTCTCAGATTGGCAAAGTTTGAGTAACATTGTTATCAGAAACACACGGGGTTGCAAAAATTGCATTTGACAAACTCATTGAGGTGCTACAGAAAAATTCTGGTTACAAAATACTGCGTAAAATTTCTTTTTAGAAAGGATAGTTTAGGATTAACCTTGTGCAGTCCTGCATAGCACCCGTGTTAGTCTTCGTTAAGTTTGTTTGTTGCTGCCCACCGGGACCAAACAAAGTCAATCCTAAAATATCCTCTCAAAAATCCATGACATTCCTATGTGGTGGAGGTTGTTTAGTCGGGTAGTGCCAGAGTGGCGAAGCTGACACATCCCACTGTGCCTTCCACACCATGGGAGTCCATAAATGGATTTCTTCTCCACTCGAAAAAAAAAGTCTGATAATGTACATAACATCGATTATGTTTTATATTAAGTTAACAAAAGGCATTCAAGAGAGGAAGAACAATGTTATTTTTGGCTTCAATGAGTTTCTGCAACAGCATATATGATTGCTGAATCGTTAAATGACATAAGAAAGATGTAAATGGAAATATAAGTGTTGATCTAATCCTTGCATACTACAGGAACTTAGAGATAATGTTGTGAAAGAAATCACAAAAATTCCTGCTGGAAAGCTTGGGTGAGTGAATGGCATCATTTCTACATGGTATGCTGCCTGTTTGGGAACACAGGGTCATTTCCAGCATCTATACTAAGGTAAGGACTTTAACGTGCATCGCCAGCACCATTTCTATGGCAACTTGCACAGTCGAGACAGTCAACTAAAGAGTTACCATGCAATATATTGACACTAACATTTTTGAGGTCCCAGATATGCCTATATCCACTCACCAAGTGTCATATGACTATAGATATATCTAAGTTTGTATCACAAGAAGGAAGGAAGGACATGCTACCTTTGTTTCCATCATCTTGGATGCAAGAGCGCTCCACTCCTCCTGCAGCTTGCCGAGGATCTGGTTGATGGCATCATGACCTGAAGGTGCAGTGTTTGCAAGAACAGCCTGGGCTAGTTCTACTATACTCTGCACTTTTGCAAATCCCTCTTCCTTATACAGCAGTAGGTCCTGAAAAATTCACAAAATGTCGTAAAAGGTAAACTCAACAAACAGAAAAATGGCTATTTACACGAAGATCTTGCTTACTTTTCACCATTCTGCTGCTATTTGTGCACGTGTTACATTCATATAACTTTTTCTATTCACTCTTCTACAGTCTATTTATTTTTCCAACACTTCATATTAAATGAGATAAACATTTGCAGGTTTCAATACACATTTCTTTGTAGGTGCAAGAGGGCCATAGGAGGCTGATTGCTATACACTGGCTTTGAACTTCCATATTCTTTATACAAACAAAAGAATGACAACATAGCAATCAATATTTTAGGAATACTTAATGTCATAAAAGCTTGACTATGTGTTTTAATGAGAACTACATTTTGTTTTTCTTTCCCTTATGATTTACTGTTCATAGAAATGTATACAACATTTATTTCTAATGAAATATCTTAAACCTAACGTGTTTTAATCAAAAACATTAAAGGCACTTTTGAGAAAATAAAAAATAATGAAACATTTAATATGTACAGGTAAGAGGTGGAATCAGGACTGAAAAATTCAATGCCATAGCCGGGAGTTGAACCACGGATCTTCCACTTATCGAGCAGCTGCTTTAACCACTAAGCTAGCCTGGCCAACTTGCCAGTTGATTCGTACTTTCCCGGTAGACTGCAAGGGAATCTCACATCAGAGATAAATACCCCAAGGGCGACTTACAAATGTTACCTTATGTCCAGGGTTTAACTAACCTTTAAATGGTAATTATTATTTATTTATGCCAACAAACTTACTGCTGGTGTTTTTAAACACACAAGCCGTGTGTGGGCAATGTTTAAGAGGTGGCATCAGGACTGAAAAATTCAATGCCATAGCCAGGATTTGAACCATGTATCTTCCGCTTATCAAGCGGCTGCTTTAACCACTAAGCTACCATGATCAACTAGCCAGTATGACATTAAATTTCCCAACTGATTGATACTTTTCCAGTAGACTTTGAGTCCTGATTCCACCTCTCAAACATTGCCCACACACGGTTTGTGTGTTTAAAAACACCAGCAGTAAGTTTGTTGGCATACATAAATAATAATGTAAAGGGTAACTTGGGATGGGGGAATCTTCTTGAAAATCTTTGTCACATCCTTGCAAGATGATTTTTAATTTTTGAGTTATGCTGTTCACACGCACGCACACACACACCCACACACTCATACACAGAAACAAAAATGTTTAAAATGTAATTTTTAGCTTCAATGTAGCCCATCACATTGATCAATATAAATTATTCATACAAAATAAAAAAAAATTGCCAGAAAAAATTTGGTTACAGCTCTATTATATGCCTAGATAAGCCTAGCCTGTATGCTAGGAGCTATGGTATATGGTAACTGCTCCAGAAGTCCTAGATTCCACTTGTACCTATTCTTGGTCAACACTGTCCCCATAGCCAGGTTAAGTTAGGGCAGATCCCCCCTCCAGTCCCTCCCCAGGTCCTGGCCAGCCTCTTAAGTAGATTATCCCAAGCTTAAGATAAATCTCCATTCTTACCTTTTCACTCATCTTCTAGAATAAGCTGTTATTATAAAAATAGACTAATTTTGCATTAGATGCCCACTGTGACAACAATAATGCTAATGACTCATAGCACCTGTTGCTATGGTAACAAACAATGGTCACAAAGTAGGGCAGTGTTTTCCTGCTTGTAAAGCAGGAAATTCAAGCAGGTGCTCAAAAATCAATTCTTTTAAACAGGGAAGGGAAAGCAAGCAGTTGCTATGCACAATAGAATGAGTGGCTGAAACTAAATGGGTATAAAATTTGCATCTATAGTGCATTAAAATGATAGACAAAAACAATGTTTTTCTTCTTTTTCAAGAAGCACCTTTTCAATTCATGCTTGAAAATGAAGCAATAGGTGGGGTTAATTTTTAAAGCTTCCCTAACCAGCAATTTTGAATTCGTTTTTTGCTTACAACATTGTAAGAAAATACTGGAATGCAAGAAGGAGAATGACCTGATATATAATTCCAGCACGTTTGAAACTGTTTTATGGAATATAATGGACGGACAGGGATACACCCCAGCACATTAAAGAAGTAATTAAAAGTATATATACAAATGCAAAGGTTATTAGGGATTCCTATTTGAAAACCAATATGTTTGCCATCCCACACAACATTTTAAGCATTGTCAGTGTTTTTTGGGACACCCAGTATATATATGATCTTATAAAAATATAGAAAAACGAGGTGCATCCAGGAATACAATTGAATAGAAATGCATATTTAAACATAATGATATATGCAGACAATATTTTAATATTACAAATAGTGAAGATAACTTACAGTACTCTATTTATAAATTACATCAACTGGGCAGTGAATATAACTTAAAATTTTCCCCCTAAAAACAAAAGAAAAGTAATGGAACACCAGGGAAAATATCCAGTTAGAACAAAAATATGTATTGGAAATAGTAGTGTGGAGTAAGTCAGAAACATTATTTGGGTTGTGATTTAGGTCTCGATGTTGATAGAGATATAGAAAATAACATAAATAAATTTCAAAACATATGTGGGACCATAACAAGAACTGCACAAAACAAAACAATGAAAGAGACAAAACTAAAGTTTTAAAAGACCATAGCAGTCCCTATGCTCATGTATGGCAGTGAATCGTGGATAATGAAAGGAAAGGACAAACGGAAAATCCAGACAGCAGAAATGAGATTTTTACAAACAACTAAAGGATGCACTAGACTGGACTTAATAAGAAACGAAGCAATCAAAGAAGAACTGAATATTTATAATTTAAACAACAAAATCAAAGCAAATAAACACAAATGGAAAGAGAACACGAACCACAGGAGTGAGGTTTTAACTGAGAGATACAAACTAGTATGGGAAAGAGACATCAGATGCCCCAAAAAAAGATGGAAATAAAGAAAGGTGCAAAGACAGAACTGGTGGAAATGCCTAATCCTTGAAGTAAAGCAGAAGTCAATGTTTGAAACCAACCAACCAGCCACATGATGTGAAATACTAAAGGACATAATCAAGGTTTCCATCACTTAATTTTGAAAATTAGGGCAGGAACTTTCCCATCCTCAGCCTTCAAAGCACAAAGGTTTCCGAAACATGTTCTAATTTTCAAAAGTAAATGAAATATAGTGTAAACATAACCAATCTTCAATTACTGAGATTAATCTTGCTGTTCAAAAGACTTCCATTCTTTAGCGAACAATGTGGGACTTTTAAACTCAAATTAACCTCACCAAGTTACATGCTATTTGCACATAATTGTGATGAAACTTCACTTATCTTTTCTAAAATACACTTCAGAAGAATATGTTTCACGATCACTTGAGTGCATCCATAAATTGCTGTGATGGAAATTATAAACTCCAAATATTTGGTTAATTTATATGAAATGGACAAGTGTTTATTTATATTGATGTTTATTGTTTGTATACATTTGATATATATTAATATTATGTTACTCTGTGTCATTTATATTAATTTTGTTTATATTATCGTTATGTTTGAAGCTATTAGTCCAGATTATATAAAAACATGGCCAGCATTAGTGTGTGTATGGAATAATGAAGATGAACTAATCGTTGCTAAGGACGGTAACCAAGCAAAATCAATAATCTTCACTAGTGACTGTTGATGGATTCTAGCACAGGAATCTAGTTCACCTAATGCTGCTACATGAAAGGATATTAAATGAGGGACAGGAATCCTGTGCATTTACTACCAAACTGGAACCGAAGGTGTGGGTCCTTGGTCCAACAGGAAGTGAGTCTGGGATGTCCCAAATACAAACGTCCTACCTGTATTGTCTCAAGTTTTCCCTCCAGATCCTTCTGTGATGAGGCACTGAGGTCAGAACAATAAGCGAGTTTATTCTTGATGTCCTCCAGCCACTGCATGCATTCAGCAATGTGACTTTCAAACTCCAGGTGGCTGGTCACATACTGGTGCCATCTGCTGGTCAGGTCCTGTGTACAATATCATCAGCAATGTTTTCATGGAAAAGATGAGGTGATGGATGCTTGAAGCAATAATTAGCTTCAAAAAGAATAAACGTGAACAGTAAAAGCACTAAAACCTTATTCTTCAATCTACTACTTGTTGACACTATAGGTATAAGAATGCTCTAGGCTAGAGTGACAGTCAGATTTTTTAAAAAAGGGTCATTACGTGTTAACCTTCATATTCATGGTCTTTGCGTGACTACTAAAACTAGTCGTGACTTACTGCTTGAAAAAGTATGTTTGAAAATTCTAACCAATAGAAAGAATATCTTTGAAATGCTTAAGGCTACAACAAATTTTATTGCACACAAATTGTGTACTTTAAAAAGATCTACAAGGCGCACTCATAAATAGGCGAGTGCAAAAGATCCATCCAATTAGTCACTGCCTACTCTGTTGGCCTCGTCCCATCCCACTTGTAATCCTATTGGCTCCTAATTAAATGAGAAATGCAAATTGGCATAAAGGCAGTGACTTCCTCTTCCTCCATTTGTGCTTTTTTATAAATGTCCTCCCCGTAGAGGTTCGTTAAATGATTATTTAATTTTATTGAAAAACATACTTCTTTTACAAATATTTCTGTGAAGATTGGGTTTTTTCCAAAAACTGGGACTTCTTTAATAGATATTTGTAACGGTCAATACAAGAATATTGCCTAAAACTGTACTGCAACACGAAGAGACCCTTTACAGATTCTATTTTATATTTGTTTCTTTCATCTGTCCATTGTGATGATATAAGTGAAAATATTCTCTCTACATTGCCATTATGTCCTGGTATAGAAAAGAACTATTCTGCTATTTTGAGAAGCTCGGACTGGCAGTCTACAGATTTGCTTTCTCTGAAATACTTACACCACTTCTTGTTGGAAGTTATGTTACTAATTCCAGAATTGGCACTTACAAACTTTTAAATACTATATTCTGCAATCCATTGACTCAGTTATTAACTACTTTAAACATAATTACCTCACATGCAACATGACAAAAACAACCTTAATTCATTTCTCACAGAGTAATATAAGCACCACAAATTTCTCCTTACCAGTAAATAATAACAGTGTTCATGACGTAAGCGAACATAAATTTCTAGGAATAATACTTGATAGAAAATTAACATGGGCTGGACATATAAATCATATTTGTGACAAAATTAGTAAATCTGTGTATCTCCTATGTCATTTTAAAAATATCTTAGATGAGAAGGGGCTCAAAATGATTTATTATGGAGTTATATACCCATATTTACTGTATGCGATAGAAATTTGGGGCTGTGCTGCTGCAACCCATATGGAAAGGTTATTTAGATTGCAAAAACGGGCAGTCAGATTGATTTTCAATATGAACTCTCGTGAATCATGTAGGGGAATATTTAAGGATAAGCAGATATTAACATTGTATTCTCTGTATGTCTATAAAGTTGTAACCTATGCAGTTCAGAAACAAAACCTAAAAAATAGCAATATCCATAGTCACTACACCCGACACAATGATAATTATTTTCACCAGAGATTTAGTAAAAATATTTCAAAAAAGGATCCTAATGTCATGGGTTTAATGCTTCATGCAAAACTACCTGCATATTTAAAATGTTCTAAAGGTAAACAATTTGAGAGTGCTCTGAAGAAGTAATTGATAACAAAGACTTTGTACAGTATCAATGAACTATAATAATGTCCATATTGAAATTACAGACCCTCTGTGTAAATCAAAAATGATAGGTAGCTATAGTAATATGTGTAACCATTAGGTTGTCCATCTCTGTAATACAAATTACAAATATAAATTTGTGACAATGTCAGAAACTGTATTGCAGTCTATTGACAATAAAGGAATTTAATTTAATTTAATTCTGTGTTCAAAAATTAAAATTCTCAAGTTTTGAAACCTGTGGGAAGAAGAAAATACAAAATAAGCTAAAAAGGAAGACATTTACCGATTTTCCAAAAATCTGCCCGGACACCGGACAAATATATTAAAAACAGGACATGTCCGGATGGTCACCCTATCCATAAAGTAACTTGTAAACTAGAGCATTGCTTTGCTGCAATAGACAATGAAATCAGAGAAGTACTGACTACCCTGTGACAGTAAATAGAAGTATTTAACTGGAAAAGGTAGTCTGAACATACAGAAATTACCATTAGTGAGTTAAATTACGTTACATTACTGCTGCTCTTAAACTTCTCAATGGTTTTCCCTGAATTTTGAATGAATTATTCTACAAATCATGAAAATTATTTCAAGTGGTTATCTGCATTGATAGCTTATATGGTTGACTTTATAAAAATTATTCCATCTGGCATATAAATAATAAAATTTACATAAGGAAATAATGAAGCTATTATTGTCCATACATTTTTGACACCTCTTTAGGAAACTATCCATCATTCGCTGTAGTTCACGTGAAATGCTGGTAATTTCCTGGCAGATATTTTGTTTTAATTCCTCCAGGGTTTGTGGGTTTGTCTTGTACACTTTATGCTTTAAGTTACTCCAGAGATAAAAATTGCAGGGGGTTAGCTCGGGGGACCAAGGGAGCCACAAATCTCTACTAATAATTCTGTCCTGAAACACTCTCAATTGTTCTCATCAAAAGATTAGCTGCATGAGCTATTGCAGAGGGTTGTTGAAAAAAGGCAAAATCACTCACTTCCTGTCTGTTAATTCTTTAAAAAAGAAGTACCTCTTCATGATGAAAAAATTGGTTTATGGTATGCCATTAGCAGAGAAAGGTTCCTCAGAGCTCCAAAAAGCGATTTCTATCTCTGGGCTAACTTAAAACAAAGTGTACAAGACAAACCCACACTCTGGAAGAATTAAAACAAAATAACTGACAGGAAATTGCCACCATTTCTCAACGTGAACTACGGCGAGTGATGGATAGTTTCCTAAAGAGGTGCCAAAAATGTATGTATGGACAACAACAGTGACCAGTTTCAGCATCTCTTTGCTAAGTAAAGCCTTTAAAAGTAGTTTAAAAATGTATGGTTTCATCTGCGCCTTTCTATGATAGCAGCAGACGGCAACGAGCGCTGAGGATGTGGACAGACAAACCACTGTGCAGCCCGTTCAGACTCTTTTTGCTCTCCCAGTACTAAGAGCAAGCATGCAAAGCTATGGTTCTGTATTGCAAGTAGTGCCAGAGAACAAGGTACATGAATTCACATTACCTTCATTATCTGAATACATCAATAACATACGCCATATAGTAATGGACAGGAGTTGTGCTGTGATGTAATGTTGACTCACCTTGACCTTGTGTGACACCTGTTGGTACTTGAGACCAAGCTCGGATATCTGACTGCTGCGGCTGCTCATGGCACCTTTGTGTAGTTGCTGAGCCCTTTCTGTCACAGAATCTATCTCCAGCTCCTTGGCTCGAACTTCACCTTGCAAAGCCTGCAAAAACAAGCTCGCCATGTACTTGGAAACACATCACTTTCTACCTCTTATTTTCATATCATTTTATATCTCTTCTGCAAACTGTGCAAAGGTTAGTCAAAATTAGACAAAGATCATCAATGTGTGAATGCTAATAAGCAGGGCCCAATGTTTATGACATGTCATAGTTTTTGTTTGTGGTTTTTTTCTGTAAAAAATATAAGCAAAGGATGCCTTTATCAATGGTGATTAAAATTAGGCAATTTTCATAGCCATATTTTGGCTTTTTTAACATTTTTTGTCATTTGCTTGTCATTTTTCTTATTACAAGAATATTTTCTCTTACATTTTTGCATTTTTGTCACATTTTTATATTACTACTCCAAGTTCGCGTATGTGCATCGCAAAGGTGATTTTTCCCATTTCCTAATTCTTATCTCTAATATTAGGAGGTCTGTTCCCCATAACAATGCTGCATGCAAATAGAAGATAACTCCTTTTTGAAAACTTTAAAATGTATGTAATTTGCCTTTATCTTCTTTCTGATTGCCCTTCAAAATGTGACATTTATTTCATTCTTTGCAGAGCTGAGGTTTACCTCTGGATTGAGCAATTAAATAAATTTAAAATGCAACAATAAAATTAATATTATTTATTTATTATTGAGTGTGCAAGATTTTTAAAGTACATTTTCAATATAATGTACATTTAAATAGCATTAAATTTTTAAAGATTTTGAAAATGTTGTTGTTGTTGTTTTCTAGCGCCTTGCATCTGGCAATGAAGCCATTAGCATTCGTGCCTTCCAATACTTTTGAACTGTAGTTTCTTCTGATCTTAATGCTTCACAGGTCTTCAAGTGTTCTTCATTCATTTCTGCTGGATTGTTACACAGGACACATATTGGTGAGGATGAGATACCTATTCTGTAGAGATGACTTGCTAAGTAGTCGTGATTTGTCAGTAGCCGGGGTTTAAGTCGGGTGATGTAACTGCCACATTGTAAAACTGGTGCCCGTTAAGAAAACAGTTACATGAAAGCCACATACATGAATATGAGTCCTAAAGATTTTGAAAATGCACCCCCAAAATTTTGGGTCATATTTAGTGTCATATTTTCTAACTTTTTTGGTCATAAGTACTTGCATATTTCTAACATTTTTATGTCATAAACATCTGGGCATTGCTTACGCATTTCAATTCAAACTTTATATTTTTTTTATGAAAAACATATCTGATGTTGCATTCACATGTCCTTCTCTACCGCTTCTTCATCAAAATATCTAACAATAGATTATTCTTCCATCTATTTCATGTTAATCGAGATAAACATTTGTAGAAATGCTTTTATTATATATTTCCTTGTAGGTACAATGGGAATACAGTAGGGTTAATAGTCAAATCTTTTAAGAGCTGGTTGCCATGTAATTCTTTGAAAATCAGTTCTTTTTGCATGACCACAAAGAAAGAAAAAAAAAGAAAGAAAAAAGGAAATGAAAAACAACTTCCCATTTTAGAAAAATATAACTATTTGAAAATTCAAACTAATAACAAGAATATTTTGAAAATGGATAACTCCACAAACAATGTACTTGACATAAATTGTGTTTTTTAATGAGATCTACAGTTTTTGTGTAGTAAGATTTTGTCGATCTCTTATGCTTTACCAGTTATGCAAATCTCATCCAGAATGAAGATGATTTCAGAGGATATCCCCAGAAAATTTAAGATGTACATTTAATTTGCTATGAAAATATTTTAAATATATGGTATTTTAATAAAAATTAATACAGTCATTTTTGAAAAAAATCACAATTTTTGATAAAGTTTCCATGTGAATGGCAGTTTGGGTGGGGCAACTTTCTTGAATATCTTCACGTCACATCTTTGGGAGGTGAATGTATGGTATTTAACTGGCATTTTGTTTTCCAGTTATGCTGTTCACAGACATAGGACCCTTTTCTAAACCTTTTTTGTGTTTCAGTGGATTTCAAAACATGCATTTCTTGTAAAATGTTTAACTTTGATTGTAATTACTGTAACTACATTTAGAGAAAGTGGGTTACCTTGAGCATTTCCAGTTGATCCTTCTTCTCCTGGGAAGTTGCCTTAAGATCAACAGCGTGTAACTTTGTGTCAGTTTCACGTATCCAAGTCAGACATTGGTCCTTGAGCATTTCATATTCATTCCACTGCTGCAGTTTATTATCCAATGCCTCAATCGTACATCTGGAAAATGTTCCTCAACATTTTATTTTCATGTTTAAATAAAAATCTGATGAGTCACATTCACCTGTATTTCTCTACCCATAATTGTTTATTTTTGTACAGTTTCTACTACTCGGCAAAGCGATGAGGTGTATTGACCTTGGTTGTCGAGTGCTGTGATTGCTTCTTATCTTCTTTACTACAAAACCGAAATGTCAGTAACTCGGCGTACAGTCAGTAATGCAATGCAACTGAATGATCTTGCATGCTTGCCAATATATGACACCTTGCTGTCCTGAAGATATGATTGCATCTGAACGGAGTATACATACACTGTCTCGCTGTGTTTGTGCAATAAGCTTGCGTAAACAACTCCGCAGGTTCACATTCTTTCTGATACGCCTCATGGCTTTGCCAAGTAGTACAAACCTCCTTCAAAAGCTTACTTCTCTGTAGTTTATGTTAACAGAAATAAACCGTTGCAGAAATAGCCATTATACATTTCATTGCACCATCCGTAGAGCAAAAATGTATCAATAGTGGGTCATTATATCTTGGCCTTGAAATTCATGCTCTTTCCATAACATCACACGAAACAACTGAATACAACTGTACTTTGAAAAATGAAAACAATATTTTAAAATTCAAATCAATAATGACGGACAGCTCAGAATGGCTGATGTGTATTTGAAATTCATTTTGTGTTTTAAAGAGATCTAGCTTCTTCGAGGAGTGAGCTTTTGCTTATCTCTTTTGGTTTACAGATTACACAAAGTTCCTTCCAAATAAGGAGCACTTTTCAGGTTAATCCCATAAAACTCAACATATACATTTTAAAGTAAGAACAAATTAGAAACTAAAAACTTCACTTATCTTAGTAATGTTGCACGTTCTTTTTGCACAAACTGACCCAGGGTTTCAAGTTGTCTCCAACTCATTCTCAAAGTTATACAAACAAATTCATTACCAAAGCTACGAATTTGTTTATACAGCTTTGAGAATGAGTTGGAGACAACTTGAAACCCTGGGTCAGTTTGTGCAAAAAGAACGTGCAATGTTACTAAGATAAGTGAAGTTTTTAGTTTCTAATTTGTTCTTACTTTAGAATCTTGTTGCTTCACTGTTAATAGCTTCAATTTTCCTTATTTATATACATTTTATTTGTCACATAAATATCTCAAATATATGTATTTTACTAAAAACTTTAAGAAAATAAAAAAATTGTCAAAAATCTTTCCACATGAAGGTTAATTTAGAGTGGGGGGATTTATTGAAAATCTTCATGTTGCAACTTTGGAAAACACTGACCTTTGGGACTTCACAACATCAATATTTGTAAAAAGTGAAGATAATCTGTTGTGTTATTGTAACTTCATCATAATAAAGTTAAATTAGTAGAAAACTGAATATTTATTGAAAATATATTAATAATCGCCATCAGATATCTGCTGATCTATGAAAGCCCTGAAGATAAGAATCTCATTGCCAGAATCACTAAAAATCGAAAATAACTGTCACAGTATTATGTATCCATATTATTAGCAGCAAGCTTTTGATTTCATGACAACGGTCTGCCAGCTGCATGTGTTCTGATTGGATACATAGACAGCCCCTTTGTTACTGTGATGGAGAATGTGGTAGGTCATATACTAATTTAATTTACCTATACTGTTTATACTACATAGTTGATTACAGTCAAGTTTAACGATAAAAGAAATTAAAATAAAAAAGGTTGTTGAATTATACGAATGGTGAGATCATCAAGAATTGAGTTATCAGGAGTCTACTGTAGCCTATTTACACAAGTTTTCATGTGCACATATACTGTCTGTTCACCAGCTCATGGTCTTAGGAGAGGACAGGAGAGGCATTCCAGGATAGTGGAACCCGAGTTTTGTAAACATCGTAGATAACGCTGCTGCTGGTTAGGTTGCTAACTTACATCCAATGCTATTCCTGCTATATTTGCTCGCTAATATTTCTTAATTTTAGTTAAAAACTGGACAAGTCACTAGCATTATCTCGGAAGTAAAGAAAAGAGGAGTGTAGAAGTAGATAAATCCCTGCCTAGGAGTTTTGTAAAATCTGCTATGATATTGTGTTGTAGAAGAAAGGGGTTCAGAGTGAAAGCTCTATGTGTAAAACGATTTTTACAGGATGATAGAAACAAACAAACCTAAAGAGGTTTCTAAAGCGAATGCATTTTTGTTTTAATTGGGCCACATTGTCGTTTACTTGCCCCTATACAGGTGTGATCTCAATCCCATAGGGCTAGTTTGGGCCAAGGCAAAATTAATAGGTAAATATATGTAACAGGCGACTTTTCCTTACAGGAATTGCACAATATAACGCTCGATGATATATCACTTGTGACCGAAAGAGGCTGGCAGGATTTTAGAAAATATATACAAAAGGTAGAAAATGAAGAAAAGGTAGTTGAAAATATTGTTCATATTTTATAAGCTAAATATACTGCATGAAGTAAAAATAACATTTAAGTTCTGCTGCTTTGAGTGATTTCTTTGCTCTGATCTAGTGTGAATACACATTGCAAGGTTGGCAACATTATTGTAAGTGCGATTAGATGCACGAGTACTGCTCGCTGCATTAGCTCCCGGGGACCATGAGCTGGTGAACAAATTACACAGACCTAATTTAATTTAAAAGGTTAGTTAATTAATAACACTGAACAACACTTACAAAATATTTTTCCGGGATGCGTTTCGAAGGTTAACTTTCCTCCATTATCAACCGGACAACAACTGGGTTTCCATAGTGTTTCATGGTGCGGATGGTGATGCTTCTTCTGATGTTTCTTCTGGTAACGGAAACCCAGTTGTTGTCCGGTTGATAATGGAGGAAAGTGAACCTTTGAAACGTGTCCCGGAAAAATATTTTGTGAGTGTTGTTCAATGTTATTAATTAACTAACCTTTTAAATTAAATTAATTACAACAACACTGTTTTCAAACTTCTATGAAAGGAAGATACACAGACCTATTTTTCTAAAACTGCTTTAGCACCATTTTTTAATTTCCGGCAGTCTCAAAACGTGTATTTCCTTTGAAATCTGATTGTGAGATTGAATCATTATAATAGAGGCAAGAAATAAGATCTGTTTTGACTTACTTGACGGAGGAAATAAGTCCCTCCCATTCTTGTTGTGACGAGTCTATCTGAGCTCTTATGTTGACTTGTCCAGACTCCAGAGTGCCTGGTATCACTTTCTCACCAAGGGATCTAATCAGCTGTATCCTTGGCTCTTCCTCTGGCAAACTCAGCTGAAGATTCTGCAAAACCAACACAATAACATGTGTTAACAAACAGTAACAGTCCACTCCTTTTCAAAGCTATCCAAACAAGTTGCCCTAGATTTAATAATCTGATTATTATGATTACCTTTAGGGTGATTTTTACTCAAATCCTGCAAAATTTTAGTGCATTTTATTTTAATCAAGGATTTATCAATTTCGTTTAAATTTTGAATGGCAATTTCGATATCTGCGACAAAATCATGTGCTTTTTGAAAAATTTATGCAAATTTTCATTACTTTATTTAGGAAATTGAGTTCTTTCTCATTAAATTTACAATTTAAAAGATTAATTACACCATTCAGTGGATTGTTAGGTTTCTCTATATTCAATTTCTGTTGTTTTAGGCATAATCTATTTAGCTTGTTTTTTAACCTCTTTGTTTTACTTATCATGCAAAAATTTAGATACTCAAATAATTTTGATTCCAAATTAACCCAAAATAAGTTACCTAAAATACATATTAGTTTTAAATGTAAGTCATATAGCCTAAGCTCAATGTTATTTAACTTTTTAAAGTGTAAACTACTTTCAACTTCAATTTTCTTTTCTGCTGCCTTCTGGTGAATACTATTATTACCGAATTTAACTGTTCTCCTAAAAAAAATCTGGGTTACTTTTTGTTTTAAACAAATATTAAAAAATTGAATGTCTGCAAGAATGTCTTTTCTTTTCTTTTCGTGTAATTTTAAATACGATTTAATTTCATGTTTAGTTCCAAACAAATTTAGATTAAACAAACAGCTATTAAGTTCTAAATTATCCATTGTAAATAAAAATGGCGACATAACTAAAAACAAATGCTTCAAACTATTTACGTCAATAAAACTGACAATGCAATTAAAGAATTTGCATTTGCAATGTCCATTGGAAAATATATTTAAAGAACAGGATAAGTGAAGTTATTTCACATAATACTTACTGTATTTCATCGCATAATCAGAACATTGTTTAACCTTTTTTCCAGTAAAAACACAAGTACGACCATTGTGTGAATATGAATTTATTGAATACTAAACTCCAGAACAAAAAGACCATCAGAAGAACATTTGCTCTAATGTCATGGAACAACTCAATGAAGAACCAAACTCGCTCTCATGTGTCCTCACATGTGATGCAACATAGATCTTCCAGTACAACCCAGAAACAAAGCATGAATTGATGCACCGGAAGACTTCCACATCACCAAGAACAAAAAAAACCTGCATAGCCAAGTCAAAACTGAAGGCAATGCCTAAGATTTTTTTGTACATCAGGGGTGCTACCATAACTGAATGTGTGCCTGAGATTGACAATGGATGACCTACATCAGCATTGTCCAACGCAGCACCTGTGATGTATTTTTGTGACAGCCTTCAAAAGCAAATTTTTGCCCTGAGATTTCTAATATTAATTCAAATTTCAATACCAAACTATTTACTTCCAAATATCTTCCCAGTACAGACCCATGAAGTATGTTTTTGTACACCTAAAGCTGTATTCATTACTTCCCTAACCAGTGCTTTATCCTTTTTCCTCTCAAAAGAAGGGTATTATCATTTTATAATTTCTAGCAGCTGTGCCGCTAGACAAGACAGACAGATTCACCAATACCCATTTCCTCATTCTGTAATTCTCGCTTTCCTGACCTCAACTTGTTGGGAATTGGGGACAAAGTTACTTTACGAGGAGCTTCGAGGAATGTGTATATTCCAGTATATTTGCTAGTAATTTGCCTCAGCTATATAAGCAGGGCAGACAGTCAAATAGTGTCTAAAGTAAGAACAAATTAGAAACTAAAAACTTCACTTATCTTAGTAATGTTGTACGTTCTTTGTGCAAAAAGAACGTTTCTAATTTGTTCTTACTTTATAATCTTGTTGCTTCACTGTTAATAGCTTCATTTTTCCTTAGTCAAATAGTGGTTGTGATGGTGTCCATGCCTCCTTAGCCATGAGTTAAATGTGTCTGAGCACCTAAGAAAGTTAGACAGCACTGACCTACAGCATCACTTTGAACAATGGAAGACACGTATACAGTAATGTATAGATAGGGCAGGGGAGAAGTTGAAGAGGATAAAAGTTATACTATCCGGCACGTAAGTTGGCGGGTGAAATAGGATGTGCAGTAGCATTTACTGATGACGTCAATCATGTCCACTAATGGGATTCAGTGCATTGTTGACTCTCGTACAGAGAAAGCTGTTCGCCTATTCAACGTTAAAGTATTTTTGATAGTGTGTGTTACAATTAATATATAAATACATAGTACTTAGTGCATGTGATGGAAGAAAACAAAAAGAAGTAAGAGAGAGGCGTCTGCAGCATTGCCAAATGTGGGGAATGCACAGCTGAAGCTTGTGACGTAGGTCTCAGAATAGTGCAAAGAATTGTTCGTGAGGGTAGGTTATCAGAACAAGCTTCTGGTAATCCTGTTTATAATTCTCCTGGAACATTATTGTTAGATAATGCCATAAATGTAATTTCATGATATTGCCCATTTTCATCAGAAAAAGTTTTGTTATTGAATATAAAATGTTTAAATTGACAGTGCAGTGCTATTTAAAGGAAGTCAATATCGACAGAATAATAAACAGAAAAGCACAATACAATTGCACAAGAATGCTTGAACTATTTATAGCAGACGAATATGCAACTATTTTTAAATAATGTAAGCTAAAGAGCATTATGTAATTCTGTGCTATTTTCTAGATGAATGAATCTATTGCTATCTTTTACTATTTTATAGGAATGAACCTTAAATGTTGCCTTGTCTCCTAGGTTTATTTTGTTATACAATTTTCACATTCGTATCTGTGTGAATGAAATGAATGTTTACTGTAAGAAATTAAAAACAATTGAGGTTTAAGGTGTGAGTAATATAATGAATGTCATTTATATATACACGCATTATAATGCTTTTCATTAGGGTACACAAAATTATGGATATAATAGTGTGTTTTGCCCCTTTCCTTTAATTGTTGAAGGGAAGTTTGCTCTAACACGAGAAACTTGCTGCATGTGCGACAATATGGCAACACAGTTATACTATATAGCGTTTCACTCTTAGAAGACAGTATGGAGTTAAATGGGACATCTCTGTCTCTATCTAGCGCATACAAGTTGCCATTAGCCGCGTCCTTTTCTACCCTCGCGCTGTTGCCAGATTACTAATAGCATGGTATAAATATTCATTTGTTATAAATTTCAGGTTTGAACACATTATCCTATGCAGAATTTTTTTCTCTATCAGGTTATATCCTTTTCAGAGTCATTATACATTTCTATAGGCCCAAATTTCTTCAGAAAACGTTTTTTTCAATCGAAGTCCGATATTTGCTGTTTCTACACTCATCACGCGCTAACTAACAAACTAACTGCTAGAATGCATCTATATTTTTTTCTTAGCTAGAATAAACCATAGTGCTACTACCTGCCTACTTTGAATTCTCTATGTTTACCCAGTTAAGTGTTATAATTTTTTTAATTAAATGTTTTCAGAAAATTTTATATCTGCGCACTGCAAAAGTTACGCAGTGTGAAACTTTTTTGTTATTGAGTTTACATCAGGGAACCAGCAACAGCAAATGTTGAGGAAGGTAGGAGAAAGTTTTTAAAATAAACCAAAAGGCAGTAACCTCTTTCTTTTATCCAGTAAGGCAAACAAAAGGTATTCATCTATTCAGAGCCAGGCCTGACATAGAAGATAGTATAAGGAGCAGCACTAGCACTAGTTCGAAAGAAGCCGTGTGTGTAACTGTGAGCTGTTATTGTGTTATTTGTTTAATATTTTTGTAAATATTTGTAGTTATGGAGGGGGAAGCTAGGAAGAGACGATATGTTGGTAAATTAAGAAGTAAGGAACGCCAAATAATTATGAATGTGTTAGATTATTTTTTAAGTAAAATGCGTGTAAGGCAGTAAAAGAAACAGCTAAGGCTATTGGGTGTTCAGAAGCAGTAGTGTATAGGATTAAAAAGGAACTAATGAAAGGACCTCTAAGAACGCCATCGAAAAAGAAAGCAAAAAGGGCGGGACTACACAAAACACTAGGTTAACGCAATATGATTGAATAGTGTAAAGTGGAGTGCGGCGAATTGTTCATTCTTTACAGTTTGCAAATATTCCACCCATGCTGAATATAATTTTGTCACTATTCAACTGTGATGAGACCCTACCAAATTTCTCAAGGGCCACTCTTAGTCGGTTCTTACATGATTTGGGGTCCGAATATAAAAGAAGGGGTAAGAAGTGCATATTAATAGAAAGAGACGATATCGATATCATCAGATGGCGACATAAATATCTAAAATGCGTAAAAAGGTTTAGGGACCAGGGGAAATCAATTGTTTATACAGACGAGTCATTTGTAAATTTAGGTCATACAGTAACAAAGGCATGGAGGGATACCAAAGTTAAAAGTGCCCATGTCGTCAAGCAGCAATTGAAGGACTAAGTACAGGACTCTGGTCACCTCGGGGTCGCGCGCGGAGAAAGATTCGCAACTAGTACATGTTGCAACACTGCGCTCCATTTAACGTGTACTGTCTTCTAAGGGTGAAACGCGCTTTAGCTCTATCTCTGTCTTCTGTGCAAAGAACCACCAAGTTAGGTGCCAGTCAGCATAGTTGTCACTTTATTTGCAATAAATCACATTTCTGATGCCAGTCCTGTTAATTAATTGCCACAATTCATGTTATTTGCTAAATTAATCAAACCAAATCTAATGCCCATGAATGTGTTATTCCTTAGATAAAATCACTTGTGTCTTGAAGTAAAGCACAATTTTTCCAGAATAATACGACCTCTTGTTAGATGATTTATAATAAAAACAAAGCCCTGTGTTACCTTAAGTCTTTCTAAGTTTGTGTGTAGCGAGATTCTTTCAAGGTCCAAGTCTCCCCACAGTAGGACAGTGTTATGAGTGGCATCCAGCCACTCCTGAGTGTCCATCACAGCCTTGCTGTACTGCTGGTGGTCACTGACGATAGCCTCATAGCGTTCAACAAACACCTGTCAACAGAAATGCATATCATGATATGTGAAGTAGGTATAACCATCACACATGGTAAAGGAATAAGTAAAAATGCAGTTGGGATACCACCAGCATTGCCAATGTTTAAAAGTAAAATTATCCTACTGGCCACTCAAAATTCTAGATTTGGATTCAAAATTATCATACATCATAAACCAAATGCCACAACAATAAATGTATCAGCATAACACTTATGAAAATGTAATAATATTAATGTTTATGGCATCCACTTACAAGATTGATGACCTCAATCAGTATTACAAATTTAGCACTTAAGTTTCTTGCACTATTCATCTGAAAGTTCATCTTCCTCAACTGTTGCAGCATTATACAAATTTGCTGTTTAGATGAACTTTAATATGTCAGTGACTTGCAGATTTCCGGACCCACCACATTCTTTCATAAGCCGAGACGACCAAATAAGTCCATTTACCATATCTAGCACCAATTTGTTTCTAATTTTGGTTTTTATTAAACTCAGTTTAGAGAAAACACTTTCACAAGAAGTGTTTCTGTGGGGCAACTAAATCACTGATAATGCAACCTTCACCAGTTCTTTGAAATCAGTATTTCCACCAAGATGACGTATTTAAGCACTCCAGAAACTGCCAGGTTCAGATGTTCTTTATTTCACACGGAATATCACTTATTCCGAGTTTTCTCCATTGATCATCAATTTTATGAACAGTACCTTCTTCATTGTGATTACCAGATCCGGGCACATTGACAACAAGAGGATAAAGTAGAAGAAGGATTAGTAAGATATGAAATGGTTGCCTTAGACAGGCCATGAGGGCAACAGTGGTGTCACTAGTTGTAATTAATTTCATTTTGCTGGTGTGACAAACCAGAAAAAATGATATTTTGCCGGTATTGAAATTATTGTAAACCCCAAAATTATTGTATGGGTTGGCAACCCTGGATACCACAGAGTTAATACATTTTGTATCAAATGAGCAGGGGGAGATGGAGTGACGTAGGAAATTTCACACGATAGCGCCCTCTTACATGAGATCTGAACTGGAGATTTATTTATAGATAATTTCATAGGTCACCTGAAGTCAGTAAATAAACACATGTCTGTAATAAGCAAATACAACATTCCAGGATATCTCTTTCATGCACTTCACACACTTTTGTCCACTTTACTTTCAATGTAGTGTTCACCACCAGTTTTAAAGTGTTCTAAATGCTGTTTGCACCTGACATTTGTGATGCTGCACTTTATGTTAGCATAAAATAGCTCAGTTTAATGTAAGTCTGCCAGAATTTTACACAAGATAGTATATCTTTACTTAGTAACCACAATTAAGGTGTTTTGAATGGTGAAACATTTAGTTCCTCTGCATCTAGATTTTTCAATTGACATCATCATTCGAAACTCAAACAACTAGGAAAATCACATGGCAACTGCCCATGAATGTAACTAGTTTTCTGTTACTGACACAGAGAAGCCACATAGTTCGACCACTGCGTTCTTGAAGACTACTGTTCACAGTTGTCTTTGATGTTAACAAGAGATTAAGTAACAATCTGCTGTAATGCCAGGATTACAGTGAACTAACACTGAACAGTCACTTAATGTGACGGGACATAACGTGAAGTAAGAAACTAGGTCTATTAGGACGCACTTAACTTAATATAATGCAAATGATTCTGATTGGTTATGCTTCTGCTCAGTAGACATGGCAGATATTCAATTTTCTAATTAGAGGTTATGTTTCTCAAAAATGAAAACAAAGAGAAGACAAAAATATGAAGTAAAACATTTTTAAAAGGTGAATAAAGTACAATGGAGATGACAACCTACTTTAGGAGCTAAACAACAGAAATAGAGAAAGAGTTCTGATGCAAATAGTTACATAGAGAAGCACAATTTATTCCTGCATGGCACTACTTGCCAATTGGTTCAAATAGTGACGTGGCCTCCAACCTTAACGTGACGTGGAGGAAAAGTTTGGCTTTGCCAAACTCTTACGTTAAGTCATGTTAAGTTGACCCTAAATAGCTCTGTTTAATATAATGTGTTAAACTTTCCCGTTACGTCCTGTCACGTTAAGTCACTTTACATTAAGTTCATCATAATCCTGGTATTAAAACTTGATGAAACACAAGAGTTTTAACATTATGTTAAAATTTGAACTAAATGTTAAAGTGTTTAACTCTGGTTGGTAAAACTGAGCTTAGATGAAGTATGATAAAGAGAAGTATTGACTTACTTGTGCCCTCTTGAGTATATTAGCATGCTGTTGAGTTAAAGCAGCGAGTGTCTGGTTGATCTTGTCACTTCTCTCTGGGAGGCTTTCTATCTTATCCCTCAGGTTGACTATATCCTGCTGGTGGGCTATGGCATCATGTAGCAATGCTCTGTAGCTCTGTAGCTTTGCCCTCTTCTCATCAAGGGTTGTCTTCAGCTCTATCTCTTGTGGTAACTGCGCCTCAGTTTCTTGCAACCAGCGCCGTAAATTCTCACTGCATTCCTCAAAGCCACTCCATCTGAAACGTGTCACAATATCTGTGCTTGTTACTCTGGGCAGTGAGAGATCTCCATGAACATATACCAATATTACATTGGTAAAAATGTAACCGAGCATGCATTGTCATCTGTTAACAGTAACAGGCATTAGTATTATTATCGGTGTCAAACAAGAAAGGTATTGACAGTTGGCGGTGAACGAGAGGCAACGTTGCCACTTATTGCGCCATGTGGAGAGCGCGTAAGCATTATGCTTAAGAAGGCGGTTGGACTGCGTTTGGAATGTAGAACAGGTATAATTTATATTCATATTCGAAAACAATGGCAAAATAGTTCATCTATTTTGCAAATAGATGCAAAGGATGGAATATGGAAATATTATATCACTGTAAAGATTAATGGTAACAAAAGAAACATACCTGTGAAATATTGTAATGGGAAATGCCGCTGATATCCGACTCGCTTGCATTATTGCTGTATTTGCTTGAATTACCCGTGGAAATGACAAACTGTTCTATCCTTGCTTCTAAGAGTCCATTTTTTCCATGTTGCACATATTACACCCTTTGTATCAGTAACCGCTTTTTCAGTTTTCAGCTTTTTATTGATGTAGCTTTATTACAGACGACACAGTAAAATCTTTGTTATTTCGCACAACGTAACCCTTTACTTCGGCCCAAATTAATTAAATCGGAGTACACTAGGAAAGGGTGGTACCAAACAATTTTGCGACCATGTTCTTCAGCAATACCATCAACTACATAATTCTTTAATTGTGATGTGTTCCTTACCAAACACAATTTCATTCGCTTCCCGAGTACGTAAAGTTTTTCGTTTGACTACGCTGTCTTTGTCAATATTTTTGGACGTAATTATTCATTAAAAGAGTGAGACAGTTGTAAATGCTCACAACATACGCACAGATACACAGATTCAGACACACGTAAATACAAGTCAATTAACCACAACAAATAGAATGATCCAAACGAACTCGTCAGCACACACACAGTCTCTGATACAAACACTGCAAGCTGCAGCTGGAGGGAGACACTGTATATATTGCAGGGAAAACAAGATAAGACGCACAGTTTATGTTACTGCTAGATTGCAGATCAGGCACATGTTAATCACGTGTTAAATGTAGACAACACTGGTTTAGCGTTTAGTGTTGCTATGGAAACATCTTAGCTCTAATTGGTTGCTCCTTCCGTTGCTATGACGATCGCCATGACGCATCCATCCCCTCCTGTTCATTTAGACCCTTCCACCACATGGGTAGCAACTGTAAATCCCCTTTTTATTTGGCGCCGAGTATAGGTATACAGTAGAACCTGATTTATGTGTATATCAAGGGGAACAGGGAACATTACTTATAACTCAGAATTACTTGCAACTGAGGTTTTGATAATGCATATTCTTTTTTAAAAAAAGCAATACAGTGGGCCTACATGTGTAAAATTTTACAAACGACAATGCTATGTATGAAGAAAACATTATTTTGAGCTTGGTCCTCCTTTAAAGAAATTAGTTGACTTGGCTTGTTTCACTTTTCTTGCATTAAGCGCATACAGCTCATTTTGTTTGAGCAATTTTGGTTTTGGTTTTGTGTGCATCAAGTTCCGTCTCTCGTATGAATTTTACTTTCTGATCTAGTGTGTACCATTTCCTTTTTCTGTTCTCCATGGCTGATTAAAAGCAACTGAGAACTAAAAGACAGAACCGCTGTTCAACGGTAAACACCAATACTAAAAATGTTTATGTTTACTTCTTGCTTGTTCCTATGACATTGTCACGCCAAAAGCCACCTGCTCAGGTTGGCTCTTTGTCAACAGAGATAAGGAAAACACACCTTGATTTTCTTTTAAGATAACGTATGGCATATGCTCATTATAATTACATAAAACTCAGTTGTATTTAACTGAAATTTAATACGTGTAACTGCGAATTACGTATAAATGCATTACATATAAAGTTTTATTAACACGTTTGTAAATTACATTTTGCTGGGACCTACAAAAATTTGCATATAAATGCAAATTACATAGAACTGGGTTATGTATAAAGCAGGTTCAACTGTATTTACCAGGGCAACACTGAAAACATTTAGAATGCCATGTTTCTAAAAATAAATGAAATTTGTATTTGACAGCTACTTTATAATGTCTTGCAAGTTGTCATATAGTTTATTCCATTTGCTCCAATATTTTGTTAATTATCATCACTTAAAGATTTTGTGTTCACCCAAAAATGAATTTGGCTACAGAACTTTTCCATGCTATTATTTTTTAAGATTTTAAACCATCATTAGTACTTAAACAATGTGAGGATCAGCTTAAAAATGCATTTGACAAAGAAGCCCCATCTAAGGCAACAATTTATAATTAGTATAGCAAATTCATACGAGACTGATTTTTTCTTAGTGATGAATTTCATGAAGGATGCCCTATAACTGCTGTAACTGATAAAAATATTGCTGCTGTTGAAGCAATGTTTCAAGAAGATGAAATGACATCTTATAAAGACATTGTTGTTCATGAATTTCACATAAACTGACTTCTGGTCAAAAATAACAATGCATTGATTGGTGCAGAAAACTCTGGAAAGATTCCAAGGTGGCACTTCATATTTGGTTTGGAGTATCATTACTGGTGAGGAGTCTTGGATTTATTGATATGATCCTGAAAAGGAAAGTCAGTTGGCTCAATGGGTCCTTCCAAGAGAACCACAAAAGTGCGATGGCCAATATATAAAAAAGCTAATATTGTATTCCTATTTGAGAAAAGTGTAAGTATTAGAAAATTCAGACAAACAACAAGGAATATCTCAGAAATGGTTCACTTCACAAGAAAGTGTGACAAACTGTATGTCTTATGGTTTACCAGTTATGTAAGAGCCATTCAAAATGAAGAGGACTTTTGATGTTATTCCCAGGAAATTCAAGATGTACATATCATTTGGCATGAAATATCTTAACTATATGGTATTTTAATTAAAATTGTTTGATTAATATGAGTATTGAAGATGTCCTTTGAGTAGACAAAAAGAATGCTGTTTAAGAAAGTAAGGCAAGAGATGATCCTCAAATTTTAAAAAGTGTTGGCCATGCCTATCTTGCTTTATGGTACAAAAGCCTGGACATTAACAACTGGTTTAGCAAAAAAAGTAGCAGAAATGAGATTGTTAAGACCATTGGCAGGTTTCCGATTGCAAGACCACAAAAGGTACTGGCAAATTGAAGAACAGTTACGTATTGAAGGAAGATAGATGAGTATCTATTCACCGATGGCATGAAAATATGACATGGATGAACAAAGGACGTGTGCCTAAGGAACTCTATGAATACAAACTCCAAGGGAGAAGAAGTATCCAACGACCTAGAAAGAGGTGGGAGGATCAGTTATAAATTGCTTGGTTTCGGAACAGACTAGTTCTGTCTAATCCAAATTGTATATGACGATTAGTTAAAATTATTAGAAAAATTATTGAGAAAATCAACATTTAAGAAAAATTTTCCATATAAGGGGTAGTCTGAGGTGGGGGGATTTCATTTTTTAGTTATGCTGTTCACAGACACACACATGACCATTTTGTAAAAGTGCTTCTTTTAGATTCAGGGGATCTCAAAACATTTCTGGTGAAATGACAATATGAGGTGTTTGTTTGAAAGCCAATACTTCCTCTACTTACTTCCGCTCTAAGATTGGAGGATGGCAGAAATAAAAAATGTGAACAGAATAACAAAGTGGGAAGATAAGAAGAAACAGATATGTACTTACCTAGAGAGTTTTGCTCTCAGTTCCCTCTCGGTGCTGGAAACGCCATCGTACAGCGCCTCCATGGCCTGCTGCAGGTCCTGTAGTTCCTGCCGCACAGTTTCTCGTCCTTCCATCGCTGTGGATGCATATAACTTCTCGCCAAGCTCTACGGTAGTGTTGAGAAGTGAGGTGGCTGTTGGTTGTTCAGCCAATAGTTCCTTGAGTTGATTACTGCGCTGTACCAGCTCTTGCCTGGCACCAACGGCACTTCCATCGCAACAGCTCTCGTACTTAGCCTGGGCGGCAGCGAGCCAGGCTGAGCACTGCTTGTATTTCTCAAGGTAGGCTTCATGGTCCGAGACAGCCTGCTCACACTTCTTAACAATCTCCTGCAAGTTCCAACAATGAACAATGTTACTACTGTTTAACATACAAAAGCAACACTAAAATATGTTGCAATACTGTATTTCTAAAAAAAATAACATTTCCTTATATATTACAGCTACTTTCTAACATTTTGCAAGTTGATTGCCATGTAGTTTGTTCAATTTGTTCTAATAGGTAGTTTGTTATGAGGGGCACTCAATAAGTCCTTGGAAAAGTCAAGAATTATACTCGTAGTATCAAAAAAAAAGTTTGCATTTAGTAACCATTGTCTCTTACTAGATGGGAGTTAAAGTTTCAGCTATATCCATCACGTGGTCTCATTACTCTATGCAGTTGAATCAACAAACGTGCTTATTGAGAACGATGGAAAAAAAACGAGTTTCATGCGGTAATTAAACACTTTTATTTAAAAGGATTTACACCGAAAGAGATCAAAGCCGAGTTGGATGAAGTTCATGGCACATCTGCTCCTGCATTTGCAACAATTTACAATGGGATAAATGAATTTAAACCTGGTTGTACATCCGCAAATGATGAACATTGTTCTGGACATCCAGTAGAAGTGGTTTCCTCCGAAATCATCGACAAAATCCAGGATATGGTTTTGAGTGAACAATGAATAAAATACAGTCTCTCAAGCTTCCAAGGCCAGCATTAAAAATATCTTGCCTATCTGGTTTTTGTCACGTCAAGTTGGATAAAACTGACATTTCGACCATCTTGTCGTGGTCATCTTCAAAGGCAAATTGCACCACTTGTCGCGGCTAGTCAGCTTTTTATGCAGGCAGGCAGGTGGAGGTGAACCCTGATTGGCCAGTTATTAGTGACGTAGCAGTGCAGAGGAATTCTGGCCAATCAGAGCTCACCTCCATCTGCTGCAGTGCTGAGAATAACACAAAATATTACAAATTAAATCAGAAACATTACAGTGGCCCAACTTAATCATGTGAATCAGAATGTGTTCTCCCGATATGCTTGTTTAGCTGAGCATGGACGGCATTTCCAGCATCTTCTATAAGGTATGAATGTTATACATGCTTTATGCTTGGAGTTTATGTAGGAGCAAAGCCAGCTATGGTACCCCCAATTGCACGCAGGCAAAATGCTGTCTTAAATGAAGAACCCTATATTTGTCATACCCAGTTAAGGGGTTAATAAAACAAGGACTCTCCCTCAAGGACTCTCATCCAGTCTCGCTGCATTGAACATTCCAAATTCAGATAAAATTATCAATAAGTATGGAAATATTGACACACAAAAAGTATGCCATCAACTATGAGAAAGATCACATGAGAACTGGATTAAAAAAGAACACAAAGGGAAGGGCGTACTTTTATACAAACAGTATACTCCAGCTAACAGATGGCTTCAGAATCATAAAGGCCTCACTTGCAGTGAATGGAGAGAAGCCATAAAGATGACAGCGAACATAAAAGCAGTCCGTAGTGTATCTGGCAGATTCAAAGACAACCTCTGTCGTTGCTGCCACAGAGAGATTGAAATGCTTACGCATGTTCTTGGATCTTGCCCTCATGGTGAACTCCTACACAGTTCATGTCATCACGCTGTGTATTCTCTAATTGCAGACAACCTGAGAGCGAAAGGATACATTGTATTTGAAGAAGTACACAGTCTCTCTGATGAAGGCAGCAACAGAAGGATCAACATAATTGCCTTCAAGTCAAATTCTCCCCAAGGTCACATCATCGACCCAACCATCAGATTTGAATACAGCAAACATCAGCCAGACAAAGTGAATCAGGAGAAAAAACATATCTATGAACCAACCATTGATTATTACAAAACGAAGTATCACCTAGAGTCCATCAGTGAAACAGGATTAACGGTTGGAGCAAGAGGGACAATCCCGAGGCTGCTTGCAGAATTCATCAAGAGTTTAGACCTATCCAAACTTTGCTGCACAATATCGCTATATTGACGCTCAAAGGCTCTATAGCTATTTCTAGAAATCATGTATATGATTCTATTTTTTAATTTAATTTAATTTAATTTATTTTTTTATTGTTTTAAGATATTACACCTTCCTTATCATTTTCAATTTTTAGCTTTTATATTCGTTATCTTTTGTTAACTACTTTGTTACTTTTGAATTAGTATTCTTTGTCTTTTTGGCAGCCTGTAACTGTGACAGGAAGATGTCAAAATGAAATAAAATAATAAAGTTTGAGAAAAAATTATTAAACCCTACGTCCGGGAACTTCATGAACTAAAGGAAAACTTTCTGTCAAAGATACAAAAATGACTGAAGGGAGTTTATTTGGTGAGAATGGAACAGAGATGGACAGTGGATATCAACTTCTCTAAACAGACTAAGCAAACACTTACCTTAGCTGTAGTTTGAATGGATTGGAATCGTGATGTGATTTGCTGCACATTTACAGATATTCTTGTCTCGCCACTTATCTGGACCAGGTCTGAGGAGTCATCACTCATTTTATCAAATTCTGCTTCATTCTGCCTTAGACTCAAGATGAGCGACTATAGGTGATAACAAAACAATTTTAATAACACACAGGATTTAATACATAGCATCACTTGGGAGAAAAGTAAACCTGTTTTATTTCTGCAACTTCTTATTGTGTCTTAATTAAACATATATTTTCAGCAAAAGTGCAAAAGCAAAAATCTGTTGTGGCAAAAAACATACTTCAAATTGTTTTACAGTAAAATTCTTAAATTATTTTTCTTTGTGTTTAACATGTAGACTAATAACTAATTTTAGTTAATTAGAAAAAAGTGAAAAAAAAACTAAAACTAAATGATGTATAAAAATGTTAATCAAAATTAAAAAAATAAAAAGACTGAAAAAGTTGAAGTGAAAAAATGCAAGCTATTAAAAAGATATTTTAAAAAATATGAAAAAGGATTAATTAAAAAATGTATTATGGTTGCCACCTGCTCATGATAAAATTTGCATATATAAAGACTATAATTATATAAAATAAAAAACAGAGAATCAGAACAATGAAAGCCAGCGACTTTTACCTTAACAATTGCAACATCACCATCGTAAGTCTAAGTAGGAACATGTACACATTGTAAGCAAAATGCAGGGCAAAAGCACTTTGTTTTTTAACAACAATAAGATCAACTACACTATAGTTGGGCTACAAACAAACATCTATGGCAATTATTTATATTAGCACCCAGTGAAAATTTCTTTCAACACTTTCTCACATGTGCTAAGTAATACCCTAATGATGTGGCTAATATCTCACAATTTCACAAACAAAACAATATTCTTACCATTCTTTCTAAAGCTTGTTCCTCTATCTACTTATTGATAACAATGCATAGTTGTACAAGAGAAAATGGGCAAAATATAAACTTGGTGCATGAGATATATACAGAGGCAGGTATTTATGGAAATTAATTTTCTCACTGATGCTTTTTTAATATTGGTGAAAGCGGAGATTGATGGTGATTGTTTTACACTTTTGATGGAGAATGATGGAAATTGCAGGAAAATGAATTATTTTTGTATTTGTATTACTACATTGATATCTTTTTAATGGCTAAATTGAAATTATTAATATATTTATAACGCTATGAATAGATTACCATGTAAAGCATAAATTTACATTATTTTAAAAATTATTAAAGATTAACTAAAAAATACAAAGATCTGTATTTCAGTCGACGAGTTCAACTGATCCGATGGGTCAATTTATTGCCAATGTCATTGTTGCGTCATTAGATCCTTCAGAAGGTGAATCAGTAAAAGCATTCTTGCTTACTACAGAGTGTGTGGAAAACATACTTAGAACAGGTGTCACTGCGTTTGTAATCTATTCTAATGTTGCAAAATTTACAAAATAGTACTCCATCACTACAATAAAATCCTTAATTGCTGTATTGTTCTGCACACGATTTAGTGGAAACTTGAATGGATGTACGTCTCAAACAATACAACTGCTCGGATCCATGAAACACATTGTATCGTTTTTGGTCAGAAACATCCCTTTCATCCCCACTCACATAACAAAACGGACCACAGGCAATAGCTATCTTGCTGACCTTAACAAAGTCAGCACTCCCAATTCTTGGAATTCTTAGAATTTTTTTGCAAAAATTTAACTGCTAAGAAATAAATAATTGACTTTGATCGATAATTCATGATTTTGTTAACATTTCATTATTACAGTCCCAATTAGTGATTTATCGAGATTATTTTATTCTTAAATTAGCTTTAGAAACCCCTAATTCATGGACATAAGAAACAGTAGCATATCATACATGTTGCGATTATTGTGGTCTCCATAAATACCTGCCTCTGGATATAGACAACATTGGAAGAAGTAGAAATGAGGCAAACATGGACAGAAAGAAACAACAAAAATAAAGGTTAAACAAGAATAGAGGATATTGAAAAGCAAGAAATTAGAAGCAGTTTCAAGAGGGAAAGGTGAATAATGGATTGTAGATATTTAAAATTAGAATGAACATGAAAAAAATATGTCAAAGTATACATTAAAGAGGTCAGAATGGGATATGCATGTGCAAGGACAGGTGTAATGAATTTAACTGGCCTAAAAGGGAGAGATGTCCCAACTGAAGTAGATTGCATTAGAATTGGCATTGTGTTTTGGAATGTGAAGATGATATGAAAAAACGAAGAGAGTTTAATAGTAGAAAACTGGGAAACATTTCTGATAGAACTAAAAATTAGGATGATTTTTACATCAAGATTAAATGAATACATGGAGAAAGTGGGAAAACTTTAGGAAAAATAAAGTTAAATGGTTAAAAGAAATGTGAAAAAAGTGGAGGAAAAAATGGAAAAGAGTAATGAGTTATAAAAGCAAATAAATAGTGAATGCATTACCTTTCATTACACAAGATGTCCCAAAAAAAACAGTCAATGCTTAGTATGTTTCGTGAGATAGCAAACTGATTGGTTTTCAAGAAGGAACCTCTGTCCAGAAATGCATGGTTTGAGAATGAACGGTTGTGACAATATGTTACGAGTTAGTTTGTTTTCTTAATACAGAAGATATTCAACCATTTGGCCATCTGTGTACTGTGGGAGAAAGAGCTGAGCATAATAACATTGCTGCAATGCGCTAAATTCCTTCATATTGTCCTTGGTACATACCCCACTGTTTTACTTGTATAGTTTCCAGCACAGTAACGTTTTAACAACACTGCGACATGTACCAGTACGCAGCTACGGAATTGACTGATGTGAGATCCAGCACACTTTGATGTAAATGTACAGAATCACCTCAACATCACATATCCAAATCGATGGACTGGTAGAGATGGGCCAGTTCTATGGCCACAATATTTGCCAGATCTTTCTGTGGAGTTGTATGAAGAGTATGGTGTATGACACTCCTGTAACATCAGCGGATGACCTTATGGCTCGAGTCCACGGAGCGATTGAAAATCTTCAAAGATAATTATGTATTGGGCCATATGCACGAGGCTCAGCACCGCCGATATAGACTCTGCAATGACGTAGGAGGTACACAGCTCGAAGCCCATTTGTAATGTAGACATCTTGATGTTGGGTTTATTGACGAAATGTGAATGCACATCAATCTCACACTTCAATGCACTACAGTGTCCAAACCGTGCATTTCTGGATGGGGGTTTCTTCTTGAAAACTGATTAGTTCGCTATCCTGCACTACATACTAAGCATTGTCTGTGTTTTTTGGGACACCCTGGATATACAACAGTGTGCTACTTTACCAAGCACATAGCCGCCATCCAGCAGCAACTCACAACACTGCCTGGATGAGAAGGGAATGATGGCAATCGGAAATTGTGGATAGGAAAGTCATGCTATGAAGATGAGCAACCCTGCATTTGCTTAAGCGACAAGGAGGAAAGCACGGAAATCCCCAAATCAGAGTGCACAGTTGGCCGGGATAGAACCCATGACCTCAGAAATGTGAATCACACACACACTACTGCCTATGCCATCTCACTCGGTCCATGCAGTGAGGATAATGTGATTCTACCTTATGGGCAAACTAAGCTTAGTCCCAAACAATGCATTTCATTAGGGTATTAAAAAAAGTTTTAAAGAAATTGATCACCAGCTGCTAAAGTAAATAACTGCCAGAACTATATCTCATAACTGTATGATTACGTCAGGTATCGTGGTGCAGTGCTGAATTTAAAATATTAACTGTTTACTACTGTAGTGTTAAGTTAAATCTGTACCAGAGTAACCTGTTATTTTTCACCAGTTCTCTACACATTTTAGGTTGGTAATCTTTGGGAGTTAAGATGGCAACCATTAAGATCTACAGTCTCTTTTGGATAATCTGATTTATTATTACTTTTTAGGTTTAACCTTATTAAGCATTGTATTTTGATGTCAATTATATTAGATGTATTAAAAGAGAGAGAGAGAGAATATATTGTTACTGAAGAACAAAAGTGAAAGAGAGCTACAAATAACCACAACAAAGGATCTTACTTGCTCCAGGTGGTCCGCAAGGCTAACAATTTCCTTCACATCCCTATTTCTCGACTCAATTATTTTTATGAGGTCCTAAAGGATAAATCACAAGATTAACACAGTTATAATGTTTCTACATGGAGAATTCTGCCTTCAGTTTACTCTTTTTGTGTATAATAATTTTAAACTTTACAAGAAATCAAAATGTACAAGATCAGTTTACCAATTCCAAAACCCTTCATAAAGAATGGAGTGCACAATTTTACCTAATGTTTATTACAATTCTTTCAATAAAACTTGAAATAAGGCAACAAACCTGCAAAATTCATAATTTACTTTTGACTAAGTTGAAATGTTTAGTTTCTAGTAATCAAAATATAAAACTAATGGAACATGCAAGATTTTAATGTACTATATCAAAATGTATTTGAGAATTTGTAACACAAAATGCTTCTTGTACCAGCATGTCCTAAGTTTTTATTTTAATCCTAAAATCCAACACAAAAGTCTAATGAGCTACATTCACATGACTTTTTCTATCCACAATTGATTATTTCTATACAGTTTCTATAAACTGTTCCTCATGTTAACCATAAGCATTTGCAGAAATAGCTTCATTACACGTTTTTTAGTTCTTACAAGACAGAAAAATGTGTGTGTGTCAGTGTCTGTACAGCATAAGTCAAAAATAAAAAGTTGGATATGCATACAGGTGTCCCAATATTAGACTGACAAACTTTGGGAGCTATTCAAAGTAAATGTTGGAGCACACGCTCATTGTGATTAACACAAAGAGTACATCGACATGACCTATTCCACCATACTCTCGCTAAGACACCAGCCGTTTCTCTGGTTTAAAAGTTTGTTGGTCTAATTTTGAATAGCAAAGCTGTGACTAAAGGTAAACAATGAGATGTTTGTGTTTTGTTTGTGTTTGTTTCTCGGATTAAGATTGTGTGCCTCGAGGTCAGGCTGCTGCATGCAGCTGTGTATGAACATGTGACAACAATGAGTGCAGTACGTTATAAGGGATTTTGGGATTATTCAAGAAGTGTACTGTGGCCGCCATATTTATAGAAGTCCCCGAAAGGTGAAATTCAAGAAAGATCCATGTTGCATCATCCTCGCTATATAAGGAGGCGAGGCAACAAGAGTGGGGAGTCTGTTTTTAGTTTTAGTGTGTCTGTCAGCTGTGCTTGTATGGTCGTGTCAAAAGGAAGATAAAGAAGCAGTTACTGGGTGTTGAGTGATTGTATCATCCAAGTCAGCTGTTTGAGAGTCAGTAAACGTGAAGTAAGACAGAAAGGAATGAGTCAAGGTTACAAGAAGAAAACAGTTGTGAGTTGTGATATCACGAAAGAATATGGACTGTGTTGTGCAGAAGTTTAAGAAGAAAATAAAGTGGGAATCATATAACTGGACTGGACAATCGTTTTTGCTGTGTGAACTGCAGAGTGAAATGTAGCTCATTTTAAGTCATTTTAAGCATATAAACTAAAGAACTGTGGTACACAGAGCATTCTGAATAGTGATTGATAATAGAGCACTGAAAAAAGTGCCCTTTTCATAAAAGGGCCATTTGCAGCTTTAAAAATGTTCTGTGATTTTAAGAAAATAAATTAGCATAAAAGCACAATGTATAAATGTAATAAAAAACACATGAACATATGTAATCTATGCATTGCCTCAAATTGATAACTGCAATGAAGAGGCTTCCAAAAATTTATAAAACATAAAAACATAATTTATAAAACATCTTGTAACCTAGCCTTAGAATCATATGAAATATCCATTTCGTTCATGAAAATGGTTTGAAAGGGAATTCTGTTTAATGAAGTATTCATTTTGAGACCCAAACTTAATATAAAATGAATGCAGAATCTCCATACAAATACACAGACCAGGAAAATACAAAGGTAAATTATTATATTATTATTATGTGTGTATTAGTGACATAATTGTATTACAGATGTTATATTTTATGCACTAGCAATTAGGTTAGCAGTATGAAAGTTTAAAGGCAGGGAAGATACATAGTGTAAAAGATTTGAAAATAGTGAAACTGTTAACTATAAGTTAGAAAACTCAAAATGTATCAAATTTTTTATTTAGCTTTAACGTCAATCCCTTTCAGAGCTTAACCACTTTGCCATTTTGGACAAAACCAGTTTACCAGTCATGCTGTATTACAAATGTTATGGATGGTATGGTTCTGTCAAATGGTTGGAAGCTGCAAAGACTTGTTATAATCTTACATTTGATTACTACACCGTAGATTTTTGACTGAATTCTGGGTATGGGCCTAAGTACCATTGACTCTATTCTCAGTGGTATCAAAGCATGTCTAATACTTTCTGATAAGCATTCATTACTTTCATATATCACGGCAATCAATGATAATTGACTGTTCTAACACACACAAACCACGTGTAGGTAAACTTTGAAAGATAAAATCAGAACTGAAAAAAATCTGATGTGTTGCACTCACATGACTTTCTCTACTCTTGTACTAACCATTCTTACAAACTCTTATTCCGATATCTTCTTTGTGTTAGTTGAGGTAAACATTTGTACAAATTATCTTATTGCTTATTTCCTTATAGGTACAAGGGGAATATGGCAATACAGTAGACTTTGAGCGATAGTCAAATATTTTAAAGCTTTGAGATCCCATTCTCTTTGCACACTTAACATATGAAAAAATGAACGATGTTCCATTTCACCAAAGTTTTAAGTTTTCTGAAACTGAGACAAATAACAAGGAATATCTTCGAAATTGTACACTTTACCAAAAAATTTATTTGGACATAAATTGTGTGTTTTAGCAAGATCTACTTTTGTGTATATTAAGACTTCGTCTATCTCTTACGGTTTATGAGTTATTAAAAAATAATCCAGAGTAAACAGGACTACATAGGCTATAGCCAGAAAATTCAAAATATACATTTCATTTATCATGCAAATATCTTAAACATTTTAATCAAAATCGTTAGAGCCATTTTCAAGAAAATAAAAATTTTTGAAAAATTTTCCATTTAAACGGTAGTTTAGGGTGGGGCTATTTTCTTCAAAATCTTCGTGTCGTATCCTTGAAAGACATTAAACTTAAATACCAACTATGGTTTTTAGCAGACTTTTCGTTTTTTAGTTATGCTGTCCACAGTGACAGACAGGCAGACAGACACACACACAGATCTTCTTCTAAAAATGCTTTTTTTTGGATTCAGGGGATCTCAAAGCATGTATTTCCGGTGAAATCTTGACATCAAATTTTTGGGCGGAATACAATGCTTCCTCTACTTACCAGTAGAGAAAGTAATAATGCAATAAACTGTTTTCTTGAACATGTGTAACCTTAAACTACCAAAGTTGATTTAAAACAATATTGGCTGACATGGTTGATGGCAAAGGGGTTAAGCAAGTGGTTAGAATTACAGAGTGGCTCAAGCTCGCTTTTTGCTGCAAGAAATTAAACGTTCCTTGTTCAGTATTTATTTCTCATTTGTTAATTTGCTAACAAAATAAGATTGCAGTAAAAAATTGTTATTGTTTAAACAGTACTTTTAAAATTTGTGACAGTAATAATAAAAAGTAGGAAAATTATTTTATAAACTGCCCCTAAATTCTTAAAGATTTACAACTACATTCCTCGTTTATTCTTGAAGAAAGCTTAAATGTTCTGGAGTAAAATCTGTAGTTAAATAAATTTTATGTTAATAAAGCTGTAGGCTGTAAATGCTGTAAGAAACTGGCTATGGGGATGATCTTTAAAGAATGGAAGCAAACTACATGGGTAAACAAATATTTGTTGTCCTTCTGGTGCAAGGAGCAGGTTTATATGAGAGTTGTCCATAAAATAAGGTTCCCAAAGATCTAAAGTTGCGAGGAAGGCTGTCACAGGAGATCTGGCACCACTGACGTATAGCTTGGTTCTCCCTCTCCCAGTACCCCACCCTAAGAGCTGTCTGTGATGCTCAGTCTCGGCTTGGCAGCCGTTAGAAATGGAGCCTCCACTCGCTTCTCCTGCCAGATGCGAATTACGCTTTGTGATGCACTTTTTGTGTGCAAAAAGACTGCACCGGTTGACATTCATTCCCAACTGTGTTCGGAGAGCGTGTATGAGTATACAACACGTGCGCAAATGGTGCAGAGAACTCAAAGACGCATGTACAGACGTCCAGGATGACCAGCGTTCGGGACGGCCATCAGTTTCAGACGAAATGATTGTGAAAGTGGAAGAAGCAATGCTGAAAGATCGAAGGGTGATGGTTCAGGAGACTTGTGAGATGATCCCTGATGTCAGCAAGACCTACATTCACAAAATGTTGACCGATCATTTAGGGTATACCAAGGTGGGTGGTGGCATGTTCAGGAAGGGAGTGCATTTCCATCAGGACAACGCTTGTCTGCACATTGCCCATGTGACAAGCAATCTCATCAACAAGACCAGACCTAGTCCCAAGTGACTACCATCTCGTCTCTGACTTGAAGAAACATCTGGTTGGGACGCATTTCAGAACCAGAGAGCAACTGAAAGAAACTGCTTTAAGCTATCTTTGCCACGCGTATTCTCAAAAACTGCTGATCAATTTTTGATAATTCTTTCACCATTTAAAAGCTCAAGTTGTTCTGATAGACATGGAGTGATAAACAACCTTATAATTTAATTTCATAAATGTTTGGAATTACAAAGCCCTTGTAATTGAATATGAACATATTGCAGTTGTGAAAGAACTTGCTTGGGAAGAAGCTCTTAACTTTTAGTTGAGAATATTATGGAGTAGAAAATAGTTTTTATTCCACAAAATATGCATGTAAAATAACAGCTGACGATGGGATTGAATGATCTTGAAAACGTTTCAGTTTTTCAAAGATTTTAAAGTGAAGCCAAGTGTAAAAAAGTGACTCAAGTGACTCAAAAAATAAAACTCAAACCTTGTTGGAACTAAAGTAGGACATTCGCACGACAATACAGGATATTCCATGGCATGTAATGCATTCACGTTCCACCAGGATGGGACAGTGAACCAAGGTGGCACATTGCTATGGTAGCTCAGTGGTTAGAGCAGCCAAATGGAGACTAGAAGATTTGTGGTTCAAATCCTGACTATGGCATTCATTCATTCTATCCTTTCCATGCTAGCCTCTGGTTCTCGAGGTCATGGGATCAAACCCGGTGGATGGCAATTAATTTGTTTCAGGTGTAAAACTCTTTAGCATGGCTTTCTTTAGTAGAGAAGTACAGCCAATGGTCCTGTGTGGTACATTTATTGCATGTAAAAGAACCTCAAGTCTCATAAGGAGGTCTCTGAGTAAGGTTAGGCGATCTTTCAAGCCCAATATAGACACATAGCAGTTAGAGCTTCCAGCGACTTCAATGTTGCAACATCTATTAATTTTCACACTATTTGTAGTTAACCATAATGAAGGTTAATTTATGTTTTGATGATAAATAGATGTATTATATGGATTCTACATGCGGACAAGCGCCCTCTGGGGAACCTGTAACCCCTAGGGGGCACATCCCCAGTTGGTGGATAGGGGAAAGTCTCCCAGATGTGGATGGTAGGAGGCAAGTGAAATGCATTCTGCAGACCAACATGTACTGGTACCTTGCAGTTCAGCATTGGTTTCATAAAGGTTAGAGGAAGAAAACCTCAAACAAAAAATACCTTTGCACCAGGCTGTCATGGCCTGTCAAAAGGAGTCCTCAGGTGGCGGATTGGGTAGTGCTGGTGGATCTATTTATACAGTTCTCACAGCTAGGCCTGATGGATCCATTGACCAAAGACAGGGGCGATCCTCCACAGTTGCTAGGAGTTAAGAGTGCACGATGTGATTGCCGAAATGTAAAAAATGGGTGCCCACAATAAACAGTCACTACACTGCCAAATCACCATGGGAAAGCGCTCAGTTGTTAAATATACCAGAGCTAAAATAGTCCCCATTCGGATCTCTGGGTGGGGACAACTTTGAGCAATTCTCGTCAGAAAAATTCCAATACGCCAAAACATGCCTGCTTGGCGACTCAGGTGTACCGACTTGGCATCCTGACTTCTCCATCATGTTCCCTGTGTGAGGATCATGCCGACATGGATGAAGATCACCTAAAATCCTGTACTGCACTTCTCTTATGTTATTCAAAAAAAATTTGATGTGTTGCACTCACATGACTTTCTTTACTCTTGTGCTAAACATTCTTACAAACTCTTATTACTATATCTTCTTCATGGTTAGTTGATATAAACATTTGTACAAATTATCTTATTGCTTATTTCCTTGTAGGTACAAGGGGAATATGGGAATACAGTAGGCTTTGAGCGATAGTCAAATCGTTTAAAGCTTTGAGATTCTGTTCTCTTTGCATGCTTAACATATAAGAAAATTAACAACAATCTTCCATTTCACAAAAGTTTTAAGTTCTCCAAAACTGACAGAAATAACAAGGAATATCTCCAAAATGGTTCACTCTACAAAAAAATTTATTCAGACATACATGGTGTGTTTTAGCAAGATCTACATTTTTTGTACAGTAAGATTTGGTCTATCTCTCACGGTTTACGAGTTATTCAAGTCATCCAGAGTAAACAGCGCTACATAGGCTATAGCCAGAAAATTCAAAATATATATTTCATTTGTCATAAAAATATCTTAAAAATATGTCATTTTAATCAAAATTGTTACGAGCCATTTTCAAGAAAATCAAAATTTTCGTAAAATTTTCCATGGAAAGGGTAGTTTAGGGTGGGGTTATTTTTTTCAAAATCTTCGTGTCATATCCTTGAAAGACATCAAACTTAAATACCAATTTTGGTTTTTAATTGATTTTTTGTTTTTGAGTTATGCTGTCCACAGACAGACAGACATACACACATGTACCTTTTTCTATAAATGCTTTTTTTTTTGATTCAGGGGGCCTCAAAACATATATTTCCGGTGAAATCTCGACATCGAATTTTTGGGTGGAATACAATACTTCCTCTACTTACTAATAGCGAAAGTAATATTGGAAAGCTAGAGTGCTAATGGCCTCATTGCCAGATGCAAGGAAATGAACAGCAACAACAACAACATAGGAACAAGGGAAGAATTCAGAAGGACAGAAATATTTGATGAGCCCATATTTTGTATGCTTTTTAACACAAATAAATCATTTGAATAATTAAGTAATGTTTCCATCTTGTTCTCTTTATATAAATATGTTAAAATTTAATATGTAACATGTATTTTTAAGTATTAAGTGTAGGTTTTGTTCACCCTCATATTGACTTTAAGATTAATAATGAACAGTTAGTGCTGTTTGTACTAAAATAGAACAGTAATGTGATGTAAGATTTTCAGTATCAAATATTTATTAGTTTTTTAATGAAATTAGAAGTGTAAAATATTAGTTGTAAGTCTAAGAGGTATACTGCTGATGTAAATGTGTTGAACAAGGGAGGTATTTTTGTAACACACAAATGGGGTGTGCCATGCAGCAACATGAACGCAGCCAAACAACAAGCCACAGATTTACGTCCCATGTGACACTCTACCTGATACTTCTCCAGTTGTTCTTGTTTCTCCTCTAGAGTAGATCTAGGAGCGTAGTTTTTCAGTGCTGTTTCTGACTCCGACAACCAGATGAGAAGTCGTTCAAAGGACCCTTCATATTCGGACCATTGCTGCAGTCGTTCCTCGAGCCCATGGTGGACGTCGTTGAGGGCAGCCACAAACTTCTCAAACTCAAACCTGCAGCAAAATTACAATGTTAAAGACAACTGAAAAGACTTGTGTTAACATCAGCTTATTGGAAAATCAATTTTACGAGGGCGGGTCAATAAAGACTGAGAATGTTTTTTTTTACACATAAAATACACTAGTCTTGGTCCAGATTGGTGTGGTCTTTTTCAAAGTTTTCTCCGTTGAGTTAATGTACTTTGCCCAACACTTCTGCCAGCCCTGGAACACGTGCTGGAAGCCATTTTCTGACATCATCTTTATAACCATCTCAGCCTTCTTCACGACCGCCTCCGAAATAGCAAAACGCTTTCCCTTTAGTTCCTTTTTCAGAGAGGGAAAGAGATAAAAGTCACAGGGGGCCAAGTCTGGGGAACACATTCAATGTTTCTGCAGGCCAAATAACAATGTTGGACACATGAGGGCGGGCATTGTCATGGTGCAGGTGCCAACCAGAGGGATGCAGTTCTGGTCGTTTTCGTTGGATGTGTTTAGCAAGGACATCCAAAACAGACTTGTAATACTCGCCATTAACCGTCGTATGAGAAGGGACCTGATGTTGACACACCATTCCACGGCAGTCAAAGAATGAAATGACCATTACTTTTCCTGCTGACCAAACAACCTTTGCTTTCTTTGGCGTTGGAGAATCAGGTGATTTCCATACTGAGGAGGTCTGTTTGCCTTCCGGGTCGTAATGGTGAAGCCAGCTTTCATCACCTGTAATGACTGAATTCAGGTATGCGTCCCCATGCAGCTCAACTAGACATTGCAGTTCCATACACACTTCCACCCGCATCAACTTCTGTTCAGTTGTCAATAATCTTGGCACCCACCTCGCACAAACACGTCTCATGTGTAAGTGATTATGCAGAATTGAAAAAAACACTGCCATGGGAAATCTGTAACATGTCTGCAAGTCTGTCAATTGTTATTCGCCAGTCTTCACGAACAATGATGCCAGCTGTGTTAATCATGGTTTCGTTTATTGCTGTTGCTGGAGCACCTGGCCCACCTTGCTTTGTTATTGAAACACGGCCTTCCTTAAATTCCTTGAACCATCAAAGTGCTGTGGACTGTGGCAGAACATCATCACCATATGTCTCCTGCAACATTCTGTAAGCTTCCTTGCCAGATTTCTGCAAACGAAAGCAAAACTTCAATGCAGCGTATTGTTCTTCGCGTAACACCTCCATTTTCTCTGTAGACGGCTGGCAAACTAAGCTACTTCGTTCATCCCCTGTGTACAGACACATGCACAAGCGAGCGTGTGCTTTGTCCATCAATGAGAGGTGATCCATTGGCATCATACAACATTGTTTCCACAACGTGCCTTTGTTGTGTGCGGTAAAAAAGAATAACTCTGTCTTTATTGACTTGCCCTCGTACTTTCTCCATCACATATCTATAGAAGGTAGGCAAAGTGTTACATTCCACCAAAAAATTTGATACTGAGATTTCAATGGACACAGATATTTTAAGGGTTCCTGACTCTGTTTGCATAGAATAAAATTGATTATTTAGCTTCTTTTTTGCTCCCTGCTGACCACACATCAGAGGAACATACACATAAGTAAATAATTCTGGTGAAGCCGTCGCTGGGCTGGGTGGACCAGGCGCAAGTAATTCATAAGAAAATTCTTCTTCTCTTTCCTCTACACCTTCGATTATCCATCGGAAAACATTTGGACCTGGCTGTACAAATGTGATGTGACACCTTGGTAATCAGAAATGTTGAAAGGTGTTTGTGCTAATGAAAAGGACAGAGCTATACTGGGTCCACTTTTGTTTTACTTTGCACAATATGCACACAACACGTGCAATTGATATGCCAAAGCTGTCGAGTTTCAGTAAACTGATTGGTTTTTATTTCCTAATAACACTGAAAATGTAGTATATTGCAACAAAATAATTAAACATATCCATTAGCACATGCTAAAAGTAATGGCATAAAGAATATGTGAGATCTATATTGTACTTTTAGGCCAATATCCATTAGCACATGCTAAAAGTAATGGCATAAAGAATATGTGAGATCTATATTGTACTTTTAGGCCAAGTGTTCCAGTCAGGGGTCAATGACACATGTTTGGAGCTGCCTCTCACTTCTGTTTACCTCAAGTGTGTTTCTTATTTTAGAAAGAGTATAGCAAACCAATTAACACACTTTTTCTGATCAAAACTGGTATTAAAAGGCTTGCCAATGATAAAATAAGTTCTTACTTGAGGTTTGCCAGATCTCTTTCCATTGCTTCTTTGGCCCTTGGTGGAAGTTTGTCAGTCTTATTGGCTACATGATCACTTAGGGTCTTGAGCTTTGCCTGGCCTTCTGGCAGACTGTCTTGTATTTCCTCTACCTTTGCCAGACGCAGCTGCAGTGCTGGTTTGTTACCACTGTAATCTGAAACATTGAAATCAACCATTAGTAGTCCATAGCATTGTAAACAGTATCATTTCTTTTCTTTTTTTTTTGCTTGTTAATGAGGCTGTCAGGACAGTGGTATGCCAGAGGTAGATAGTACGATAAAGTTGTATAAAACTGCATTAAACAAACATTGTCATACACAGCCCCATGGGATTCAACTATACAAGGCCAAACCCACTCTTGCACAATGTTGCTTTTAAACAAACAAGCCAACACTCATTCGGTTCACTGGGCATTAACTTTAACCTATAAATCAATGACTAAACATTTAACAAACACATAATTATTTAATGCAAACCATCCCCCTCTTTTATAACAGGTACATTTGACTGCAGTCCTGATTCTACCTCTCAAACATTGCCCAAACACCAGCAGTAAGTTGGTTGGCATAAAAAAATAATAATCAATATTATTTACCAGTCATCTTTCATACCATTGCTTGTCATGTTAAAGCTTCTTATTATGTTGAAATGCTTAACCAAGTAAAGATGATAAAAAATAAATCAAAGTTGCTAACAATGAAGCATGTATTGCATAGAAATTATCTCTGGTATTGAAATTACTGATAGTTATGTTTGCATGCTTGTAAATGTGTGAAACTTGTTTGCTTGTATGGTTCAAAGCCATTGCACCTTGTTGCATAAGTTTATTTATTACTTTCTCTAGTATGTATAGTATTCCACCCAAACATTTTATCTCGAGATTTCGCCGGAAATTGTGTTTTGAGAACCCCTGAATCCAAAAAGAGCATTTTTAGAAAAATAATTGTGCTTTTGCATGTGCATGCAAAATGATATATCTCCAAAATGGTTCACTCCACAAAAAAAAAATCATTTGGACATAAATTGTATGTTCCAACAGGATATACATTTTTTGCATACCTGAAATAACTGTGAAATCATAAGCTCGTGCATTTTTGCAGTTTGTGGATATCCTTAAATGGGAATATCTTTCGTAAATATATGTACATATATAAAAGAAATACAAAGTTGTTTTAGAGGTATTAGCTATATAAATTGAAAATAACTGAAGTCATAAGCTCATGCATTTGTGCAGTACGTAAATAACTTTAAATTTAAATTCTCCATTTCTCTAAAATCTTAACCCCTAACATGCTGACCTGTCATGGCATGTAATACGTCCTCTGATTGGTAATCAGAGGATATGGTCGGTGAATTTATTTTGATAATCCTCCCGGTCAGGTCAGCGAGACCCATAAACCAACGACAGGTGTGGTCCTCCAGACATTCTGGGGGTTGTGAGAGAGCGATGTGACCGCCAAAACATAAAAATATGGTGCTTTCTAAAAAGCGGTTACTATTACTGCTATTGCTCTTTTCAATATCAAAAAGTATTGGAGAGCAAGAGGATTAATGATTTCATTGTCAGAAATCCAGCATTAGCTAACAACAACATTTGACTGCAGTACTTGGATTCAAACTCGCAATATCTAGCTTTAAATGGGTGCCATGTCCATTGTGTATCACTCTAATGGTCACGACTATTTGAATCGCTGTTGCTGAGGTTACCTCCGAAAGTGATACGAAAACTGGTTTAGGAATTAGAGGAAGAACGGCATATGCAGGCAGAAAAAATAATCTGTTATAGTTAATTTAATGGCATCGATAATGGTTACAATGCCACCATCTCAAAATATAATATTTTGTTTGTTAACCTCTTGAGGGATATCAACGTGAAATCACGTCCATTTAAAATGGCGGATGAGCGATATGGGCGTCCTGTGTGTTTATGCATTTAACCCTTATTTATCCCTTATTCAACTCAACTTATTATAATTTTCCCTTTATGAAACATTTTAGTAAGGTCTATATACTCTATTGGCTTACTTTAATATGTTCGTTCTGCAGTGATTTACCTCAAAACAGGGATAAACACACAAGGGTACGTACATCTCCACATTCGCGAATTCCCTTCTTGCGGCACACGAAACACTTTCGAAATGGGCGGGACTTCTTTGCTGTTGGTGGTATCCTTTTAGGATAATGTTTTCCTTGAAGTCTGAGGGGTGCAGGGGTTTTGGATTTTCAACCCCCAACGTGGTATTGTTCAATTAGGCTGCGAGTTATTTATAGTCGGTAGTCAAGGTCGGTCATTGTCCTGTGTGGGTTTAGAGAGCTGTCCAAATCCCCAAATCCCCAAATAATTGTATATGGTTATATCCAGTTGGTGCAAAAACACCTTTTTATACCACTTCTCCCTTCAGCTACAACCAGGAAAGAATACGTATGTATTTCAACAAAGAAAGACACAGACTCTACTCAGTTACGAAACTCGCGTAAGCAAAAGTTGTAATGTTGATCTATTCTGATGACTCAAGAGACCACGCATGCAGTAGGGCTTTATTACACAGTATGCTGACACATTAGCCACACATACAATGGGTGTTTCTTTACTGTATCTTTCCGAGAACTTATATTAGATGCGTTCGACAGAGCAAAGTTGACTTTTCAACACACTGTGAAACAAAATTGTGCCATTTCAACGTTTTGTAAATACAACTCAACTTTGCTGATGACGTACATTTATACTGCAAATAACGAGTTTTATACCAGTTTTTGTTTCATTAAAATAACTTAATATTTACACAAAATACAGCTGTGTATATACGAAGCGCATTTAACAATTTAAATGCTAGCAGTTCTCGGCTCGCGGACGTTTAAATGGCCATCGCTCAAGAGGTTAAGAATGTTATCAACCGCCAGGATTATACCAGCACCGCCGCATGTGAGGGGTTCTTTGAGATGCCACTAAATCTACTGACATGGGACTGTCAGTATGGGATGAATTTGAACCCCGTGACCTGAACCAGTAGGCCAGCACCTAACTACTGTCTGTTCACCACCTCATGATCTAAGGGGAATGAGGGGAGGGGGAGAGACATTCCATGCAGTGTAACCTCAGTTTTGTAAACATCCACGTAATCGTTGTTCTGCTGATCTTGTTGCCAACTTAGCTCCAATATTATTCACGCTACGTTTACTTGCTCCTAATTTCTCTTAATTTCAGTTGTAAAATCGTACTTGTCACTAGTTTTGTGTCGGAAGTAATGGTAAAAGTAATGTAGAAGCAGATAATCCTCCACCTAGGAGTGTTTTGAAATCTACTATGATATTGTGTTGTATTCAGAGTGACAGTTCTATATGGGAAGTAATGGTAAAAGTAATGTAGAAGCAGATAATCCTCCACCTAGGAGTGTTGTGAAATCTGCTATGATATTGTGTTGTATTCAGAGTGACAGTTCTATGTGGGAAGTAATGGTAAAAGTAATGTAGAAGCAGGTAATCCTCCACTTAGGAGTGTTGTGAAATCTGCTATGATATTGTGTTGTATTCAGAGTGACAGTTCTATGTGGGAAGTAATGGTAAAGGTAATGTAGAAGCAGATAATCCTCCACCTAGGAGTGTTGTGAAATCTGCTATGATATTGTGTTGTATTCAGAGTGACAGTTCTATGTGGGAAGTAATGCTAAATGTAATGTAGAAGCAGATAATCCTCCACCTAGGAGTGTTGTGAAATCTGCTATGATATTGTGTTGTATTCAGAGTGACAGTTCTATGTGGGAAGTAATGGTAAAAGTAATGTAGAAGCAGATAATCCTCCACCTAGGAGTGTTGTGAAATCTGCTATGATATTGTGGTGTATTCAGAGTGACAGTTCTATGTGGGAAGTAATGGTAAAAGTAATGTAGAAGCAGGTAATCCTCCACCTAGGAGTGTTGTGAAATCTGCTATGATATTGTGTTGTAGAACAAAGGGGTTCAGAGTGACAGTTCTATGTGCAAAATAGATCTTTATAGGATGATTTAATCAAACAAACCTAAAGAGGCTCTTAACGTATTACTGCCCTTCTTCTATTACTTTCATTACCTGTACTTGCAGCAACAATTACTATACCATTAACTGACTAGAAATTTTAATACTTCTTTCTTTGATCCTGCAGGAGGGAATGAGAAGTTGTTAGACTGAATTCTTCCTCAATTGTTATAATGTTATTATTGGTTATTTTTGTTTTATTGGGCCACACTGACAATTTCTTGACCCCATACATGTGTGATCTCAATCACATAGGACTAGTTTGGGCCAAGGTAAAATGAATACTTAAAGAAATGCAACAGCTGACTTGTTCTTACAGGAATTGCACGATATAACTCTCGAGGATATATCGCTCAAGACTGAAACAGACTGGCAGTGTTGTTTAACAATATAGAAAAGGTAGAAAATGATCAGTGGGAAAAAGACGGAGTAGTTCAAAACATTGCTTATGCTTTATAAGCTAAATATACTGCATGAACTGAAAATAACATTTAAATTGTGCTACTTAGAGCAATTTCTTCGCTTTAATTTGGCATGAATACGCATTCCAAGTTTGGCAACATTATCGTAAACACGACTTGAAGCAGAATTGCTGCTTGCGATATCATTGATCATTGGGAATTGTCTACTGATGTAGTGGCTGACTGCATTCCTGCCAGGGACCTTCAGCTGGTGAACAAACTGTAACTGAGCTGCCCAACAGACACCACCATTTGAAAGGTAAAATGATAATGATATACAAACCAGAGTATCCAGCCAGCCTGTCCCAGAGCTGTTTCTGATAGTCCTGATGTGACTTCTGGAGATCATGGAACTGTTGGAAGGCATCTAGAGACTCCTCCAGTTGTGTGATGAACACAAGCAGGTTGTTGACCAACTCCTCGTAGCGTTTGTTTATAGAGTTGACTGTGTCTTGCACTTCCGTTCCCCCAGCCTTGTTGCTTGTCAGTTGTACCAGGGCCTGCGCTTTCTCGGTCACAGCCTCAATGATGCGTTTGTGTGAAATCACCTCCTGGAGAGTTGTCTGCAAAATATAAGATTTGTGTGCTTTTCAGATGCTATAGTGTACAAACAAAATAATGCTGTTTTTGAATGGTTTATTTCCACTTCATAATTATAATCAACAATTACTATTTTACTGCAAATACATATTACTAGTCTGAGTATATACAGGTGGAAGTGAAATAATCAGAGTGAATTCATCTTATCACAAATAATAAAGTATAATACCAAAAAGCTGAAATCATTCTTACAAACTCTTATTCCTATATCTTCTTCATGTTAATTGAGATAAATATTTGTACAAATTATGTTATTACTTATTTCCTTGTATGTGCAAGGGGAATATTAGAATACAGTAGGCTTTGTGCGATAGTCAAATCTTTTAAAGCTTTGACATCCCATTCTCTTTGCATGCTTAACATGTAAAAAAATGAACAACATTGTTCCATTTCACGAAAGTGTTAAGTTTTCCAAAACTGATACAAATAATAAGCAATATCTCTGAAATCTTCACTCTACAAAAAAATTTATTCAGATATGAATTGTGTGTTTTAGCAAGATCTACATTTTTTTGTAAAGTAAGATTTGTCTATCTCTTATGGTTTACAAGTTATTCAAAAGTCATCCAGAGTAAACAGGACTACATTGGCTATAGCCAGAAAATTCAAGATACACATTTCATTTGTCATAAAAATATCTTAAACATATGGCATTTTAATCAAAATCGTTAGATCCATTGTCAAGGAAATCAAAATTTTCAAAAAATTTTCCACGTAAAGGGTAGTTTAGGATGGGGCTATTTTCTTCAGAAAGACAGACAGACAGACAGACAGACAGACACACACACACACACACACAAACACACACACTCTCTGACCTTTTTCTAAAAATGCTTTTTTTTGGATTCAGGGGGTCTCAAAACATATATTTCTAGTGAAATCTTGACATCAAATTTTTGGGTGGAATACAATACTTCCTCTACTTACCAGTAGAGAAAGTAAAAATACAGTATTTTATCGCGTAATTGCCCCCCTTTTTTTCTCGAAAAATTTGCTTGAAGACACTGGGGAGGGAATTATGCGAGTGGTGCTTCTAGGAATTGAGAAAGAAAGGGAAACCATGTAGTATTGTGTAAAAGTTACATAGGTATACAGTAATTTGTGAATGGACTGGATACATACCACGGTTTCATTGGGCCTACAATGTATTGTTTCATTGTTTCTTTTCTCTGACTATTCTGCGGTCTCACTTTCGTCACTATCATCACTATTTTCATTTATATCTGGCTCAGAAAACACATCTTCATGTTCACTATTCCACAATATGTCGTCAGAACCATTAATGGCACAAGAAATACCAGTTTTATTCAAAACTCTTCTTAACAATATGACGACTTGTAACAAACTGACTTAGAAACATGACTGCAACTTCACATTTCAGTTTTACGATACGTTGTGACAATGGCAATATGAGTATTTTTGTGGCAAGCACGGGGTCCATTGTTGTCCGTGACAGGCACTGCTACGTCGATTGTTGTCATTATCAAGTCATTTGAAGGCCGCTCCAATAAGAACGGACCAGGAGAGGGAATTATGTGATGTTTAATAGGTAAATAATTTTTAGTGATGAAAAATCATAGGCGAGAGAAATATGCGAGGGGGGGCCTTATACGATAAAATACGGTAGTTACCGAATGTAGCTTTCAAAATATACGCTTTTTAAAATATTTAAACGTTTTGTTATTTTTAAAAAAATAATATAGCTTACTTTTGAGACAGCTCTCGGAAATGAAAATTACCTTATGTTTGAGGAGTTTGGAACGTATCTCTTGTGTGGATGCCCAGGAACCAGCAGGATCCTGTTGCAAGGTCTTCTCCATGGCATCCAACCAGGCAAGTGTCTGTTGCAACATCTCCTGATAGCTGCTCCACTGCAGAGACTGTGCATCCTGTCTCTTCTGTTGCTCCTTGATGCCTTCCTCAAGCTGGTCCCATCTAAACAAGAGTATTAGCACTTTTAATGTCTTTGACAGCAGCAACATTGAACCCTCATTAATAGGGCTAGGCATCTTTATTTTGGTAAGTGTAATTCATTAATGAGTTATATACAAATTTGTTTCAGAGTAAAATAAGTTAAACTATGCATATTTGTTAGGGAAAGTTTTACATATTTTGCCAATTTTGTGGTATAGTGTATGTTTTAGGTTTTTTATTGTATTATTGTATATTTTTTTATACTTGAAGCAGTTTTATTACATATTTATGCATTTTTAAATACACCTTAGGTACATTTTTGCTTTTCAAGAGCAAAGGAACATTTACCTTCTTTACATTTCAGTACCTGGATGGCCAGGCTTTGCTGGGCATTCCCCCCCTGTTTGTGAAATTTTGTTTTTTGGAAGAAGATACTTATTTAGATAAGCTTGAGAAGCAAAACATTAACTAAATAAACATTTTTGTCGCAATTGTTAAGTCATTTCTGAGATACAAGAGATATAGAGATACATATAAATATTTCATAAGTATCATTATTTCAGCTGTAAAATGTAATACGTTGTATTTCTATTTCAAACATATAGATAGGACGAGCTGTAACACATAAACTAATATAGCTACGTCAATTTTCTTACTGTATTGTGATAACCCTGGAAGAGGACTTTAAAACGCTACTAGGTTGTTGAAATCGGTCCATTAGAAGAGAAGAAAGAGGCAAAATAAGGTTCAATAGCTCTGTAAAAGACAGGAATAAAAAACGTTATTTTTTATGTAAAATCACGTTTTTTCAGGAATGACAACTATATAGAAAAAACTTAAAAAGCAAAACCCTGACTGAATACGAAATTTGATGGAAATCGCTAGAGCCGTTTCCAAGATGCACAGAATATATACAACAATTGCTCGTTTAAATATACAAGATTTCTTAGTAAACTATTTTCCTGGTTATTAGCATTACCAGATTAAAATTACTCTTAAGTTTCAGGAAACTAGACAAAGACACTTTCTTCCCCTTCTATGGATTGCCAATGAACTTGCCCAATTACCAGCTGTAAGTTACATTTAACAGATAGGTGCATTCCTCAGTAGATGACTATTGTGTCTGTTAATGTCTTCTGAATGGCAGGTGCAGATTAGGTGTCTTTTATATAGTGTAAACAATTGAAGTGTGGAGTTCATCATGCCTAAAGTAAAGCAAAGTGTGGTGTATAAGTTAAAGAATTTTGTTTTGCGTTATGGTGAAAAAGTTTTCTCCACGGATGGAAATATAATTTTCTGTAAGGTTTGCGAAGTAAAAGTGACAGCCAAAAAGAGGTTTACTACAGACCAAAAAATGAAGAGAGAAAAACATATTGGAGGCCTACAATTGCTGGATGGTAAAACCACAGCACGCCAAATGTTACTCGGTAAAGCTGTGGGAATTCTTTTGTACAGATATTCCATTGAACAAAGTGCATGCCTTCCTAGAAGTACATTGCACCACAGAAGATAAAAGCTGCTAATTCTCTTAAAGCTCTACTCAACGATGGTGCACATAATGTGCCTAGCGTATTTTCCCGAAAAATAAATCAATTGCTTATTGAATGTCCCTTTCAATTTGAGTAACTGCATTAACTTATCTTGTTCTTTGCTTAATTGCATTATTTTGAATTTCCCTTAAACTGATACATATTAAAACTAAATTTTTCAGTTTTAAGGACATTTTTATAATTCTATAGGGCATTTTTTGAGATTTTTAGGTCATAATTGCATTTTTTAGTATTTCATAGGGCATCAAAATGCCTGTGCTGATTAGGTTACAGAGTAAAATCTCAGTTAAATGAACTGCACTGAACTGTAATGCCAGAGGGAAAAAGTACGCCACTTTCCAACAAATGGCACAGGAAGGAGACTACAGAACTAAGGGTATTTGGTATATAAACTGACATGTATTGAGTCATAAGGTTTAAAAATATACCAAAAGACATATTCTAGAAGAAGGGGAAAAAATGGTGTTAGGTGAATTTATTTTATTTATAAAGATACACCAAAGGACCCATTGGAATTATATATTTACATTATTTATTTATGCCAACAAACTTACTGTTGGTGTTTTTAAACACACAAGCCGTGTGTGGGCAAAGTTTGTCTCTGATGTGAGACTGCCTTTGTGGTTTACCAGGAGAAATACGAACTGGTTTGAGAATTTAATGCCATTCTGGCAGTTTGTCACAATAGCTCAGTGGTAGAGCAGCCGCCCAGTAAGCGGAAGGTCTGTGGTTCAAATCCCAGTTGTGGCATTGAATTTTTAAGTTCCAGTTCTACCTCTCATATATTTACATTTCTAATATAATAATCATAAAAAAATAAATAACAAATCCCATAATACTGGCAGAAAACCAAAACAGTACATGCTCCCTGGTACTTACCTGTCCCTAACTTCACGGAGGTCCTGTCTTATCTTCTCCCGACCCTGTGCTGCAGTGTCTGGGAGCAGCCTCTCACCCATTGCTGTGAGGTTGGTTAGCTTGTGTGGCGCCTGCTCCTTCTCTGATAACAGCACTTGGAGCCTGTTGGCCTTAGCCTCCAGATTGTTTGTGGAGTCCTCTTCTCTCAGCGCTGTCAAGTGTTCCTCAAGAGGTCCCAGCCAGGACAGAATCTCCTGCAACTTCTCTTCATATGCCCTGTGGTCTTCGACCAAACCCTGCCACCTGTTGATCACTTCCTTGCTCAGCACATGTAGCAGTTGGTATCTGAAAAACAAAGTATCTTATTACCTTAAATTCTGAATTGTTCATACGAGCAGAATGGTACAAAATTTAATTTACGATCCATAGTGATATCACGAGGGTGTTTCATATGATGATAATTTTGCAAGTGCGAGAAAAATTATCTCAAATATGAAAACCTCAAATAGTATTTGTTTTTAGAGTATTCTGCAAAAAAATTAATAATTCTTATTTATTTATGCCAACAAACTTACTGTTGGTGTTTTTAAACACACAAGTGGTTCAAATCCCAGCTGTGGCATTGAATATTTAAGTTCCAGTTCTATCTCTCAAATTAATAATTCATTTATTTAATACTACACAGTTCTTCATTTAAAACCTAATAGAACACATGGCGTTTTGCCTCTCCCACAACCTTGCTGGACTCCCCCACTACTGGCTACCGTTGTGCACACGGCTAGTCAGTATTGGGCCTCTGAAAATCCACATCGCATTCAAGAAATCCCTCATTATGATTGGAGAGTTGGAGTTTGGTGTACTGTTAGTGCTAGATGCATAAACGGTCCAATATTCTACGAGCAGACTGTAAATACAGAAAGGTATAAAATGACATTTTGACCCCATTTTATCATGAACTGACCAAAGAATAGAAATCATATGGGTAGTTTCAACAAGATTCTGCTACTGCCCATACAGCAGAGGAGTTCAAGAATAAAGTTTGAAGATAGAGTGGTTAGTGCTGGTATATGGCCCCCTTGCTCCCCGTATCTAATAGTGTGTGATTTTTACTTGTGGGGTAACCTGAAACATAAAGTTTACGAGACAAATCCTCATACACTGGAAGAACTAAAACAAAATATTAGAAATGAAATCAGAAATATTACAGTGGCCCAACTTAATCTTGTAAAACAGAACGTGTTCTTCCAATATAATGCTTGTTTAGCTGAGGGAAGATGATATTTCCAGCATCTTATAAGGTTGCAAGGCGTTCTGCGTGCTTGTACTAGACAATACAAAACCGAAGCTCCAAAACACCAACAGAACCAATCATGTGGCAGTTTCCACAGCCACATAGTAGTGATTGGTGCATGAACAACCAATAAGAGATGAGAGGCAGCCCCTCTCACCTATATATAAGCTGGGCGCTCCATCAATTGCCGCCTAGTTGTTAGCCAGCCAGGAGTCACTCTCTCTGAAGATGCCCACTGGAGTCTTGGGTGAAACGTCAGATATGTATTCATCGACTGGACCACGGCCTACAAGCCCGGAAACTACTCTCTATTGGATTAACGCCAGCCATGAAAGCCTAAGCATGAAATGGGTTCCATCTACCTTTCAGCTATGTATATCACAAGTCAACAAAAGATAGAAGATATAATAGGAAAACGATGCTATATGAAAAGACAAATAAGGGCTGAGTTAATATCCTTATGGCAGTCAGAATGGGATAACCTGCAAACTGGGAGACGCACCTATATGTTTTACCCTAATATACGAGAAAGGTTATGACTAAAGCACCTAAATCCCTTACAAGCTGCATTACACTATATTACGGGATATGGGCCATATGGCACTTACTTAAAACGTTTTAGTATCATCAACTCTGAAATGTGCACCAGATGCAATACAGAAGATACTCCTGAGCATGTAATGTTTAACTGTCAGAAATACAGTGAAATAGCACAATCTAACAGGGAAAAGCTGATGTACCTCACTTTATCGGAAATGGTCAGGAATAAGGAAAATCTAAATACTTTAAATGAGTTAGCGACTCAAATCAGTATAGCAGAAAGATCTTTAAGACAAACTGAACAAGAAAGAAATCTAAGAAATTTTTATACACCTCCAGCGACTGTTGTAGCACCATCCCATCGATCGTTAAGATTGTCAAACCAACTGTAAGCAGAACAGAGAAGAACGAGGCCAAAACGACAGCCTGATGAGACTTGGACAGCCTACCAGAGACGAATAGCAGCGGCTAGGGAACAATAAACTGCATGAATACTATGAGATCACATATAACTTTACAATATCACTAATTTTCCTAATTGTTATTTAGTTTAATTTAGGTTAGTAACTTCTGCACATTCTATTGTGAACAAATTGTAATAAATAAGTTTAAATAAATCAAAATATCCGCACACTACGTCCAGATATAAGAAATTAGGTATTTGGACATAGCTGGCAGATATTATTTTATTTTTTTATGTATATCACAAGTTGGTTTCCCTTGTCATGAGTTAACATGCAAAAGAAATAAAGAAGAATTCAAATAATATGTTTTGTAATTCATTTTCAACTCTGTTTTCATATCTCACCTGTTGCTGATCTGTGAAATGAGCGGCTTTATTCTGTCAGCTCCACTATAGCTGAGCAAGGCATGTGATCGATCCACAAACTTATCTATCTCCTTCTCCTTCTCTGTGATGAGGTCTCGTTTCTCCTTGTAATTCTGCACCTGTGCTTCCTTCTGTGCCAGCGTTGCCTGCAGCTGCTGGTCCCTGAAGATGGCCTCTGTGGTCCTGAACCATTTGGTATGCTTATCAAGCTGCTCCTCAAACTCCAGCCACTGCTTGAGCGATGCCTCGAGCTTACTCTCGACAGCATCTGTGATTGAGCAGAATAACAACATACAGTGACGTATATATCTAATGCTTTTCTACTCATAATCTTAAAGACATTCTCTGTAAATGTCGGAACTTATCTCTAAAATTTACAAATCTTTTATGGGAAAAACACAGTGAAGTTATTTTGAAATTTATATGCAAAAATCTGATGTGTCGCACTCATATGACTTTCTCTACTCTAGTACTAACCATTCTTACAAACTCTTATTACTATATCTTCTTCATGTTAGTTGAGATAAACATTTGCAAAAATTATCTTATTGCTTATTTCCTTGTAGGTGCAAGGGGAATATGGGAATACAGTAGACTTTGAGCGATAGACAAATCTTTTAAAGCTTTGAAATTTCGTTCTCTTTGCATGGTTAACATATAAAAAAAGTGAACAACGATGTTCCATTTCACGACAGTTTCAAATTTCCCGAAACTCACACAAATAACAAGGAATATCTCCAAAATGGTTCACTCTACAAAAAAATGTATGAAACATTAACTGTGTGTTTTCAGGAGATCTACATTTTTTGCATAGCAAGATTCTGTTTATCTCTTATGGTTTATGAGTTATTCAAAAGTCATCCAGAGTAAATAGTACTACATAGGCTATAGCCAGAAAATTCAAAATATACATTTCATTTGTCATAAAAACATCTTAAACATATGGCATTTTAAACAAAATCATTAGAGCCATTTTCAAAAAAATCAAAATTTTTTAAAAATGTTTGATGTAAATGGTAGTTTAGGGTGGGGCTATTTTCTTCAAAATCTTTGTGTCGCATCCTTGAAAGACATTGAACTTAAATGCCCTCTTTGGTTTTTAACCAACTTTTCATTTTTGAGTTATGCTGTCCACAGTCTGACAGACAGAAAGACAGACACACACAAAGACCTTTTTCTAAAAATGCTTTTTTTTTTTTTATCGAGGTCGTCTCAAAACATATACTTCAGGTGAAATTTTTGGGTGGAATTGCTCTACTTACCAGTAGAGAAAGTAAAAAGGTACTTGCCTAATGGAATTGGGGCCCTAATTCCCTTCAAAGTGGGCCCCTTTTGCTGCCACACACTTAGCCCACTAATTCTTCCACTGTCAATCCATTTCTGTGCCAATCCATGAACCCCATAATTTTCTAATTTATTTATCAGTATACCTGTCTTAACACAGTCAAGTGCTCCTGATATATCCATAAAAATAGCTATTACCTTCTGTTTGTTTAATGCTTGAATTACATAATTGTTTACCTTATTTATTGCATTGATTGTTTATTTCTTCTTTTGGAATCCAAATTACCATTGCAATCAGTTTAACAATGTAACTTTCATTATTTTCAGAACAGTTGGCCTGTAATTTTCTTTATTCATCTTATTAATTCTTTGTTTAAATAGTGGTCTAACAATTACTTTCTTTCTCATATCTCAAAAGACCTGGAAATGCATAACTTTTGAAAGCAGAGAAGAAATACACTTGTGTATTAGAATGCTGTCGCCACTTATTTAAGTTGGTGCTAGAGCAATAATAAAGGTTGGCAAAATTTGCCACGAAATAAATAACACTAATATTTTTTACACTCACCGACTTTGGAGAGATGATCATTAAGGCTTGACTCCAGATCCTCTACTTCCTTCTCGAGGATTTCAATACCTTTTGGAGCTGTGCTCTTGCTCACAACCTCACACAATTCTTGTAAATGAGTCAACTGATTGTTGCCTTGAGCCTTATTTTCCCTCAACATCTGCAAACATTACAAGTGCATTCTTTGTACCTCCCAGAATTTCAAACTTTCAACACATGATTGAATAAAACTTAATGCCAGAAGTGTAAGGTTTGTAAAGGAATTTGTGAGAGTGTGCCCCTTACCTTGACCATGGATATCCTCTTATTAATATCAGCCTTTTCACCACTCACGTCGTCACACTCGTGCAAACTGTCATGTTCAGCACTCAGCCAATCCTGGAAGTTCTTGCACAGTGTGCTGAAATGGCTATGCTTCTGTACACACTCTTCAAGGTTATCCAGAAGGTCCTGGGAAAAGCAAACAACATTAATAAAAGAGATACACTTTTAAACAGTGGTGAAGCTGAAGGGGTGTCTGAAAGTCTCAGGTTACTCAAGCTAAATAAGATACATTGTATGGTATTCGTTGAAGCAAAAAGCGAACAAAAAGTCTCTAAAAGTTATCAATAAGTTGCTTGTATGCTCCTAAAGTAAACTTATAACTAATGCACAGAATTTTAGGTGCTGCACCTTAAATTTTTTTGCTCTTATAATGCCCAAATATAAGTATGTTGAAAAGAAAACGTTAAATGAACACAACCCTTTGAGTTTTGGTTGCACCTTTTTCCAATCCCAGCATCATTTTGCACCTTTTCTTAATATCAGCAAGTTTTTGCACTTTTTTCAAATATTTTTTGTCTCCTATGCCACATTTTATTCCCAAAATTATATACTTTTATCTTTCAAGGGTTGTTAACGATGCCTGGTATCAGTCGGGCGACAACAATTATTTACATTTCAGTGCAGTGTTGTTAGTTTGCACCACAATGCATCACAGTTATGCGAAGCTATTGTTTAAGGAAGGGCAATTATTGAGTGCAGGAAGAAATGTTTCAGTTAAAAACATTATTTGAGTAATGCGGTCTGCCATTTGCCAGTAAGTTCTGCACAATGCCGAAAACGAAAGTGAACACCTACAAAGTACATGAAGTTGCTAAACAGTTTAGTGCAGAGGGAATTCAAAATGACGGATCTGTTTTGAGATGTAGTGTTTATGACATTTCAATTACAATTGATGAAAAACACCAACACAATTGTGTTAAGCAGCATACAGACAGTGTAAAACACACGAAAAATAAGGAACTAAAGTGCAGTAAAGGTGGAGGGTGTCAACAATTTATTGGTGAGGTGCTGGTTTCTTCAAGTTCATTAAATAAAAATTAATTTTTCACTGATATAGCAAAGACATTTGCAGCATATGGTGTTCTCCTTTTCAAGCTCAAGAACCCTGTTATGAAAGCATATTTGAAAAAAATATACTGGGAAGTCTGTCCCAGATGAGAGTACCTTAAGAAAATCATATGTTCAACCTGTGCATGAACTCTCCAGAATCAGTGCTTCAGTGATGTATTTGTAGCCAGAAAAGAATGTTGTATGGAGTTAATCATAAAAAAAATATAAGGGAGGCCTCAGGCTCCCTTTTCAGTTATGACTAGCTTCGTCACTGCTTTTAAGAAAGAATTTATGTGTCCCATTCACATGACTTTCTTTACTCTCTCTTCTACAAATTATTTTTACAAAAGGTTACTTTTCTGTATATAATTCTTCATTTTATGCTCCTTACTTAACCACAAGAAAAAATGATTAGCAACTTAGCATCTGAAAAGATTATAAATATTTAAAAATTAAAACCAACAGCAAAGGAAGTTTTGGAAATTATTAATGCCACAAAAAATTCATTGTACTTCAACAATATCTACATATTTTGTGATGTAAGATTTTGCCTGTCTCTTTGGACTCTTGCAAATAACTGTAGATTGTGCATAGTGTAAGCGATCTTGTACATTTGCAAATAATAAATATATACTCATTGGAAATATAAATACTTAATTAAGAATTACCATTTGTATAAAAAAATCAAGACAAATTTGTGAGTAAATTAGAAATTATTTGTAAAGTGAATTCTGACAAAGCCTGAAACATGTGTATATATGTCTATGTAACCTGATATATCCAACAACATGTATATATTCTAAAAGGATGAATAAACTTAAACTAAACCAGTTATGCAAGTCACGCAGACTGAAGACTAATCCAACAAAATTCAAGATATACCTTTTATTTTTCAAGAAAATATCTTAAATATATGAATCCACCTACCAAAACAAAAAAACTGCCTCATTTTTACTTTCTCTACTGGTAAGTAGAGGAAGTATTATTTCACCGGAAATACATGTTTTGAGACCCCCTGAATCCAAAAAAAATGCCTTTTTTAGAAAAAGGTCTGGTGTCTGTGTGTCAGTCTGTGGACAGCATAACTCAAAAATGAAAAGCCACTTAAGAACCAAAGTTGGTATTTAAGTTTAATGTCTTTCAAGGATGCGACACAAACATTTTGAAGAAAATTGCCCCACCCTAAACGACCCTTTACATGGAAAATTTCAATTTTTTTGAAAATGGCCCTAACGATTTTGATTAAAATACGATATGTTTAAAATATTTGTATGAAAAATGTAATGTATATCTTGAATTTTCTGACCATAGCCTATATAGTCCTGTTTACCCTGGATGACTTTTGAATAATCGTAAGAGATAGAAAAAATCTTACTATAGAAAAAAAATGTAGATCTCGCTAAAACACACAATTTATGTCTCAATAAATTTTTTTGTAGAGTGAATCATTTTGGAGATATTCCTTGTTGTTTGTGTCAGTTTTGGAAATCTTCAAACTTTCGTGAAATGGAACATCATTTTATATGTTAACCATGCAAAGAGAATGAAATCTGAAAGCTTTAAAAGACTTGACTATCGCTCAAAGTCTACTGAATTCCCATATTCCCCTTGTACCTACAAGGAAATAAGCAATAAGATAATTTGTACAAATGTTTATCTCAACTAACACGAAGAAGATATAGGAATAAGAGTTTGTAAGAATGGTTAGTACAAGAGTAGAGAAAGTCATGTGAGTGCAACACACCAGGTTTTTCCACATAGTCTCCCAAATTTGACATGCATTTTTGCCATCAACCTTTTGACTGTAGTTTTACGACTTGCATGTTGAGATAACATGGTGTTACTTTACAGTGTTCACATTATACATACCTGTGATTTCATAACAATGTTCTGGAAGAGCTGCTTTATTGACTGCAAGTAAATGTTAAGTGACTTATCCTGAGTCTGATCTACCAGCTGCTGAGCCTTGTCGCAGACTGACTCCACAAGCTGCTGGTGCGACATTATCTCCTGATGCATTATCTTATGATTCTGAAACAAAAATATACTTCCTTTATTATCAGTGAAACAATTTCCTCAAATGCCATATTTAAGTCACTTTTAGGCAATGAGGTAGAAACCAATACTCTAAATCCATTAAAAGTAGAAAAAAATTCAATTAATAACACAAAACATTCTCTTTTTAAATTTCCCAGAATGTAGCTTACACCAAAAAGGTAAGTCAATTAATAACACTACACAACACTTATATTTTACTGGAATATGTTTCAAAGGCTTCACTTTCCTTCATTATCAACCACACATCGGCAATCCAAGAAGTCACAAACAGGCAATCCTCAATAGCTTAACACATAGATTGGTGAACATCCCCCTTCCAATAGAAGAATACAAAGCAGAATATTGCAAAATAATTGAAATAGCATAAAAAACAGCTTCCCCAAATAATTAGTAGACAAAAAAGTGAAACTAGCAGTAACAAAAAAGTTACTAAAAGAAACTATAACACTCACAGCAGCAGAAACAAAAATTACATTAAAAAATTTACATTCCATCCTTGGGCTTTCAAAAAATTCACAAATAAGGAAAATTGAAGCTATTAACATTGAAGCAACAAGAGTCTAAAGTAAGAACAAATTAGAAACTAAAAACTTCACTTATCTTAGTAATGTTGCATGTTCTTTTTGCACAAGCTAACCCAGGGTTTCAAGTTGTCTCCAACTCATTCTCAAAGCTATACAAACAAATTCGTTACAAAAAGAACATGCAACATTACTAAGATAAGTGAAGTTTTTAGTTTCTAATTTGTTCTTACTTTAGAAATTCACAAACGTTTTCAAAGAACAGAACATTCAGCTAGCACCAGTGAACCACAACTGAATAAAAAATCTACTGAACTCAAACATCAAAAATTCCATCCCACCGAATAAAAAAATCTGGCATATACCAAATTGAATGCAGTGACTGTAATGAAGTGTATATAGGAAAAACCAAAAGAAATTTAGAAATACGATCCAATGAACACTTTAGAAACAAAAAACAAACAGTTGGAAAAATCAGCAGTTGCCAACCACTTTTGAACAAAAAACCATAACTTAAAGCCAGAACCAAAGCTCCTAAAACACTTAACAGGAAAACAAGAGCTGTCTACGTGAAAACAAATTTTCATTTTGAAAAATGGAAACTGAGTATTCAATTTCGACATCCCCAAGAAAGATATCTTCAGCAAGTTCCTTGAACCACCACCAGAGGAAACCTCAGAGAAAACATCACCATCCACACCAGGGAGAAACAGTCAATGATGGTTGATAATGGAAGAAAGTCAAGCCTTTGAAACATGTTCCGGTAAATGTACTGTGTAGTGTTATTGACTCACCTTTTTGGTTTAAATTGATTATTACAACACTGTTTTCAAACTTCCAAAGAAAGAAGATTCCCAGAATGTATTTCAAAGGACAATTTGCTCCATTATCAATTAGACATCAACTAATCTTGTGTGATGAAGCTGATACTTTCGTAGACTGCTCTTGTGGTGATTTTGGGAACTTGCACACTGGGTCATTCTGCAGAATTTCAAAATTGAATGCTATAATTTATAAAGATGAGTTGTAACCTGAAACACTGAGCATGACAAACTAAAAAGCTACCTGAACATTGAACAAGTTTTGAGGACCAAGGTCTTGTCCCTATTGCCAGCAAAAGTCCAAGTCAGGTACCGTTTTAGTTAGTGAGGTTTACTGTTTCAAATTCTAACTCATCTTTATAAATTCATCACATCAATGTTTCTAATACTTGTACTTAAATATTTGTCTTTGTTCTTCCAGATGCAGGTCTGTTCACATGTTGACAATCCTTCACTTCTTATGACGTGTTTTAGTAGTTTTCATTTCACATTAATATCGTGATTTTCCTTCCTAAAATGGATGGCAACAGCCAATTTTTCTAGCTCTTGAAGTTTTATGCATCTCAAATGTTCTTGGCCCTTGTTTCCAAGCTCCTCTTAGCTTTCCCTATACAAATTGCATTATTGTATTCCGTTTGATAGATACCAGATTTTCTATTTCGAGTGAGCTTTCTTTAATGCTAGAGCTAAGTATGCTTTTATGGTGTATTTCTTAACCCTTCCACTGCTGAGATATTTTGCTGCATATGCTGTTCATCCTCTAATTCCTAAACTGGTTTTCAAATCCCTTTCTCAGGTACCTCAACCGAAGAAATTCGGATAGCTGTGATGGTTAAGGTAATATGCATTGAACTGGCCACTCATTCAAAGGCAAATGTCGCGAGTTTGAATCCCAGCAACTGCAGTCAAATGTGCCTGTGGTAAAGGAAGGGGAGAGCCCAAGTAAAATAACTGGTGTAATGACACACTTGGAAGCTGGCGGGGTTACATTTGACTGCAGTTGCTTGGATTTTGCTTCCCCCCCCCCCCCAAAAAAAAGAAAATAAATAAATAAAAACCTACAGTTTTATCGCAAAAATTTAATATTTTAAACTAACATTATTACAATAGGAAATGGCAGCAAATACTTGAATTCAATTTATTTAGGTTAACATAACAACAACACAGAACATATCTCAACAGTGAAAGAGGTAAATGCCCAGTTGTCTATGTAACAGCAAATGCAGTGAAAGGGCTAAATGCCCAGTTGTCTATGTAACAGCAAATGCAGTGAAAGGGTTAAATGCCCTATTGTCTATGTAACAGCAAATGCAGTGAAAGGGTTAAATGCACTGTCATCTGTGTAATGGCAAACGCGGTGAAAGGGTTAAATGCCCAGTTGTCTATGTAACAGAAAATGCAGTGAAAGGGTTAAATGCCCAGTTGTCTATGTAACGGCAAATGCAGTGAAAGGGCTAAACGCCCTGTTGTCTATGTAACAGCAAATGCAGTGAAAGGGTTAAATGCCCTGTTGTCTATGTAACGGCAAATGCAGTAAAAGGGTTAAATGCACTGTCATCTGTGTAATGGCAAATGCGGTGAAAGGGTTAAATTCCCAGTTGTCTATGTAACAGCAAATGCAGTGAAAGGGTTAAATGCCCAGTTGTCTATGTAACGGCAAATGCAGTGAAAGGGTTAAATGCCCTGTTGTCTATGTAACGGCAAATGCAGTGAAAGGGTTAAATGCCCAGTTGTCTATGTAACAGCAAATGCAGTGAAAGGGTTAAATGCCCTGTTGTCTATGTAACGGCAAATGCAGTGAAAGGGCTAAACGCCCTGTTGTCTATGTAACGGCAAATGCAGTGAAAGCGTTAAATGCCCTGTTGTCTATGTAACAGCAAATGCAGTGAAAGGGTTAAATGCCCTGTTGTCTATGTAACAGCAAACGCAGTGAAAGGGCTAAACGCTCTGTTGTCTATGTAACAGCAAATGCAGTGAAAGGGCTAAACGCCCTGTTGTCTATGTAACAGCAAATGCAGTGAAAGGGCTAAATGCACTGTTGTCTATGTAACAGCAAACGCAGTGAAAGGGCTAAACGCACTGTTGTCTATGTAACAGCAAACGCAGTGAAAGGGCTAAATGCACTGTTGTCTATGTAACAGCAAACGCAGTGAAAGGGCTAAACGCCCTGTTGTCTATGTAACAGCAAATGCAGTGAAAGGGCTAAATGCACTGTTGTCTATGTAACAGCAAATGCAGTGAAAGGGCTAAACGCCCTGTTGTCTATGTAACAGCAAATGCAGTGAAAGGGCTAAATGCACTGTTGTCTATGTAACAGCAAATGCAGTGAAAGGGCTAAATGCCCTGTTGTCTATGTAACAGCAAACGCAGTGAAAGGGCTAAATGCACTGTTGTCTATGTAACAGCAAATGCAGTGAAAGGGCTAAACGCCCTGTTGTCTATGTAACAGCAAACGCAGTGAAAGGGCTAAATGCACTGTTGTCTATGTAACAGCAAACGCAGTGAAAGGGCTAAATGCCCTGTTGTCTATGTAACAGCAAATGCAGTGAAAGGGCTAAATGCCCTGTTGTCTATGTAACAGCAAACGCAGTGAAAGGGCTAAACGCCCTGTTGTCTATGTAACAGCAAACGCAGTGAAAGGGCTAAATGCACTGTTGTCTATGTAACAGCAAACGCAGTGAAAGGGCTAAACGCCCTGTTGTCTATGTAACAGCAAATGCAGTGAAAGGGCTAAATGCACTGTTGTCTATGTAACAGCAAACGCAGTGAAAGGGCTAAATGCACTGTTGTCTATGTAACAGCAAACGCAGTGAAAGGGCTAAATGCACTGTTGTCTATGTAACAGCAAACGCAGTGAAAGGGCTAAATGCACTGTTGTCTATGTAACAGCAAATGCAGTGAAAGGGTTAAATGCCCCATTGTCTATGTAACAGCAAACGCAGTGAAAGGGCTAAATGCACTGTTGTCTATGTAACAGCAAATGCAGTGAAAGGGTTAAATGCCCAGTTGTCTATGTAACAGCAAACGCAGTGAAAGGGCTAAATGCACTGTTGTCTATGTAACAGCAAATGCAGTGAAAGGGCTAAATGCCCCATTGTCTATGTAACAGCAAATGCAGTGAAAGGGTCAAATGCCCTGTTGTCTATGTAACAGCAAATGCAGTGAAAGGGCTAAATGCCCTGTTGTCTATGTAACAGCAAATGCAGTGAAAGGGTTAAATGCACTGTTGTCTATGTAACGGCAAATGCAGTGAAAGGGTTAAATGCACTGTTGTCTATGTAACAGCAAATGCAGTGAAAGGGTTAAATGCTCTGTTGTCTATGTAACAGCAAATGCAGTGAAAGGGCTAAATGCCCTGTTGTCTATGTAACAGCAAATGCAGTGAAAGGGCTAAACGCCCTGTTGTCTATGTAACAGCAAATGCAGTGAAAGGGTTAAATGCACTGTTGTCTATGTAACAGCAAATGCAGTGAAAGGGCTAAACGCCCTGTTGTCTATGTAACAGCAAATGCAGTGAAAGGGCTAAATGCCCTATTGTCTATGTAACAGCAAATGCAGTGAAAGGGTTAAATGCACTGTTGTCTATGTAACAGCAAATGCAGTGAAAGGGCTAAATGCAGTGTTGTCTATGTAACAGCAAATGCAGTGAAAGGGTTAAATGCACTGTTGTCTATGTAACAGCAAATGCAGTGAAAGGGCTAAATGCAGTGTTGTCTATGTAACAGCAAATGCAGTGAAAGGGTTAAATGCCCTGTTGTCTATGTAACAGCAAATGCAGTGAAAGGGTTAAATGCACTGTTGTCTATGTAACAGCAAATGCAGTGAAAGGGCTAAATGCAGTGTTGTCTATGTAACAGCAAATGCAGTGAAAGGGTTAAATGCACTGTTGTCTATGTAACAGCAAATGCAGTGAAAGGGCTAAATGCAGTGTTGTCTATGTAACAGCAAATGCAGTGAAAGGGTTAAATGCACTGTTGTCTATGTAACAGCAAATGCAGTGAAAGGGCTAAATGCAGTGTTGTCTATGTAACAGCAAATGCAGTGAAAGGGTTAAATGCCCTGTTGTCTATGTAACGGCAAATGCAGTAAAAGGGTTAAATGCACTGTCATCTGTGTAATGGCAAATGCGGTGAAAGGGTTAAATTCCCAGTTGTCTATGTAACAGCAAATGCAGTGAAAGGGTTAAATGCCCAGTTGTCTATGTAACGGCAAATGCAGTGAAAGGGTTAAATGCCCTGTTGTCTATGTAACGGCAAATGCAGTGAAAGGGTTAAATGCCCAGTTGTCTATGTAACAGCAAATGCAGTGAAAGGGTTAAATGCCCTGTTGTCTATGTAACGGCAAATGCAGTGAAAGGGCTAAACGCCCTGTTGTCTATGTAACGGCAAATGCAGTGAAAGCGTTAAATGCCCTGTTGTCTATGTAACAGCAAATGCAGTGAAAGGGTTAAATGCCCTGTTGTCTATGTAACAGCAAACGCAGTGAAAGGGCTAAACGCTCTGTTGTCTATGTAACAGCAAATGCAGTGAAAGGGCTAAACGCCCTGTTGTCTATGTAACAGCAAATGCAGTGAAAGGGCTAAATGCACTGTTGTCTATGTAACAGCAAACGCAGTGAAAGGGCTAAACGCACTGTTGTCTATGTAACAGCAAACGCAGTGAAAGGGCTAAATGCACTGTTGTCTATGTAACAGCAAACGCAGTGAAAGGGCTAAACGCCCTGTTGTCTATGTAACAGCAAATGCAGTGAAAGGGCTAAATGCACTGTTGTCTATGTAACAGCAAATGCAGTGAAAGGGCTAAACGCCCTGTTGTCTATGTAACAGCAAATGCAGTGAAAGGGCTAAATGCACTGTTGTCTATGTAACAGCAAATGCAGTGAAAGGGCTAAATGCCCTGTTGTCTATGTAACAGCAAACGCAGTGAAAGGGCTAAATGCACTGTTGTCTATGTAACAGCAAATGCAGTGAAAGGGCTAAACGCCCTGTTGTCTATGTAACAGCAAACGCAGTGAAAGGGCTAAATGCACTGTTGTCTATGTAACAGCAAACGCAGTGAAAGGGCTAAATGCCCTGTTGTCTATGTAACAGCAAATGCAGTGAAAGGGCTAAATGCCCTGTTGTCTATGTAACAGCAAACGCAGTGAAAGGGCTAAACGCCCTGTTGTCTATGTAACAGCAAACGCAGTGAAAGGGCTAAATGCACTGTTGTCTATGTAACAGCAAACGCAGTGAAAGGGCTAAACGCCCTGTTGTCTATGTAACAGCAAATGCAGTGAAAGGGCTAAATGCACTGTTGTCTATGTAACAGCAAACGCAGTGAAAGGGCTAAATGCACTGTTGTCTATGTAACAGCAAACGCAGTGAAAGGGCTAAATGCACTGTTGTCTATGTAACAGCAAACGCAGTGAAAGGGCTAAATGCACTGTTGTCTATGTAACAGCAAATGCAGTGAAAGGGTTAAATGCCCCATTGTCTATGTAACAGCAAACGCAGTGAAAGGGCTAAATGCACTGTTGTCTATGTAACAGCAAATGCAGTGAAAGGGTTAAATGCCCAGTTGTCTATGTAACAGCAAACGCAGTGAAAGGGCTAAATGCACTGTTGTCTATGTAACAGCAAATGCAGTGAAAGGGCTAAATGCCCCATTGTCTATGTAACAGCAAATGCAGTGAAAGGGTCAAATGCCCTGTTGTCTATGTAACAGCAAATGCAGTGAAAGGGCTAAATGCCCTGTTGTCTATGTAACAGCAAATGCAGTGAAAGGGTTAAATGCACTGTTGTCTATGTAACGGCAAATGCAGTGAAAGGGTTAAATGCACTGTTGTCTATGTAACAGCAAATGCAGTGAAAGGGTTAAATGCTCTGTTGTCTATGTAACAGCAAATGCAGTGAAAGGGCTAAATGCCCTGTTGTCTATGTAACAGCAAATGCAGTGAAAGGGCTAAACGCCCTGTTGTCTATGTAACAGCAAATGCAGTGAAAGGGTTAAATGCACTGTTGTCTATGTAACAGCAAATGCAGTGAAAGGGCTAAACGCCCTGTTGTCTATGTAACAGCAAATGCAGTGAAAGGGCTAAATGCCCTATTGTCTATGTAACAGCAAATGCAGTGAAAGGGTTAAATGCACTGTTGTCTATGTAACAGCAAATGCAGTGAAAGGGCTAAATGCAGTGTTGTCTATGTAACAGCAAATGCAGTGAAAGGGTTAAATGCACTGTTGTCTATGTAACAGCAAATGCAGTGAAAGGGCTAAATGCAGTGTTGTCTATGTAACAGCAAATGCAGTGAAAGGGTTAAATGCCCTGTTGTCTATGTAACAGCAAATGCAGTGAAAGGGTTAAATGCACTGTCATCTGTGTAATGGCAAACGCGGTGAAAGGGTTAATTGGAGCCAACTGTATGTTGTGTTCTCCATTAAAAGAAAGAACCACACTCAAGACAACAGAAGAGAGATGGTCTGAGTGGCTCAGTTGGTTAGGTGTTGGCCTACTGATCCCAAGGTTGTGGTTTCTAAGCCAGCCAAGACTGATGGCTTTTAAATCTGCCTAAAAGCAACAGCAGCAAACCAGTAGATTCACTGGCATGTAATAGAAAATTCAAAATCTATTCAATAGAATGCAATAATTGCAACCAAATAGGTGCAGGCAAAACGAAGAGGAACTTAGAAACAAGAGCCACAGATCATTTCAGTTGTATAAAACACAAACACGTAGAAAAATCAGCAGTTGCTGACCATTTTTGGAAGGGAAATCACAACATTAATCTCGAAGCAAACTAAAGATACATTACAGAAAGTCAAGAACTGTCAACATAGGAACAGATCTTCATCTGGAAGAACAAGGACAGAGTAACCTGTCGCACAAGTTCCAAGAACCACCACCAGAGCAGTCTAGAGAACTATCGGCTTCACCACCCAAGGTCAGTCGATGTCCAGTTCATAATGCAGGAAACTAGCCTCCAAAACATGTTCTGGGAAATCTCAAAAGTGATTGTTGTTCTGTGTTATTATTTGACTCATTTTCTACTTTTAATCTGATTTCAACAACACTGTCAATAACTTACAATATTTGAAGATATTTCTGAAACTTTGCTTGTACCTGGAGTTGGGCACGTTTTTCTTGTAATGAAGATTTCAGCTCTGTGTGTTGAGTCATGGCTCGTTCAACATCCTTAAGCCACTTGGTGAGCTGCTCTTGTGATAGAGTGAACTCGGCAAACTGCATGAGACATTGCTCCAGCTTGTGTGTTGCAGCCTGGAGGTCATCTGAGAAATTGTCCCAAAGGGTGCGCAGCGTCCTGCAACAGAATGTTTAACTGTATAATACACCTTAACACAATATATCCACTACTTTAATAAATGCTTTTAATATTTATTTTATAAATAAAAAGATAGAGGAGTTCAAATATTAGAAATTTCTTAAATATATTCCCAAATGTAAATATAAATAAATATATACATATATAAATAAATAAAAGAGTGGTTATAATTTTTGGGCAATTAATATATTCATGATTTACGTGACATAATATTTGTTTCTCAGAAAGAAAACAGCACAAAAACTTCTGATGTGTTGCATTCATACAACACTATTTACACGCTCTTCTACTGGGAGAGCAAAAAACTTCTGAACAGGCTGCACTGTGTTTTGCCTGTCCACATCCTCGGTGCTCGTTGCCATCTGCCGCTATCATAGAAAGGCACAGATGAAACCATGCAACATTTTTAAAACTACTTTTAAAGGCTTTATTTACCAACTTTATGAAAGGAGATGCTGAAACTGGCCACCGTCATTGTCCATACATTTTTGGCACCTCTTTAGGAAACTATCCATCACTCCCTGTACTACACATTGAGAAATGCTGGCAATTTCCTGGCGGATATTTTGTTTTAATTCTTCCAGGGTGTGTGGGTTCGTCTTGTACACTTTATGTTTTAAGTTACCTCAAGTTTCCTAAAGAGGTGCCATAATACAAAAAAAAAATCTGATATGTTGTACTCACATGACTTTCTCTACTCTTGTACTAACCATTCTTAAAAACTTATTTTTCTATCTTCTTTGTGTTCTTGTGTTAGTTGAGGTAAACATTTGCAGAAATTATCTTACTGCTCATTTTCTTGCACGTGCAATGGGGATATGGGAATAAAGTAGGCTTTGAGCGATAGTCAAATCTTTTAAAAGTTTTCAAATTCTGTTCTCTTTGCACGGTTAGCACATAAAAAAATGAATGGCGGTGTTCCATTTGACAGAAGTATAAGTTCTCCAAAACTTACACAAATAGCAAGGAATATCTCTGAAATGGTTCACTCTACAAAAAAATTTATCTAGACATAAATTGTGTATCTTAGCAAGATGTACATTTTTTGTACAGCAAGATTTGGTCGATCTCTAACGGTTTACCAGTTATGCAAAAGTCATCCAGAGTAAATAGGACTTCATGGGCTATAGCCAGAAAATTCAAGATATACATTTCATTCGTCATAAAACTATCTCAAACATATGGCACTTTAATCAAAATTGTTAGAGCCATTTTCAATAAAATCAAAATTTTTGAAAAATTTTCTATGTAAAGGGTAGTGTAGGGTGGGGCTATTTTGTTCGTGCCACATCCTTGTAAGACATTAGACTTAAATACCAACTTTGGTTTTTAACCAAGTTTTCGTTTTTGAGTTATGCTGCCCACAATCTGACAGAGAGACACACACACACATGGACCTTTTTCTAAAAATGCATTTTTTTATTCAGGGAGCCTCAAAACATATATTTCCGGTGAAATCTCGACTTTGAATTTTTGAGTGGAATACAATTACTATGCATAGTAAACTCAAAGTATCAACTTCTGAGCAGTAACATGTAATTTTGTGTATTTGTAGATTTAAATTTATGTTTTATATTTTGATATTTTTCTGCTGGAGACAAACCTCTGCACTGAGAAGTTTTCTCAATAAAAAGGAAAACAAAGCTGTGTAAACTGCCGCACATGTGACGTGAGAAATTCTTTTAAGTTGGAAGGTTCACCAATGCACATGCACAAGAATACCAGAACAACAGATGTGGACTAGTTCTATTGTTTCTCATACTGTAGTGATCATGCACATCCGTCTGGTTCAGTTACTGTCATAAGAACTGCATCATCCCCAATAACTCTAAATATATTGCAAGAGGTAAAACTTGTGGTCTCTGCCACGTCCCTCAAATTGACGAATGCAGATAGGATGATACTCTTACATGTACCATTGTGGGAAGCTTTATTTCGGGCTAAATTATACAGATGTCCCAAAATTAGACCAGCAAACTTTGGGAGCTGATAGATAACATTATGTTAAACACTTTTTGTTAAGGAAAGTTTTTTGCTGTGGTGCTTTGTTTAAGCGCTAGACGAGTTAATGTCATAAACTACTGCCTCCCACCCAGTTGAAGTATTTATGGCAAAATCAACAATGCAAATTAGTATTGCATTTATCTTAGTAAGGCACACAATCTTAATCCAAGAAACAAACACAGAATACATAAACAAAACACACAAACATCTCATTGTTCACAGTTAATCACAGTTTTAGTACTCAAAATTAGAGCGACAAACTTTTAAAGCAGAGAAATGGCTGTTGTCTTTGCAAGAGTATGACAGAATAGGGCACGCCGATGCACTCTTTGTGTTAATCATAATGGGCATGCATTCCAGCATTTGCTTTGAATAGTAAAGTTGTGATTAACTGTAAACAATGAGATATTTGTGCCTTGTTTATGAGTTCTGTGTTTATTTCTTGGATTTAGATTGTGTGCCTTACTAAGATAAGTACAATACTAATTTGCATTGTTGATTTTGCCGTAAATACTTAAACTGGGTGGGAGGCAGTAATCAATGACATTAACTCATCTAGCGCTTAAACAAAGCACCGCAGCAAAAACCTTTTCTTAACAAAAAGTGTTTAAAATAATGTTATCTATCAGCTCCCAAAGTTTGTTGTTCTAATTTTGGGACACCTATATTTGCTATAAATTCATATATTTTTATATTTCTTGGCAGATGGCTGTAGCAGCATTTGCCATATAACAGAAACTACAGTGACTGTCAAAACTTTCCAGACAGGCATGGTCTGTGTGTGTAATCTCCCTCTTATTAAAGAAAAAGCGGGCGATCATTCTAAATTCAACTTTGAATCTTATGCACTTCATAGGTTCTCTAATAATGCAAGTGCAATTTGTCGATGATTTGACGTAGAAGTAATACCTGTTACTTGCTATGAGATGCCAAGATTTACTGTTCAATGTTTTTATCAGACTGGGAATGTTTACATATGTTTACATGCTTTGCACTTGTTATTCTCAGTACAGGGAGGTCCCAGTCAGTGCCTTTCTTGTGCACTAAGCAGACACAAACTTCAGGAGTGAAATGGAATGCCAAGGAAAGAACAATACATTTGAGCAAAGACAATTAGTGATATTCCATCATGAAAAAGGAAAAATGTATCAACAAATCGCAGGCTTCCTAAATATGAAGAGAAGTACTGTTAACGACATTATCTACCAATACAAATTTGAAGACAGAATTGAGAATTTGTCCCAGATTGCTTGTCCGAGGGCCCTTAATAGGAAAGTAGAGAGGGCAGTAATAAGGAAAGTCAACATAAATGGCCATGTTTCTACAACTATTGCTACTGAGGCAGAAAAAGAGTTCAGAAATAAGATCAGCCCAAGTACAATACCGAGGGTATTACATAGAGATGATTATCACAGGCGAAATCCAAGGAGAAAACCCTGTATTAGCAAAGTAAATAGGATCAGGAGACAACGATTTGTTAAGGAGCATATTAGCAAAGATATGGACTGGTGGAAGAAAGTAATTTTCTGTGATGAATCAAAATTCAATGTTTCTGGCGCAGAAGGGCATATCATGGTTTGGAGACAGCACAATAGAGGTGAAGAAAAGAATATGCAGGCAACAACAAAACATGGAAGGGAACATGTAATGGTATGGGTTGCATGTTGCTTCAAGGAGTAGGTGAGCTTGTTTTTATAGATGGAAGCATGGACCACCGTTAGCACCTTCAGATTTTAAAAAATAACCGGAAGAAAAGTGCAGAAAGTATGGGTGTAAGAGAATTTTATTAGGACAACAACCCCAACACATGTTATACAATTGTCCTAAAGTTGTGAATCCTCTGCCAGAGAGTCCGGACAGTAATCCTATAGAGAATCCGTGGGATACGCTGAAATGTAATGTATGGAAACATCCAGTAAACACCAAAGCTGATAACAACAACTTGAGGGCTTTATTGAACACAGGTAAAGCAAGAAACTAAATAAGCCATGGAGCTATATTGTGGAAGAATATGGGAGTCTTAAAATGCACTAGCCAATGAGATTCATCTCCATCATATGCTTCTGCTTACATCTACTTTATGTTTACAGTAAATAGATTTTAACTTCATAGCACTTCCTCAAGTCAGTGATTATGTACCTCAGTTGTTGCCTGATGATCTCCCTGCCATCTGGTGATGTATGGGCATACAACTTCTCTCCCTGATCTATCAAGGCATCAAACCTGGGACTTTCATTTGATCTTACATCTGCAAGTTCTCTAATCTTCTTCTGGCGCTCCTGCAAACATCAAGATAAAATCAATTCAATTGCTTTAGGCATTGCATGATTTCACATAAGTTGACGTGTTATCATAAACAAATCTTTATTATCATTATAGCACAAACTAAATGCAGATAAGTACCTGCAAAATTGCAAGATCTCCAACTATTTGACTCAGTTCTTTGAGTTCCTCCTCTACCTTAGACAGCCATTCCAGGAATGTGTTGTAGTCATCATTGAAACTCTTATGCTCCTTAACAAATTGTTCATATCTTGTTATGGATTCCTGTAATTAAAAAGGGAAATACATTAAATAAGTAGGTAAGAATGAGTTAGAGGAAAATGGAACTAAGGACAGATTTAGAAGAACATTTGGATAACCAAATGAAACAAAGAACGAATACGCAAGGAGTACAGCGCATCACCACTACACAAAAAACCAGGAGCTGGGTGTGTTGGGACCCTAAATTAATACAAGCAAGTAACCAAGAGAATAGATAGTGTAAATAAGCAAGCTAGTTTGTTATTTCAAACACTAGTGCACACCTAACTGTATGCAATATAATAGAAAGTAGTTCCTGGGCTTGTGGCCGTGGTCCAGTAGATGAATAAATATCTGAGATCGTCAAAGCACAGGCGAGACCCGCTGCTGACACAGGAGATTTATTGGATACCATGTAGCTGCGGCCAAGTTTATGTTGGCACTACCAAACGCAATATAAAAGCCTGCTTAAAGGAACAAAAAAGCAACTGTCGGCTGGGACACATGGAGAAATCAGCAGTAGCCGAGCATGAGCTTCTAATGGGCCATGACATCAAGTTCGACGAGACTGAAGTTCTGGACAACACAGCCTACTACCAAGCACGGCTGTACGATCCACAACATAAAAACAATTTCAATAGAAAAGAAGAAAAACCACGTATACACACAGCCTGGGTGCCTAGACAATACAAAACCAAAGCCCCAAAATGCCAACAGGACTGATCATGCGGCAGTTCCCACAGCCACATGGTAGTGATTGGCGTACAAACAATCAATAAGAGACAAGAGGCGGTCTCTCTCTCACCTATACAGGATGGAAGTGAAATGATCTGTCAGACTTTAACAGCGAATTTCTCATGTTGTGAATAACAAGAAAGTTTAATACCAAAATGTTGAAAAGTTTATAGTTTTCTAGAAAAAAATATTTTTGTCACAACAAATTTTTCATCACCTGGCTGAATCATTGTTAATTGAAGGTTCTTGATTTATGGCTATATTCATAGAAAATTGAATAAACAACTTTTTCCTTTGGCGTATTTCAATAGATTCAACGGTTTTTGTGGAAATTAAATTTAAAAACTCCACAATTTATTGCAACAAAAAGGCAACAAATTGTGGGTTCTTTTAAATTTAATTTACACAAAAACCGTTGAATCTATTGAAATACGCCAAAGGAAAAAGTTGTTGTTTATTCAACTTTCTATGAATATAGCCATAAATCAAGAACCTTCATCAATAATAATTCAGCCAGGTGATGATACATTTTTTGATAAAAATATTTTTTTATAGAAAACGATGAACTTTTCAACATTTTGGTATTAAACTTTCTTGTTATTCACAACATGAGAAATTCGCTGTTAAAGTCTGACGGATCATTTCATTTCCATCCTGTATATAAGCCAGGTGCTCCATCAAACGCCCTCTAGTTGTTAACCAGCCAGGAGTCACTCTCTGAAGATGCCCAATGCAGTCTTGGGTGAAAGACCAGATACTTATTCATCGACTGAACCATGGCCTACAAGCCTGGAAACTACGTTATATGGGACTAATTATGTAATTGGTGAAATTAAAGATAAATGTTCATTTGGCCCACCTCTGTGGTGTGGGGCTAGTATGTCTGTCTCACATTCAAGAGGTCCCAAGTTCGAATCTTGGTTATGGTATGTTAACTGCATACAGTTTTTTATGGGTTTTTCCCTTATCCTGAGAAGACAATTGTCAGTAACTTAGCTCAGGCACAAAGGGCTCCAAGAGCTTACATGCAGGCCTCTAGTGGGGCCACTCAGTTGTGCTTCTTCATTAATTTTAAGCTCTAGAGACCCCAGGCTCATTCAAGAATCATTTCAACCATTTCACTTATTCATTGCCCATTCAATATCACCTAATGACCTAGCAGGTTAAAATGTGGTAAGCCTTAAAAAAATTCATTCATTCACTCATACTTCCTGGATTAGTCTCATAGGATCAGTCTTTTAAATTGACCATTACATCAAAAGCAAAATACCTGACATTTCATGCTTACGTTACTTGACTCTAGAGTGCAACAAGTTTCTGGTATATTATTACAAATTTCTGGAGCACCTTGTGAAATTTCTCAACAGTGGATACACTTACCCTTGTGGTGTTCTTGAGTGCCTGGTAGCGAGTAAGGAGACGAGACACCTTCACAGAAAGTTCAGACTCTCCTTCAATGGACTGGCTCTGACTAGAAGCATTGGCAAACTCTTCTCCCTTAGCAAATATTTCCTCCTCGATAGCCTTCAGCTTGCCAAGGTGAGACTGTTTAGCTTCCTGCGTACTTCTCAGGCTCTGATCCTTAACTTGGGCCTCTTTCTGTTTGATCCAGTTGGTAAGGGCATCAACAATCTCCTCAAATTCAGTCCAGCGACTGCAGAGTTGACACAGTTTGGTCTGAGCCTCAGTGCAGCGCAGCAGGAATGCTTCCCAGGCTCTCTTCTGGTCCTCAAACTCCTTGAGAAGTCCTGGATGTCCTGAAAGATACGTTTGTTCTAGAACAGTCTGCAGTTGCTTGTGGCAGTTCTCAATGAGTGCGTCTCCTTCTTCCTTGTGATGAAGCAAATTGTCAATTATGGCAAGTTTGGCATCAGCTCCTTCCTTTTCCAGCGAAGTTTCATCGGTGACCACTGCAGCTTCTGCAGAAAGTGTGTTCAGCCAATCACGTGACTTCTCCAAGGCTTGTATGTATGCTTCATGATCTGCAACATGCCTTTCAGCCACTGCTACTCTAGCATCTACCTTCTTCGACAGCGTCTCATAAGCGGTAAGAATGTCACTGAATTTGGCAGTGGCTTCTGAATCAGAGAGTGATCCAACCTTCTCCTGAAGCTGTTTCATGATATTTTTGTGCGTGTTTACATCCTGAGCTAGCGTCCTGTAGCTGTGCATAGCTGCCTTTTTCTCTTGAAGTGTTGCCTTCAATTCCATCTTGTTACCAATCTTAGCCTCTGCATCTGCAACCCACTTGCTGATCTGCCCATAGCTGTCCTCAATTGATGATCTCTGCATCATGAAACCTTCCACACGTTTGTGTAGTGCATTAGCTTTGTCAATCAGAGCTTCAGAAGCATCTCGAAGCCCTCTTAATTCAGAACGGATTGTCTCTCTGTTTTCTGGAGTTATTCCTGAGAAGAGTGCCTCACCGGTCTCAACAGCCTTATTTAATAAAGCCTGACCTTTCTCTCGTTCTTCTGCAAATGCTCTAAGTTCTGCCAATTTTGTCTGGTATACCTGCATTGGCTTTGCACCACCGGAGAGGAGGTCATCAAAGGACTTCAGTTTGTTGTCTGCATCAGCTAGCCAGTCTTCAACTTGCTTAACAGATGCTTTGTACAAGTCCTTGTTTTTGTTCAGAGCCTCCAAGCGTTCCATGTACGTGGCAGCAAACTTCATCACAGCATTGTATCGAGTAGCAAGATGTCCAACGTACTGGCTCACTCTGGATTCTGGGTTCTCTTTCTGAATTTCTTCACCTAGAGAAGATATATGTTTTATTTCTGGTTCATAGTCTTTGACCTGTTTCTGGAATGCTTCAATTTCTTTTATCTTGTCGCTAATGGTAGAGAGATTGAGCTGAATAACACTTTCAGCCCTAACTTTGCCTTCGGTTTCACGTAACCAAGATGCAACATTTTCTGACATGAGTTCATACTTCTGCCACAAGTCTATGTTGTATTCCAATTGATCCTTTGTGGTGGCATAGCTCTTTTTGAGCACCTCTAGCTCACCGACTAGTTGGTCTCGTTCGTTTCTTAGCTCTTGTATTTTTTCTGGAGCTTCAACATTCTGAAGCAGGTCTAAAGATGTATCCAGCTCAGCTTTCTTAGCTTCACAGTCGGATAAACCAATCTCAACATCCTGTAGTGAAGAAAGTTTAACTTCTAGATTATATCTGTCACTACCTGCATCAGGCAAACACCATGCAATCTTTTCCTTATGTGTTGTAACACCTCTCTGTAAGGCATTCAGTTTTTCCAGATGATATTTCTTCAAGAATGTCAGAAGTGTTGATTCTATTTTGTTTGCATGTGACAAGACGCTATCATACCTCTTTTGTAGACCAATCACCTCTTTAGCTAAGCTAGAGTCACCAAAACCTCGATAATTGGTTTTCATTTCTTCTAGCTTGTTATTTAAGACTTCCAGATCACTACCAAAGTTTTCCAGTTCTTGCTTATGTACCTGACAGGCCTGGAGCCTTTCCAAGATTTTAACATTTTCTCCTGTAAGATCATCACATTTAATCACTGCTTCACGTATTCTTGTGATGGTATCACCGGCTCTCTTTATGTCATCCCTAACACTTTTTTCCTTCTCGCCTATAGATGAGGTTATGTCATCTACTTTATCTGCAAGGCACTTTATGTCTGCAAACTCATCTTCGAGCAGTTTGTTTAATGTGTCCAATGTGGGGATTTGTTTGCCATCGTTTAGCTTCACTAACTGTGCTGTTTTAGCAATTATACCTTGTTTCAAGTTGTAGTGTGCTGGCAGTTCGTCCTGGTACCTGTTGAGTTTTGCCTGGCCACTCTCTATATCCGACAGATCCTGTGTTGCTGCATTAAGAGCCTCACTCATTTCTCCAAGCCACCGCAGCACCTCATTCTTGGCCTCCTCTATTTGCTTCCATATTATGAGTTGAGCCTCCAGTGTCTGCAGGTTCTTGGATAAGGCATCGTGTGCTTGCTGCCACTTGTCATGGGCATCAGAGAGCTCCTCGTCAATGTCAGAGATATTAAACCCAGATATGCTCTCTGCTTGTTTGGACAACATCTGTCCCCTGGCATCCATTGTGTCCAGAGAAGTTTTGGCTTTCTTAAGTATTTCCAAAGCCTTCTTCACCTTCTCATGAGTAAGCATGGCTTGTGTTACATCTGCTGGTACCTCTGTTGACTGCTGCATATTCATGGCCTCGCTGATGCCAGCATAGAGTTTATCTCTTGCACCACAGAACTGTTTCCATGCAGTGTTCATCTCCATGAACTTTGCCTTATGTTCCCTGAGCATTTCGCTCACCTTCTCCCAGTTGGCGTCTATTGAAGCAAGGATGTTTTGTATTGTGACCATGTTACCCTGATCTTCTCCCATCAGTGCCTTCCCCTGTCTGTGCAAGTCCTCCCTGATGCCCTGCTTTACTCTATGCTCCTCCAAGAGGGCAGATATTTCCTTGACAGCATTCTCGAGCTTGCTGCAGCGATCCACATTAAATATGATTTCTTGAACCGTTCCTTGCATGGCAAGAAGACCATCGGACAAGTTTTGTTGAATCTGTTGGAACTGGGACCAGTGAGCACCTACTTCTTCAAGGACTTCCCTCTTCATCGAGACCTGCAATTGAAGAGCACCAGCCTTCGACTCCAGGTCACGCACCAGTGCAACTGCTGTGACGCGTCTGCCATTTGTTTTGTCCTTCATGAAGGTAGAGCTCTGTTGACTAACACCGTCTATCTCAGGAGCTAGATCTGTCCATGTGGAGACCTTGAGATTGACCACCTCCAGCTCCTCTGCAAACTTTTCTACATCTTCTGGTCTTGGCTTCTGGCCTTCTAGCTGATATTTAATATGATTCAGTTGGTCGTTTGTGTCTGTATACCAGTTCAGCAGTTCAGACCATTTCTCGAGAGCACTCTTCTTTTCTTGTAAAGTGTCCTCGATATCCTGAAAACAAAGCTTTCATTAACATTACTGTCCTGGTAAACTAATGGAGTAGCTACATTACATATGTCTCAGAAAACTGTCCTGGATTTCAGTGACAAAGAGAATGTCTTGTCCAATTTAGTAAAAGTTATGGATAGTTTATCACAGACAATCCCACAGTTACAAACATCAAATTGGGTTTTATTTATGGACATGCTTTAACTGCTATGGTCCTTGGCATCCCATTCTACAGAAAGACCCAAAAACATCTGAACCGCTGTGCTGTTTTTTTACTGCACACATGGAAACACGATACCACACAGCTGCTGTACACAAGGTCACACTGGCTCAGCATTTGTTTTCTACTACACAGTGTGTACTTATTCATGATTAGTATGTGTTAACTCAGTCAGCTCGCCAAATGAAAATGTTACTTGCAGAAAGATTTCCTAGTGTAAAAGTTCCAGGCCATACGACAATGCACGAACTTTGCAATAAAAATAAATTTCAGGCCACAGGAAGTGTTCAGGCTCAGAAATTTAAAAGACGACGTGCAGTTCTTACCAAAGCAATATTAGATAACATCAGTCATCTTTTAATATTTTTCGCAGATGATGCTTGGTTCCACCTTCATGGATATGTGTGTACACAAAATAAATAATTGCTGGAGCTCTGAGAAACCTAATATTGTTCATGAAATACCCCTTCATGATGAAAAAGTTTGTGTATGGTGGGCCATTAGCGGAGAAAGAATTATAGGCCCAATTGTTTTTGAATCAACAGTTGACACCCGTACATACATGAATACAACCTTGTCCACTTTTTTTAGAGAATTCACAGACAGGGAGTATGATTTTTGCCTTTTTTCAACAAGACTCTCCAACAGCTCATACAACCAATCTTTCAGTGAGAACAATTGAAGTGCTTAGAATAGCAAGGGCGTAAGTGCCAAAGTACAAATCTTTTGTTTTTCTTGCAACATATAGATGAAGCCTACTCTTTAACGCCTGTTAAGTTCCATTTGCCATAAAAATATCTCAAACATGAAATTTTAATCAAAATTGTTACAGGCATTTTCAAGAAAATAAAAATATTTGAAAAATTTTCCATGTAAAGTTTAGTTTAGGATGAAGCAATTTTCTTCAAAATTTTTGTGTTGCATCCTTGAAAGACATTAAACTTAAATACCAACTTTGGTTTTAAACTGACTTTTCATTTTTGAGTTATGCTATCCACAGACTGACAGACAGACAGACAGACAGACAGACAAACAGATCTTTTTCTAAAAATGCTTTTTCTGGATTCAGGGGTCTCAAAACATATATTTCCGGTGAAATCTCGTTATCAAATTTGTGGGTGGATTACAATACTTCCTCTACTTACCAGTATAGAAAGTCAAAATGGATATACTTTTGGTGACTATAAAACATCACAATAAATACCAGCATGAATCATCTATTCTTGTTTTTTGGACTTACAGTTTCCCCTATAGGTTTAACCCTTCCCGGGCGAAATGCGCATATATTCGCAACGCATGGTTACGCGTCAGTTTCGGACAAATTCTTTTTATACGTTCGCGTAAGCTATCGTAGCTGGCCTTTACTTCACGATAATGGTCAACAGATGTCATTAGATGAATTTAAGCGTGCGTCTGTGCTTAGGTTTCTGGTTTGTTAGTCGCTACAGAATAATACGTCCTGTGCGGGTAATTTTCTGTGTTGTTTTTCATTATTTTGCTTGTTTTGGTTTGATTTGGAGCATGGCGTGTAAGAGACTGTATGGGGAGGATGAAATAAGGGCTTGTATAGAATCTGTGCTCAATGAAACAGATGAAAGTGACTTTAGTGCGTGGGAAAGTGATGAAAACAAAAGTCCTGCAAGTGCGCGCAACAGTGACCTATGTAGCAGCAGGTGTTAGGAAAGAAACAATATATTTTTGTGAAACATGTGATCTGAAACCCTATTTACATCCCAATAACTGCTTTGGAGCATGCCATACACAAAAAGACTTCAGTGTCACCCAATAAGATGTCTAGGAACTGATGATGCACTCTGCCCTGTAGATATGGCAAAGTTTCAGTTGTTTTGGTACATATGCCACTTTTCATTTAAATAAGTGTAGCCTCAAAAGAAAATACCTATAATAAAAAGCAATGTTATGACTTAATGAACATTTATGTGCTTGGTTATACGTTTTCAACAATTTAATACACAAAATAGTATGATATGTGCCTTATTTTAAATAATATTCATGTTTTAAAATACTTGAGAAAACTAGGAAAATAATTACGCCCAGGAAGGGTTAATAGCTATTCTCTACTCCATGGCATTCTCAACTAAAGCTCACAGCCTTCTTCACAAGTATGTTCTTTTATGACTCCATATTTGTTTTCAGTATCCAGGTTTTGTCTGTTGTTTTTATTCTCTCAGGAGTTAAAATTAGTAATCTTACAGCCTATGTCAGTAGGAAGAATATGGATTTTCATTGCTCTAAAATTAACAAAATTGTGTGAGATTATCGTATACAGGTAAATTTTTTTCTTATCTTCCTTTCATAGAAGTTTGAAAACAGTGTTGTTGTAATTAATTTAATTTAAAAGGTGAGTTAATTAATAACACTGAACAACACTTACAAAATATTTTTCCGGGACATGTTTCGAAGGTTAACTTTCCTCCATTATCAACCGGACAATAACTGGGTTTCCATGGTGTTTCATGGTGCAGATGGTGATGCTTCTTCTGATGTTTCTTCTGGTGGCGGTTCAATGAACTTACTGAAAATGTCTCTCTGAGGAATGTCGAAATTAAATACTCGGTTTCTATTTTTTAAAATAAAGATTTGTTCCCATGTGGACAGTTCTTGTTTTCCGGTTATGTGTTTGAGAAGTTTCGGTTCTAGCTTTATGTCATGATTTTTTGTCCAAAAGTGAAATGCAGCTGCTGATTTTTCTAATTGTTTACTCTTAATGTTTCTAACGTGTTCCTTGTATCTAATTTCTAAATTTCTTTTGGTTTTTCCTATGTATATTTCATTACAATCACTGCATTCAATTTGGTATATGCCAGATTTTTTGTTAGGTGGAATAGCATCTTTGATGTTTGAAAGTAGTAGGTTTTTTATGGAGTAATGGTTTACTGGTGCTAGCTGAATGTTGTATTCCTTGAACACTTTTTTAAATTTATCAAAGGCCCATGGATGATATGTGAATTTTTTGAATATCATTTTTGTTTTTGCTGCTGTGAGAGTTGTAGTTTCTTTTAATAATTTTTCTTTTCTGCTCGTTTTACCTTTTTATCTACTAATTCTTTGGAGAAGCTGTTTTTCTGTGCTATTTCAATTATTTTGTAATATTCTGTTTTGTATTCTTCTGCTAAAAGAGGGATGTTCACCAATCTATGTGTTAAACTATTGAAAATTGCTTGTTTGTGGCTTCTTGGATTGTAACTATTAGCTTTTATGTAGTTGTCTGTCTGGGTTGGTTTTCTGTGAATACCAAAATTTATTCTATCCTTGTTTTTGATTAATTTTAGATCTAAAAAACGCAATTTATCATCTCTTGCTATTTCCACTGTGAAATTTATACTTTTGTCCTGTATGTTCAGAAGTTTTAATGCGTCACTGATGTGTCTTTTTGGAACTATTGCAAATATGTCATCCACATATCGCTGCCAGTGTTGTAAGTGTTGTTCAGTGTTATTAATTAACTCACCTTTTAAATTAAATTTTTTTCTCTTTATAATTAATATACATTATTCTAAAGACAAATTAATAATATATTACCTGATACTGGGCAACAAGCACAGAATAGTTTTGGTTGAGGGATTCCGCCTCCTCTGGTGAACTGTGACTAAGAATCTTCTTTACTTCATCATATATAGTGTTAAAAGTTGGTTGTTTCTCAGAATGTTCTTGAAGCAAAGCATGTACTGATTGTAAGGCAACGTCAACTTTATCCAGGCTCACTTCATTTACATTCTCTACACCAGTGCCCAGTTGCGTCATCCAGTTCTCAAACTCGTACAACTTCCCTTGGAATTCTTGTCTGCAACAAGTGCAAAGAGAACATGCATTAACAACTCAAAAAATCTGATGTGTTGCACTAGGAGCAAGGGGAATATGAGAATAAAATAGGTTTTGAACCATAGTCAAATCTTTTAAAGCTTTGAAATTCTGTTCTCTTTGCACGGCCCAAAGATAAAAACACAAGTAAGGACCATCCATTTGAGAAAAGCTTAGGTATTGCAAAACTGACACAAATAACAAGCAATATCTCCGAAATGGTTCATTCTGCAAAAAATGCATTTGGACTTAACTTATGTGTTTTGAACAGGATCTACATTTTTTGTACAGCAAGATTTGGTCTATCACTTACAGTTTACCAGTTATACAAAAGTCATCAAGTGTAAACAGGACTACAAGGGCTATAGCCAGAAAATTCAAAATATACAGTTCATTTGCCATAAAAATATCTTAAACATATGGCATTTTAATAAAAATGGTAAGAGCCATTTTAGAGAAAATCAAAATCTTAGAAAAATTTTCCATGTAAATGGTAGTTTATGGTGGAGGAATGTTCTTCAAAATCGTTTTATTACATCCTTTAAAGATAGTAATCTTAAATACCAACTTTGTATTTTAGCCGACTTTTCATTTTTGAGTTATGCAGTTCACACACACACCCACCCACCCACATCCACACACATGCCCTTTTTCTAAAAATGCTCTTTTGGGTTCAGGGGGTCTCAAAACATATTTCCAGTGAAATCTTGAGATAGAAATTTTGGTTTGAGTGCAATACTTACTCTACATAATAGAGAAAGTAAAAGCATGAAGTGGCCACATATAATGTCCAGAATAGAAATATCTTATCATAGACAGATTCCAAGTATTAACTGGTGACACATGCATTCAGTGTTATTTTAGCACCTCAATCCAGTGTTGCCATGTCTGCTGAAGAAAAGCAGATTTGATTTGAAAAAAGCAGGAGAAATAAGTGGATTTTTTTAACTGGCAATTTTGCTTAGTGTATACATATTTATGACAGTGGTGGTGGTGATAATGATGATAAAATATTCACTCTAAAATTCTTGCATTGTAGAGTTACTGCCACATGCAATGTCGGTATTGCGCATTAGCCTCCATCCTGTATCTATTTATTGAATTTCTTCTGCTTTCACCAAATTAGGAAACCGAGAAGCAAGTGGTGCTTAGCTGTCTGGATTTTAGCGGGTTCTAACACTTCCAACATACCTAGTCTTCCAATGGATACCAGCTCACTGTGGACTGAGTGGTAATGAGAAAGCTGATTTTCATGCAAAAAAGCAGTGTACAAAAATCTATAGTTAATCTACCATTTTGTGCAGCTAAAAGATTAGTCAACTCTGAATTCAAAAAAATTATTGCAAAATATTACTATGAAAAATCAAAGAATAAAAGATGGGAACTACCAAACATTCAAACAGTAATTCCTGAGTATCCTCGAAAAACAGCAGTTGCAACCTTCAGGTTGATTACAGGACATGATTGTCTGGCAAAACATTTAAACAGAATTGGGATATATTCTACACCACTCTGTCCTCTATATGATCTGCAAGAGGAAATGGGCCGAGACCACCTTCAAATATGCCTGGCCACATCTAGTGCCCCATGCATCAGTGAAAAATATTGGAGAGCAAGAGGATTAATGACTTCATTGTCAGAAATCCAGCATTAGCTAACAACAACAACACTTCCAACATTGTAAGAAGATGATCACTCAATGAAAAACGACTTAGTATATCACAAACTGACTCAACGGAAAAATCAACACAGCATAATTTGAAAACTTGTACATATTTGTTGGGCAAGGATGATTTTGTCAGAGATATTTGAACTTGGGCACCAAAATGTATGTTTATGTATACAGGTGATTATATTAATCCTTTGTTTTTATACACGTGGGAAATGCCCTGCCTGAAAATCTTTTTCAGAAGGGCAAATTATATGATGTTAAGGAAAATAGTGTTTAAAAATGGGAAATACATAAAAAGCAGTAGATTTTGAAGTGCGTTCAGTCTTTAGCAGTAGATCAGTAGATTTGCACAAAAGCAGATCTCCTGCAAAATCAGTAGACCTCGCAACTCTGCCTCGACCAATGAAATCTTTGTTCTTATGTCCTGACGGGGCACTCTCCAGGAGGTAAAGGTACAAAGTGTGGTTGGGCCTGAGGATAGACGACAGTGGAGGTTAGGGTCTCTAACATTTGAACTCCCTGGTGACAGACATCATGGTAACAAAGGCTACAAATACACTTTCAAACATTAATAGGACATATTTAATTACGGCACTATCAATAGTTTTACAAAACGTTTTGTTTTTACATTGCTTTGCATCTTGTGAATAAGGCAGTGAATCAATAATGGTTATCAAATGGTGAAATGATACACCTGCTTGCAAACATTGCAGAGAGAAATATCAGAAAAACTTTACTGATTTTATGAAACAGTCTTTCTAAATGCTGTAATGCATATTTTAATACTGTATACAATAGCACTTTTTATTAAAAGTTATTATGTGCATTTGAAACATAATTGTTTTCATCCTTTCACTGCTTAAATTTGTTACCATCGACTGTCTGCAGCAATGTATTATCCAAAATGGCACTGCCCCATTTAGTTTGGTTAACCCTCAACTGGTGACGGGGCGTCACATCTCTCAAAAGTCATCTATCATTATCTTGCATTGTATATGAGAAGTTGACTTCTGATGCTTACAGTACCTCGTTATCTTTGCTTACTTTAGATATTCCTGTAAGTTTCAGTGAATAGGCCTTGGTTATTTACTATCCAAGAGAACAGCAACATCTGACACATGACCAGTTGCATGTTTTTTTCTGTCAGGAGCAGTATTGTTTACGGTGGTGAATTGTGCTGTTCCATCCAGCGGAGTGACACTCGGAGACCTTGATTTTGAAATTCAAGTGCTTAAAAGATTGAATGAAGATACTAGTGATGATGAAAGTAACATGGATAGCGAACAGTAAAGGAAAATGAGCCCGACAGAGAAATTTTAAACGTGATTCTGTTGAAGTGACTGAAAATGAAAATCCTGCAAATAAACAGGGACCAAAGTCAGGAAAGGCTATTTGTATTTTAGAACTCATAATTTTTTTGTTTTGTTAACGTCCTTCAACGTGATGTCATATTGGACGGTGAATGAATGAAATGGGTGAAATGATGCTCAAATGAGCCCAAGGTCCATGGAGTTTTAACCTACCTGACATTCCTCTTCTCAGGATAAGGGAAAACCTTGGAAAAATACCTTACCTGGATAATTTACCCTAAGCAAGATTCGAACTTGCGACCTCTTGAACGTGAGGCAGACATGCCAGCCATCACGCTACTGAGGTAGACCCCATAAATGTGCAAAACGGAGTCTCTAAGAAGATATGTTCACTCCCTGAGCCACAGTACAGTGGAATCCCGTTAACTCGACCTAATGTAGACTGAGAGGTTGTTGAATTACCGAAATGTTAATTTTTATGGAATGAGGGAACTGTTATTCACAACCCATAACATAATACTGCAAATTACATAAATATATTCTAGCACAGTATAGGAAACAAAAGTATAACATATTCTAAAATGTATTATGTATTAATATGTTACCCTTTGCCCAGTCTCTTTAACACAACCAATTTAATTTCCATTGTCATGCTAACTTGTCTTTTCTTCTCATTTGACATTTTCACTGGCAACAAACATAACACTAACAGTAAGCCTGAAATCTTGGAAGCTGCCAGAATTATGTAACTGACAGTTTAGCTTACCACGTACACAGGTATTTTGTACACATGGTGAATGAAGGTGCCCGAGTGACATCATGCACATTGATGATGTGGGTAATGTCTCTGGTTACTTCCTTGAAATACAGAAGACATTGCTGATAATGTGAGATGCCACCGTACTTAATCATGCACAGTCTGTGGAAGTCAGAAACATAACCTCACACTCCAATGGTCTTATATATACAAAAGTGAGCTGGATCATAAACCACTGTGCAGTTGTCACGTCTAAAAATACCTTTGTACTGGTTATAGCAATAAACTTTCAAACCTTCTGAGCAAGTGTTTGTGCTTATATCCGCATTAGTGGCAAGCTTTTGTTCCATGACAATGGCCTGGAAGTTGCTTATGTTCTGACTAGATATTGAAGGTCAACACATGGTCAGTTCTTTTGTTACTGTGAGGTAGATTGTGGTAGCTTGTACACGTTGAGACAGGATATTGTAAGACCCCAAAAGAAAATTGTTTATGTGAATATTTGTTAAGAGTGTAATTTGTTTTTGATGTTGGTATGAGTTGGTTAAATGACGAAAACGTGTTACTAATGTTCATTGTTACAAACAATTAAGTTTGTTTAAAGACGTCATAAATATTTCCATATTTAATTTTAATATATATGTATAAATAAAAGAATTATATGTGTTCAATATAGAAAGCGAAGGGAGAATGGCTAAAGATCGCTTCCCTAACAATACGGGAACTATTTGATGAATGCATACGCGGATGTACACAAAAAGAAGTGTAATGCGTCGCCAATTGTCTAGTCATTAGCGTCTATGTGTTTGGTGAAGATGGACGTATTTTTATGTGTGCCCGTCATAAAATAGTGAAAGTAAATTTACTAAGCGTTTAAAGACCGTTAATTTGTGTAAAATAAGTGAAATATTAGCTAACTTTAATAAGCTAGTTAATACAAAGTGTGTGATTAAATAAAAGGACGTAAAATAGACGAAGTGTAAAGTGATAGAAAACACATTTAGCAAAATATCGCTAAATTTTCAGACATTAAATCTCGGCGATGCTAGGGAAGTCGATCCACTGAAATAAAAGACTTACTACTGTAATACGATTTAAATACTGTGAACAAGAAGGTGCGAATAAAATATTTCACCAAAGTTAAATCCGAGTGTATGTTCATTCCATCCAGTACCACGACCCGAGATAACATAAGAGTCAAAAGCTCATCACCATCACCTTCGTAATACATAAAAACAGCACCAACGTATAGTAATTAAAATTTACCTATAATATTCATATCGTATAATACATAATAGAAATGATCACAGTCAAGTTTAACGATAAAAAATTTAAAAAAAATAAAAGAGGTTGTCGAGTTACATGAATGTGGAATTATCAAGAGTCAGGTTATCAGGGGTTCTACTGTACTATGTATTTGCTTGCTTTGAATTCTTTTGGACGGCTGAGGCACAAAGTGAAATACAAGACTGCGTTGGATTTTATTTGTCTCTCTGATGGCACAAATAATTATAAAATGAACCAATGTGAAATGGAATAACATGGGGCAAAAGTTTCAATGCAGTGGTCATTCCCATACACAAGATATTGACTATTTTGAGCTGGAAGTTTTCCAATCTCTGCTGCTTTCAAATAAAATGATAAAGATATTTCATGTACAATTGCAACAAATAGCAATTGCAGAGAAACATTGTCTCATTATACCCTAAAAGACATTTTCCAATCTTCTGCTACATTTGCAATTTGCCAGTCCTAGAGACAAATTACAAAGACATCTAAAAATTTGTATAAACTGTGGGAAAAGAGCATAATAGGGAGGGTATGCATGTTTTGAAGACACTGATTGAACTATAACTTAACTAAACCCCAGTGCAGCAGGCCATGATAGGCGAAGGCTTGCCGTCCAGGCACTGTGTCCCCCACCACTGCCCACTAGAGGCATCATTAGTGGGGTGCAGTACTGGAGGGTGGGACGTGGTCAATGCCCCGAGCCCTCTTGGCCAGTTATATGGCCTTCTCGACCTGGAGTCGCTAATTCTCCATCAAGTAGCTCCTCAATTGGTCCCCCTGGGACCTAATGAGGCTGAATGTACCTCATGCCATACCTTCCAGCAGGGGAAAAACTCCCATGCTGGTACCGAGGATCGAACCTGGGTCCTCTGTGCCAGAGGCAAGCATGCTACACAGGCGGTAGATTACAATATAAACACTACATTTTTTATAATCGGCACATGTTGCTGAGTCTGAAAATGCCTGGTGTTTGTTAATATCTTCATACACGATTCCTAGGGAGAAGAAAAGTCAAGTAAACATTTCATTTTCTAATTATTTACACAAGAGGATTCTTTGTTTTTTAATGTTTAAAATATTATAATTGTTGAACTTCGCATATCCCAAAATAATGCTTAATAATGCCATGATTAAAAAAAAGCTTAAAACCAATAAACACTAATTCTGGAGTAACATAAATATAAGGTGTCTGCCAGATGTCACGTCACCAGTAGTGTGACAACTTTAATATGTTGCCAGTTAAGGGTTAAGCAGGGTTCTAATTACTATACAATGCTAAATTGTAAATGAATGAATGCTACAACATTATAAATGTAAAGTGACCAGCCATACTTATTACTAACCTTGCTAATATTGTATCTGAAGTGGCATTCAGTCTTTGCCGTACATCCTCTGCAAGTTTAGTGACTTTTCCTTTCATCTCATTAACCCTGACTTTTACAGCAGTTGCACCTTCCATTGCCAAGCCCTGGGCAATGTTGTCTGACGCTTGTGTCAGTGTTATCAGCTGAGCTTGCTTCTCTGAGATTTCCTTATTAAAAGCCTGAAACGGTAAGTTGAACAAACATTGCATTATAATCTTCAAGCTAAATGTGTTTATATTCACTATTTCAAAAATCTGACGTGTTGCACTCACATCACTTTCTCTACTCTTGTACTAACCATTCATACAAACTCTTATTCCTATATCTTCATGTTAGTTGAGATAAACATTTGTACAAATTATCTTATTGCTTATTTCCTTGTAGGTACAAGGGGAATATGGGAATACAGTAGGCTTTGAGCGATAGTGAAATCTTTTAAAGCTTTGAGATCCCATTCTCTTTGCACCCTTAACATATAAAAAAATGAAGAACGATGTTCCATTTCACCAATTTTAAGTTTTCCAAAACTGACACAAATAACAAGGAATATCTCCAAAATGGATCACTGTACAAAAAAAATTATTAAGACATAAATTATGTGTAGATCTACAGTTTTTGTACAGTAACATTTTGTCTATCTCTTACAGTTTACGAGTTATTCAAAAGTCATCCAAAATAAACAGGAATACATGGGCTATTGCCAGAAAATTCAAAATACGCATGTCATTTGTAATAAAAATATCTCAAACATATGGCATTTTAATCAAAATTGTTAGTCATTTTCAAGAAAATAAAAATTTTCGAAAAATTTTCCACTCTTTCTGTCCCATCCTTGAAATAGATAGCACTTAAATACCAACTTTGGTTTTTAACTGACTGACTTTTCGTTTTTGAGTTATACTGTCCACAGACTGACACATACACACACACACACACACTCGAAAGGGCGTAAGGGAGAGGAAATCTTCTCTTTCTCTCCCTTATGGCCTTTCGAGTGCCAGGTTTCCTCAGCTGGTCATGATCCATTTCCTATATTTTTTCCTATCCTTAGTTGTTTAGCCTCCATCAAAGTCTTTCCTTTCTTATTTACTATTTTCTCTGCATAATCGCTGTATTCCATTTTTGGTTGCCCTCACGCTCTTCTTCCTTCCCCTCTGGCCTCCCATACCTATTTCAGATTCCTGCTCTCATTCATCCCATTTACGAGGTCTGTTCAAAAAGTATCACAAATTTTGTGTTCTTTCAAAAAGTATTTATTCATGAATATCTATTTTGTCCCCTTCAAAGTAATCCCCACCAGATATTATACACTCGTGTCAACGTTTTTTCCAACCCTCGAAGCACTTTAAAAAATCATCTTTTGTGATCTTGTTCAGCTCCTTCTTCGATGCCGTCTTTATCTCCTCAATCGTGGTGTGGTGTCGTCTTTCATGGGCCTCTTCAGTTTTGGGAACAAACAAAAGACAGGGGGCCAGGTCTGGGGAGTACGGTGGCTGTGGCATCATAAGTGTGTTGTTTTTAGCCAAAAATTCATGAGCAAGCAACAATATGTGAGCAGGGGCAATATCATGGTGCAAAAGCCAATTTTTGTTCTTCCACAAATCTGGGCATTTCTGGTAGATTGCTTCGCGCAAATTGCACATAACTTGTAAGTAATATTCCTTATTGACCGTTCTACACTGTGGCAAGAACTCATAATGCACCACGCCCCTGCAATCGAAGAAAACTGTAAGCAAAATCTGAACTTGGTGTGCTTTTTTCGGTCTTGGCTTGCATGGCAGCATTCATTGGGATGAATGAGCTTTAGTTTCCACATCATAGCCATAAACCCATGATTCATCACCAGTTATGACCCTCTGGAGCAAATCTGGGTCGTCGCGGACAGAGTTCAACAGCTCCTTAGCAATGTCAATGCGATGGTGTTTTTGGTCGAAATTGAGCAACCTTGGTACAAATTTTGCGACGACCATCTCACACCCAAATCATTGCTCAAAATCGAATGGCACGAGCCAATCAATATGTTTAGGTCCTCAGCAACTTCTCTAATGGTGATTCGACGATTGGCCAATACTATTCTCTTCCTTCTTCAATGTTTTGATCTGTTGTTGACGAGCTCAGGCATCCAGGATGCTCTTCATCATTTATATCTTCTCAACCCTCTGAAAAACCCTTTGTACCACTGATAAAACATTGCTTTGGTCCAAGGTAACTTCACCATATGCCACAGTTAACATTCGGAATGCATCTGTGCACTTAATTTTGTTTTTCACACAAAATTTGATACAGATTCTTTGTTCCATTTTTTTGAATAGGCAAAAATCGAAGATGAGCCAAAACATGTCAAAGCAAAATAGCTGTTGACAATTAACTGAACATTCAAAATGGCCGAACCTGTCAACATAAGTGAGGGACATGAGTACCAACATAACGCCACAAAACAATCGAATATACGAAAACTGCGAAAATTAAAAATTCATTATACTTTTTGAACAGACCTCGTATGAGTCCAAAGCACCTTAAAATATTTGCCATCTCTATCTTTTTTATTACTGATTGTTGAATAAGGATATTTCTTATTTGACAGTTTCTTATTCTGTTCCTTCTGGTTTTGCCTATACATTTCCGTAAATAGTTTATTGCTGTGCTTGTAATTCCACTTTTGTGTTTTGACAATACTGTCCAGCTTTCCAGGCTATAAAGAAGTGCTGGGCAAAACAAAAATGCTCCCAGCCTCATTACACCTACATCAACACCACCAATGCTACTGCCGATATTAAAACTGGATCTCTTCTGCTTCCTTGCAATCTAGAGTGTTAAATACTATCCCTGTTGAATAAAAAAGCAACACAACACAAACCTTGAGTTTTGTTAGTTCATTCTCCAGCTTGGCTACGTGGGGTGTGCTCAAGTTCACTGGTGTCTCCAGAATTGCTCTCTGTCCCTGGTCTATCCACGTTTCTACTTTCTGCACCTCATTGTCAAAGTCCTGCCAGGAGGCGACCATTTTCTCTAACTTTGTGCCCCACTGGACAGCCACATCGTGAACCGCAGCCCACCTGGAATGGATAGCATCTACCTCGTCTGCGGCATTGGTCCTACATGTTATTTGTTGACTCAGTGCTGCCACTCCCTGCAGTTTGCCCAGATGTTCCTCACACTGCTTTTCAAATGCCTGCAAGAAATATATTAATTTTTAGTAATTGTAAATTGAGGCAATAACCAGAGAAATAAATACACAAGTATAAGAGGTGGAATCAGGACTGAAAAATTCAATGCCATAGCTGGGATATGAACCACAGCTCTTCCACTTATCGAGCAGCTGCTCTAAACACTAAGCTACCATGGCCAACTTGCCAGTACGACATTAAGTTCCCCAGCTGATTTGTACTTTTCCCAGTTAGACCACAAGGGAATCTCACATCAGAGATAAATACCCCAAAGGTGACTTAAATTGTAAGTACTTCATGTTATATTAACAATTGATAAGATGTGCTAAATTAAGGCAGTTTGTACTCATCTCTCTCAGTTCTCATAAAGAAGGCTTTGGATTGTTCTTGGACACTTGACTGTGCAAGCTTCTATACCCTATCTGGCCTTAACGTGGGTACGGGTGTCAACATTACGCCGCAGCACAACTTTCAGTGCGAGTGAAATGGTGAAGGGCGATTGGAAATATCCTTACCACGTTGCGTATATTATTGCTTATTTAATACTTCCAAGAAATGAACGTAATTCAACTAACAAAACATTTAAACATGAGCATAAATTAATTAAGGAAATTGAAGCTATTAACAGTGAAGCAACAAGACTCTAAAGTAAGAACAAATTAGAAGCTAAAAACTTCACTTATCTTAGTAATGTTGCAAGTTATTTTTTCAAACACTGACTCGAGTTTCGAGTTGACTCCAACTCATTCTCAAAGCTATACAAACGAAGCGTATGATCTTGAATTTGTCTTGCATGCTTTGTATAATACTGGATGCCAAGCTTTGTTTAAGCACCTTGTTTCTTCTTTCCTATTGAAGTTATCTTTGAAAATCTGTATTGCTTCGTGACTTAATAACGAACTGTGGAAGACAGGATAGCTGCGTAGGAATACTGTATAATGTGTTCCCTTGGCGCTAGTAATGCGTGTTCTGTGACTGCAGACTTTTCTGCTTGTCCCAAACGACATCTCTTGTGTTCTGTAATGCGTGTGTTTACTGTACATTGTGTGGTCCCTATATAGATAGAGCCACATGAACACAGAATTCTGTAAATACCTGCAGAAGAGACTGGTTCTTTTGCTGAATGTAGCATGTTCTGTATTTGTTGTGTGGGTTTGTAGATGGCGTGGATGTCGTGTTTTCTGAGAACTTTCCCAATGCAATCAGTAATACCTTTGTATTTGATGTATGGCAGATATGGAGATTTTCCACTAGACCCTGGTCTACAAGCCTGGATAATCATTTTGCATTTTATGACACCGGTCGTGAAAGCTTGAGCAATTTGACACTTTGGCAGATAATCCAAAGCAGTGTACACAATAGAATAGCTGTTGTTTCTTATGGACTGCATGGAATGTTGAAGTGTGGGACAATTTTATGTGCAAATTTCACAAAACCAGCTCCTACCAGACATGCCATAGTGAACAACTTGAGGTGAACTGGCAGTGTTACTGATGAACAGTGAACTATAGCAGATGAAACTGTGCAGAGGATTCAAGAAGCGATTACACGCTGCGTCAGCATCAACCAGAGGTCTAAGCAGGGAACTTGATATCGCAAACCAAGGGTCTGGAAAACCCTGTGATTCAAATTGCACAAGCATGCCCACCACATTCAAATTGTTCATAAATATGAAGATGGACTGGGTGTGCATCGTCAAGACTTTGGGCTCTCTGTTTGCCAGATTTGACCTCGATGGGGCCTTATCAAGTCCAAGCTGCAGATGGTGAAAATTATTGGTCTTAAACAATGTGTTAGCAAGGGTGTTATGGGCTACAGAGGAATGATGGGACTTGTTCTTAGATTTACAGGTTCATCACATTGAAATGTGTTCAATAGGTCTAAACGTATGTTAATGTTTATAGTCTATTAAAAAGTGTTTAAGGGCAAAACATTAAATGACTTTATAAATACTGTTCATCAATGGTCGCCTCTTATTACAGTTTCTTTACAACAAAGTTCATAACAGCATGGGTTATGCAAGGTGTTTTGATACAGCATTTGAGGACCATCACTACATGCAAGCTCTAATCTACATCAATAGACTATAAGAAATGAATCATCTAGAGACTTAAAAGTTGAGGGATTTACATTTAATACATTAATTATGCGTTATTTAGTATGTTTTACTGTAATATAGATAACCTTTTTTATGTGTAATGGTCCAATACCACTTACACATAAGCTGGCCTATTGATCCCAAGGTTGTGGGTTCAGCTGAGACCAATGATTTTTAAGTGTACTTAAAAACAACAGCTCCATTTCAGTAGATTTACTGGCATGTAAAAGAACTCCTGTGGGACAAAATTCCGGCACACCAGCAACGCTGATATGATACTAACAATTGACAGTGTCATTAAAAAACAAAATAATTATAAGCAGAGACTGGAACTTAGGTGGAATGCCTTTTTAAATGTGTCAAATCAATCTTCAACTTGAAAGTGAATCCATACAAATTAAAACTTTGTGATTCAAATGCCACAGTTTTATATTGCCTTTTTAAATATAAATGTCTATGTTACAAAGTAAATGCTTTTGTTGCCTTTATTTAATTATTTATCTATTATTCATTAATTATTAAACATTTTCTTCAGGTGCATTTTATTTCAATTCCTGTTAGTTCGTGACAATGAAAGTTACGTCGCCGAATGTATATTATTGTCTTTAAGTTGTAGACAACACAGGCGTCCTTCATTCAGTTCATTATTTTCCTTGCAACAATGAGTGCTGCCGCACAAATAAATGTATACATAACAGAAAGCGTTTGAATTACTGCTTGTGTTTATTTTAAAAGGCAATAATGAGTATGGGTCTAACTTAGTTTTTCTTTCAGTTTTCATTGCAACGTTCTTGTAGCTAACAGCAAGATGCCGAAACTTAGTGTTCTACGCAGTAAATTACAAAGTTACATTAATACTTTTAGATCCGACGTATTCCGTACCATCGGTAAAGTACTTATATGCAAAATATGTGAGCAGTCAGTGAACTATGAAAAAGTATTTTATATCACAACATATTGGCACAATCAAACACAAAAATTACACTTTCCAAGCTTACTGGGAAGATTTCTTTGCTTTCAACAGTAACTGCAACATCAAGTCGAAAATCTGAGTTTGCATTCGACTTAACATTTGTAGAACTTTCCTCAGCGCCAGAATCCCTTTGTGGAAATTACAGAATCCTACATTATCATTTGGAGATGTATACTAACCAATCTGTACCTAGCGAGCCAAGTTTGTGAAAATGTTACTTAGCCGAATGTTAGGATGACACAATGAAAATCATTAAAGATAAAATGAAAAATAATCTGTTTTAGTATTTATAATGCCTTTTTTCCTGCCTATTTTAGTGATTTACAATGCCTAAACTTCCAGTCTCTGCTTATAAGACTGCTTATACATGAACTCTTATGGGATTACAAGTACAGTCCCATCAGAAACAGAGATCTATTAAAGTGAAAAAGCGCACCTTGGCTGAATCCAGAAGCTGTTGAGCCTCCTGTAGAGAGACAGGCTTTGGTATTCCCATGTTGACCTTCACTTCTGCCTGTTCTATCCAAGGTTTGATTTGTTGTATACCAGTCTTATAGTCTTGCCAGTTGGTGAGGTCTCGGCCAACTGAGGAGATCTGTGACTCTACAGCTCTATGTAGTCCAACCACCGAGTCCTTCAGCGCCAACACTTCTGTCTTCAGTTGTACTGCTTCAACATTCTCTCCATCTTCTGCACACAATTATTCATTATCACATTAATCAATCTGGAGTGAAATATTATACACCCATTCTTATTACAAAGAGCTCCCAGCAAAAATGTGAACCTAACTTCCCTAACATTTCCCTGACATTCCCTGATGAGAATATTGTATTTCCCTGACCACAATTTTGTATTTGTGCACTTTTAACAGCCTCCTCTACTCCTATTATATGCAGTGCCAGATTTAAGCCTAGGCTGGCAATTTTCAGGGGGTGCCATTTTCCTTACTTTTATGTTCCCTTTTTTACTGTAAAATTTATTTTCAAAAAAATCTGATGTGTTGCACTCACATGACTTTCTCTACTCTAGCACTAACCATTCTTACAAACTCTTATTCCTACAGGTATATATATCTTCTTCATGTGAGATAAATATTTGTACAAATTATTTGTTGCTTATTTCCTTGTAGGTGCAAGTGGAATATCAGAATACAGTAGGCTTTGAGCGATAGTCAAATCTTTTAAAGCTTTGAGATCCCATTCCCTTTGCACACTTAACATATAAAACTATGAAAAACAATGTTCCATTTCACGAAAGTTTTAGATTTACCAAAACTGACACAAATAACAAGGAATATCTCCGAAATGGTTCACTCTACAAAAAAATATATTCAGACATAATTTGTGTGTTTTAGCCAGATCTACATTTTTTGTATAGTAATATTTGGTCTATCTCTTACAGTTTACGAGTTATTCAAAAGTCATACAGTGTAAACAGGACTATATAGGCTATAGCCAGAAAATTCAAAATATATATTTAATTTGTCATCAAAATATCTCGAGCATATAGCATTTGAATCAAAATTGTTAGAGCCATTTTCAAGAACATCAAAATTTTCCATGTAAAGGTTAGTTTAGGGTGGAGGAATTTTCTTCAAAATGTTTTCATCGCATCATTGAAGGACATTAAACTTAAATACCAACTCTGGTTTTTAACCAACTTTTTGTTTTTGAGTTATACTATCCACAGACTGTCAGACACACAGACCTTTTTCTAAAAATGCTTTTTTTGGATTCAGGGGGCCTCGAATTTTTGGGTGGAATACAATACTTCCTCTACTTAGTCCTAGAGTAAGTGAAAAAGTTATTTTTCTACCTTAATATTAACAGAAATGTTTCATCAAACATTTTCTTTGCAGGTAAAAAGGGAATAGGTGCAGGAGGCTAAAGTGATAATGAAATGAGGGTTTTCTCCCCCTTCCTTGTAAAGCCCTTACCTTGCAGCAGTTCCTTTGCCTCGTCACTAAGCACATCCAGAACATTAATCTTGTCTTCCAGTTGTGCTTGGAGAGCTTGTGACTTCTTCACTCTCTCTTCAGGAGTCAGTTCTGGCATCTGGAGCTGTTCTAACATGGCCGGAGCAGTGATGTGTGTCCAGTTACGAAGTTCACCAAGTTGTGATTGGAAACGTGTCCAGCGAGCATTAAACTGCTCCAGATACACAACTCGTTCTTCAACAGTCTCTAGCGTAACATGCAGTCTTCGCTCTATTTCAGTCACCTGAACAAGTTACATGCAATTAGTAAACTTTCAACATCAGATAACATTTTAGAAATAAAAAATAATGTGACAGTCATTACTTATACGAGCTGTGTAAAACCTGTGGTAAAGGAAGGACATATGTGGCTTAGCTCTGTGAAGATTGGTATACCAACTGAAATGTACCACACACATATCTGTTTATTTAATGGTACAAGGTTAGTGTTAAAAGCAATAATATGGAGAGACGGGTTATTGCTATCGCTTGATGTTGATGTGTCTGTGTTAATAGGCAGAATAGAATCAAGCACTGGACTAGAGATGGTGCAAGTTATTTTAATTACTTTTGCATTTAGAAGTTTGAGAAAATGAAGTGAAACAATTACTAGAAAGTTTGTTGAATTAGTTTGTGACCTAGCTTCTCTTACTTCAAAGTTGGAATATGTTTCAGAACCTATTTCCATCTTCAAAGTACTAGATTCTGGTGAAGTTAGCATCACAAATCGACTGAACACTCTTTCTAGCAGTTATGTTAATGCTGAAAAATTTAACAGTGAACATGGTACACATCAAGAACACGGAAAAGAGAATTATTGATGGGGTGATGAAAAATCAGAGGAAATAAAAACTATGCTGAAGGACTCAGAAGAACTTACTAGGGAAAAGCTTAATGATTTGGACAGAGCAGTGAATTATCTGCCAAAACTGGAATCAGCAAATGGGAAAAGAAATTTAACCGTCTTCGGTTTGAGAGTTATTATGTATCCAAAGAGGTATTTAAATTCAGCATTAATTTGACTTTGTTTATTTAATATTATTCTTTTGGTTAAGGGGAGATTGTACTGCTGATCCTGCCAATATTAAATGCATCACCTTTAGGTGCAATTATTTCAGAAACTATATAAGCATTAATTTGACTTTGTTTATTTAATATTATTCTTTTGGTTAAGGGGAGATTGTACTGCTGATCCTGCCAATATTAAATGCATCACCTTTAGGTGCAATTATTTCAGAAACTATATAAGATAGAAGTTTGAAATTTTGAGTGCTCTTTTTTTCAGATATATGTCTATACTACAGGATAAAAATATTAAGATTTTTCTATGTAGTTGCTGAGAAATAATTTTTTCTCATAGTTCCAATTTGTTTAATTAAATTGACTTACAAAACATTTTTTTTATTACATTCTTCTATTACTTCACCAATTTTTAAGCCTGTTGTATAGTGGATAGTAATGTTTATATTGTGTAAAAATTTCACACTTCTAGATTTAATAGTTTCTGAGAAAAGTGCACCAATGTCACTAAAAATGCAATTCCGGGGAAAATGCAGTAAAGTTTATGCTTTATCAAGGTTTTAGAAAATCTTGGTAAACTCTTGGTGTTCTACTTGTAAATGTGATTGTGTATTGCTGACTTTAATGTTTTATATTCTCATCTTAACTTAAAGGGGAGATTGTACTTGAATTTTGACAATATCTTGGATTTTTTGTTTTAATCATTTTTAAATAGTTCGAGGTGCAGTGTGACATTAAATGACAGATAATACCACCTTAGAATCTTGAATTCGAAAAAAATCTGTTATATTCTTATTAGAGATATATTAAACTATTTAAAAATGATTAAAACAAAAAATACAAAATTTTGTTGAAATTCAAGTACAATATCCCCTTAATTGGTACATTATCAATTTGTGGATAATGTTAGTTATTGTCAATTTCAACATTCCAATTAATATGTAATTCATAATTGTTTTGTGCTTAAAGTTTTATAATGTAAATGAACATTAATTTTTGGCATGTCCGAGATAATTGTGGAATCGAATATTGTATGTCACCATAACTACGTCATGAGGGGGTATTGTTAAGCAAGACAACATCCTAATGATACTGTCTTGGTAACGGATTAAATAATATTCCAAACTTTCTTGCATAGAAGTATTCAAGTAAAATGGACGTACTTTCTCGGCAGTATTCCAAGAAAGTGGAGATTGTGCAATTTAAACTCTTGCATTGACATACACAATATAAATAGACATTAATTTTCAGTAACGTCCCAAGAGATTATAAAATAAATACCTTCAGATGTGCCAAAGAAATAAGAAATAGTAAAGAAAGTGATGATACTATATAACGACTTATTATTATCTCCGGTTAAGGTTTCGGTTAACAGTTAACCTGAAGTTACACCAGATGTCAGTATTACGACCTTTGGTTAAGGGCTGACTGAGAGTTATTTCTGGAGATACACTAACCACAACCTCAAGTAGGGGTTACTGCGTTAACTTGGAGTTTACTCGTGTTTCACACACAAAAATGGCTACCTCCTACAACAATTATATGTTGACAGTGATTCTGAAGGTGAAAAGCTGGCTCAGTATTTATTTAATACAAGAGCGAAGTGTTTCAGAATGCACAAAGATAATTTCGAGGAGTGGAACAAGGAAAAGTTCCAACCAAGATACAGGTTATCAAAAGCTACGACATCCTGAATTTTAATGTAAATAAGGCATCGAGTAGAATTTATGACAGAATGGCAGTTTTCAGCACATATGTAACATTATACCAGCATAGTTGTATATTCCTGACATTCTTAAAATGAAATAAAATAAACTAACATAAATTATAGGTATATCTTGATGGCCATTAGGTTATGGAAATATAATTCTAGAGCCCCATAAGTGTAGGGGATTGATACAAACAATACAATGTTTCGTGCGATTATTTTTACATCGGCACCATGTTTTAACGAACACAAATGTAATAAACGGAGCATTAAACATTTTGCAAACAGAAAATACACAGAAAACTATACAGTATGAAGATACACATAAGTTCAAAAACATGCAGAACAAGATAATTATTTTTAACTAGTAAACATTGCATTTTATTCATTGTGGGCAATGATTACTTTTTAAATAGTAGATGTTGAATTTTATTCATTGTGGAACAACTATTTTGCACTTCTTCAAAGCATTTCAAGGCTCTGAATGAATAGTGAATAAAACAGAAGATATTTTTAGGTTATACAATGTGTACAAATCTCCAAACCATCACACACATCTGTGATGTGGTTAACCTAAATGATTGCTTCACCCACGAGATAGCATTGCAAACACAGTGAAAGCCTAGTGAAAAATGCTACCAGCTGCTCACATGGCATCATAATCTTCAGGGTAACAAACCTACAGTCAAATTGAGTTTGTAATACGAGGTACCGAGCCTAACCATTAGTTAGCGATAACTGAAAGGTAACAAACCGTGGCTAGTAACCAGAGATTGTAATACAGGTCCTTAGTGATTGTAATAATTCATAAAGGTCTCAATAAATATAGATAAATTCAAATGCAGTTCAGTGGATGCTTTATTCTGAAACTGCAATCCGAGATAGTAAAAGAATGTTTTGCTCTACCGACTAATCGCCAAGGCAAAGGTATCTCGCAGCAAACTGAGATAAGACGACATCAAAATATTTATTAAGAATCATCTTTAAAAAAATGCACCAGAATGTATAGAACATAATAGAAGAAAGACTTGGTAACAGGTAAAAAGGATACCAACTGCGAAATGAAGAAGTATAGCAGTAAAAGGTAAGTTGGCAATGAAGGCAATAAAAGCATGCCTACGTAAAATACCAGGAATACAAATTAAATGGTTGGGAAAAGTGTATAAGACAATAGTGGAAGCCAAGATGATGCTCATAGATGAGAAATTTATCAAAATATACTATCAGTAGCTGCATGTATATAAATAAATTGCCTAAAAATATAAAATCTATAAACTGTGGTAACAGATTTGAAAAAGAACTAAAAAAATACTATTTAAGAGAGCTTCTACACAACTGATGATTTTTTTTTAAAATAAGAGGTAATTTCTTATATTATTAAAACTAGTAAATATTTTGAACACATTTTGTATCTTATGTTTTTGTCTCTGACCATTTCCTACAGAGATATTTTAGTTTTCTCGAAAACAAACTGGCAACACTGCAGATTGTGTGGGTGTGTCTTTTCCTAGATCAGTACATAAACAAACACAGTAATGGTGCTTCTTGAGAACACTTGTTTACTGTGTGAGTGTGGGCCAATCACAAGCGTTAGCTCCCAAAACATTATAGCAAAAGCTAAAGTGCCAGACCTGTTTACATTCACAAACCAGCTCAATTCCCTGACCAACCTCAATGCAACGTTGTCGACTTACCACACATGTGGAAAAGCTGCTTGGAGTATTCCTTTACATCTTTTAAGTGATTAATTATTTCGAAACCCTGTGTGATGTCTCATAATTACTACCAAAGCTATGTCAGAAATAAGTTACTCTACACATCTTACAAGTAACAAACTGTTATCTTCGTACATTCCTGTGGAATTACGCATCCAAGTTGGATCAAAAACCATTTTATCGAAATCGGCTGATCAAAGAACAAAATGCTGCTAGACTTTTTTGTTTTTAATGCTTCTATGAAGGACACATTACAAGGAATGTAATGACTTCCCTTCCACACCGTATATTCAAGAATAGAATTATATAAGTAACAATTAGGTTGAATAAGTTATCACTTACAACTTTTATTTTTATTATATGTATGTTTTATAATATGTATATATATATTTTTTTTATGTGTGTTTTATATGTTGTTGTGACAATGCTATAAATTACTATATAATTTTACAGCAGATAAATATATGAATGAGTGAATGTATGGGGTCGAGATTTGGGGGTACGATGAAGGATGAGTTCATTACACTCAGATAAACCTAGATGCACAACTCACCTCCTTCTGGAGCAGTGGTTTCCTCTCTGGAGCTGTCAGAGCCTGTAGAGATGAGCATAGGTCTCTCAGTTTGCGTAACATTTCCTCTGTGGCCTTCCGGAGAGCTACGCTAATGTCCTGCTTGGCCTGTAAATCAGCTGCAACCTTACGACTGTCATAAGCAACAGGTGCAACCTTCTTCAGCTCCTCTTCAGCCTGTTCCAACAGCTTCAGGATTTCATCCTTCTGTTCTTTGTAGTTTGTCCAAACTTTGTGTGTGCCTGTAGACATTATATGTTACCAAATTTTAATCAGTACTTCACTCTTTGCTTCTCGTTACCAGGTTAGAAAATGAGGAGGATTTTAATACTGCAGCCAAGGCCTCTGGGAGGTTTGTCAGTTATGAAGCCAAGGAGGATGGTCCTGGAGGGGTTTAAACTGCAGACCTCTCACTCATGATCTCAGCTACAGGTTTTAGTTAAGAATGGCAACACTTTGAGAAACTGGGATAAAGTAAATGTTTATACAGTATTCATTATTTGTTGTCTCAATACTTATCTAGTGACTCTTGTACTGAAAAATAGCAAAACTTTTAATTGAGAGATTCACTTAAGGGGACCCAGTAAGGCAAATATGAGTAAAAATACATTTTTTTGTTTTTTGTATGTAATAGAGAATTTTCTGAGAAAAATGCTACAATTTTTATCTTGATATCACTATTATAAGGATTTTTATACAGTATTTCCCAAGGGGATGCATTTAGTGGGCATGGTCGGTCAATTTATTGAAAACTGTCTTCGCTATCAATGGAATTAGTATATTTAAAGTTCCCGGGTGTTTTTAAGAGGGAATTGAAATGGCCATACTGATTTTTGGAAATACTGATTACTGATTTATCATGGCAACCTAACCTACCCCTCTTATGGTGCTGGAATGTATTGAAAAGGTTAGTTCTAATTTTGAAGCGCAATATCTCAAAACTACAGTTTTTTATACATAAGGAACATTTTCCCAGAAACTGTTAGGCATAGAAAGCTCATACTTTCAGGCATTATAACTATGTATAAACAATATACATTTTAACAGGACCATTTATTAAAATTATCTATAGTTTTGAAATTTTGAAGTGATTAGTATGATATTTCTAATGAAGAAATTGACTGCTGCCAAAAGTTATTCACTCTTCAAATAATTACTGTACCAACAAAACCTCAAGTTAAAGTGTGTACAAAAGGTCCATATAATGAGCTGTAAAAATTTGAAGTAGATACAATAAATGGTTTCTGAGAAAATGTTCTTTGAAAGCATAAATTTTAACATTGTCATGATATGCCTTACTGGGTCCCCTTAAATAATTGAGGGGCCCAGTGGAAATGGAACGCATGCCACCAGTGTTTTTTAACTTTCTCTACTACGTTTAGTGAAGGAGACGAAGTATTGCACTCCACCCAAAAATTGAATGTCAAGATTTCATCAGAAATACATGTTCTGAGGCCCCCTGAATACAAAAATAAAATTTTTAGAAAAAGGTCTGTCTGTCTGTGTGTGTCTGTATCTCTGTGTGCCTGTGTGTGTGTGTGTGTGTGTGTGTGTGTGTGTGTGTGTGTGTGCGTGCGTGTGTGCGTGTGCATGTGTGTGTGTGTGTGTGTGTGTGTGTGTGTGTGTCAGTCTGTGGACAGCATAATATTTCATGACTTTTCATTACTATTGGGTATCTTACAGCACACAAATTTTTAGTTCTGTACAAATCACAACATTTAGGGCTTTTATGTTTTTACCTCTAAGGACTGCAGGGTCAATTTGACCCAGATTTATACATTAGTGTAATAAATGATGTTGGCTACTGTTACTTCTTTTGCGGCATGTCAAGCCTTTGTTGAGCTAGCTAACAATGTGTTACAACAGCAGCAAAACATATCATTGTTGTTGCAATAATTTACAGAAAATCATTGTTAGGTAGTGCTTTGTCAAAACAAATTTATTCTAGTTGCACACCTTGTAGCATTCAGAGGTAACTCCAGTGGTTCTGTTCTTACATAATGAGCCAACAATCTTTCAAGACTGTGGAAGAAGCATTGCAGTATTATTTTAGGATTTATAGTGAAGAATCTGGCATTAGTGGTTATGACATTTCTGAAGGAGATGAGTGTGTGCCAAATATCAAGAGGAGTAAAACTAGCAATGTCGAACCAGTTGAAAATAGTGAGATTGATTCAGTGGTTTCAAATGTGGAGCCTCCCGTACCCACTGTCACAGTTCCTGCTCGAGTCCGAGGACGGGGACATGGTAGAAGAGGTGGACGTGGTAGTTTTGCAATATCAGCAAGAACTATTTCCTGCCAAGACATTCTGTCTCGTCAACCTCAAGCAGATAATTTTCAGTAGGTCATGAACATTGCGCTGGTAATGGAACATGTGGGAAAGTCATCCCTCATGGATCAGGATTGAATCCACCAGGTCGACGTGACAACTAGAATATTATCCAGCAAAAACAGTGGACCAACTTCTTACACTAGAAGAAACATCTTTGCAGGTAGTGTATGTAGCACCTGGCATCTTATGGTAAGCGAGAACATTCTGAGGCACATCAAGCGATGTACAGAAGAGGAAGCCCGCTTGAAGTCAGGAGACCCAATTTGGATAATCACACTGGAAGAATTAGATGCCTTCTGTGCAATAGTGTACACTCGTGGAGTATATGGGACAAGATCCAATTCACTGAAGAGCCTATGGAACAAACCTTGGGGTCCACACTTCTTCACAGAAACTATGGCAAGGGATCGATTTACAGAAATCATGAAGTACCTGAGATTTGACAATAAAGCAAGCCAGCATTTCACTGAAGATAAGTTTGCTCTTGCTTCAGAAATATGTTGTTAGCTAATGCTGGATTTCTGACAATGAAGCCATTAATCCTCTTGCTCTCCAATATTTAATATATTGATAGAGCAATAGCAGTATAGTAACCAATTTTTAGAGAGCACCATATTTTTATGTTTTGGCGGTCACATCGCTCTCTCACAACCCCCAGAATGTCTGGAGGACCACACCTGTCGTTGGTTTACGGGTCTCACCGACCTGACCGGGAGAATTAACAAAATAAATTCACCGACCATATCCTCTGATTACCAATCAGAGGACGTATTACATGCCATGACAGGTCAGCATGTTAGGGGTTAAGAGTTTATAGAGAAATTAGAGCAATGGAGAGGTAGGAAAAATAAAGACTCCTTAGCCCTCGGTAACCCTAATAGCATCGGGGTCGGAAGAGAACAAGAGATGACCAAGGTAAGGTCAGATAGAAAAGTTACAGTGAGGAGCAAAACACCAGGAAGTGGAAGTGTGAATGTGTGTGTGTGAGTGTGAATTCAAAGTATAAAAACCCCAAAGACCGAAAAACCCACTGTTAAACGAGTAACACCATTTGCCAATAGGCAAGGCCGACCATATAATAATAATAATGATAATTAATAATAATAATAATAATAATAATAATAATAATAATAATAATAATAATAATAATAATAATAATAATAATAATAATAATAATAATAATAATAATAATAATAATAATAATAATAATAATAATAATAATAATAATAATAATAATAATAATAATAATAATAATAATAATAATAATAATAATAATAATAATAATAGTAATAATAGTAATAATAGTAATAATAGTAATAATAGTAATAATAATAATAATAATAATAATAATAATAATAATAATAATAATAATAATAATAATAATAATAATAATAATAATAATAATAATAATAATAATAATAATAATAATAATAATAATAATAATAATAATAATAATAATAATAATAATAATAATAATAATAATAATAATAATAATAATAATAATAATAATAATAATAATAATAATAATAATAATAATAATAATAATAATAATAATAATAATAATAATAATAATAATAATAATAATAATAATAATAATAATAATAATAATAATAATAATAATAATAATAATAATAATAATAATAATAATAATAATAATAATAATAATAATAATAATAATAATAATAATAATAATAATAATAATAATAATAATAATAATAATAATAATAATAATAATAATAATAATAATAATAATAATAATAATAATAATAATAATAATAATAATAATAATAATAATAATGTTTATTAACCACTTAAATCATGTTACATGATATGGGCTTCGTCAAAAGAACAATTTCTATAAGATTTAAAGAACTAATTTTACAATATTACAAGTAAAATGTCAAATATTCACTTACTGAAAAGAAGGTATGTTGTAGTAGAAAGGATTTGACTTCTTTGTTAAATTTTTTTATAATAGTTATTTCTTTGATATTTGCTGGTAGTTTATTGTATAATTTAATGCCTAAGTTTGTCAGGTTTTTTTTTGAATATTTGTTCTGCATAACTGAACATGAAGGTAATTTTTCCCTCTAGTGTTATGAGACTGGATATCCGTATTTGTGTCTAGTTCTCCTTGATTTCTCTTAATATGATTTGATAATTCAGCTATAAAGATACACGCTAGAGGTAGGAGCTTCAGAAATATGGAATCCCTTCATACAGAACTGTATTGCTTGTTTCCAGCCTGGACCAAATTTTAGTGTAGATGAACAACTGTTTCCATCTAAACGCAGAGGTCCATTTATACAGTATATTGCAAGTAAACCCGACAAATTTGGCATAAAGTTTTGGCTTGCTGTAGATGTAGATACCAAGTATGTGTGCAATGGTTTTCCTTACACAGGTAAAGATGGAATGCGACCTGCTGATGAATCGGTTGGTGAAAGTGTGGTTCTCTGCTTGCTAGCTCCTTTTACAGGGAAAGGTTTTACTACAGACAGTTTCTTTACAACATCAAAATTTGCAGATAAGCTGAAAACTAAATCAACTAGTTTAGCTGGAACTGTAGATCGTGCAAGGCGACATGTGCCCCCATTAGTGAAAGAAGGGTGACAACCTCATCAAAGTGCAGTTTTACTACAGAAAGCTGGCTGTAATACAACATTGGCAGTTTACCAGTGTAAACCTAGAAAAAAAAAATAATAATCCTTAGTATCATGCATCCTACAGTGGATATTGCCAACAATGAGAAGAAAATTCCAGAAAGCGTAAGCTTTTAGAACTCGACCAAATTTGGTGTTGATGTAGTTGACCAGATGTCTAGCTCCACACAGTAAAGTCCGGTTCTCTGAGGTGGTGAGTACATGTATGGTGCATACTTGATCTAGCTGCAATAAATGCATGGATCTTGTATAGGCTGGTAACGGGAAGAAGGATCAGTCACAAAGATTTCATCTTTGAGCTGGCTCTGGAACTTCGTGCTTCACATATGAGCAAGAGAATTTGTACATTGCCAATTCCACAGAGTACTTTGATGATAAATGAAGAAAAACATCCAAGAGTCTCAGAAACACGAGTTAGGTGCAAAGTTCTAATTGTGCGGGAAACAAAGCTCATGATGTAAGATTTAAAGCTTTCACGGCGCACGTTTGATCAAAGTTCTGGATCATACGGATAAATACTGGAACAGGGTCATTAAGGAAGCCATCCAAATCAAACTACATCCAAACAACTACAACAGGGACTGCGGACTTCAGCTAAGCCCTGCCTGGACAATAGCCATGAAACACATCCACAACAGCAACTATAGTGATTCTGGACCAAGTACTGACCCTCAAGAAAACACTATGGCCAGTGACAAACATAGCCCGAAACAGCAGGCCCAATCACAAAACGTCACCCGCTCATTGGCCAGGGCAATGCAACCCCCTCCCACCTAACATTGTATATATATATGGGGAGCGGAAAGCTAACGGTCATTTTTCATTCTGACGAAGGCCATAGAGTTTACAATGGTCAAAAGCTCAATGTTTTTAAACCCCACACGGCTGATCACCAGTGAAACTGTAATAAAAAACTCATGATGTCTGTATGGGATGCAACAAACCTGTATGTGGAAAGTGCACACCAATAACAAAAGTATGGTGTTCAAGAAGCATTAACACTCTCCCTGAATAATTGTAAGCATTCTGTGTACACTTAATTTGCAGGAAATGTTTCCTTGTGGTCTTTGCTACGTTAAATCTGTGTTAATATTCAGAATTTTGTAACAACTTACTTTTTAATGGCTACATAGTTTTCCAACCCAATGCACATGATTAACAGAGCATATGTAGTTAATTCTAACATATAAATAAAAATTCAACAATATAAAATGCTTATCACTAGTTCTAAACCTGACACTTAGCCCAAAGCAGTTAAATCTTCCGATATATCAAAAAATGGTGGCACAGGTCAAAATGACCCATCAGTCCTTATAGGAAGTCAGATATGGTCAGTCTTTCTAGTGTTAAGTTATAAATTATTTGGAAACCCTACTACCAAAGCTATGTCAGAAATAAGCTACTCTACACATCTTACAAGTAACAAACTGTTATCTTTGTACATTCCTGTGGAATTACGCATCCAAGTTGGATCAAAAACCATTTATTTTTTCGAAATTGACTGATCAAAGAACAAAATGCCATTAGACTTTTTTGTTTGTAACGCTTCTATGAAGCACATATTAGAAGGAATGTAATGACTTCCCTTCCACCTGTATAACTTAGACCTCACAATAGTTTTGCTATGTTCTTTTATGTTCAGGTCATTGAATGTTGCAAGCACGCACCTTTAAGCTTCTTGAGTTTCTCAACAGTCTGGCCATAAGCTTCATTCCAGCCTGTCTCCAGGTTGCTAACTTCACCCTTAATGAAGCTCGTGGCATGAGCATCTCTGACCAAGTCCTTGCCTCGCTGCAGAAGACTCATTATGTTACTCCTCTGCTGGTCTAACTGTGATACAGCTGATTCTTGCTGCTTAATCATCATGTTCACCGAGTCCAGTGTCTCTGGCTGAGGTCCTGTCAAGGACGTCTCCTTTACTTTGTGTAGTAGAGCACACACCTGTAAGCAACAATTATTGTTTATGTTCTTGTGTGTACAAGGGGAATATGGGTATACAGTAGGCTCTGAGCGATAGTCAAATCTTTTAAAGCTTTGAGATTCCGTTCTCTTAGCACAGCTAAGATATAAATAAAATGAATCACGATCGTCCATTTGACGGAAGTTTGTTTTCCAAAACTCACACAAATAACAAGGAATATCCCTGAAATTGTTCACTCTACAAAAAAAATTATGTGGACATAAATTATGTGTGTTAGCAAGATCTACATTTTTTTGTATAGCAAGATTTGGTCTATCTCTTACGGCTTACCAGTTATGCAAAAGTCATCAGGAGTTAACAGGGCTACATAGGCTAAGGCCAGAAAATTTCAAATATACATTTCATTTGCCATAAAAGTATCTCAAACATACAGAATTTTAATCAAAATCGTTAGTCATTTTCAAGAAAATCAAAATTTTCAATGTAAAAGGTAGTTTAGGCTGGAGTAATTTTCTTCAAAATCTTTATGTTGCATCCTTAAAAGATGTTAAACTTAATGACTTTTCATTTTTGAGTTATGGTGTCCACAGTCTGCCTGACAGACGGACACACATACAGACGTTTTTTCTAAAAATGCTTTTTTTGAATTCAGGGTACCTCAAAACTTATATTTCTGGTGAAATCTTGACATCAAATTTTTGGGTGAAATACAATACTTCCTCAACTTACTATACGTAACAGAGAAAGTAAAAATGGATCTGATGAGCTCATGCTAAAGGATATGTGCTCTCCCTTTCATTTTCACTTTCTCTATCATGTACAGAAATGGAAAGAATGATTGAGCGCATTATGAGAGCAAATTGTTTCTAAGTCCCATTTCATACTGCAGCGCAGTTTACACAAGTCAATATTTTCAACATGCAGCTGAATTTATTGATAATCTGTTCCATGTCATTGTTATTATATATCATCATCGTTGTCATCATTTATTATTATTAGCATTGTTATTATTAGCATTGTTATTATTAGCATTGTTATTATTAGCATTGTTATTATTAGCATTGTTGTTATTAGCATTATTATTATTATTATTATTATTATTATTATTATTATTATTATTATTATTATTATTATTATTATTATTGTTATTATTATTGTTATTATTATTGTTATTATTGTTGTTATTGTTGTTATTGTTGTTGTTATTGTTATTGTTATTGTTATTGTTGTTATTATTATTATTATTATTATTATTATTATTATTATTATTATTATTATTATTATTATTATTATTATTATTATTATTATTATTATTATTATTATTATTATTTAATAAACTTATTCATAGCGATAGAATTTCAAATGCTTTTCTTTTGTTAGCTATCCCAGCATTTCAAATGCGGCATTATGTACCTCCTTCACTTCCTTCCTGTAAGTGTAACACTTATAGTGGACATCAGTCTTCACCATTGTCAGTTCAATTGTAGGAATTAGGTTTTTGTATCTAGCAATAAGGTCCTCCAACTTCTTTTGTTCTGCAAGTGACTCTTCCTCCGAGCAGTGCGAGGCGAGGGAGTCCAGAGTCTGTACAAGCCACTTCATGTCTTCTCGCTTCTTGTCCACCTCTTGGCAGATACCCTGAAGCAAATAAGCGTCATAATATAGACCTGTGATAGGAATACAACATTCAAGTGGTGCAAGATCAAGCAACAATATGGGTTCCATGCTCTCCTGAAAGTTACATTGCTGCACGAAGCTTGTTCTTTCCATCGTGATGCATGCTGGACATGTGTGCAGTAGTGTTCCTGTTACACAGATATGGGGACGCATGCAAATAGCAAGCACACCCTTAATTTCTGAATGAGTACTTATATTTTGCTTTAAAACAGTATGGAAAATAATCTATTGTATTTGCTAAAATTTGTAAATACTCGTACATTTATTTCTTAATTTATTTTCAAGATTTGTTAGCTAATAAAGAGGCAAAAGTGATATACCATGGTGTACTTTATTCTCATGTGATTGAGGTGTGATATACTGTGGTAGAGATGTAGGCATGTGGATAGGTCCACAAGTTTCCAGTCTCACCGACAAGGATTATTGCCATCACAAAAACCGATGGTGTCATATCTTGTCTATTAAGTAAATAATAGCTGCTGTAACTTCCGCTCCATTGTTCTTAGTTGCACAGAGATATCTGCATTAAGATGGCTATGAGTAGAAGATTGTGACATGTCCAAAACTGAGTGTCATGTTGTATTAAGTTCTTCGCAAAAGAAGGACTTCCCCCAAATGAAATTAAACATGGTTGGACCATGTATATGCAGAAGTGTTCCCCTCATATTGTACTGCAGGACCTCTCAATTCAGCTCAACTTACGCACTGCAGAGAAAAGAAGTGAAAAATTAAGGAAGCCTTGCATTGATAGATGACTTGCTTATAAGTGAAATAGATATGTGCAGTACAAATACAGTAGAATCCTGATAACTCGACTCTCGATAACTCTACATTCCGATAACTCGACAACCTCTTTTATTTTTTTAATTTTTCATCATTAAACTTCAGTAATACTTTCTGTTATCTATTACACGATATGAATATTATAGGTAAATTTTAATTACTGTAAGTGTTGTTGTTGTAGTTGTAGTGTTTAACGCCCGCTTTTACTACTACGGCACCGCAGGCGGTGACACTGATGATACATGAAGATGGAGCACCGGTGGAATGAGATGGCGGGGGAAACCGGAGTACCCGGAGAAAACCCGCCCTGACGCCGCTTCGTCCACCACGAATACCACATGCGGGTCCCTGGGATCGAACCCGGGCCGCCTAGGTGGTAGGCGAGCGCGCTAACCGCTCGGCCACGGCGCCGCCTACTGTAAGTGTACAATCTCCCTCACACTGACAAAAGGGCTGACCACGTGTTGACCTCCGAAGTCTAGTCAAAACATAAGCAACTGCCAGACCATGAAACCAAAGCTTGCCACTAATAATGTGGATATACAGCACAAACACTTGTTCGGAAGGTTTGAAGGTTTATTGCTTTAACCAGTACAACGGTATTTATAGACATGATAACTGTGCAGTGGTTTATGATCAAGTTCACTTTTGTATTTATAAGGACATTGAGGTGTGAGGTTATGTTTCCAACTTCCACGGAGTGTGTGTGGTTAAGTATGGTGCCATCTCACATTATCAGCAATGTCTTCTGTATTTCAAGGAAGTAAACAGAGACATTACCCACATCATCAATGTGCATGATGTCACTCGTGCACATTCAGTTGCCATGTGTACAAAATACCTGTGTACATGGTAAGCTAAACTGTCAGTTACATATTTGTGATGGCTTCCAAGAACTTCAGCAGACCACAGCTTTTAAGCCCAGAAGTAATTCCTAGCTATAATGGAAATTAAATTGATTATGTTAAAGAGACCGGACAAAGGGTAACATATTAACCTCTTGAGGGATATCGACATGAAATCACGTCCATTTAAAATGACGGATGAGCGATATGGGCGTCCTGTGCGTTTAAGCATTTAACCCTTATTTATCCCTTATCCAACTCAACTTATTATAATTTTCCCTTTATGAAACATTTTAGTAAGGTCTATATACTTTATTGGCTTACCTTAATATGTTCGTTCTGCAGTGATTTACCTCAAAACAGGGATAAACACATAAGGGTAGGTACATTTCCACATTCGCGAATTCCCTTCTTGCGGCACACGAAACACTTTCGAGATGGGTGGGACTTCTTTGCTGTTGGTGGTATCCTTTTAGGATAATGTTTTCCTTGAAGTCTGAGGGGTGCAGGGGTTTTGGATTTTCAACCCCCAACATGGTATTGTTCAATTAGGCTGCGAGCTATTTATAGTCGGAAGTCAAGGTCGGTCATTGTCCTGTGTGGGTTTAGAGCTCTCCAAATTACCAAACAATTGTATATGGTTATATCCAGTTGGTGCAAAAACACCTTTTTATACCACTTCTCCCTTCAGCTACAAGCAGGAAAGAATACGTATGTATTTCAACAAAGAAAGACACGGACTCTACTAAGTTACGAAACTCGCGTAAGCAAAAGTTGCAATGTTGATCTATTCTGATGACTCAAGAGACCACGCATGCAGTAACGCTTTATTACACAGTATGCTGACGCATAAGCCACACATACAATGGGTGTTTCTTTACTGCATCTTTCCGAGAACTTATATTAGATGTGTTCGACAGAGCAAAGTTGACTTTTCACCACAGTGAAACAAAATTGTGCCATTTGAACGTTTTGTAAATACAACTCAACTTTGCTGATGACGTACATTTATACTGCAAATAACGAGTTTTATACCAGTTTTTGTTTCATTAAAATAACTTAATATTTACACAAAATACAGCTGTGTATATACGAAGCGCATTTAACAATTTAAATGCTAGCAGTTCTCGGCTCGCAGACGTTTTAAAAGGCCATCGCTCAAGTGGTTAATACTTAATACATTTTAGAACATTATATACTTTAGTTTCCTATACTGTGCTAGAATATATTTATGTAATTTGCAGTGTTATGTTATGAGTTATGGGTTATGAATTACAGATCTCTTATTCTGTAAAACTCGACATTTTGGTAACTCGACAACCTCTCAGTCCACATTAGGTTGAGTTATAAGGATTCCACTGTACCTAATTATGGAGCAACCTGCTCTAAAGAAGGCAAAGAATGCCAAAAGTCTGTTAAAATGAGAACAGGAACCTTATTTTTTTGAAAGTCGTGATGATAAAGCCAAATGCCTTATCTGTGGCTCAATAATTGTGCATGTGAGAAAATCATCTGCTGAAAGACACTATAACAAGACACACCCAGAAACATATGGTGAAATCATAGGGGACGCTAAAGAGGAAGATTCAGAGGTTGCTTTATCTTGCAGAGAAGTATTCTTTATCCAAAAATGAGGTTTTTATGCACCAGCGCCTTTTAGATCATTAAAACAGAAGACCGTATTTGACATTATAAACTAAGTTAACCAGAAACTGAAAAATTCAACCTCTCAAACATTGCCCACACACGGCTTGCATGTTTAAAAACAGCACCAGTAAGCTTGTTGGCATAAATAAATAATAAGTTAACCAGTTTAACCTGTGCACTGCACCCAAACATTATGCACTGAGGAAGAAACAGCGTTAAAACTGAGGAAGGGCGAGAAGGCAAAGCGAGAGAAACAAGCGCAAGGAAAGAGCAAGTGGAGATCTGCACCACGGTCAACTTTTTGTAGGTTGCATTTTGCACCTTGCACTGTGTAATGCACTGGTGCATGCACCCTAAGAGCACCTGTTCTACTGTAAAAGAATGGGTTAAACTTTTCTGAATGGGTCAAGAAAGCATGTGTAGGTTGGCAAACATTGCTCCTGTGAAATGAGAAATTATGAAAGACTGGCAGCTCAAAGTTAAAGAACTGCAGACAGAGTTCTTTGAACTCTTTATTTGAACTATTCACAAACATTTTAATGTGAATAAAATTCAGGGGCATAGCATGGTATGTGGACTGGGGCATGCACTTTGAACTCCTGCTAAGGATACGCATCAGTGAAATTTCTAAATTCTACAATTATTAGCAGACTCTGTTCAAACTTATATCAGACATAATACATATAAGGAATAATGTACATTCAAATTCTCATAATATCTTTAACACCTTTAAATTTATTATATTTTCTAGCTATTATTTTGACAGCATACCTAAAATGCTCCACATGATGAAGATTTCAAAATTTTGCTAATTTTAAATATTATTCTGTTATAGATAAGTACTCTCAAAATAAAAACTATTAACTTTGAAAAAAATCTTTTTTCACAATTTTTATAGTTTTTATACAACTTTACAATTCAACAACTGGTAAATATTAAAATTACAGGAAAATTGGTCCCATAATTTTTTTTTCTGCATTCTCTGTTTATTGATTGCAAGCACTTGGATTCCATATTCGGAACAGTAGGTTTCCAGGAAATGCAGTGCTCTCTCTACAACACATAGTGAAACACACGGAAGCACATGAGCAGTGTGCATACCCTGCCTTTCCAGGCGTATTTCTCTCTTACACGTTCACACACATTACTGTTCAAAATGCTGCTTCTTATACTCTGATACATGCAGAAGAAGTTAAAAATATGAAGTTAACCTTCACTGCCAAACAAAATACTGAAAAACTTAGCTTTAAACCTCATTAATATTAACAAGCGAGATGCACCTTTTTGCGTTGCATCCAGTGCGCATGCACATCATTTGTTGTGACCGGCATGAGGCAAGCACAACAACCAGCTGCTTTGTTTCAATGGTTGGCGTGATACGCTAACACTACTAATTCATAGCAGATTATTGTTCGAAACATACTTTTCAGCAAGCATTACGCCACTTGGATTAGTATATAGATAATATAAAAAGTTAACTAAGTAAAAATTGGCAGGGTATGCAACACATCACTCGCATCCATTGACGCTATGCCCCTGATAAAGTTAGTGCAAGATGAGTGTCTAGATTTGTTTCCTCAATCCAAAAGTAGCACCGAGTCATTTTTTGTCAGGCATCTTTGGACCTCTAGCGTGGCAATAAAAGTTCTGCAAACCACTGTTGCAGAAGATGGTCCACTGCTATAATCCCTGGTCCAAAAGAGAATCAATGGGGTGGATTAAACCTGGCTAGTACTGCCTCTAAAGAACACGTCACTCAGTCAAGCATGCACGCACGCACACACGCACAATTAGACCTTCTTCCAAAAATGCTTTTTTTTTTTGGATTTAGGGGTCTCAAAACATGTACAAGGGATGTTAAGAAATGATTTACAATTGTGTTGTTTCAAAAATATTGCTCAATCTATTAGCACATCCTTCTGTAGGGCAATGACTAATATTAGTACACCACACAGATGCTAGATGGCAGTTGTAAACAAAAAAATTATTTTGTAGTTTAACAACGCTGTCAATTGCTAGGGTCACATCAGCATCGCCGGTGTGCCGGAATTTTGTCTCGCAAGAGTTCTTTTACATGCCAGTGAATCTACTGACATGGAGCTGTCGTTTTAAGCACACTTAAAATCCATGGGTCTGGGCCGTATTTGAACCCGCGACCTTGGGATCAGTAGGCCAGCGTCTAACCAACTGAGCGACTCAGACCGACAGTTTGTAAACAGAGAGTATGGTGGAAAGACAGCACTTGTTTGTTGTTAAGTAGCCATGGACAAGATGTAGGGCAACTATCATGGACAAAGATGGACTGCATTGTTTTTGTGGAAGGAAGGACTCCAAATAGCTGATATTCATATGTTTAATTGTGGTATATGGTCAAGAAACACCTGCACAAAAGACAAATTACAAATGTATCACTGGATTCACCAGTGGAAGGGAACCTGCTCACAAAAAGGTGAGTACTGATCATTCATCAACATTGCTGCCTCTGAGGAATGGTCTCCATGTTAAAAGGTTCATCAACAATGAGGATTTGCAGGTAGCTGTCCACAAGCAGGTGCATAGTTGTTGCCAAATCTTTTACCTTGAAGTACGTCTTTCACGTTGTCGAACAAAGTATAATCAGATGGAGCAAGGTCTAGTGAACATAGTGGGTGTGGTGTAACAATGAACCCTAGTGATGCCAACTTTGTAATTGTGGCATCGTTGGTGTGGAGTCACACTTATACTGCTGGAGAAGCACTCCTTTCCACCACTTTCCTTGTCACCGTTGCTGAATCCTGCGTCAAGGATATCACATACATCCTGTTGTTGACAGTTGTTACTTGTGGAAGCCAGTATGCCACAGTGTCTGTCCCAAAAGATGGAGATCATCTGCTAACTGCAGACAGAGCAGCATGGAATTTCTTGAGCTGAGAACTCCCAGGATGTTTCCATCGCATTAACTGGACTTTCTTCTTAGGTGTATGTAGTGTTGCCATGATTTGTCAAAAGTTTCTCCAAAAATTTGGATCTCCATTCTTCATTTCCAATAGGTAACAACAGACTTCAATTCTGCTCCCCTTCTGGACTGTGTCAAGTCCCTTGGAACCCAATGTGCTCACATCTTTTTCATATCCAAATCATGATGAATAATGAAGTGCTGGGTTGTGCGGCCAAGGCCTGTCTGCCACTCCAGTTCATCAAGGGTTGTGCACCTATTGGCCATAATCAATCCAGACACAGCCTCAATGTTCTCAGAGACCGCGATGTTGACAGACGACCAGTACTCACCTTCCCAGTTGTAAACAGTTTTTTGTACAGGAGATGCTTGACCACATACCACAGTTATATATTTATAAATACAGTAGAGCCTTGATTATCCAGGGTAAGGAGTACCAACAATACCTTGGAAATTGAAAACATAGATAACCGAAAACTCCAATAACACAGACTCTTGTCAAAAATTGAGAGGAAAACATATCATAAACTGGTGAAATGAATAAAAACATGATCAAAGATATGAAAAAAAAGGCATCTGTGTTATCAAATGAAAAAATAACATACACACAAATAAAAATAAAATAAAAATAAAAAATGAAAACCGAAGACCTATAGTACATACATACAGTCTATACATGTTCCAGTTAAAAAAAAGTTATTTCTTCAAAAAGTCCATAATTGTTTTCTGTTTAACGGAAGTCGCCTTTTCTTTGCTGCCATTTCATGCAATCGTCGTAGCACTAGGAGGCCTGTTGAAGTTGTCTCTGACTGTTGTTCCAGGTGCTTGATGGTCTTTTCTATCGCTTGGTAGCCTTCACTGTGGCTGGCTTTCTTATTCTCTGTTTCAATATCTTCATTGACACTTTCACTTTCATTTGCTTCAGCCTGTCTCTATATCATCTCATCAGTCACTTCCATTTTGTCTGTGTTGATCCACTCATGTACAGTTATTGTTTCATCTGCCAATCTTTGAGCTAGCTGTGCAAGGCTGAGGCTGTCATGCCCCATGGGCAAAGTTTCTTGTGCTGCATACTTTGTAAAATGGGACCTCAGTTAATGCAGAACTTCATTAGTCTGGGCTCAGATAACCACAGCTCTATACTCTGCACATCAAGAGATTAAAGGAGACGTAAACAACGCTATGTGCATTTTGACCGCAGCACGCCTTCTTGACACTTTTGCTATCTAAATAGTCCCTTGAAAAAATACTGATACTAACGTCTAAAATCTCACTTAATGTTTGCTAAAGGATGAACTAAGTGTACTAAGCATAGTTGAAGTGTAAGAATATGCAGTTAAGTGAATCAGTAACCAGCCTAACTTATGCGGTGCATGCATTATTCAGTATGAAAGTAACACGGCAGAAGAAGCAAGAGTTGTGAAACATAAGTGCGGGAAACCATTGGGAAGGGAAAAAACAATAATATTGAACTTGTTTAACAAGTTCTGTGAGAAATATGCTAAACTTGCTATCGAAGACATGATGAAATTAACATCCAAGTTTACCGGTGTGTCAGTTTCAAGTATTTACAGCACACACAAAGAAAAATCCTCAGTTGGTGAAGTCAGAACTCCCGGCAAGAAGAGACCATGTGCTAGGCAAGTGTTGGATGTAGTTTGTGACGAATTTGTGAAATCTGCAATCCGTCGAAAAGTTCACCAGTTCTTTGTTAACAAAGTGCTGTTGGCAGTTAACTCTGATCCCGATCTTCCTGATTTAAAACAAACTTCCCTCCATAAGTTGCTTCTGGAGATTGGTTTTGAATTTGTGAGCAGGAAACGAAAAGGTGTTATTGTGGATAGAGATGACGTAAGTAGCAGTCAATTTCCATGTGCTGCATGTTATACAGATCGAGTAAATATATCCCTTTGGTGGTGTAAGATGCATATTTGTTGTTGTTGTTGTTGTAAGATGCATATTATACTTACGCATAGCAGTAACTGTTCTGTCATTGCGAATGTACATGGCCGTGAAGTGATACAAACCGATGCTTTGTTTACATCTCCTTTAATCTCTTCATGTACAGAGTATACTGTATCTGCTGTTTTGACTCCATTTTGCATGCTTTGTCCATGACAGCCGCTTTCCATCTTCTCTTTCTCTACTTAACAACAAACAACTGCTGCCCTTTCATTATATACTTTGCTCACAATTGCCCTCTAGTGTCTGTGCAATGTACTAGTGTCTGTTCATCATCCTACACAAGGATATACCCATTGATTGAACAGTATTTTTAAAGCAATGCAATTGTAAATAGTTTCTGAATGCCCCTGTGAAACTTCAATTGTTGGGTGGAATACAATACTTTCTCTGGTTACTATAGTGAAGTACTTAGTGGAGAAACATACATTGGGAAAGTGCTTTCTTTACTACCTTATAATGTATGGAAATACAAAATTACACTCAACACATACAAATATGCTAGTTATGGTATAAATCACTTTGTACTTTGTTATTTCTTTTTTGGTATTTTGACATTTGTATTATCAAGCATCATGTCATGATGAAAAGTGCGAGCTGCTTGCAGTGTTGAGCATGAGCCAAGTGTATTTTGTGTACAGAAGTGAAGTTTGTGATGTAAGAGCCTGAGAGAGGTTACCAGCAGATTCTGAAGGTGTAAGTTCCGGCAAGCATGGAGACAAAGAAATGTCTACGAAAATAACCACACAAACATAACAGAATATATATGCAATTAGAAATAATTGCATAGGTACTATAATTTAATAAAAACTCTTTGAGTTTCAAGCTAATCCTGGGCAAACAAAAATTTGTTGAAAAGAATTACATAAAATAGCAAAAATACAAAATGTGCTATAGCAAAATCTAAAGCAGCTTTCAACAACCATGCATGAGAAACTGCTATCAACGGTTTATTTCATAGGGGCAAAAATACTTGCAGTAAAATGAGATTAGTCAAAATAACTGAGAAAGACTTCAAAGAAATAAAGGAAACCATGTTTTGTATCATAATTTGACTCTAGCTCACATTCTTTGTTGCTTTAAATCAGACTTCAGCAGTATTTACATTAATTTACACTTAGACAGGTGATTGTTTTTTTTCTATACAACAAATATGCACACTTGCCAACTTCCTGAAATTGAAACCCATAAAACGTTCCCTCACTCAAGCAAGCACAACAATTTACTGATGAAATTAAATTTACAGTACATACAATGTACAGTGCAGTAAATAAACAAGAAGTTAACCATTTATGGGATATTTCTTCACCAAAAAAATGTATTTTACATAAATGATATGCTTTAATTACATGTTCATTTCTTGTAGAGTAAGCTTTTGACTATCTCTTATGATTTACCAGTTATGCAAAAGTCACATTCACACACATGCACGCACACACGCACGTACAAAACCTTTTCTTAAAACTGTTTTCTTTGTTCAGGGGACCTCAAAACATCTATTTCCACTAAAATATTGATATCAAATGCTTGGATGAAATGCAATACTTCCCCTACTTACTATATGTGGTAGAGAAAGTACAAAGGAATCTTCATCTTATGTTTGATTAAAAATTCTATGATTGGAGACGAGTAAGTATATGAAGTGCTCAATATTTGTTAGGATTAATAAGAAAAAAACTGAAAAGCAGACAAACTAATCATTTGAGGAGTTTGACAATGGTAGCCTAGGAGACCCATAACAATGTTACAGAGAACACAGCTTATTGGGATACCCCAGAAAACAACTGTGCCATTTTCCCCCCATTATGGTGCAGTCTGGTTATATTTGGTGATATTCCATCTGTTAGGTTGCATTAGTACTGCTATTATTGGCGCCAAACAAGAAAGGTATTGACAGTTCACGGTGAAAGAGAGCTTTGCGACCATGTGGAGAGTGCATGAGCATTATGCGTAAGAAGACGGTTGGAATGTAGAGCAGGTATAATTTATATTCGTATTCAAAGACGATAGTAAACGAGTGAATCTACATACGAAGGATAGAACATGCAACATATATATAGAAATATACACCTGTGAAATATTGTAATGGGAAAATGCTGCTGATATCTGAATCGCTTGCATCATCCTGTTGTTGCTAGAATTACCCGCGAAAATGACACTGCTCTATCCTTTCCTCTAATACTCATTTCGTATTATGCCCTTTGTATCAGTAACCACTTGTTCACAGTTTTCAGCTTTTTATTGATGTAGCTTTATTACAGCTTACACACAGTGAAATCTTTGTTATTTCATCCAACATAATCGTTTACTTAGGCCCAAATTAATTAAGTCAAATTACACTAGGAAAGGGAGAAACCAAGCAATTTTGCGACCATGTTCTTCAGCAATACTATCGACTGCATAATCCTTTAATTGGGATATGTATCTTACCAAACACAATTTTATTTTGTAAATGCTCACAACATACACACACAGATACACACATTCAGACACACGTAAACACAAGGCCAATAACCACATAAACAGAATGATGTGAACAAACTTGTCAGCACACAGGCAATCTGTAATCGATGCAAGCTGCGGCTGGAGGGCGGCATTGTATATATTGCAGGGAAAACAGAAGATAAGATGCACAGTTTGTGTTACTGCTGGGTTGCAGGTCAGGTACATGCTAATCACGTGTTAAATATCGAAAACTGCAGACAACACTGGTTTAGCATTTAGCGTTGCTATGGAAACATCTTAGTTCTAATTGGTTCTTCCTTCCATTGCTATGATGATCGCCATGGCGCATCCATCCCCTCCTGTTCATTTTGACCTTTCCACCACATGGTGAGAAACTGTCAATCCCCTTCTTATTTGGCGCCAAGTGATACCGAAATTTAGATTTCCGATCGAATGGGCTTTTGAAAAAGACACGTTTTAATTTAATTGCCGGATGTGAGATTTGCGATAAGTGTTAAGTAATAACATAAATAGATAATAGAGCAGGAAGTGTTGTAAGGTGAGCAAGATATGAGTAAATAATAGTCGTTAAATTTGTAGGATAAACGCATTATTGGTTTGAAATTAACGAGTCATGACGTCATACTACATAGTTTAAATACACGTTTGAAAGTCAAGTCTACCAACCTTAAAAGTCGCGCGATATATTTAATAAAATATAAAGTAAATATCGTTTAATCCTAAAAAGGTAATTATATATTCGAAATTCATAAAAGAACATGTTATAATAGAAAGGGACATTTCTAAATTGCGGGAAAAGGAAATAGCATTTTGGATACGAGGTTTTATTGGATGACGTCATGACATTCAAAATTGAAGTGAACGGTTTTCTTAGCGTGGGTACGCGAGAAAGCGTCTGGTCACTAGCGAGACGAGTACGGTACGTTGAGCTGTGCGGACGTGAGTTCGATTCTTCTGCGTGTAGCAGATCGGCATAGCTCCCGCAAGTATCGAAGATGCAATAAATAGTATGCAAAGATTTTCTTGGGTTGTCTATTACACACCTACGCAGACCCGAGATAAAGAGATCTCAAGCTGAGCTAGCGGGAAAGAACCAAATCAACGGGCAACAACTAGAACCGAACAACGACTCCAGCTTCAAATGGCGACCACGAGACCAACAACATTTAAGCATCAATGGCGACACGAGAAGTGAAGTACGACTAATAGCTTCAAATGGCGCCCAACGTGGGGCGTCGAAAGAATGGACCAACCCCAAGACGACCAAGCCAGCATCGAGCCAGCAGACAAGAAGGTGCCCAGCGTGTCAACATCTGTGAAACGTGTAGTGAACAAGTTTAAGTGCAGTTAAAAAAAAAAAAAAAAAATAGTGAAACAGTGAAAATTATTAAATATTGGTGAGTAGAAAAACACATGTAAATAGCTTAGAAATGGATGACAGTGATAGCGATTTTCTAGGTTTTGAGAGTCCGGAAATTGAGAAAAGTGTAGTTAGGATGGAAGAATATAATCAGAATGTAATTGGTAGCAGAATATGCCAAGAAGTAGAAGATCAGAACGTTAGAGAAACACCTAGAGGTAGCTCAGAAATGTTTAGTACTAATTCAGAAAGGCCAGCGGTTATGTCAGAAATAGAGAATATGTTTCAAACGATAATGAGAAAGATGAGTACAGAGTTAAGTCAAAAGATAGATGAAACTAGTAAAGAATTAAGAACAGTGGAAAAGATGAGTACAGAGTTAAGTCAAAAGATAGATGAAACTAGTAAAGAATTAAGAACAGAGTTAGGACAGAAATTAGAGAAGGGACAACAGGAATTGGGAATGCAATTGGAAAATCAGAAGAGAGCTTTAGAAACCTTTAGGGAAGAAGTTAGGGAGGAAATTAATAAAGTCAGTAGTGAAGTAAAAGAAAATAGAGAACAGGTTAAGGGAGAATTAGAGACAATAAGGCAAGAAGTAAAGAATTCTGAAAAGAAATTAGGTCAACAAGTTAGTGAAAAATTAGATAAAGAAAGGGAAAGAGTAACATATAGTTTAGACAAACAAAGGGAAGAGGTAGTACAAAGGTTGGATAAAGACAGGGAAGAAATTAGAGAAGAGTTACAGGGGTGTAAAATTAGAATGGAAAGATCTGATGTAGAAAGTGAAAGACAGGCTAGAAATTTGGAGGATGTTACAGACCAAATAAAAGGGGTAATAACAGAAATTACTCATGTAAAAGAGGCCTTAGAAAATTTGAAATTAAATGAAAATCCATGTAATCACAACAATCTTAATAATGAAGCTGCAAGAAACGAGGCAATACCAGGTGTATCAGCTGACATTTCAATGCAAAATAGGGGTAACAGTAATTCCCATTCTGATCTCGGAAATAGTGCAGGGACAGGTGACAATTCAAATTTACATTGGCCTAACCATGTCTTAAATGAAATGACACCTCCAGTTTTTGAAAATGAAGATTCAGATGATCCTAAAGCCTTTTTAGAAGGGTTACAAGAGTACTTCACGGTGAAACGTATACCAGAGGAGTACAAGATGGTGATAGTAAGAAAATGCCTAAAGGGTAATGCTGCTAATTGGCTAGGCCTTTCTATGGGTAACAATAATGATTACGGGACCTTTAGGAACATCTTTTTAACCAGATATTGGGGAGCTAGTAGGCAGGCTAATATTAGAGTTGAATTAAGCAATGGAAAGTTTAATCCTAGATCGGAGGAATCGATGGTCAACTATTTTATGAGAATAGCGAGAAAATCGAAGATGTTGGATCCTCCCTTAGATGAAAAAGATTTAATAAATATAGTTACTCCACATTTTCCGGAAACGCTTCAACACTACCTAATCATAGCCCGACCTGATAGCATTGCAGCTATGATCGAATTATTATCAGCCTTAGAAGTCAATAAGCCAAAACACGCATTTGGAAATAAATATGAAGAAAAAGAAACTGTCAATTCTTTCGGGCAAGGGGCACAGTATTATCAGAATAGAAGTGAGATTAGGGAAAGATATAAAGGACCAGTACCAAGGATGGAATCATTCCGGTGGGAAAATCAAGGTAGATATAACCAGGAAGGGCATCACCAAAATAGAAATGGTAATCAAAGGGGAAGAAATATAAGGGTGAATTATATGAATACAAATAGATTTGATCGAGGTAGACGGGGACGTTATTTTGGACATAGTAGAAATTCAAATGATGGGTATTGGACAAACGGAGATAATGAGTTTAGACCGAGGTCACCAAGACAGGGAGAAAGGTATTCTAATGGACGAAATTCCCCCGAAAATGCGGAAATGGTTGAGGCCATTAACACGGTCAAAAACATGGTAGGAAATAACCCCGATTTAATGCAGGAAAACAGAAGTAACAATTCGGGAAATAGTACAGGAGCAATACCTAAAAATCAGGGAAACGCCAGACCCGGTCAAACGCGCCTTCAGTGAGAACTGGGTATCCTAGTAATGATTGTGATAAGTACTCGGAAATAAATAGTCCTGGAAGGCAAATGATGATACAAAAGAAAAGAGAATGTAAAAATAGAATCGACGAAAACGAAAAAGTAGGAGATCCACCTAAAATCAAAATTGGAGTAAATGGAAAACAATACAATGCAATTATAGATACGGGATCAAATAGCACAGTATGCTCACAAAATTTTTATGATAATTTACAAAGTAGTGGTTTTAAAGTAATGTCTTTACCAGTTAATGGGATATATTGCTCGCTAGCTGTGGGAAAACGAAAAGAGAGAGTAAAATTTCAAGCAATGATAAATATTGAAATAAATGGGAGAATACTAGGAATTTTATTTCTGATTGTAGGAAGACTTGTGACAGATATTATAATAGGTTGTGATTGTCTTTATGCCTGGGAAGCTGTGGTGAATTTTAAAAACATGATTGTAGAAATGAAAGTTGAAGATGAGACCATTATAGTGCCTTTTGTGGAAGATAGTAGTTCAGAAACTATTGTACGAGAAAAAGAGGAAGAAGAAATCCAAGGGGATACATTCTTTGTAGAATATGTTAAAGTAGGAGCTATGGAATTAACTGAAGTAAATGTCAAAGAGTACAGTATCGATAATAAAGAAAATGTAGAATGGGATAAAAATGATTTCATAGACAATTTGAGGTTTTCTGACGCAACTAGGTACTATGATAGGGAGAGTAGTGAGGACTTAGAAGAATTGTTGAGGGAAAAAGTAACTCAGGCTGATCAACTAAATGAACAACAGAGGGATAAACTGTTTGAAATATTAATCCGAAATAAAGAAGTATTCTCTGAGAAACCTGGTAAATGTAATATTTATACTCATTCGTTTGAGATGATACCCATCAAACCTTTTACACATAAAGCGAGAGCTATCCCTAGTACAATAAGAGAAGAGGTAGATGCAGTTATAAAGTCAATGTTAGAAGATGAGGTTATTGAGATTTCGAATTCAGAATTTGTGAATCCCCTATGTATTGTAAATAAGGCTAATGGAAAGATTAGGGTGACATTAGACGCGAGAAAACTAAATTATTGTTCCTCATACTTTCCATCAGAGAATCCAACAGAACGTGTCCTCCGAGATATAGGAATTTATTTACGTGTACTTACACATCATAATCACAAGGATTGGGTGAAATATTGTCCATTGATAGAAAAGATTATCAATCACACCATTAATGTAACTACTGGGTTTGCACCAATAAAATTAATGTTAGGAATTGAACCAGAACCAATATTGATCGGGGTACCAAAAACACTGAAAATTAATGACATTCAGTTAAGTGAAGAAGAAAGAGCGAAAATTGCTTTTGAACGAATCAAGAAAAAGGCAGAGAAGCGAAAATTAAAGAAAAAGAGTAGAAAACATAAATGGGAACCTAAGATAGGCGATTGGGTACTAGTTAAAGACCATAAGTTATCAAGTGCGTTGCGAGGTAGGAACAAAAGGATGGAATTGTTATATAAAGGTCCTGCAGAAATTATATCCAAATTTGGTTATCATACCTATGAATTAAAAGATGTTAAAAATGAAAAATGTCTGGGAAGATGGCATAAACAACTCCTTCGACCATACAAGAAACCGTGTGGTACCTTGGAACCTTGATTTAATGTAAAAAAAAAAAAAAAAAAAAAAAAAAAAAAAAAAAATTCGAAGTGTCATTGTATATTGGCGCCCAATCAGCTTTGAGATAAAATGTAAATGTTAGCTTACTTGAAAATCATATATTGGTCAGGTACTTACATATTCATGAAAAATGCAGAATGTGAATTGCTATATACTACAAAGAGCTTAAAAATATATTGTATAGAGCTCACAATAACAGCTTCAGAAAGATTGTTAAAATGTTCATCTCCGCATAGAGAGAAAACAGAATATTCACTTTGTAAACATTTGTTAAAATATTTAGATGTATAGATAGTTATCATAGCAAGACAAAGAAAGAACTTGTCTGAAGAGTGTAATGGATTTATATAAATATATGTACATTTTAGTGCTTAAAGGATCTAGTACAGATATGTGTTACAATAACAAAAGTGAGAATTCACAGTGCAAGTGATAGTGAGAGTGAAGTGAGCAAACATGAACTAAAAGAAGGAAGTATAAAGAAAGACTCTTGAAATTTAACCTTTATATAAAAGCTTCACAGAAGAAACCATAACATATTGTAATTAGTATTTAAGGATTAATGTTTAGTCAAGTGTACAATTGTTTGTCATGTTAAAAAATTAATGAGAAGATATGTTAATAACCAATTTCAAAACAGTGTAATTGAAAATTGTATATAATGGGAGTGTTGCCGATTATTCAAAATACAGGAGTAATTTTTAATTTTTCTTTCGGGCAAGACATTTACATTATTTTATTATGAAATAATAAAATAATATAAATGGGGGCATTTGATACCGAAATTTAGATTTCCGATCGAATGGGCTTTTGAAAAAGACACGTTTTAATTTAATTGCCGGATGTGAGATTTGCGATAAGTGTTAAGTAATAACATAAATAGATAATAGAGCAGGAAGTGTTGTAAGGTGAGCAAGATATGAGTAAATAATAGTCGTTAAATTTGTAGGATAAACGCATTATTGGTTTGAAATTAACGAGTCATGACGTCATACTACATAGTTTAAATACACGTTTGAAAGTCAAGTCTACCAACCTTAAAAGTCGCGCGATATATTTAATAAAATATAAAGTAAATATCGTTTAATCCTAAAAAGGTAATTATATATTCGAAATTCATAAAAGAACATGTTATAATAGAAAGGGACATTTCTAAATTGCGGGAAAAGGAAATAGCATTTTGGATACGAGGTTTTATTGGATGACGTCATGACATTCAAAATTGAAGTGAACGGTTTTCTTAGCGTGGGTACGCGAGAAAGCGTCTGGTCACTAGCGAGACCAGTACGGTACGTTGAGCTGTGCGGACGTGAGTGCGATTCTTCTGCGTGTAGCAGATCGGCATAGCTCCCGCAAGTATCGAAGATGCAATAAATAGTATGCAAAGATTTTCTTGGGTTGTCTATTACACACCTACGCAGACCCGAGATAAAGAGATCTCAAGCTGAGCTAGCGGGAAAGAACCAAATCAACGGGCAACAACTAGAACCGAACAACGACTCCAGCTTCAAATGGCGACCACGAGACCAACAACATTTAAGCATCAATGGCGACACGAGAAGTGAAGTACGACTAATAGCTTCACAAGTATAACTGCTAACTGTTCCATGGTAAAGCTATGACCATAGTTGGTGTTATTGCGTCTGCTATGTTGCCATAGAAGCCCTTGTTTTTTAACCCATTGCAGAGAAGCCAACCGATAGATTTTAAAACAACATTCTATTTAGACACTGTACTAATTAATTAATTAATTTACTTATTAATCTGTGGATGCCATTGTATTGCTTGTATTTTCATGATTTTGTCATACAAATATCTTAAACATATGACATTTTAATCAAAATTGTTAGAGCCACTTTCAAGAAAATCAAAATTTTCAAAAAACTTTCCATATAAAGGGTAGTATAGGGTGGGGCTATTTTCTTGAAAATCTTCGTGTCATATCCTTGAAAGACATTACACTTAAATACCAACTTTGGTTTTTAACCGAATTTTCATTTTTGAGTTATGCTGTCCAGAGGCAGACACACACACACACACACACACACATACATACATGGACCTTTTTCTAAAAATGCTTTTTTTGGATTCAGGGGATCTCAAAACATATTTCTGGTGAAATTCCGACATTGAATTTTTCGGTGGAATACATTACTTCCTCTACTTACCAGTAGAGAAAGGAAAAAGGAAAAAAAGAGAGATATTGGTGTGTGCCCAGTCTAACTAAATGTTTCAGATAATAGATATGGATATGATATAAACTTTTATACATGTAGGAGGAACTCACATGGAATACTTCTCGTTCCTTTTCAAACTCCTCGAGAGAATTCACTTCCTTTCCAAGTTTTTCCAGGCTTCCATCAACAGTGTCCATCCACTTTACCATTTCAGCAAATCTGTAAGCATAAAATTGCTGTATTTTCTTTCCTAAACATTAAGTCACATATTCACACATTCATTCATTACCTCTAGATTAGGAAAAACATGGCAAAATTAAAGTAAAACTCTCTTCCTTCACATAGGAATAGAATTTGGCACTTTTGGCATGCTAGCCATTGGATCAGGATTATTAACAATATGCGGCCTGCAGAATCCTGTAGAAATGCATTCACAAATAATAAGATAGTTACACTATACTCTTTATACATATATAAGGCAATACTGTTTATCAAAGAAAGAGATCTAACAGAGAATAAAAACATTCATAACTATAATATTAGAAATAAGGGAGATTACTTCACATTTGGCTTTAGTAAAGGATGTACTACCTGGCAAAGCTGTGAGGTGTATCAGAAAGAATGTGAAACTGTCCAGCTACTTACGCGAGCTTATCACACAAACACTGCGAGACAGGGTATGTACTCTCTGTTCAGGTGCAATCATTTTTTCAGGACGTCTCATATATTGACAGGCACAAGAGATCATCTATTTGTGTATTATCACTGACTATATGCAAAATTACTAGTATTTTACTCTTCTAATAAACAAGATAATCCAAAGCTATAATTTTGAGTGCCTGGTACAATAATTTTACTTTTAAAGATTGGCAATCCTGAAGCAACGCATTAGTAAACATCGGGGAAAGGAAGAAAAGTGAAATCGATCTCGACTTCTACACCTCGCCAGCGATGATGGGCGACAGATGGACCAGAGAATGCAACACACAGCACCACGTCACAACACGACTTTCCATACACGGATTTCACCACAAGATATATGCAAACAAGAAGTTCCACAAGCTGAACAAAGACTGCAAGTGTATATTGTGCGGGCAGAAGCGTAGTAGATATCACATCATAACACACACGAAAACAACCAGGATAATTACAGACTGAAATGTGAAATTTAACTAATGCTTAAACTTGAGTGCACATTTCTCTATAGTAATAAAAAGATGTGGTACGTACTTCTGCTGATATGTTTTCCACTGTGTTGGGATCTGGTTGAGCTGCTGGCTCAGGGCAGCCACTTTACGTTTCATGTTCTCCCACTGCGCCACAGCCCTCTTGTGAGCGTCTTGTAGCGAGGCATCCCACTGAGTGTATCCTGTACTGATCTTGCCCATGTTTGCAAGGCACCGTTCTGTTTCTGCTAACACCCTCTTCTCCACAAAGAAGTCCTGTAAATGTTTCATTACAGTGGGTTACATTTCCGTGGGCTTAGGATGTACAAACATACAAAGTTTGAACTCTTAACAAGTTTACCTGATTTCTAGCTAGTATGCTATCAACATCTTCATGTTTGTTAAATGCTTGCTGCTCCGAATGGATTTCTTTTTCAATTTCTTTGAGGTATTGATTAAAGGAGGCTTCATCCAGTCGGAATTCCAATCTCATCAAGTGTAGAGGTGCAAAAGATAGAACTTCCTGTAAGCAAATACATGTTGAGGGTGAATCATATATAAACTGCAATTGTTTTTTACAATTTTATCCAATCCTCCAACAAAAACATAACAATCACCTCATTTACCACATACCCTCGCAAACTTGTCACACACTTTTACTTTCTCTACTACGTATAGTAAGTAGAGGAAGTATTGTACTCCAAACAAAAATTTTATGTCAAGCTTTCACCAGAAATATGTTTTGAGGCCCCCTTAAAATAAAAAGGGCATTTTTAGAAAAAGGTCCATGTGTGTATGTGTGTCTGTCTATGAACAGCATAACTCATAAACAAAAAGTCGGTTAAAAACCAAAATTATTATTTAACTTTAATATCTTTTAAGGATGCGACACAAAGATTTTGAAGAGAATTCCTCCACACAAAAATACCTTTTACATGGGAAATTTTTCAAAAATTTTGATTTCCTCGAAAATGGCTCTAACGATTTTGGTTAAAATGTCATATCTTTAAGATATTTTTATGACAAATATAATGTATATCTTAAATTTTCTGGCTATAGCCCATGTAGTCCTGTTTACTCTGGATGACTTTTGAATAACTTGTAAACCGTAAGAGATAGACCAAATCTTACTGCACCAAAAATGTAGATCTTGCTAAAACACACAATTTATGTCCAAATAAATTTTTTTGTGCAGTGAACCATTTTGGAGATATTCCTTCTTATTTGTGTGTGTTTTGGAAAACAAACTTTCATCAAAAGGAAGATTGATATTAATTTTTTATATGTTAACCATGCAAAGAGAACAGGATCTCAAAGCTTTAAAAGATTTTACTATCGTTCAAAGCCTACTGTATTGCTATATTCCCCTTGTACCTACAAGGAAATAAGCAATAAGATAATTTCTGAAAATGTTTATCTCAATTAGCAGGAAGAAGATAGAGGAATAAGCGTTTGCAAGAATGGTTAGTACAAGAGTAGAGGAAATCATGTGAGTGCAACACATCAGATTTTTTTTATCTACTTCATATTAATTCAAATAAACATAAGGAAATATAGTTTCATTGCAGGCAGAAGGAGGATACAGGAAACTGAATCGATAGTCAGGTATTTAAAAGCAGCTCACAGTATGCAGGCATTAAAATTTGATATTCTTTCTATTATATCATGAAAAACAACAGCTCTTTAAATAAACGACAAAGTATTAAAAAATTCAAACCAATATAAACAGACATCTCGGAAATGTCTACTACCATAAAAGATTGTTATTTGAAATATATCACGTGCTTTAAAGAGATCTACATTTCTTGCAGTAAGTTTTTGTGTATCTCTTAAGGTTCACTGTTATATAAGATGATATGTAATTCCTTCCAAATGAAGAGGATTCAACATGTGTTCCCAGAAAATTCAAGATATACATTTTATTTGTCATGTACATTTCTTAAATATATGATATTTTAACAAAAATCAAACAGTTTTGGGAAAATAAAAAATAACTAAAAGTTTTCCATGTTAGGTTGTAGTTTGAGGTGTGAGGATTTTCTTGAAAATTTTGACGTTGCATCTTTGGAAGATACTGAGCTTAAATATCAATTTTGATGCACACTGAACTTTTTGTTTTTAACTTATGTTGTTCATGGGCACATACATGGAACTTTTTCTCATTTTTTTTTTAATTTTACTAAGGGGCCAACAAAATATGTAATTAACTAATCCTGTGGTGCAAGAGCTCTTTCCAGGCCAAGGCCTACTGCCTGACTGCTGCATCCTCCACCTCTGCCCATCACAGGCATCATGAGTGGGGTGCAGTACTAGACATGGGATGGCGTCACCACCCTGGGCCCTCTCAGCTTGTTATGGGGTCTTCTCAACCAGAGGCCACTATTTCTCAATCAAGTAGCTCCACAATTGGCCCCTTAGAGACCTAACGAGGCTGAGTGCACCCCAGACCAGGTCTTTCAGTGGAAGAAAATCCCCACACTGGTACTGAGAATTGAACCCGGATCTCTTGCTTGGTAAGTAGTAGTGCTACCACTGCATTAAGAAGACAATCCTGCAAAATATGTATTTGTGCTAAAATCTGGGTATCCAAATTCTGAGTGCAACACAAGACTTTCTGTACCTTGAAGCAATATTATGTACCCAAAGAAATATTAACTTGACTTCGTTTATTTGATGTTATTATTTTGTTAATTAGTAAATTCACAATTTATGGAGAGTATTAGTTATTGTTAATTTGAACATTCCAACTATGTTTATGTACTTAATGATTGTTTTGTGTTAAAAGTATGTTATTTTCTTGGCCTGTCCGAGATAACTGTGGGGTCAAATATTATATGCGAAACATAACGTAATCAGCGATGTCATGAGAGAGTATTGCCAAGCAAGACAATATCCTAACAATATTGTCTTGGCAACGGACAAAATAATTTTTTAATCTCTCTTGCAATGTATTTTTCAAGCAGAATGACCGCCTTTTCTCGGAAATGTTACGAGAAAGTGCGAATAGTTTAATTTAAACTATTGCATTGATGAGTTTACAGCAGATAGACTTTGTCTTTCAGTAACGTCTAAAGAGAGTATAAAGTAAATTACAGACAAGCGACGAAATCACATGGAGACATTGATTGTAATAATTAAAATAAAAGGTGCAAATAAATACCAGTACATTTAAATGGAGTTCAGTGAATTAATTTAATAATCTTTTTTTTTTTTTGTTGTTTAACAACGCTGTCAATTGCCTGAATGACATCAGCGTCACCGGTGTGCTGTTGCTGGGCCGGATTTGAACCGGCAACCTTGGGTTCAGTAGGCCAGCGTCTAACTGAGCTACTCAGACTGACGGAGTTCAGTGAATGTGTTATTCCGTCCTGCAACCCGAGCTAATAGAAGAATCTACATAGCTCTGCCAACTAATGCCCAAGGCAAGATAAAACGACAAACTGCACCAAAAGGGCTTGCCCAAACAGGTGGTAATCATCTCCATAAAATATAGCGTCAACCTACTAGGTAAAAAAAAATGCAAATTGATTTAATAATTCTGTTTAAATGAAGACAATCAGCTTGCTTAGCAACTGAATAAACACTAACTGACGTGTAAGAAAAGGTTTTTACCTTCCATTTGGCCTGAAGTTTTTCAACTGTTGCATTTATAGGTCCATGCTGTTCATGTGGAAGACAGTTCCTAAGATCCTGGGCGGTGTTTACCAAATCCTGAATCCATTTCTCGTTCACCCTTTCAAAGAAATTCTAAAACACAGAGAATCAACATATCAATTTGCATGAAAAGGGTGTAAATATAATATGTAACAGCACTTAAAAGTAAGCTTTTACCTTGTGTGATTCCACGGTTTGTTTTGTGTCTATATGCTTCTCTGCAATTAGCTTCTCAGCCTTCTGGAGCCACTCTGAGATGTTCTTCTCACTGTCTCGGAAGTTGTGCCAACATCTTATAGCCTCTTGGAGTTTCTGATTACAAACAATTGTCCAAGTTAGATAAACGTTTAAAGATAGACTAAATGATGAAAATTGCCAAAAATTATATTTTTTAGTGCACCTCTTTAATTTGATATATGTTCTACTGTTATAGACACAATACTTAAATTTTAAATAACATTTTAAAAATAGTACTGCATTTGTCATTTTGTACTGTGAATTTTACAACACTTCAGAGAAAATAACACACTTTGGAGTAAAGTGGGATTCCGATAGCTCGACCAAATGTGAACTGAGGGGATGTCAGGTTACTGCAATGTCGAATTCGACAAGGTGTCGAATGGTTGAATTAAGGATAATGACACAAAATCGACAGGAGTATAAGAAATGGATAAAAAGTCCAATGCCCTGAGGCAGAAGGGAAAGCAGAAGAATGTCAAGTTATCGAGTTAGCTTTACTATTCAAAATTAGACCGACAAACTTTTAAACCAGAGAAATGGCTGAAGTCTTTGCGGGAGTACGGTAGAATAGGGCACGTCAATGCAGTCTTTGTGTTAATCACAATGGGCGTGCATTCCAACATTTACTTTGTATAGTAAAGCTGTGATTAACTGTAAACAATAAGATGTTTGTGTTTTGTTTATGTCTTCTGTGTTCCTTTCTTAGATTAAGATTGTGTGCCTTACTAAGATAAATGTAATACTTATTTGCATTGTTGATTTTGCCGTAAATACTTAAACTGGGTGGGAAGCAGTAATCTATGACATTAACTCGTCTAGCACTTAAACGAAGTACCGCAGCAAAAAACTTTCTTAACAAAAAGTGTTTAAAATAATGTCATCTATCAGCTCCCACAGTTTGTCTGTCTAATTTTGGGACAGCATATATATACTTTAAGAATTTTGGACAAAATGTCAGCCTTCATATACTTTTAATAGCTTATTATGCACATATACGTACATTTGATAATGACATATGAAATCATATTTTGCGGAAATTTGCCAGAAGCTAAAGATGATTTATTAAACAAATACAAGCCATTTGAACTATATGTGGAGAAAAAATGATGCTAGAGATTTGTAAAAAGAATAAATCTAAATTTTAAAATAATGAGAATGTTCATATGCATCACATTAGAAATAATAAGGAGATGCACGTAACCTCAACCAGAAGCATGAAGTGTAGGAATGAATGTATTTATTAAATAAACACAAGCCATTTGAATTATATGTGGAGAAAAACTGATGTTAAAGATTTGTAAAAAAGAATAAATCTAAATTTCAAATTAATGACAATGATGATATGCATTACATTAGAAATAATGAGATGCATATAACCTCAATCAGAAGCACAAAGTGTAGGAATGAATGTATTTATTAAACAAAAACAAGCCATTTGAATTATATGTGGAGAAAAACTGATGTTAAAGATTTGTAAAAAACAATAAATCTAAATTTCAAAATAAAGAGAATGTTGATATGCATTACATTAGAAATAATGAGATGTACATACATAACCTCAACCAGAAGCACAATGTGTAGGAATGACAGTGTTCAAGGCTAGAACACAGGCTTGCTTGCTTCTATGCAGTAAAGTGTTTAATAAATATGTAGTATATGCATAAGGTATTGGATTTATTCATTTGCTGTCTTGTACTATAGCCTTAATTTTCATTGTTATACTCAGCTCTTATGTTTATGAAGTTAAGTTAAGAGACCTTTCATATCTAACTTTATTGCAACACATAGTATAATTTAATTCCTGACATATCCTATATCAAGGTGCTTTGCATAGAAGTGTTTTTAAAGGATTTAGAGGTAGAGTGGTAAACTTTTAAGGAAGTTTTGTTCTACAAACTGATACTACTGTTAGTATGGCAGCTTCTGTGTACACAAGTCATGTGGCTTCCTTCTTTGCAAATATATGCCACTTCTTTTTCTCTGATTTTGCTTTGAACAGCTTTTTCTGTGAACAATATTTTCTGGTATAAATGACCCATTTTTTCAGAAACTATTGAAGATAGATGAATTACATTTTAGGATAATAATAGAAGGTTCATGTGCTATTGTAGATCCACTTTGGTCTCAGTTACATAGTTGCTTATCTCTTTTAAAAAATAATTGCTCTTACATTTTAATCAAAAGATGGTATAACTGAGTACAAAAAAAGTCCATCTCCCATAATAAACAAACTTATTGTATAAAAGTAGATGAGGGAACTTAGAAGACATCCTGTAAATATTTAAGTTTGATAAGTTAAATAGTTTCCAAGATAATGGGTCTAAAGAGAAGATACCAACCATTTCCCATTGTTGTGCCAGCTGCGTGACTCTTGCAAATCGCTCATTGAGCTGTGACATCTTCAGCCGGAAGTCTCCTGTGTCAATGCCTTCGCTGTGGTCCACTGACTTTACAATACTTTGGAATACTTTATTCTTGCTTTCCAACATTGACTTGTAGTAAAGGGTTCTTGTAAAGAATGTCTAGAAAACAAACAAGCATAAGTTGTACATTGACATTTGCTTAATGTATTTACTTACTTGCATAACCTACTCTTTTTTTCTGGTTACACAACTTTTGTCATCTGAGGATCAAGGCAAACCCTGAAAAGAGCTGGCCTCAAGTGAGATTCAAACTCCAGCAGTGGCATATATTGTGGGCTATCAAAGCTATCACTGAAGCCCATACCTACAGTAAGTAGAAATTAGTGAGCAATATTAATAATAATTGCAATGCTAGTCAGGATACTTCCTGAAGAATTAGCGCATAGGATGGAATATGTCTCATTCTCTATCACTGAACAGAGGGGAAAATAGGGCTTTGGATGCTTGCTGCCGTAGCCTTCACTACGATGTGGTTACATGTGATTATGAGGGTTGAGGTGGGGTAATGCAATAAGGAATAAGCAGGCCAAGGCTTTGGAATCCTGTGTCGCTATACCCACCCAAGCGTCTCTGAAATGTGCCGTGCAAACACAACTGGCTGCATAGTAATAGCACATGGAGTTAACAAGCAAGAAAGAGTGATTGTTATGGTCTTCAACAGCTGTATTAGCATTATTTATTTCATAGAGTACAGTGTACCAAGACAGTTCTAGTGCTAATACTTCGAAATGGATAAACAATGTGTAATAAAATGACCATCCTTACCATTGAAATACACGGATAAGTAGTGATAGTAAAATACAGCTCTTACGCACTTGTAGTGTGTGCAGAAGAAAAAAAATAAGAATCCTTAGAAAATATATTTTAATATAAACAATTGTAAGTATGTGTGACTGACTGGTTCATGCAAATTAACCAAGCTTTATTGCTGGCCAAGCTTGTTGTTTGAAATTGAGAAAATGCCCTGAAATATGACGGGTTTTGCAATTATTATGGCGTATTTAATCACAGCTTTGGCTAAACATTAGAGATCAACAATTAGAAATATAAGATTTGAAGAAACATGGTCAAAAACTATGAGCGTTGCTAATGAAGAGGACAAAGAAAGGCCTAGAAAGAGAAATTTTCCTGAAGATGAAACCCATTCCTTATACTTAAGGACTCTGTGAAGTCATAGACACATTAATAACTCAAACTCAATTAAGATTTGCATCACAGAAACAGTTGAAATTTCTGGCATTACTGGACTCTAAACATTTTGCGAGTTATGATAAAAGTTTTCCAACAAATGTATTATGTGAACCGAGAAATCCATGTTTCCTATTTTGATATACTGTCTTAGAAAAACAAACTGAAAGTGTTATATTCAGTCAAAAATTTTCTAAGAAATCCATTCAAACCATTGCAAATTATATGAAATCAAATGGAATTGATGTCGTGTACAGTGAAGTTTATAAACTATCTGAACTGAGTTTAATATTTCCTTCCACTACTGCAAGTGCAGAAATGCCAGAATGGCATTAAATTCTCAAACCAGCTCGTTTGAGAATTTAATGCCATTCTGGCAGTTTGTCACAATAGCTCAGTGGTAGAGCAGCCGCCCGGTAAGTGGAAGGTCTGTGGTTCAAATCCCAGTTGTAGCATTGAATTTTTAAGTTCCAGTTCTACCTCTCAAACTTTGCCCACACACGGCTTGTGTGTTTAAAAACACCAACAGTAAGTTTGATGGCATAAATAAATAATAATACTTGTTTCGTTAAGAAGGCACCACAAGGAATTGCTTTATGACGTGTGACAACGCAGTTTACCTGTAAAGAAAGGCAGCTGGAGTTCATGTCCTTATACGAGTATAAACAGGTGTGGTAAAATTATTAATTTTACTTTTATAATTGTCGTTTAGCTTGTTTCCAGACAAATTTATTTAAATGCACTGTTCTTTAAGTTAACATTTAATCAACAACCCCTTATTGTCAAAATCTAGTAGGCCTACTCTTTTTTTTTTTTTTTTGGTAGTGTTTAATGCCCGCTTTTACTATATGCGGCACCGCAGGCAGTGACACTGGTGCAGGGTTGCCAACTCGTACGATAATTATGGGGGCATACGATAATTTGAATGTTGATAGTTCGATACCGGCAAAATATCATTTTCACTGGTTTGTCACACCAGCGAAATAAAATTAATTACAAATAGCGATATCACTTTTGCCCTCATGGCCTGTCTTCACCCCTCTAAGCAACCATTTCATGTCCTACTAATCCTCCTACCCTTTAACCTCTTACCGCCAGTGTGCCCAGGTCTGGTAATCTCGATGAAGATGGCACTGTTCCGAAAATTGATGATCAATGGAGAAAACTAGGAATAAGTGCTATTCTGTGTGAAATAAAGAACATGCCTGAACCTGACAGTTTCTGGAGTGCTGTTAAACATATGTCATCTTGGTGGAAATACTGATTTAAAATAAGGGGCAGAGTTTGCATTGTCAGTGATTTCGTTGCCCCACAGAAACGCTTCTTGTGAAAGAGTTTTTTCTAAACTGGATTTAATAAAAACCAAAATTAGAAACAGATTGGCGCTACATACGGTAAATGAACTTATTCGGTCGTCTCAGCTTATGAGAAAATGTGATGGGTTCGAAAATCTGCAAGTTACCGAGAAAATGTTAAAGTTCATCTCAGAAACAAATTTGTATTTGCTGCAACGGTTGAGGAAGATGAACTTTCAGATGAATAGTGCGAGAAACATAAGTGCTTAAGTTGTAATACTGGTTGAGGTCATCAATCTTGTAAGTGGATACCATAAACATCAATACTATTACATTTTCATAAGTGTTGTGCTGATATTTTCGCTGTTGTAGCATTTAATTTATGATGTACGATAATTTTGGATCCAAATCTATAATTTTTAGTGGCCAGTACGATAATTTTACTTTTAAAAGTTGGCAACCCTGCACTGGTGATACATGGAATGAAAATGCAGCACTGGTACAATGAGATGGCAGGGGAAACTAGAGAATCTGGATGACCATCGACTGAAAGTGCGTGAGCTACTAGAAATGTCAAAAAGTACAGTACATTGCAACTGACTGAAAATTTGTACATGGAAAGCTGTATCAAAATGGGTGCCACATATGCTCACAATGGAACAAAAACGACATCGTGAGGATGTTTCAGTCGAGTGTTTGGGGATGCTTCACTGTAATAAACTTGAGTTTTTGTATAGATTCATAACCATGGATGAAACATGATCCATCACTTCATACCTGAGATGAAGGAACAGCCGAAGCAGGGATTGAAAGGGAAGAATCAGCCCCAAAGAAGGTGAAGACAGTTCCATCTGCATACAAGGTCATGGCATCAGGTTTTTGGGATGCTCGTGGGATAATTTTCATTCATTATCACTAAAAAAGGAAAGTACTCAATGGCGAGTATTATGCAAACTTTTTTGCAGCATTTCAGTGATGAAATCAAGCAAAAATGACCACATTTAATGAAAAAGAAAGTTTTGTTTCATCAAGACAATGCACCAGTTTACACATCCATTTACACCATGGCCAAAATCAATGAGTTAAAGTCTGAATTGCTTCCACATACACCTTATTTGCAAAATTTAGCCCCCCCTGATTATTTTCTGTTTCCAAGCTTGAAGCAATGGCTTGGTGGAGTGTGCAGTTGATGGCTACTTTACAGAACTCATCGGTTCTCACTATAAACAGGGTATTGAAGCTATTGAGCATCGCTGGGAAAAGTGTATCGAGCTGAAACAAGACTGTGTAGAGAAATAAAGATGTTTAAGAGGTGGAATAATAAATAAAGATGTATTTTCCCAAAATTGTTGTACTTTCTTTGTTAGGTCAGGTACTTTTGTGATAGCCCTTGTGCTATTCTATTTGTTCCCAGCTGTTAGCAAGGGTACAGGAGATGATAATGTACCTTATGTTTGTCCAGCTGTGCTTGCACAGGTTCTTTGCCCCCAGCAAGTGAGTGTGAAGCCAGTACAGTTTCAGCCTCATCCAGCCACTGTCCTATCTCGGCTTGGCCAGCCTCCAGCGACTCTTGCTGAACCAGAATCTGATGGAACAGATGTAGCTGCATTGGAATCAGAGCACGTACTCTTACCAGGGCCTCTGTAAAACAAACATTAACGCTGTTATCAAAGGAAACTTCTGGAAGAGGCCTGTCATAGAACTTTGAAATTTTTACATAATTTAAATTAATATGCAAGCTTGAAAAACACATTATATATCACGGTAAATTAAAGCATTTACATATATTATGTTTACAAAACTGAATTAATTCAATGGAGAAAAGTTACTGTATTGTATGGACAGTGGATCTCCAGCCCTGACGTTTCACAGCTGTGATGAGTTGGAGGGGGAAGGTTAACGTTGCCAACGTACAGTAATGGGTTTCGGAAAAATGGAGTCTCAAAATTATCTTAAAAATTAAAGTATATGATATTTATTAAGCTTAAAACATTGAAATACAGGTTTTGGTTTTATTTTCATGCAATATCTTTGTTACACCACTATCCTGTTCAAAGATTACCTTTCTATTTGTTATGGGCAGTAACTGTTACTTTTGGTAACACTGGAAGCAAGTAACGCACTGGATGTTAAAACTTTCTGCTAGCACCAATCAGCAGTTTCACTGCTAGGGGTGGCTCCCAAATGTAGCACCATGCTGCCAACTCCGTTTTACAAGAACCACGTGGCTTTAATTGCTTTGGTGTTTGTGCTGGTTTTTTCTGGTAGGTAAATGGTATACCAATTGTCTCCATATTCTTCTATTCTGTGATCATTTATATGCATACCGTCCACGTAAATTTAAGAAGTAGCGATGCGATCTGCAGATGTATGAAATGTTTCAAATACCCAGTTTGAAATTCCCGCTAAAGAACTGGCAACACAGCGCCACGAGGCCTTGAGAAATGTTAGAGGTCCACTGGCCATACAATAGTCATTAGCCATAGGCTAATCTTATGAAAGCCGTTTACTTTTTCTACTACCTGCGTAGAGTAAGCAGAGGAAGCATTGTATTCCACTCAAAATTCAATACTAAAATTTCACCAGGAATACACATTTTGAGACTTCTGGAATCCAAAGAAAGCAGTTTTATAAAATGGTTTTGGCGTGTGTGTGTGTGTGTGAGTGTGAGTGTGAGTGTGTGTGAGTGTGAGTGTGAGTGTGAGTGTGAGTGTGAGTGTGAGTGTGAGTGTGAGTGTGAGTGTGAGTGTGAGTGTGAGTGTGAGTGTGAGTGTGAGTGTGAGTGTGTGTGAGTGTGAGTGTGAGTGTGAGTGTGAGTGTGAGTGTGAGTGTGAGTGTGAGTGTGAGTGTGAGTGTGAGTGTGAGTGTGAGTGTGAGTGTGAGTGTGAGTGTGAGTGTGAGTGTGAGTGTGAGTGTGAGTGTGTGTGTGAGTGTGAGTGTGAGTGTGAGTGTGTGAGTGTGTGAGTGTGTGAGTGTGTGAGTGTGTGAGTGTGTGAGTGTGTGAGTGTGTGAGTGTGTGAGTGTGTGAGTGTGTGAGTGTGTGAGTGTGTGAGTGTGAGTGTGAGTGTGAGTGTGAGTGTGAGTGTGAGTGTGAGTGTGAGTGTGAGTGTGAGTGTGAGTGTGAGTGTGAGTGTGAGTGTGAGTGTGAGTGTGAGTGTGAGTGTGAGTGTGAGTGTGAGTGTGAGTGTGAGTGTGAGTGTGAGTGTGAGTGTGAGTGTGAGTGTGAGTGTGAGTGTGAGTGTGAGTGTGAGTGTGAGTGTGAGTGTGAGTGTGAGTGTGAGTGTGAGTGTGAGTGTGAGTGTGAGTGTGAGTGTGAGTGTGAGTGTGAGTGTGAGTGTGAGTGTGAGTGTGAGTGTGAGTGTGAGTGTGAGTGTGAGTGTGAGTGTGAGTGTGAGTGTGTGTGTGTGTGTGTGTGTGTGTGTGTGTGTGTGTGTGTGTGTGTGTGTGTGTGTGTGTGTGTGTGTGTGTGTGTGTGTGTCTGACTGTCTGTCCACCTGTCTGACCATCTTTCTGTTAGTGTCTCTCTCTCTGTCTATAGCATAACTCAAAAACGTGAAGTTGGTGAAGTACCAACCTTGGTATTTAAGTTCAGCATCTTCCAAGGACACAACACAAAAATTTTCAAAAAAATGCTCCCATGCCAAACTACCCTTTCCTTGAACATTTTTTGGAAATTTTTATTTTCTTCAAAAATGGCTGTAAGAGTCACTTTTGAGGAAATAAAAAACAACAAAAAATGTTTACTGTTAAAGGGTAGTTTGCAGTGAGGAAATTTTCTTGGATTTGTATCGCATTCTTGGAACATGAAAAGTTTACATACCAAGTTTTTCTTTTACTTTCTCTACTATGTTTATCAAAGTTGAGGACGTATTGTATTTCACCCAAAAATTCGATGTTGAGATTTCACTGGAAATATACGTTTTGAGGCTGCCTGAATCCCCCCAAGAAAAGCAGTTTTAGAAAAAGGTCTGTGTGTATGTGTCTGTCTATGCTAAGACTTGAATATTTATCTAAGAACACATAATGTTATTCTAACATTTACTCACTGTCCCATTTGAACAAATAGATCAGACCAGAAACAAAAGCCAATCATAACATGAAAAAATGAGAAACTAAACAGCTTACCTTTCTCCTTCTTCAGGGTATTCATTATTCTATCAACTTCTTCCCTTGAAAGATCTTGGATCATTGCTTGGAATTTCTTGCTTACATTTTTGAAAAGGTCTTCAATTCCTTCAACTTCATTTTGCAATTGCTGAAACATGTGAAATAGTTGATGAGCTATCCCAAATGTGTGGTGTAGAGAAAGCATATAGAAGTTGGTCGTCCCTTACCTGTAATTGCTCTCCGTAAACTTTGACTTTCTGGGTAGAGCTCAGCTGCGAAGACGACAGGATGGACTCTGCATTTCTTAGCCATTGCTGCAAGTGCTCGACTCCTGCACGATAGTCCTTTCTGTGCCTCAAGATGTCACCTGCATGCATATACTGCTTCACATGCTGAAACATTCAACCAATAGTGTTTGTGAGGGTTGTCTGTAAAATATGGTTCCAAATTCTTTTTAACAATGAAAAAATATTTATTGACATTGAATAACACATTTTTGGCAGCTTAGACTTTTTCCTATTTTTCGACATAATCACCATTTTGATCAATGCATTGTTGCATGAGGTGTACCATCTTTTGTATGCCTAAATTGTAGAACTCTCCCACCGCACAGCGAAGATAACTTGAAACAGTTTCTTTCAGTTCCTCTCCGATTCTGAAATGCGTCCCACGCAGGTGTTTCTTCCAATCAGGGAAGAGATGGTAGTCACTAGGGGCTAGGTCTCGGCTGTAGGGAGGGTGTGTGACAGTATCCCATCCAAATTTGTTGATGAGATTGGTTGTCACATGGGCAATGTGTGGACGAGCGTTGTTCTGCACCACAAAGAGTAATTCACATCTGGTGGCAGAAGCGAGTGGAAGCTCCATTTCTAACAGCTGCCAAGCCAAGACTGAGAATCATAGACGGCTCGCTGGCCAGGGGAGTGGGAGAGGGAGAACCAAGCTACACGCCATGTTACCAGATCTCCTGTAACAGCATTCCTTGCGACTGCAGATCCTTGGGAACTTTATTTTATGGACCCTCATAACACACCGGGATGTGAGTCTCTCCAAGCAATTTTATCATGCATATAAGCCTGAACCACTTTAATGGGCCATAACTCTTGGGATCTTTCAAACAGAACTTAAGCCTACAAAAGCCAGTCGAATTTGCAGTGCTGGTAAGAAGATAGTAGCCAGTTCTTTTTCTGAAATGGGCCATATTACTATTTAGCATTAGAAGTTAGACATACTGTTAGTGCTGATTGATACACAAATTTTTTAAAAATGTTGTGGACAAATGCCCAAAAGAAAAAATAATTTTACATCATGACAATGCATTATGCATACAGCCCTCCACCATACTGCCCTAACCTAACACCTTGTGATTTCTTTTTGTTTCCAAAAATTAAAGGTAAAAATGCTTGGAATCATTTTTTCGCCATCAGATGAAACAGTGGAACATTATAAAAACCTGAAATGGCTCAGGAAGAGTGGCATCATTGCTTTGAGGACTTTCGTCAAATGCAAAAATGTGTTTATGTTAAAGGAGAATATTTTGAAAAACAAGAAAATCATTTAATTTTGCTTGTTTGATTTTCTCAGAAATTTCAGTAATACCCTTGTAAGCGTGTTCACTTGAGATATTCATAGCCTTGGTTATGTCACAGGTGTTCACTAGGGGGTCTTCCATCACAATATCGTGAACTTTATTCATCACTTCTTCTGTTGAGACTTGAACTGACCATCCTGTTCACTCAGTATTTCTTGTGTTTGATTCACCACTAGAATTTCTGTACACCATGCCATGTGATGGGGCAGAGCCCCTGAAGTAGTTTTTCAGATTCTTCCATTTCCTTCATCGTCTTACCTCACAAAAAGTAGTGCTTTATCACAAACAAAATTTACCTTTCTCCATTTTCTATAAAGCAACACAACTAATTAAAATAGGAATTTTGAGTCGATTAATAACACTAAACAACACTCACTTTTAAAAATTCCCAGTACATGTTTCAGAGGCTAGCTTTCCTCCATTATGAACCGGACCTCGACTGGCAGTTGATAATGGAGGAAAGCTAGCCTCTGAAACATGCAGCTTTCCTCCATTATGAACCGGACCTCGACTGGCAGTTGATAATGGAGGAAAGCTAGCCTCAGAAACATGTAGCTTTCCTCCATTATCAACCGGACCTCGACTGGCAGTTGATAATGGAGGAAAGCTAACCTCCGAAACATGTAGCTTTCCTCCATTATCAACCGGACCTCGACTGGCAGTTGATAATGGAGGAAAGCTAGCCTCCGAAACATGTAGCTTTCCTCCATTATCAACCGGACCTCGACTGGCAGTTGATAATGGAGGAAAGCTAGCCTCCGAAACATGTAGCTTTCCCCCATTATCAACCGCACCTCGACTGGCAGTTGATAATGGGGGAAAGCTAGCCTTCGAAACATGTACCGAGAATTTTTAAAAGTGACTGTTGTTTAGTGTTATTAATCGACTCAAAATTCCTATTTTAATGTGATCCAACAACACTGTCATCAACTTCCAGTATTTATTATTACACAACTACCTTTAGACACTCTCAAAAATTCTCAAGAAACAGATGACAAAGTTATGTGATCATACACAGCATGATATATGATTTCAGCGCCAACAAGAAACCAGTGATTTGAGAGCGATCTCTAGTCAAAGTCACAGATTCATCAATCTGCCCTTGTATTAAAAATTCTGGTACTATTCTTTATAAGTGAATTATTAAAAGATTCCTATGCTTACTACCAATTTCAGATACATCCCTAGATTTATCAAAACGATATAAAAGTCCTTATGTTTAGGACATGTCCCTGTAGTGGAAAATAGTGAAGTTGTGAAGTTACTAATGATTTAACATTCATCTAAAATGTTATGTAGTAATTTATGTAGTATGCCCAGGACAAGAAGGCAAGTCTTAGGAATGTGTAACATAATCATGTTTTGCTTCCCGCACGGTGTTTATGCTTAGTTTCCGAGTATGACAAGGATGCTAGGTTCATTTAAAATACACAGTGTTGTCACATAACTCACCTAAAAGTCCAGTTGTGCAAGATCCAAGTTGGAGAAGTCCTCACCTTCGCTACTGTCACTACTGCTCTCTGCATCTTCGTCACTAGACTCCAGGCCTCCTACTGATACATTAAAATTGTCTATTGCATCTTCCACCAGCCCATCCATATGCCTGAACTCATCCTCGAGTTTCTTAACATGCCTAACATAGCCCTGCCTATCAGCTGTTGTAACAGAGTTCACTGCACTTTCACACACTTGCTGTAGATTTCTTAAATATAGATCCCCAGTTACATTATGTTCTCTTACATGTCGTTTTATTGCTGCCCATGCCAATTCTATAGCGTTCAACTTGCACATATAAGGAGGTAACCTCAGAATGGTATGCCCATGCATTTCTATTATTCTTTCGATATGGTATATTTTTTTCCTTTCGCTTATGTATTTGAATTAAATCAAACAAGTTGGTCTTTCGCATTGCAGCAGAATATGAAATATTGTTTGTTCTCCAACCATTGTACCATTTCTTGCTTTACCACATATTTCGACAGAGGCTTATTTTCTTGTACACTGTAATATGGGGCATTATCAAGCACAATGACACTATTGCAGGGTATATTACATAAAAGTTTCTCCTCCAACCATTTCTGGAAATTTCCTCCATTCATTTGGCCATGATAATTGCCGCTAGCAAGTCCAGCTTTGAATATCAAAAAAGCTCCGGGTATGAAACCTTTGTTGCTGCCTGCATTTACAAGAATCAGGCGGTTCGAAGACCTAGTGTTTGTCGTAATCCCATAGATATCATCACTCTGCCAGCACTTCCTAAATGTCAAATTATTGTCCACCCAGGACTCATCAATGTAAATGATATTTCTCCCAGCATTTCTATATCCATTTATAGCTCTTAGGTATTTAGCTCTCCAGTTAACTATATCTGGACGTTCAATAAGTAATTTTCCTTTGCTTCCACATTGTTTCCATTTGAAACCCATATCGCACAATAGCTTCCGCAGAGTTTTTCTTCCCCAAGGAAAATTTATTTTTTCCCTAATTGCTGCAAATAGCTTAGGTATAGTGGGCACTTGTTTTTTAACCAGATAAAATTCTCGAATTACGTTTTTAATTATTGTTCTATCAAAGTCATCACAATGAAATTTGCATTCCTCGGCCTTTGGTCTCTTTTTTCCCGGAGTATGAAGTAATTTTTCACCAGCTTTAACACCTTCTCTTCTTACTCCTGTCACAGTATGTTCCGATATCCCACAATAATTTGCCACATGTAAATTTCTTTGTGATAATAAACATTTCAATTGTCGTGATTTCGCTTCTTCGTCACATACTTCTATCACTTTTCTAATTACCTCCCTTGCTTCACTGTGAATACTTTGTCCCTTCTTTCGAACTGCAGCCATATGTAAATATTAAGCCAAGAATAAGCCTAACAAAATATGAGTATATAACTGTAGTGCCGTAGCGCGTGTTAGCAGTGAGAGCCAAATAATGCATAATACTACAAAAATCTCTGCACCTATCTCTGTAGTACTGCAAAGTGCATTAGATCTGGCAACGTGGGTGACTCATATGCACTCTCATACACTCATTTCCTAGTAAACAGATCTGCTACCAGAGCAGATAAACAGTTCAAGCTGCTCTGGCCTTCATTCCCCTCTAGCCTTCTTGTCGTGGGCATACAGCACTGTTGCTTACTCTAAACATGCCAATATTAATAACTCCAATTGAGGTATTTTCTGAGACAAGTGAGAGTCACCACTGTAATCAGCAGCCTCACGTTAATCAATTAAGAAATTTTCATTGCAAATGTTTATGGCTACATACCTGGAAAAGGTCTTCCCATCGAGCTGAAACTCTGAGATATCGCTCTTTCAGTTCATGGGCCACTTGATCTTCACAAGTTGCAATAAGGAAGCTGACAGTATCTCCCAGCAGCTGGTATTTCTCCTTCCAAACGCTCACGTCCTACAAACAAAAAGAAACATCACAAATCTGTATCTCTCATAAAATCTCAATATCAAATTTTGGTTTCAATGCATCGTCTTCTCTATCTGCTATGTGGTAGTTGAAACAAATAATAAACGATATCCTGAATATGTTTGATATCACAGAAACTGTTATTTTTTACAAACGTTTACATTCCTTGTGTAGTAAGTTTTTGTCTTTCTCTGCCAGTTATACAGAACTATGCAAAATAACTTCCAAATGAACAGGACTTCATAGACTATCGCCAGAAAATTCAAGATATGCATTTCATCTGTCATGAAAATACCTTAAACATATGGTATTTTAATCAATATGTTGTTGTTAGCTAATGCTGGATATCTGACAATGAAGTCATTAATCCTCTTACTCTCCAATATTTTTCACTGATGGATGGGGCACTAGAAGTGGCCGGGCATATTTGAAGGTGGTCTCGATCCATTTCCTCTTACAGATCACATAGAGGACAGAGTGGTGAAGAATATATCCCAATTCTGTTTAAATGTTTTGCCAGACAATCATGTCCTGTAATCAACCTGAAGGTTGCAACTGCTGTTTTTCGAGGATACTCAGGAATCACTGTTTGAATGTTTGGTAGTTCCCATCTTTTATTTTTTTAGCTATGGAACTACAAGCTTTGATGGAGGAATTGAAGCAATTCGAATGGCCCTACAAAATCTTTTGTACAGAATTTCACATTTTCAGCAAGCAGTTATTCTCTCAGATTCCAGGGCAGCAATTATAGCAATTACTTCCAAGTTGTCACCAAAAAACCAAACAATTATAGACTGTTGGAAAATCCTTACCCATCTAACAGCACTTCAAAAACACCTAGTCTTCCAATGGATACCAGCTCACTGTGGACTGAGTGGTAATGAGAAAGCTGATTTTCTTGCAAAAATGGGTACCAGCAGTGCACAGAAATCTATAGTTAATGTATCATTTTATGCAGCTAAAAGATTAGTCAACTCTGAATTCAACAAAATTATTGCAAAATATTATTACAAAAAATCAAAAAATTGTAATCAATATTGTTAAAGCTATTTTTGAGCATTTCAAAATTTTTGAAAAAATGTCCAAGTAAAGGGTAATTTGGGTTGTGGGAATTTTCTTCAAAATATGTCACATTCTTGGAAGATGCTGAACTTAAATACAAATTTTGGACTTAAAACAGACTTTATGTTTTTGAGTTACGCTGTTCATAGACACACACATACAGGGCTTTTTCTAAAAATGTGATTTTTGGATTCAGGGAATCTCAAAACATATATTTCCAGTGAAATCTTCAAATTGAACTTCAGGTTGGAGTACATTACTTCCTCTAATTACTGTAAGTGAAAAGGAGAGACAGTACAAATGTAATCAGCATAAAGCAATCTACCGGTAATACTGCATTTTGTTTATTTTTCCGAGAAGCCCAGCTTCTACATAATTACTCAAAATTCTCTGGTCACTCCAGGGAAATATTATTTCTGGTTCATTTACCTGGAAATACTCCATTTTGTCTTCTTCTGGAAGATCCAGCATACCATATGCTCGGTCGAGCCATGACTCAAACTCCTCAGCATTTGTATTCCATCGTCTCCAATATGCAACAACCTCCTCCAGCATGCTCTGCACACAACGTAACTCCATGGAAACGTTCTTCCAACGTTCACCAGTTTCTCTCATGAATCTGTCGATATTGATGCTCTCACGCTGATCTGAAACACACAATTTGTTCATTGTTATAACCGATATATAGTAGAAATGGACCTTGGTACCGTCAATACCTTGATACTGTCGATACTCAGTAGTATCGAAGAACATCTAATACTTTGGGATAAACCTTTGACACTTTTTTGATATGTTTAAATGTTTAAGTTTTGCATTATTGAAAGTTGTTGCATTTAACTTTATGTTATACAGAAATTCAGGCTATTAGCGATACAAACCGGATGTACTTTGCATCACGTGTTTGGGCATGTAGTGTTGCAACGTTGTGGCGGGCTTTACGAACTCTTTTCATATTATAACGCTCTGATGACATTACTTCCATTTTTGCTAATAATATAGCACACTAATGTGAAAGAATAATCATCAGTTAACACACTTAGTCACACTTTGACCTCCAACTATTTGGTTCTGAACAAGACAAACACGAAACACCAAATAAGGATGTGGCAACCATGTGCTCTGTATGCAGTTGCCACATTGTGCTTAACAGATGAAAACCAATTGAAAGTTTAGTGAAAACAGTAAGAATAAATGAAGCATTTGTTTCCAGTGTTACATATAGAACTGCTTGTACACTTAAACCATTTTGTTTGATAATAGATTTGTTGAAAATTTCAAAAAAAAAGAACTGAAACATAAACTTTCATGGCTAAACCTGGCAATGATGCAACCTATTCCCCTCTCATCTCCACCATCCCCTTACCCTACCTGCTACTCCTGGTTTGTATTGCTCGTAACTTAAACTTGTGTATAGATAAGGAATGAAAGGATTCTGTACTTCACATTATTGCCTCGCATGTGTCCCCACAGAGTTGCTGATCAGCAGTTCTTGATAGATCTTGACTGTTTCCTGTGATTGAATGAATACAACATTCCAGAGACTATGTGTCTCAATAAAAACATACAAAACAATGGGGGAAGGAGCAGAAGTGCTCATGTAGCATGCAGCATTAACTGAGTTGTGAATGAAGCTGATTTAGTTGACTTACTAAATAACATTTCTGCAATAGCCCGGCTTGTGACTCACTCTTGGCCATTACATTTACCTATTCCAGTGACCAAAATCTGTGAATCCAGCAGAAACAAATGAGAACTTAATATGTGAGATAATATAGCGCATGGAAATATTTGTCCTTTTCTTCCATCTGTTAGTTTGTGTTTTACAAGCCAAACTTGGATCACAAGCATACCTTACAGGTGTACCATATCACTAGAGTTGCACTCTACCAACACTTCAGCAGTTTCTATAAAGTGCCTAAATGGTAGGATTACTGTTAGTATTGGTAGGGAAACAAACATAATACAAAATACAATGAATTAAGAAAGTTAATGAGAAGTCAAGACATAATGATCACTGAAAATTGTGATCATGACTTGATCACTGTGAACAAAATAAAAATTGTACTTTTCAGTTCAAAATAACATTAATCATGATCACTGTCAGTGTCTTCTGTCTGAACTGTAGTATACTTAGAGGAACTTCCAAATGTTTTTGAAGACACTAATGTTCCGTACGTTAAGAAGGATCAAGGTTCAACACTTCTGGGTTTTAGAGGAATCTGGTAAAACTTGATCACATACTGTAAACAACATGATCGTATGAGATAAGAGATAACGCTGATAAATATGCAACACACCCAGCATACAGGCAATGTGGGTAGGTCCTTAACTGACCAACTCTACCAGGAAAACTATCATAGTCTACACTTACTTATGATAGCCTATGGTAGTTTTACAACTCTACGTATGACTAATTTCTATAAATGTTTTGTTTTATGATGTACAACAGTGATAGTGAGTGAAATGTGGAACTATTTTACAGTAGACAGTACTAATAAGAACACAGCAGTGTGTAAAATATACAGAAAGCATTTTTGTGCACTGAAAAGTTGAGCAATATATGAAACTTAAAGAAGAATGCTTATATTCATACAACAAGTGAGGTTTACAGAATCTATTCAAAAAGCAATGTACGAGTTTCCTTTCACTGTCAAAAGATGATGCCGAAGCATCAAAAAATGATAAACAAAACCATATTTGTTTACATGCATTTATACTAGAGGTCTGCACAGGCTCTGGCCAAGCCCTTGGGCCGGGCCAGGCCTGGGTTTGAAAATTAACAGGTAACAAATAATTTATCATATTTTTTGGTTACTGATGTTGAAATGCCAAGAATAGCACAATTATTACAGCATTTCTTTACTAGGAATTCTGTGTGATTATTCTAATGATATGATTACGTAGACTTCCATGGCCTTTATCCATTACTTCTTTCTTGGTTTCCAGTATGGGCCATGTCTTGTTGGCTGTTTTATGAAATTAAAAAATTAAAAATTAGGCTAATGCTTCGCCACAAACTATGTTTGGCTTCTTCAATGGGCGACTGCGAAATTCAGCCAATTAGTCACTGACTACTCTGATTGGCCTTGCTGTCCCATCCCACTCGCAATCCTATTGGGTCCTTCTCCTCCAGTAGGGAGTTGTTCTGCTAATAGTCTTCCATATCATGTTGAGTGGTTTGCCTGTGTCACGGTTTGGCTGCTCTTTTCTTTAAGCATAGAAATATTTAGAGAAAAGAGCAGCCTGAACCGTGACATGGGAAGACACTTAACACAGGTTCTTTTTCTTTTCTTTTGTGTTTAACGCCCACTTTTACTACATACAGCACCGCAGGCGGTGACACTGATGATACATGAAATGAAGATGGAGCACTGATGGAATGAAATGGCGGGGGAAACCAGAGAACCCAGAGGAAATCCGCCCCAGTGCCGCTTCATCTACCATAAATCCCACATGCAGTTGCCTGGGATCGAACTCAGGTCACTTTGGTGACAAGCAAATGGTCTAACACTCGGCTATGGCACAGCTGTACTCAACACAATATGGAAGACCCTATTACCAGGTCAATTTCCTATTGGTGGAGAAGGAACCAATTGGATTACGAGTGGGATGGGACAATAAGGCCAATGAGAGCAGCCAGTGTCTAATTGGATTAGTTTTGCAGTCGCCCAACATAGTTTGCGACGAAATGTTGGCATAATTCTTAATTTTTTAATTTCTTAAAAAAGCCAACAAGACGCGCCGCATACTGGAAACCAAGAAAGAAGTAATTCTACTGATATATTTCAAATGCCGTTAATAAGTCAATAATTGCAAAATAATTTTGTTTAAACAAAATTACCTACACAATCAGTCCAGGCTGGGTGGTCCACAATAAACTATTCTTGGACTCGGCCCGGGCAAGGCCAGGTAGAACCCAAGAATCTTGGCCAATGCAGACCTCTAATTTACACACAGAAAGCTACTAATAAGAACATAATTCAATGAACAAGTTGTCGCCTTTACAGCATTTTCTACAGTGAGTATCAAAATCAGTACTTAAAAATCAGTATTGGTATCGAGTATCAGGAAATAGCTGTATCATCCTATTGCTAATAAATAGCTTTGTGTTTATTTTCATCAACACTACTTACCAACATTTCCCTCTCTCTTGTACTCCTCGACTACTTGCTGCATATCAATGTAGGCCTTGTTAAACTCTTGGAAAATGCGATTACGAGAGACAAAGTTTCTGTATTGCTCCAGAAGCTGTTGTACCTTCTCTTCTCTTCCATACTTTACAGTCCAACCTCTGAGTTTTGTTTCTGTCAGGTGCAGGAATGCAATCAAGCAACACTGGAAAGGAATGAAGCTCAGTATTACATATACTGCACTGCTACAAGGCCAATATTCCTATTTAAATATATCCATGATGTACATTTACAACCTTTCAGGTGTCATATGGCATGACAAGGCTTTCCATACTCACAATTCTTAGAAAATATTATTTTTAGACAGTTGATGGTAAAAGTCGGACTTTTAGTAGTTCACGAAAGTGCTAAAAGTATAAAATTCTACCACTCAGTGCTTAAAAGCTTTTAACACGCCAATAATGCCAACTTTGTTTTCTTGTGAAATATGGCCATCGCCTAATTCCAGTAGGCTGTGAATCTGAGTTGCACAATGCTTGTTTAAAATAATTGTACAATCAACATTTCAGTTTTCTCAAAAGATTAGTAAGTTTAGAAAAAATTTTAATATTAATTAATTAAATTTTGTTACGGTATTTTCATTGTTTTATTATTTCCACTGCCTCCCTTATGTAGAATACTATGGTTTTATAAAAGTCAAGTTGCCAACACTGATACTACGCAAGGCAAATGAACATCACAACCCGAAGACCATCATGACCATTAGAAAGGTAAAACAATACAATATATTTATATATAATCTATAATATATCTATAAATATTCAGGACTGTCTAAAAATGGTGTATGATGCACAGGTTAAAAGGATTTTATTTTAAAAGGTGGAATCAGGATTGAAAAATTCAATGCCATAGCTGGGACTTGAACCACGCTTATCGAGTGGCTGCTTTAACCACTAAGCTATGATGGCCAACTAGCCAGTATGACAGTGAATTCCCCAGTTGAACGCGCTTTTTCCCAGTTAGACGACCAGGGAATCTCACATCAGAGGGCGACTTACAATTGTAAGTACTTTATGTCCTGGGATTTTTAAGTAACCTTTAGATAGTAATTCTACGAGTATTTATTTATGCCAACAAACTTACTGCTGGTGTTTTAAACACACAAGTCATGTGTGGGCAAAGTTTAAGAGGTGGAATCAGGACTGAAAAATTCAATGCCATAGCCGGAATTTTATTTTGTTCGTAGGTTTCCTCAACTCCTCGGCCTGCGGCCTCATTTCGGAATCACACCTACTCAAAAAATAAAACCTTCCTTTTTAACCCTTGTATCATAAATAACTATTTTCTATCTACAATGAAACTTCGATAATCTGAACATTCATAATCCAAAATCATCATTAATTCAAAGATTTTTCTTGGTCCCTTGAATTTTGCATTAAAGCAATGTAAATAACTCAATGTAACTCAAATTTCATTTTCCTTAATTCAAAGTTTTTGTTCAGCAATGTCAGTCGAAAACTAATCTAAATGCAGAAATTTAATACGTAGCTTTGTCCATGTCTTTCTGCACAAGAGGTCATTGCTCTGGGGTTGTTTGTTTTGTTGTAATGCCGCTGGAATGCTGTTTGGGGGATGGAATAGCTTTCCTAACTGCCGGCCTTGAGCTTCTACACCTGCTCCCACATCCCTTTGTTTAAAATACATGCACCTTTGATTGTTTCTTGAGCTTCCTACTGTTCAGTGTGGTGCTGAGTTTTTATTAATTGCACTTTGAGTTGAGCTATGAGATTCTTTTTTCTATCCCAGGTCGTGGTAACTTCGCTATATCACTTTTATTTGCACTTTTTTCGTCGAATATTACACTCGTTACAATTAAATTAACTTTCGTTACACCTGTATATACTTTCTTGACAGTCTTTTAATGTTATTAGTTATTTTAGATCCACATCTAAGCACGTTACAAAAATGTGTCTTCACTCTCCGGAGCCTAGGACGCTAATAACAAAAAAAGTTGGCACCTCTTTTCATAATGCTTTTGTATTCCTATGCGTATGCACTCATTTTGCCGCGAAGCACACTTTGAAACCCTCCTACACGATAAATAGTTCCTGTAATGTTAGGGAAGCGATCTTTATCTATCCTCCCTACACTTTTAACATTAAATATATATGGTTCTTATATTTATATATATTAAATTTGAACATGTAACTTAACATTTATGACATTTTTAAACAACTCTTTTTTGTAACAATTGAGAAAATAGCAATACATTTTCAGTACTCAACAAATCCTTACCAACATGAAAAATAAACCATATTTACAACAGATATTTACATAAATGCTTTCCTTTCGGGGTCTAACCATATATTCTGTCTCAAGTGCATTGCAAATGCCACTATGTCTCTTAGTAAACTGCATGCGCAGAACAAGACTGTCTTTTTTGGAAAAAGTCGCCCTCATTTGCAAAGTCGAAAAGGGTTTGAAGAAAAAATCTGAAATTACGAAAGAATATGGGATACCACTGAATAAAGATTTAAATATTATAAAGTTTTAAATATTACATAGCATAACATAGAGAATAAAAATTAAATGCTATTTTCTCACAAAATGGGACAAAGAGGTATACTGGCAAAATTTATCGAGACACTGGGAGCGCGGGTTGAAAAACGATACTGTCCTGTTCAAAATGCTACATCTGGTCACTTTATTTCAGAGGCCATTCCCAGAAAATTGGAGATATATATATTTCATTTTTTATGAAAATATCTCAAAGATAAGATATTTTAATCAAAATTGTTAGCCATCTTTAAGAAAATCAAAGTTTTCGAAAAAAATTCCATGCAAAGGATAGTCTGGAATGGAAAAGTTTTCTTGAAAATCTTTGTATTGCATCCTTGGAAGATGTTGAACTTAAATATTAAGTTTGGTATTCACACATACGCAACCACGTGCCTATGTGCGAATGCACACACACACATGACTTTTTCTAAAAATGCCTTTTTGGAGTCTTAAAACATATTTTTGATGAAATCACGATATTGAATTTTCGGGTGGAATACAGTACCTTCCCTACCTAGTAGTATGTGATTGGGGAAGTAACATCTCTAAACATTTGTTCATGTTCCATATACCTACATTCAAGTAATGGGAGTCTGAAAACCGAATTGCAACAACACTAATGTCCACTTCCCATAAAAATTACAAGTCTTTGTCATATACAGTAAAACAGATGTACTAGTCAGCCACAATGAGTGCACTTGGTGAGAAGAGTTACTAAACATATACGTCACAAGTAGGCAGGGTTTCGGAGGTACAGTCGTGTAAATAAAACATCATCAATACCGAGATGCTTGCAATGAGGCGTGCTAACGATGCACACAGAGTAACACCAGCAGTTCAAAATTACTATCTACTAGACAGTTGAACTGCAAGCAGTGCCAGTGTTGCCACAATATTATAATGTATGGTTTCTAGAGTCTCTAATAAACAATTCATTAGTGATATTACTGAAAGTATGACCATAATTGCTTTGTTTTATACGCTAATATACTGTACAACTTTTTAAAAATTTTGCTTAGAAATGTTTTTTTATTCATTGATTCATTGTTGCTGGTGTTTATGTTTTGATTTTAAAAACAGTGACAGAATTCACATTCAATTCTTATAAATTCAATATCCTGCCTTCTTTTGAGATCAACTTCTAACAATACTACAAAATAAATATTATTGGCAGGGACAAAGAAAGCTTCCCGATAATGCAATTGGTGAGACTACAATAAAAGATAAGGTCACATTCTGTGTTATCAAAGTCACCACAATAAACTTAAAGCACGAAGAACTTTGCACCATTGTTGAACAGTTGGGCCATAGTAACAAATTTGATACAGCATCCGTAGCACTCAAAGCAAAAGGTGAATGTTACCACCTTTTCTGTGAAAAGTCCCTTCAATGTCTTTGGTTACCAGTATCAAATGCTGACAAGAGATTTTTTCTATATGTGACTTCGTTGTAACAGACAGAAGGACAACTATGACAAATGAAAGTGTCACAACTTGTTGTATGTTGCAGTTTGGTGATGCTGACTGCTGGGCAACGACCCTCATGTCTGATGCATGATGTATGTAGTGATTCATGTCACGATAATAAAATAAATGTTTCAATTTGGAGAAATTTTGAACAATAATGTTACAGTAACATTACTTAGCTTATAATTGTAATTTCAGTAATGTCTATGCGTATTAATTTTACCCAAAAATTTGTGCGAAATTAATGGGAATTTTTACTATAATATTGAACAGAGAACACTGCTAACTTAAATTATTAATGCAAATTTTTCAAATAATTGCCACCAAAAAATCTTGCTTTTGATGATGCTCTTTTGCATATTTATTGTGCCGGGAAAGAAAGGATAAGTTGTTAATGTGACGACATATGTAAGCAGATGAATATTGTTTTCATTGTGCGACTGTACATTCCCAGCATTGCCTTTCCCCTCGCATTCCCTCGCTGCCCGCAGATCTCTAGACTTAAGGTAGTAAACAAAACTGTGGTGCCCTCCTTGAAGTACATTCTTATCGTGCACGAGCAGTATACGTTTAACACTATCACCCCTGAAATATTGTAAACAAACATTAATGACACTCAGCATTTCATCTCAGTGATTAGGTACCTTATGTTCCAGGAACTTCAGTTTCACTCTTCGTTGTGCAGCCTTTGGTCCAATACTTTCCAGCCTCTCAGCCATGTTCTGCAATTGCTCTGAAGGAACATTCATTGCATCTGGAGAGCTTTTTGCAGCTTGAAACTTAGACTGAACAGCTGGCAGGTCCACAAAGAACACCTGTATATGACAAAACTGAGTTGTAATGCTCTGATTCCATCATCACAGAGTTTATAAAAATTCATGTTAAAATTAAGATAAAATTTCACACAAATAGTTTTGTTACATATTTCTTTAATATATTTAAATGAGCAATTCTTGTATATATATTCCATGCATCTTTGAAATGGCTCTAACGATCTTGATCAAATTGTGTATTCAGATAAGGTTTTGCCTTTTTAAGTTTATCTGTATAGGTGTCATTCCTGAAAAAGCGGGAATTTACATAAAAAATAACATTTTTTATTCCCACTTCTACAGAGCAATGGAACCTTATTTAGACTTTTTCTTCTCTTCTAATGGACCGATTTCAACAAACAAAATAGCATTTTAAAGTCCTCTTCTAGGGCTGTCAGAATGCAGTAAGAAAGTTGACCTGGCTATATTAGTCTACGCGTAACAGTCACAATGACTCTAAACCTTAGTTTGGCCATAATTTCTCCACTAATGATAGCCAATTTCAACAAACAGGCCAGGATATTAAAGGTCTCATCAAGTGCTTTCAGAAAACCTAAAGAAAGTTGACTTAGCTATCTTAGTCTACACGTAACAGTCTAAACCTTATTTTGACCATAATTTCTCTGTTGATTAATTGATTTCAGCAAACAAGCTAGTGTTTTAAAGTCCTCTTCCAGGGCTATCAGAATACAGTAAGAAAGTTGACCTAGCTATATTAGTTTATGTGTTACAGCTCGCCCCGTCTATACGTTTGAAATACAACATATTACATTTTACGGCTAGACTCAGGGATCTCCGTCTAGGGGATATGTGAATAGCGACCACAAGGTACCCAAGCTGAGCAGAACATTACTTCCACTTACTGGTGTTTTGCTCCTCACTGTAACTTTTCTATCTGACCTTACCTTGGTCATCTCTTGTTCTTTTCCGACCCCGATGCTATTAGGGTTCCCGAGGGCTAGGGAGTCTTTATTTTTCCAACCTCTCCATTTCTCTATAAAATCTTAACCCCTAACATGCTGACCTGTCATGGCATGTAATACGTCCTCTGATTGGTGATCAGAGGATATGGTCGGTGAATTTATTTTGATAACTCTCCTGGTCAGGTCGGTGAGATCCGTAAACCAACGACAGGTGTGGTCCTCCAGACATTCTGGGGGTTGTGAGAGAGCGATGTTACCGCCAAAACATAAAAATATGGTGCTCTCTAAAAAGCGGTTACTATTACTGCTATTGCTCTCTTCAATATCATCAGTGAAAAATATTGGAGAGCAAGAAGATTAATGACTTCATTGTCAGAAATCCAGCATTAGCTAACAACAACAACAACAACATTTTACAGCTGAAATGATGGTGCTTACGAAATATTTATATGTATCTCTATATCTCTGAAATGATTTAACAATTGCAACACAAATTTTTATTTAGCTGACGTTTTGCTTTTCAGGTTTATCTCAATAAGTATCACAAGATCAACAAGATTTCACAAAAAAGGGGGGCAAAAACACCGAGTAAAGCTCGGGCACCCAAGTACTACATCATAAAAGTGCCATTCAAAAGAATGACTCCAGTTGTTCATATTGCAGAAGAAGTGCATAGTTACCTTGTGCTCTTCTAGTTTTCTGCTTATGATGCTTGCAGTCTCCTCATTCATTACACTAGGTATGTCATCGGATGCGATAAGAGCTTCAGCACGTCCCAGCCACTCTCCTACCTCACCCAGTGCTCCAGGAAGTTGAGAATCCAGCAGCCAAAGCCAATGGCGAAGCTAAGACATTCAAAATAACAAATCATTGCATGCATATAACCTTCTAATCACATGCTGCAGGTTTAAGACTTGAAACGTACCTGTGCTTCAAGTTTAATCCACAAATGTTCAATCTCCTGCCAGGATTCTATTGTAATACTGATCATGCTTTGTGACTCCACCAGTTTCTTGAGCTTCTCATATAAAACAGCCTTATCATCCACTTCCCTCTTAAATGCTGTGTACTCCTAAACAGAACAGCAAACATTAGTTATATTGTGGTAACAGTCCTCTACACAGAGAAAATAAAGCACGAAACTAAACATAATCTGAAGTATAAAGGCTGATTTGCAAGGATGAAAACAAAAATGAGGATGACAAAATTATAAAGTGAGCATTTGCAATTAACAACAAGCTTTCCTATCTCCCTGGAGTATGAAAGAAGAGGATGATGCTGTGCAGTCAGTATGGTAAACAAGATAAGGAGTGCACTTGCCCAGCATAAACATGATAAGCACTATTGCCAAAGAACTGAACCTTCTGGATGTTCTGACATCTAAAATGTTCTGGAACAGCTCTGTGACTATATAAGAGAGGGCTCTCACGAATCAAGTGAGTGTACGGTGTTTGTGACTGGGTCAGTTAAGCAAGTGAGGAATCTGGCCAGTCAGTGGGTACATGAGTGAGTTAGCATGTGTGAAAAGAAGTGCTATTCTCCGAGTGAGTTGATGTCTTTCGTGAAGTGCAGAGGGTGCTGTTACTGCATGGGATTGGAGATATCTTGTGTTCGACTCCCCAGCGAGTGAACTATCCAGAAGAAGAGACTACATGGGGCATATTTTGTTATGCCAGTATGTCACAGAACAAAGTGAAGTAACAGCGAACAGTAGAACCAGTTCACTCTAGTGAACTGCCAGAGTGGACTAAGCAAACTCTCAGTGAAAGTTGAACTACATCAAGTGAAAGGAAAACCTGAGTGAGGTGATGGTTTTAAAAAGTGGACAGTCTCAATAATTATCATTTACCCAAAACCTAATTAGGCCCTATGTTCCCTTAAAAGTGAGACTTTATGGTAAAGCTGTAGTTGAGGTTGGAATTTCAAGAAGAGTAGCATCTTATACAGGTGTGAAAAAACAATCCAGAAAATTGTGGAGTAGAAAGGCAGTACCAAAATACAGATACTGTCTCATAAGTAATGTTTTTTAAGAAAAACAATTATTTGAAATGTGTTCTGACAAGCAATTAACTAATCTTCAAAGTACAGACCATTAGATTCTATGTATGTATGTATATATGTATGTCTTTATTCACCGTAAGAATTTTTTTTACAAATTCATGGCTTCGTCAATTTTTAAATAGGGAATGCAAATAATATTGGTTTAAACAATATCATGAATACAAATAATAATAACAGAGACAGCATTACAGTCATAAGAGTATAAGTTATATATATAGCCTACAGATTAAACATAGATAAAATTATTCAGAGAGTGAATCAAATAATATATATACAGAGACAGTGTTACAGTAATATAGTGTTACAATAATACAGATAAAATTATTCAGAGAATGAGTCAAAGAACTCCTGCACACTGTAGAATGTTCTTGAGTCATCTTTCAGTGAGGTTTATTATCCTACGACGGTACCAGTCTGTGGTTTATGATGTGAAGAATTTGATGAGACACACTTGCACTGCTTCAATGTTATCAAAATTTCTTCCACATAGAAAATGGGCCATGGATCAAAAAAGATGATAATCTGATGGTGCGAGATCAGGGCTGTATGCTGGGTGTGGTAGCAGTTCAATTTCTCCCAGTTCCTCAATTTTTTCCATGGTTGTTCGTGCAGTATGGGGTCTTGAATTGTCCTGTTGCAATAGAACTCTATTTCAGTTAACTAATGCTGGGTATCTCCGTCTCTAAATTTCATGAACTCATTCCAGTTATTGAGAATAAGGATCCGCATCAATCGCCCACCTGTTTGGACCAAACTCCCAATGAATCACATGTTCAAAATTGCACCAGACACACAACATTACTTTGGGACCAAAACTATTTTTTTTACGATGACTTTGGCAGGTTGGCAGGGATCAAGCCACTGTTTTGAGACATCAGGGTTTCGGTAATACACCCATTTTTCATCACAAGTGACAATTCTGACGTATCTATCATCCATGGGATTACAGATAAGCTGATGACAGATATCCACTCTAAGTTGAGCCTGTTGAGGTGTTGGTTCATGAGGTACAGATCTACAGCTTCTGTATGATTTTCCAAGTGTCTTAATGTGGCCATGTGTGGTATCTTTTGATGCAGCAAGTTCTTCTGAAAGCCTATGGGTACTTTTTTGCAGATTTTCTCGCAAAACTTGGCATGTATCCTCAATATTCCATACTTTAGGTCTTCCAGAACGTGGTAAATCTTTAGGATTTTCGTCTCCATTGTTGAAACATTGGAATAATCATTGTGCCACACGCTCACTAATGACACCTTCTCCTTCCACTTCACATATTCTTCGAGCTGCAGCAGAGGCTTTATAATCTTGCTTCCAGTAGTGCTTTAGAAGGACTCTGAGTTCAAACTTTGGTATCTCCATTTTGTGATTGATTGTTAACAACTGAAGACTGATACATGCTTGCAGTGTACACAACACTAGCCATCACATCCTGTAAATAGCATTGCCAAACCAAAGAAACCCAATAAATTTTCCAAAATGCCAAAATCAAAAAACTGACATTATTTATGAGACAACCTAATAAGCACTTTGAGGTTAGGAGTCAGAAGCTTGTTTACCCCATTATGCTATACTCTGTACATGAAGAGATTAGAGGAGACGTAAACAAAGCCAAGTGCGTTTTGACAACAGTGCGCCCTCTTGAAGCTTTCGCTGTCTAAATAGTCCCTTGAAGAAATACTGTTACTAAGGTCTGAGATCTCACTTAATGTTTGCTAAAGCATGAACTAAGTGTACTAAGCATAGTTTAAGTGTAACAATACGCCGTTAAGTGAATTTGTAACCAGCCTAATTCATTCTGCGCGTACATTATTCAGTATGACAGTAACATGGCGGAACAAGTGAGTGTTGTGAAACATAAGCACGGCAAACCATTGCGAAGTGGTGAAAAGACAATAATATTGAACGTGTTTAACAAGTTCTACGAGAAATATCCCGAACTTGCTATCGAAGACGTGATGAAATTAACATTCGAGTTTACTGGTGTGTCAGTTTCAAGTATTTACAGCACACACAAAGAAAACTCCTCAGTTGGTGAAGTCAGAACTCCCGGAAAAAAGTGACCATTTGCCAGGCAAATGCTGGATGTAGTTTGCGAAGAATTTGTGAGATCTGCAATCCGTCGAAAAGTTCACCAGTTCTTTGTTAACAATGAACCCCCCACCTTAAACAAAGTGCTGTTGGCAGTTAACTCTGATCCCGATCTTCCAGATTTAAAACAAACTTCCCTCCACAAGCTGCTCTGGAGATTGGTTTCGAGTTTGTGAGCAGGAAATGAAAAAGCGTTATTGTGGACAGAGATGACGTAAGTAGCAGTTACTTACATATGTTATTTGGATCAAGTAAATATATCCTTTTAGTAGTGTACAATGCATATTATACCTATGCGTAGCAGTAACTGTTGCATCATTGTGAATGCACATGGCCGCGTAGTGATACAAACCGGTGCTTTGTTTACATCTCCTCTAATCTCTTGATGTACAGAGTATAGAGTCTCTGTTTGTGGCATCTCACATGTAAACAAAACACTGTTGCTAGGTGTATCTGACGTGACAGGCGATACCATCTTGTTCAGTAGGTACAGTACATGTGTATAATGTCTCATTATGTACAGTACTCTCAGCTGAGATGGTAAATATATCTACAATTATTGTATAAGTTACTTTTGTTTTGGAAATGTTTCATAAAGTCAGACTTAAATTATATTCATGCAGTGCTCCTGTTATTCAAACTGAAACTGAGTTTTTATTTATGAAAGCTCTTTAACTGCTTTGGTTCTTACCACCCTATTCCATACTGGGTATGCTTAGAGACCTCTTTAACAAGCTTGAGGTTTCTTAGTGTCCTGTAATTCTATGATCACTGGTTTCACTTCCCTTCTGAAGAAAGCCTTCTAAGGATTTTTGCGCCAAAATAAAGACAGAGACTAGCATGTTACCCCTAGGCCACACAGCAAAGACGACAAAGCCCTGTTATTATATTGCATCTGCAACCACATGCTCCTAACCTCAAAATTCTCAGTTTCCAAGCCCTGTACATACATATATAGTGAAGAATGTGAGGCTGTGGAAGACAGAAGGTTCACTGTTGCCTCTCATTAAAACAAAGACATGTGTGATACTTACAGAATACACCCTGGGAAGGGAATTTGTCTGCTGGAGATGTTCAAGATACTGTGTTTTCTTCATGAGCCAGGTAATAAGTTCATTGTACTCAGACTCAATGGCAGCCAAGGTACTTGATCCATCAGCAGTCTGAAGACAAAACAAAACACAAAACTTACTTAATTTGTTATATATTTATATCTAAAAATTAGAATATACTTTGCGGATGCAAAGCCTCAATTATATGGAGTGTGATCATGATAAAATAATATGTTCCAATAAGATCCATTTTGAGAACCATTCTCTTTGCACACTAAACATATAAAAAGATGAACAACGATGTTCCATTTCACGAAGGTTTTTAGTTTTCCGAAACTGACACAAATAACAAGGAATATCTCCGAAATGTTCACTCTACAACAAAATTTATTTAGATATAAATTATGTGTTTTAGCAAAATATACATTTTTTTGTATAGTAAGATTTGGTCTATATCTTACGGTTTACAAGTTATTCAAAAGTCATCCAGAGTAAACATGACTACATAGGCTATAGCAAGAAAATTCAAAATATACATTTCATTTGTCATACAAATATTTTAAACATATGGCATTTTAATCAAAATCTTTAGAGCCATTTTTAAGAAAATAAAAATTTTTGAAAAATTTTACATGTAAAGGGTAGTTTAGCACCGGGCTATTTTCTTCAAAATCTTTGTGTCGCATCCTTGGAAGATATTAAACTTAAATGCCAACTTTGGTTTTTAACCGACTTTTCACTTTTGAGTTACGCTGTCCACAGACTGACAGACACACACAGACCTTTTTCTAAAAATGACTTTTTTGGATTCAGGGGGCTTCAAAACATATATTTCCAGTGAAATCTTGACATCAAATTTTTGGGTGGAATACAATGCTTGCTCTGGTTACCAGTAGCGAAAGTAAAAATGCTTATTCTTTTATCTAATCTCCCCTATAAAGAAGGAACCCTCAGCTGCTGTGTCCTCTAGCAGCAGCCAAGGCCATGAAGGAGTGAAGAATAGGGGTGATAGGGGTCAGCACTTGGGTGGAAAGCAATACTTCCTCTACGTACTATGTATGTATAAAAACAAAGTCCAGACATGAAGGATGGACGAGCTTACCCTTGGTTCAGGATACTTGTGCAGGAACTGAGCGACATAAGTCATAATTGATTTCTCATCTGGTTGAGGAACATCAACGTCCTCAGGGTCAAGAAGTCGAGCTATTCCCAGCTGGTTCTCGGCCACATTGAATGCTGTCTCTAGACGAGTTCTATTGGTGGCCTGACGCATGGCAGTTAGATTAATAAGATTTGACTTTATGGCATCAATGATAGCGAGGAATGCAATGCCATCACGCCAGCTGCTGCCAAAGTCTTTAATCTCCAATCCCAAATCCCTGAAACAAGCATGTGATTGGTAATTTTAAATCTGTGTTACATTCACATTACTTTCTCTAATAACTTTCATATGAACTATTCTTACAAAAGTTTATTATTATATCTACTTCAAGTTAATCGAGATACACATATGCAGAAAAAGTTTCATTTGTAGGTACAAGAGAGGCTGAAGCAATAGTTAAGTCTTTAAAAAGCAAGCCACTGGATGCCCTTTGCATGACGAGGTCTGAGGTCTTCCTTGTGGCTACAATACATGGATGACATGCTTGTTGTCTGGCTGCACATGGAGCAGAAGGCAAGGAAGTTCCTGGCACATCTCAACAGCCTACATCAGAATATATTATTCACAATGGACCTTGAAAATGATGGCAAGCTACTGTTCCTTGATGTCTTGGTGGAATGAGACACAGTGAATCAAGCCTTGCACCGCACAGTTTATGGGAAACCCACCCATATGGAAAGATACACTCTGGCTGGACCACACCACCCCCCAGCGGTCAAGCGAGGGATGATGAACACCTTATATCAAAGAGCAAAGCGGGTTTGTCACCCGCACAAATTAAACTACAAGATTAAATATTTGAACAATATACTGCAAGCGAATGGGTACTCGGCCTGAGAAATAAAAGCCATACAAAGGAAGAACAAAGGGGCAACGCCCACTAACAACAATACTAGATGGGCAACCTTAGCTTATGTGCAAAAGACCTCCGAGAGATTGACAAAGCTGTTAAAGAAACACAACATAAAGACCACATACACCTCTGGCAGAAAATTCGGAAGCCAGGTCTCAAAGGTCAAAGACAGAATCCCATGGTTAGTACATCCTGGCATGTACAAGATCAACTGCAATTGCAAGGAATCATGTGTGGGACAAACTGGCAGATCCTTTCAGTCTCAAAGGAATGAACACATCAGGTGCATAAAATTCTCCCAGGCAAAAAAGTTCACACTAGCACACCATGTGGAAAAAATGGGACACCTTATAGATTTGGAAGATATTAAAATCCTGGCAATATGCGAGTGCTTCACGCATAGCGTAGTACGGGAGAACATAGAAATCTTTAAAGAAAAGAGCAAGTTACGCCAAGATGGAGGAAAGCCTCTTAATACGGCGTGGCAAGTCTTGTTGACAGAATGAGGCATGGTTGGCAGATTATCAACCAATGGGAGACGACACTTGGCCAGGAAAGTCTCACTACCAGAACAAGATGCGGTTGACAGATCATCAGCCAATGGGTAAGCAGGAGGCACAGGGAGGCATGCAGCATCAGTAGCACAGGGGAGAAGCTGAACGCAGGTTCAGCGTAACATCGGCAGAAACAGAAGTATGGTACAACACAGCACAAGTCGGAAGCCAGAGATCCTCACAATACAAAAATACATCTCACATAGACTGTTGCTTTTCACTACTAAGATTTTGTCTATCTCTTACAGTTTACCAGTTATGCAAAAGTCATCCAGAGTAAAGAAGACTTCACAACCCATGCTAATTCTAATAGGCAAGATTTTTTAAATGCTTTTATGTAAGCAGTTTGTTTCTTACTCTTAAAGTAGCTTAATTGTTTAACCAAAGTTAATTTGATTTCAGAAATGAATGCAGTCACATTTTTCTTAAACAATGTTATAAAAACGTAATTAAAGTCACACTGTGTCAAGCACGTTCTTCGACCTCTCCAGAGGTTTTCTTAATTCTTTTACAGAAACACAAGTTCAATGGCTTCCAAGATAAAACTGTACAATTTTTTGGGTCTTGCTTTACCAATAGACATTAAGCTACTTATTTTAAAGGCACATTGTCTAAATTCAAACCTGTGGATTTTGGAGTCCCTAGGGATTTCATTTTGGGGTCTCTAGGGATTTCATTTTGGAACTCATATTTTTTATTATCTCCCATGTCAGTTTCTGATGAAATTTGACACCTTATCTTTATGCAGATGATCTAGCTATTATTTTATATGATGAAAATGAAAATCTATTAAGAACTAAATTGCATATTATATCAGTTGTTAAAGATTGTTATAACACCAACAATTTAAGCATGAACAGTGGAAAAACTACTGTTATTCAGCATTAATTTAATACTGGTTATGCATCTTCTGCAAAAATTTTAGGCACTCGTAACAATTTAGATTCATAAAACAAATTCACATCATTCAGTACAATACATTTGAAATTTTGCACTATAAGCAATAAATAAACGAGCCAATAAGATCCCTGTTGAGCAAGGGCTTCCTATTACCTACGGTAGGGTTAGGTCAGTGGTACTCGCAGAGTGAGCTAGTCCCTGTGAGTTAAATTTCCCTTGGACAGTCTTGTTTTTATACCTTTCTTACTGCACCTACTTGCTAGTTACATTATTGTGATTGTGTCTATCTTCCCTTTATACTGATATTATGTCCCCCACTCTTATTGCTCCACTCTTTTCCACTGCACTATCTATCGCTATGCTTTTACTCTCTCCCACATTTCTTTCCACTTCAGTTTGTCTCTTGCCATTCTCATCCACTGCACACCCATCACTGCATTAAATTCTTTTGACCATCGCTACCGTGGGTGTCCTCTGTTCCTTTTCGCTCGTCTTGGGTCCCTCTCCCCAACTACATTTGTTCCTCCTAGCATTGGTGGTCGCATCCTCTATTCCACTCCTCCATCCCAGCTCTCTGTCATCCTGTCCCTGAGGATAACACCCAGTAGTCTTCTTTCCATTTTTCTCTGGCTCACTTGTATCATCTGGATCTGTGCTTTGGTGAATGTCCAGGTTTGACTTCCATATAACAGAACCAGGATGATACAGGCTTGCAGGATGTCTGATCTTTTGTTGACATTGATATGCTTATTTAGTAGAAGAAAGTTCATACTCCAAAATTTCCTCCAGGCTAGTGTAATTCTCCTTTTTATTTCTATGTTCTTATTTTCAGTTAGACTGACTGGTTGTCCTAGGTATGTGTATTCCCTACAGTATTCTATCGGCTCCCCATCCACTATAACTGGTGTCTCCAAAGAATTGGTTATTAGCTTGGTCTTTGATGGATTCATTTGTAGACTAACTTCTTTGCTTCTTGCCTTCAGCTCTGCCGCAGTGTTGGAGAACAACACAATGTCGTCTGTGAATTTCAAGTTGGTCAGCCTTCTCCCATTGACATTTGTGCCTCTCATTTCTCCATCCCAGTGTAGCTTCCTAAAAACTAGCTCAAGGGTGCATGTGAATAATTTTGGGGATAGACGGTCTCCCTGTCTGACTACTCTTTTCATTCTGAAAAGGTCCTCATCAATTTCGGTCCTCACTTTTGCACTGCTTCTCATGTGTATATCTTTCCTATCAGCCTTTTATATTTTGGGTGTATGGCTATTGCTTTCATTGCCTTTATAACACTGATATATTCCACCGAGTCAAATGCTTTTCTATAATCAATTAATGTGACGTATACATATATATTTAGATTAAATTCTCATGACTTCTCAATGACTTGGTTTATTGTTTGTAGTAGTTGTATTATTTTACACAAAAGGTTTGTAATAATGATAGTATCTGTATTAAAATATATACATAGTTTCCAACACTTCAAATTCAAATTACAGTTCATCCATTGTAGATGGTCAATAATGCTTAACTTGTTTCTGGTTTGGTTTTCATATATTATCTTGGCAAGTGTATTTGTCAGTATTTTTAGGAGTATTTCACGCTAGACAACATGAAATGTGTCTTACTGTACAAACTATGATATTTAATACAATATGAAAGGAGAGTCACAATTAAGAGGACTGGAAATGCCCTATCTTACCAATTGTAAAATTAGGATCTTAATTCTAAAGTAAGAACAAATTAGAAACTAAAAACTTCACTTATCTTAGTAATGTTGCAAGATCTTTTTGCAAAAACTGACTCAAGTTTCGAGTTGATTCCAACTCATTCTCAAAGCTATACAAACAAATTTGTTTGTATAGCTTTGAGAATGAGTTGGAGTCAACTTTTTTTTTGCAAAAAGATCTTGCAACATTACTAAGATAAGTGAAGCTTTTAGTTTCTAATTTGTTCTTACTTTAGAATCTTGTTGCTTCACTGTTAATAGCTTAATTTTCCTTAATTAGGATCTTAATGTCTCAGTTGTTTAGTATCTCTTGGTCACAGATTGTCGAAATGTTTATCTTATATTCAGTCAACCTTAACAATAAAACAGACATATGGATATTGTACAATGTATTACAACCGTAAACTCCTTTTTTTTAATTATTTCTTGTTAGTAATACTAATAATATTTATTTCATCTAGTGTATCAATACATTGATACATGTCAATTTCACAAGCTATATTACAATATATGTTCATGTGTATACATGCATTTACAACTCATCCAAATTATAAAGCATCTTTTTATTAGAAATATCTTCAATTTTAATTCTCTCAAGCTTCCATGGCCAGCATAAAAAATATCTTAGCTCTCCAGTTTTTGCTGCATCAAGCTGGATATAACCGACATTTTAACCATTTTGTCGTGGTCGTCTTCACAGACAAACTGTGCCACTTGTTGCAGCTTGTCAGCTTTTTATGCAGGGAGGCAGGTGGAGGTGAGCCCTGATTGGACAGGTGATTCTCTGTACTGCGGCAGGTGGAGGTGAACTCTGGATGACCAGAATTCCTCTGTACTGCTATGTCACTAATGCAGAATCGCTGCAATGCGGCACAGATAACGTAGTGCTCATAGGTTTTCTTTTTGCCTGCCTACCTGCATAAAAAGCTGACAAGCCGCAACAAGTGGCGCAGTTTGCCTTTGAAGATAACGACAAGATGGTCGAAATGTTGATTTTATCCAACTTGACACAGAAAAAATCGAATAGCCAAGATACCTTCAATTTTAATTCAAATTGTTACTTTGACACTTCTGCAACTGCCTGAATATCAGGCTTCAAATTACTAAATAACTTTATACCTTGATAAAGTACATCCTTCATAGTCACACATTTATTTACATTACCTTTATAATAGTTCATGTTGCTTCTTGTATTATGTTCATGTATTAGATTATTTTTTGTTGGTTGGTATTTATCTATTATTAACATTATTGCTCTAAATACACACAGAGAGTAAATGGCGAAAATTCTTTTCTTAATAAATGTCTCCCTGCAAAATTCCCTAGCTTTTACAGTAAACATAACACGAACACTTTTCTTCTGATGGAGAAGTAGCCTACTCATATGTGTTTTTGCAGCACCACCCCCCCCCCCTCTCCTATATTTCCATAGCATAAATTAAATGTGGGTAGATACATTCATAAGAGATAAGTTTTAAAACATTCTGGTTCTTATAATTGCTGAAATATCTCAGTAGATAGATTTATTGATTTTATTGCAGGTATACTCAATATGTTGTGCCCAGGTTAACCGATTATCTACAATAATACCCAAAAGTTTCTGTGTTTTCACTTCTTCCACATTATTGTTGTTCAGAATACTATTATGCATTATGTTGCTTTCCTCCATGTTGCACTGTAAATTTATGGATTACATATCATTTGGCAGAGTAGTGGTAATTTTGTTAAGGGTCATGTTTAAGTCTTCTATGGTTTTATTCCAGCACACAGCTGTAGTGTGAACTGCGCAGGTTACAACTGAGGTATTTTCCAACATTTAATATCATGAATATAGATTATAAATACTAGTGGACCTAGTACCGAACCCTGCAGTAGACCACATTTAACGATTTTCACTTTTGATTTTGCCCTTTGAATTTGTTTTCCTGTTTTGTAGGTTATTTCTGCATACTGTCTTCTGCCAATTAGGTAACTCCAAATTAATTCATGTGGTATTCCCCTTATGCCATAGTTTTCTAGCTTACTCATAAAAACAGTTTTTATTACATGTGTATTCAAATTTTCAATTCATACATGAAAATAATCCTGTGTTAAAATCTGCAAAAGTATAATAGCAACTTATATATAAATAAAAATTCAAATCTTTCAAAACCACAGTCTGAGACTAATTACAGGTGCTATCAAAACCACACCAATAGCAGCTATGGAAATACTAACCAACCAATACCCCATTGAATATGAAACAGAAAAAGCAGCTCTTATTCAACACGAAAAGTTGTTCAGACTCCCATTCAATAGATGGAATAAGAGAAATTTTACACATACACTAAAGACTCAGGAGAGCTTTCTTTCCAAAATTCAAGACATCAAGAAGAATGTATACCTTCCTAATTCAAAGGAAAACTTCATATCTAAAGTCAATCCGACACAAACATTAGACATCACATATTATTTACACCTGACAGAAGAAGTTAAGAAAAGTGATACTCCAACTAGTGTTCTAAAATTATTGGCATTAGAGACAATCCATACTAGATTTCCAGAACACGAATGGCTCCATATTTACACTGATGGATCACTGATATCAAACCAAGATGGAGCAGGGCTGGAGTCACGTGTCACCTCTTTTCCTATTACAAATCTTTAAGTTATGGAACTACAAACTTTGATGGAGAAATTGAAGCAATTTGAATGGCCCTACAAAATCTTTTGTACAGAATTTCACATTTTCATCAGGCAGTTACTCTCTCAGATTCCAGGGCAGCAATTATAGCAATTACTTCCAAAAAACCAAACAATTATAGAATGTTGGAAAATCCTTACCCATCTAACCGCACTTCAAAAACACCTAGTCTTCCAATGGATACCAGCTCACTGTGGACTGAGTGGTAATGAGAACTGATTTTCTTGTAAAAAAGGGTACCGGCAATGTGCAGAAATCAATAGTTAATCTACCATTTTATGCAGCTAAAAGATTAGTCAATTCTGAATTCAAAAAAATTATTGTAAAATATTACTATGAAAAATCAAAAAATAAAAGATAATACCAAACATTCGAACAGCAATTCCTGAGTATCTTTGTAAAATGGCAGTTGTAACCTTGAGGTCGATTACAGGACATGATTGTCTGGCAAAACATTTCAACAGAATTGGGATATATTCTTCACCATTCTGTCCTCTATGTGATCTGCAAGAGGAAATGGATCGAGGCCACCTTCAAATATGCCCGGTCACTTCTAGTGCCGCATCCATCAGTGAAAAATATTGGAGAGCAAGAGGATTAATGACTTCATTGTCAGAAATCCAACATTAGCAACAACATATCAAGTTTCATTGCTCTAGTTTAACAGTTCCTGAGAAATTGTAGCATTTGTAAAGAAAAATCTTAGTTTTAACAAAAATGTACATAAACGAAACAATACATACAGCATAGTTCACCAAACTTCTGATACATTGTAGCTTCTGTAAACGTCCCAACAAATATAGAAAGCGTAAAAATGTCTCTCTTAACACATATAGCCCTAAAGTTATTACTTTTGCAGAAAAGTTATGCAGTATTGAACATCTGCATTTTTTCATACTTTTTTCTTATTTTATAAAATATCACTGCTTTTAAAAATATTTTAAAGTAAATTATATAACTACAGTCAAAGCTGGTTATAACAATGTTGAAGGGACCGATGGTTTATTGTCATTATAGCTCATAGTCACACAAACCAGGTGTTTTGTTGTTTATAGACTTGCATACTTATATACAATTTGCTTATTTGCTCTTTACACGTGTGGTATCTATGGTAACTTATGCTAATTTTTGTACTATAGGTACCCATGAATATTAATAATACAATTACATGTAAATTTTTACTCTTAGTTGTGTCTACAATTAACATATTTGCTACTAATTACATATGTATGTGTATATTAAATTATATAAATAACTGCACGTGTTAAGTTTGTTTACTAAGTATTTTCAATTCATGAGAGAACGTAGGCTTTCATGGCCGGAGTCAATATAACTAGAAGTTATTTCTGGGCTGTTATGCTTCCAGACGTTTCATCCACAGATATGTATATCCTAGAGCCTAACTTTTTACAAAGGGTATCTACATAAGTAAGATTTTTATCCAGATGAATACCTATAAATTTTGTACAGTTTACTTGCTCGATAACTGAACCATCATGCATTATATCACATGTATATTCTTGTTACCTAAGCTGAAATAAGATACATTTAGTTTTATCCACATTGAATTTAAGTTGTGAATCTTTCAGATTCTCGGTTAATTTCTGTAGTGTTAATGTCACTTTAGTTTCCAATTGATTTAAATACCTATCTCAACAAATAAAAGAAGTGTCATCTGCGTAGGAAATTAGGTCATACTCAGGAGACAGTGGCAAGTCATTTATATATTTTGTTTATCTACAAAAAAGGGTAATTAGAACCATATTGAACTTAAAACCATCAGACTCATATAAACCACGATTTAAATCTCTGGGTATATTAAATTTTCCACATATATATACATCGGGTGGAAGGGAAGTCATTACATTAATTTAAACCAGTGATAGATCTCGACATTTGGAACACATTTTGTATCTTACGTTTTTGTCTCTGACCATTTCCTATGGAGATATTTTAGTTTTCTTGAAAACAAGCTGGCAACACTGTAGGTTGTGTGGGTGTCACTTTCCCTAGCTCAGTACATAAACAAACACAGTAACAGTGCTTCTTGAGAACACAAATACTCTGCCCTGTCCTTCTGTGTTTACTGCACGAGTGTAGGCCAATCACAAGCATTAGCTCCCAAAACATTAAAGCGAAAGTGCCAGACGTGTTTATATCCACAAACCAGCTCAATTCCCTGACCAACCTCAAAGCAATGTTGTCAACTTACTGCACGTGGGAAAAAAGCTGCTTGGAGTATTCCTTCACGTCTTTTAAGTGATTAATTATTTCAAAACTCTGTGTGATGTCCCATAATTACTACCGAAGCTATTTCAGAAATAAGTTACTCTACGCATCTTACAAGTAACAAACTGTTATCTTCGTACATTCCTGTGGAATTACGCATCCAATTGGTTAAAAAAACATTTATTTTTTTAAAATCGGCTGATCAAAGAACAAAATGCCATTAGGCTTTTTTGTTTGTAATGCTTCTATGAAGCACATATTAGAAGGAATGTAATGACTTCCCTTCCACTCTGCATATATATTCAGGAAATAGTAATATATGCAAGAAAACCTACAGAAGATTTTGAAGTAAGTGACAACAAACACAGCCACAACACCAGAAATAGAGAATACTTAACCATCATCTGACACAGTACATCACTTTTTAATAAGAATTTAATTTATAGTGCTATTAAGTTATATAATAAATTACCAACTAAATATAAAAACATCACCTCAGAAGCGAAATTTAAATTGAAAATAGAATCAATGTTATTACAGCAATGTTTTTACTCCATTAATGAATATATTGAACACTTTAGTTAAGCTTAAACTTCACATTATCATGCTCAACTGATGAGTTTTTGTATTAATACATTAGCTCCACCTAATATATACGAAGTGATAAGACAGTGAGACCTTTCAAATGTTTTAGAAATATATGAGTCAACCCACAGACGCTTATAGTTGTCTGGACACATTTCAAAGACCAGCATCTTCATTCTCAACGGTTTCTCAATTGGCAGTTGAAGAGAATAAAATAAGTTTAAGTGAAACTATAAGTGTCTATAGGTCGACTCATATATTTCTAAAACGTGTGTTTTAACTACTCATAAATTCAATGTGTATGAATATAATTTTAAGTAACGTTTGCCTTTTATAATACTACATTTTGATATTATATCACACTGGATGAGTCAACGACATGTATATGTTCTAAAGGATGAATAAATAAATATATATTATATTCTTTGTTTCTTGAAAAAGATTTTGTGTATGTACGTTTTAGGCTGCCATAGAGTTAAAGCTTCTAAGAGTCGCAGAAATACAGTACACCTAAGGTATTTACAATTCACTATTTGTAGAGAGGGACTGAAGAGGAATTTTCCTTATGTTTATGCAGTATGTACAGCAATAACATACCAGTAAAATGTAAATACCTATAAGAAATAGCAACAATGTATATTGTTTAATAAAGTCAAAGAGAATCTTTGATAATGAATGAGATAAATTTTTGACCATGCTCAGAACTTAAAGCAAGTGCCATATTTTGAAATGTAAAATTTACAGGAAACAATAGTTTGAAAATAAACATTGCATTGTTGTTAAGATTACCCAAATGCATAAATAAGAATGAAAGTTGGACATTATAGCTGATACATTTCTCTGAAGCTCAGGAGTATTTCTTGATGTTAGTCAGGCATTTGATAAAGTTTGGCATACTGGACTAAAGTTTAAGCTGAAGAAATCTTTGCCACATCATTTTTGTGTGTTATTAAAATCTTACATAGAAAACAGATATTTTCAAGTAAAATTCCAAGATAGCCTTACAGAACTTCATCCTAATAAGTCAGGCTTACCACAAGGCAGTGTACTAGGACCAATTCTATACATATTGTATACTGCTGACCTACCAACAAAAGAAAACACAACTATAGCAACTTTTGCAGATGATACAGCCATTCTGTCAGCTCATGAAGATCCTACTACTGCTTCCCAAATTGTACAAGACCATCTTTCTGACATTGAAATCTGGCTTAAGAAGTGGAGAGTTAAAGTTAATGAATCTAAAAGTCACCACGTAACATTTACACTCCGTAAACCCTCATGTCCACCTGTTGCTCTTAACAATCAGATTATTCCAGAAGCACAAGACGTGAAATACCTAGGGATGTACATTGACAGACGACTCACCTGGAAAAAACACATATGCACCAAACGCAAACAGCTAAATTTAAAATACTCCAAAATGCACTGGCTTCTTGGACCTAAATCACAAATCTCAGTGACAAGCAAACTAATCATCTACAAAACTATACTGAAATCAATTTGGACATATGGAATTCAACTATGGGGTACAGCAAGCAACTCAAACATTGAAATACTAGAACGTTTTCAATTCAAAACTCTGCGAACCACTGGTAAGATCCCCTGGTACATCAGTAATAAGTACATCTACCACGATTTTAAACTCCCAACAATCAAACAGGAAATCGCAGCATACAGCCTGTCCTAACAAAAGCGTCTTTACAGTCATCCCAATACACTGGCAATAAATCTACTTGACAACAGCAGCAGCACAACAAGCCGACTACAGAGAAACCAGGTCTTGGAATTGCAGTACAGATTTGCACCCAAATTATACGCAAATTTATGGCCAATGGGCCATAGTTTGTAAAAGTAATATGTTATCATTGTTACTTATTGTTCAACTATTGAACAGATTGTAATTTTGCAAATGTTTAAATTAAAAAAAAAAAATATCTGAAAATGTAATAAAAAACTATGTCATTTTATAAGATACATTGCAATATGCAATAGAATACTAAGTGATTTTTTTAAATATAGTATTTATAGTGGGGCTGTTAGATTTTGCTGTTATAACCAATACACAGTTAAAAGTTACGTTGCTATAATCGGTTTTGAATGCATTTAGAATTGGTGGAATATATAACTTTAAAGCTAATGTTTTAAAGGTAAATAGCCTACAAATTCATAAAAGATTATATTATTTTATATTTTTGTCATTGTTAGTTGCCTTAAAGCCTCGCAATGCAATTTGACCAGATTAGTTACGACCAAGTAAACGTATGAACGCAGCTTACTTTGGAAGTGCATTTGTAACCCATTGTAGCAGTGCCCTTCTGGCACCAGTTCTCCTTTTGTCATCCTTCTTCTTGCCATCAGCGGCGTCAGCGGAACGTGCCCCCAGGCTCTCCAGACTGCTGGCACTCCCACCAAACGTATGACCCAGGGACTCCAAAGCTCGTGTGTTCTCCTCAATCTACAAACACACACAAACATGATCACCATTCTCATTCACCTTATGTTAAAATACCTAACTAAAAGTAATTCCAAAAGGAAATTCACAGAAATTGTCCCACAGATTCCATTTCAAATTTTTCAGAGTTAAATTAATTAGGCAGTGCTCCAGTCCTTCTGAAGCAAAGCAATGGTCATATATTTCATTGAAAGAACAAGAGGGATAGAGGATAGTCAGATGTTTAAAAGCATGTCACTATATGCTGTCATTGTATTTCATACTCTTTCCATGCTACTGCGAGAAACAAACAGCACTTCAAATAGTTTGGGAATAGCGTAGGTACACTACAAAAATTATTTGAAATACATCTTGGGTTTTAAAGATGTTTACATATTTTGTTCAGCACATTTTTGTCTATCTTGGATTACCCAATCCCAAAATTGTACAGAATTCCTTCTGAATAAAGAGGGCATCATACAAATTTCTAGATATTAATTTTATTTGTCATATACATATGGTGTTTTAATAAAGAAAATCACAGTCATTTTTGAAAAAATAAAAATTATTGAAAAATGTGTGTAAAAGGTATTTTAGAAGAAACCTGAGTTTTCATTTTACAGTTATGTTGTTCATTAGCATATACACAGAGACCTCTAAAAAAAGCTTTCTTTGTTTACTCAGGGGCCTCAAAACGTGTATTTCTGGAAAACTCTTGACATTGAATTCTCGGGTGGAATTCAACTCTTTCTCTATTTGCTTCATTTAATTAGTAGATACAGAAAAAGTTGTTGGTTGAAGGAGGGCAGGTTTTTGAGGTTAACTACAACACTGCTGCATTTCACACATTCATAATATGAACTTGTTTCTCTGGCCATGATGCATATTTTTCATCAGAATTATTCATTTTCACTATGCACTCTTAAAGAAAAAAGAATTTTCAAGCTTTATTTGGTCCAACTCTGTAACAAGTGTTTTATACACGCAGGGGGCCATTTCTGTGATACTTCCATTATACCAGGTGAGCCAGCTGCCCCTTATTCTCGAGTTTTATGCAATCCGCATTTTATAAACCAACATGAAAACATCGACCCCATTACTAGGTTCCACCGCGTAGTTAACATGGATGTTAAACACTCGATGAAATTAGTGCTAATATAGATGTTATCACATCGCCTTTTAATATATTCGTAATTAGATAGCTGACGTTTGCACTTCTGCGAATGTTCACTGGAACCAGCGAATATTACACCTTAAACGGAATGTTTACGTCACACGTTACTACGTAGCTCAGTTGGAGCGAGCGCAAGACTCCAAAGTAAGCTGTCTGCTGTGAAGGTGGCTCGAATCACCTGCATGTACTATTTTTTTTTTTTTTTTATTTTATTTTAAACCGTGCAATCCTCACAATTTACAAACTATTATTCTGAAAACTGTTATTATATTCATTTTTATTGTTTTATTTATGTTTTACGACATTGTTTGATGTTTCTTTATTGGTGAACTACAATTATGTAGTTGTTTAAACATACCTGTAGGTAGGTGCAATTGAAATAAAGATCATTCATACACATTTGAACACAGAAAGCAAGGGAATTACATTCTCAGAGTTTAACATGGAAGTTAAACTCAATTTTGCACACAATGAATTATTGTGCTATTAAAAATGCAGACAACCAAAAACGATTTAAATTATACTGTCCTAAACCCTCAGGGACTTCATAATTAGATTATTGTGAATTCGGTTTCCAAGTTTTGATGAACATTAATAATAATAATAATAAAAAAAAAATATTTCCAACGCTGAGACTCGAACCTGTGTCATTGGGAGTTAATCGCAGAGGACCCGTCACAATCCTATTCAGCTATTTCGAGACTTCCTGAAAGCACGTACCACGTCCAATAGTAGGACTTGTATGCCTGGCGCTATGCCATTGCCACCTCGCAAGTTTGCGTGCTTGATTTAGCCTTTTAAGACAGTTTTAATCATTTACTGGGCGTTTTAATATTATTACTTAAATGGCAAAAGCTGTTATGCATATTAATTGAGATGCACGAGGCGTAGTTCACGCAAAAATGCAAATAAACTGTTGTTTAATAATATGTCCGTTTTGACTGTACGGGTCCATGATGAATGAGGCGTGTCTAAATTTTTCCTAATTTTTGGCAGCCAATCCCTACTCTAAGTACAAGAATCCACCATTTTCTTTTTAGCTGACGTTGTTAGTGTACTCATATGATAGGTCCATTTTTTTCCGATGCGTTTGCTGAATTACGTTACTATGTATACTCTAATAGAAAGTTTGTAAAATCGGCTGGAAACCGGAATTCGCTCTCAGTAAACGAGTCGTATGTTTTTGAGGTGTACTTTACCGAGGAGTACGTTCTGTCCCTTAAACCACTGTTGCTCTCAATTTTGCGCATTCCTCTCTTTAAGAACGTCAAGCAATACATTTTAGTAAGCGCAAAACTGGACTAAGGCGCACATGCCATTAGATGGGTAGCCTACCTTCCAAAAAATAAGGCGCGGCTGACTCACCTGGTATTACTGACAAACTTCAAATATTAACAGACTACTAACTGAACCTTTTGCTACTATTAGACTAATGTTAGTTAGTCATGGATAATATGATAGTAAGGTAATCTCAGCACAGTGGACCAGAAGTTAAAGAAACCTGTAGATTACATATAGTGTTAGTTTTCAACAGGTTATATCTTGTAGAGTTGCCCTACTGATCCCAAAGTCATGAGTTCAAACCTGGCTCAGACTGCTATGCTTAAAAGCGACAGACCCAAGTCAATAGATTTACTGGAACATAAAGGAACTCCTGCAGAGTGAAATTCCAGCACACCGGTGGCGCTGATATGATCCTGGCAATTGAAAGTGTCATTAATTATTATTAAATTATTTTTATGTCCACTATTCTGACAATTAGTGGACCTGACCTGTTTCGAAATAATCCTAAGAAACGGGCGATCCAAAAGACTGAACCGGCTGCGTGGTGTTTTGCCTGTAGGCGTCCTCGGCGCTCGTCGCCGACTGCCGTTGTCATAGAACAGCGCGGATGAAATTATACATTTTTGAAACTAGTTTTAAAGGCTTTACTTACCAATGTTAATGAAGGAGATGCTGAAACCAGCCACCGTCATTGTCCATATATTTTTGGCACCTCTTTAGGAAACTATTCATCACTCGCCGTAGTTCACGTTGAGAAATGCTGGCAATTTCCTGACGGATATTTTATTTTAATTATTCCTGTGTGTGGGTTTGTCTTGTGCACTTTATGTTTTAAGTTACTCCAGAGATAGAAATCACAGATTACCTGGAAATCTTTCTGCAAATCTCGCTTTCACTTGGCGAGCTGAGTTAACACATACGAATCATAAATAAATACACGCTGTGCAGTAGATGAGCCATAATACACTTTGTGACAAAGTAATAAAGCACACTAGGAATAACTCAACCACACGTCAGCTCAATACTGCACTTTCAGAGCAGAGAAAAAGAAGTCAACCACATGACATTATGTACAGCACCTGCATTATCGTGTTTCTGTGTGCGTAGTGGAAAAACACCGCGCAGCGGTTCCGATGTTTCTGGATCTCTCTGTACATTTTTAGCAGTCTCCTCATATAAGTTATTCTTAAGTTTCTATCGGGTTCATATACATTTTCATTTGTTCTACTTCATTTAAATAATATAATTTCACTACAGACATGAGTGTGCACTTTGCAAGGCTATGTAGTGGGCTTTTACTATTACATTGTTTGGTAGGATATTCTGTACGAGGGACATTCAGAAATGATTTACAATTGCATTGTTTCAAAAATATTGCTCAATCTATTAGCATGTCCTCTTAAAGATGCGAGATAGCAGTTTTGAATACAGTGTATAGTGAAAGGACGGCACTTGTTTGTTGTTAAGTAGAGAAAGCCAAGGACAAGATGGAAGGCGACTATCATGGACAAAGATAAATCTCCATGATTTTTGTGGAAGAAGGAATCAAAACAACAGATATTTATAAATATATTACTGTGGCATGTGATCAAGAAGCTCCTGTGCCTAAGACAGTTTAGAACTGGATCACTTGGTTCGCCAGGGAAGGTGAGTACTTACTGGTCGTCTGTCAACATCGCGGCCTCTGAGGAACATTGAGGCTGTGTCTGGATTGATTATGGTCGATTGGTGCCACTGGAGTGGCAGACAGGCCTTGGCCGCACAACCCTGCACTCCATTATTCATCATCATTGGGATATGAAAAAGATGTGAGCACATTGGGTTCCAAGGGGTTTGACAGTTCAGAAGGGGAGCAGAGTTGAAGTCTGTTGTTGCCTATTGGAAATGAAGAATGGAGATCCAACTTTTGACAAATCATGGCAACACTACATACACCTAAGAAGAAAGTCCAGTTAATGCGATGGAAACATCCTGGGAGTTCTCAGCTCAAGAAATTCCATGCTGCTCCATCTGCAGTAAGCAGATGATCTCCATCTTTTGGGACAGACACTGTGGCATACTGGCTTCCACAAGTAACAACTGTCAACAACAGGATGTATGTGATATCCTTGACGCAGGATTCAGCAACGGTGACAAGCAAAGTGGTGGAAAGAACTGCTTCTCCAGCACGACAATGACATCACTGAGGTTTATTGTTATGCCACACCCACCACTTCACCTGATCTCGCTCCATCTGATTATGCTTTATTCAACATGAGGGACGCGCAGCAAGGTATCAGCTTTGGCAACATTGAGAAATTGCAGGCAGCTGTCCAGGAATCCAACCACAAACAGTGATTCCATGACATAATGATGAAGAAGCCAGAAAGGTGGCAGCAGTGTGTTGACGTCACTGTGGAGATCCCGTGTAGGTACATTGAATCATGTCCATTAATAAAGTACAAAACACTACTATTGTAAATCGTTTCAGAGCAGCCCTCGTATTCAAGTTCAATGTCCCTTAGTCCTTATGACTTTTACACGAACATACAGGTTGTTCCTACAACTGAATTCTATGCTCTCTGATACGGTACTGGAATCAAAGTTTGAAATAACTTGTATACGCATTTTGTGTTAAAATGTTATATTGAGGATGAAATAGTAATTATCATTTTGACATAATTTTGGGGTTTCTGGCCCACTGTGCACAGCCAGGAGGTAATAGCATCATGCATCATGCCATCAAATGAAAAGTCCTACATGATACAGGAAACAATTTACATGTTTAAGAGGTTTCTTAAAAAACATCATATTCCTTAACATACATTTTTATTAATACGAGGGTCATACTGAAAGTCGCGAGCAACCCATTGTTAAAATTCGTAACAAACGCGTCTGCAGGATCGTAATCTACAGACTATACTCCATGTGTTGTCATGTTGTGAAGTCTTTAGCTTCTCTCGCGTGACCAGAGGTAGTACTTACAAAATGTCGAACATCAATGTTTCGTTTGGACATTGAATTCCTTGTTAAGGTAGAAAAATCTGCTGCTGAAACTTGCCTCAAACTCCCACATGCATAGGGAGATGGGTGAAACATTTCAAAGATGGGAATACGAGCATCCAAGATGAGCTTCGTAGCTGTCACCCTCCAACTGTCTCCACGGAACACAAATTATGAGCTCATTAGAGAGCACAAGCGTGTTACTGTAAATCAAATCGCTGTATGACACATTGCAGCGCACGAAATGATTGAAAACTTAGATTATCGAAATGTTTGTGTCCGTTGGGTCCCACGTTTATTGCCCAAAGATCACAAACTTCTGAGGAGAAACATCACCGAAACCCTTCTTCAGAGATTTTAAAATGAAAGTGATGATTTGACGAGTATTGTGAAGGTGATGAAAGTGCTTCCACTATTATGAAGCTGAAACAAAAGGCCAGTGTATGAACGGCACCACTGAAAAAGAAAGCGAAGATAGTGCAATTTGTTGGGAAAGTTATGGACAGAATCATCTGGGATGCACAGGGTTACATTGTGGTTAAATGCACTTGTGTCACTGTGGAGATGAGGGAAACTTCCACATCCTCTCTACAGTCCAGACTTGGCACTGTCTGACTACCATATGTTTGGTTCTGTTAAGGAACAGATGCGAGATCAACACTACGAGACTGTGGAGGATATTATTCAGTATCTTTGGGCAGCTGGAATGGAGTTCTGTCATAAGGGTACTTTCAAACTTGTAGAACAATGTGGAAAATGTGTGTAAAGAAACGGAGAACTATGTTGAAAAGTGACAGAAAAATCTGAAGACTATGGAGATCTATTTGGCTTGTCCAAAACATAAACATTAAGAGTTTTAAAAATTGTTGCTTACGACTTCAGGAAGACCCTCGTATAAATTAGCATTATCATAGTAATAGAGAAGAAATGAGATAAAACATAAGAATACAATTTACACAACACTTTGGTAGATAAAAATCATAACATCGTGTACCAGCAATTATTAAAAAAAGAAGCAACATTTTTAAACACTTTTTTAAAACACAGTTTATGGTTTAAAGCAACTTTCATGTTTGAGAAAAAGATTGAAGGGCATTTTAAAAAGCTGAGCATAAAACCTTCCAAAGCGCAACCAGAGTTTAATAGCCCATGAACGTGTTCGGCACAGGGAACTAACTGAGGTTTGAGGAAACATTCAACAACACTCTGGAACCACTACGGTCAACCTCATGCTTTACCATTCCTCTTGCTGAAAACATCTACAGCATGTGACAGTAGCGTACTCAGAGGGTGGCCTCTTCGGAAAAATGTGCTCCCTCGAGACAGAAACGCATTAAACAATTGCCAATTTCTTCAACTCACTTATACATGTCATTTATGTGTATCAGGGCGACACTGAAAAGTTTTAGAAGTCCATATTTATAAAAAGAAATAAAGTTGGTAATCCAATATAATGATGTTCCCGGGTTTATTGGCCGTGGCCCAGTCGATGCGTAAACACCTGACGTTTCGCCCACCATTCCGACGACCATCATCAGAGGAAGTGACTAGATGGGACGAGACAGCCAATAGGAGAGAGGGGGCGGTCTCCTCCCATCATATATAAGACAGACGCCACAAGTCACTTGCTCTGATGATGGTCGTCGGAATGGTGGGCGAAACGTCAGGTGTTTACGCATCGACTGGGCCACGGCCAATAAACCCAGGAACATCATTTCATTGGATAGACGCCGGCCGTGAAAGCCTTAGCTCACATAAAATTGGTTATGTTTGACAGCTATTTTCTGATGTTTTGTGAGTTGATTGCCGTGTCATTTGTTCTATTTGCTCTAAAGTTTGTTAATTTTAAATACACAGGATGTTTACAAAAAGTGTCTGATATTGCAAGAGGAGTTGGGATTGGGCAAAAGTAGGGTAAATGCTGAGATGTGAGCCATTTTACTTGTGTTGAGTATTTACACCAGACAATGGACTTCATCCAACGAATGGATTGGTCAAAGAGGTCCAGTAGCATGGCCTTCCCATTTGCCAGACCTCAATCCATTGTATTTTTTGGCTATGGAGACATTTAAGGGCATCGGTGTATGCCAAAGCCATCCACAATGTGCATACATTACAAGAGCGCCTGACCAATGCATTTAGGTACCCAAATCGAGAGCAGCTAGAGTTCTGGATTCTTTGTGAAGAGGAACTGAAGTATGTGTAAGAATATAGTAGTATCGACATAACGTGCAGATCTTACCAGAGAATAAAATGGCAGGAATCATCACAAGTCCTGTTTGGTGTTTATAGATGTTTACCTAACAATGGTTCCGTTAACCGTTTGTGACAGTAAAGTGTTCCCTAAAATGCAATTGTTGGATAAGGTCCATTGCCTCAACACACCTAAAATGGCTCACATCAACAGGTATTTGTTTTCGGACATATGTTTATAGCAACGTTTAATCTAGTTTTGGCCAATCCTAACTCCTGTTGCAATCTCTGACACTGTTCTTGGTATTGCGTTCACCCAAAAATAAAGTTTCACTAGAGAACACTGTCACGTCATTAACGCCTACACAATGTGAAGATCGCTATTTGGCAAACATGGCAACAATATAACAGTGAATTCAAAAGACATTGGTGATGCCTGATGAATTTCTTGAAGGACGCCCAAGAACTGATGCTGCTGCCGTTCGGGCAACGTTTGAGGAAAATCGACGGACATCTTATGAATTTCTTCGGGCGACATTGGGGGAAAATGCCCTAAAGGAAAAACAATTGACAACATGACAACGCATCGTCACATGCAGCAAAACTAAGGTGCTCTAAGGTGAGTATCAGGGCCCGGATGTTTATGTATTTGTGGTTTTTTTCCATGTAAAATATAAGCGAAGGATGATTGTATCAATGGTGATTCAAATTATGCAATTCTCATGGGTCATATGAAGTCATATTTGGGTTTTTAAACATTTTTTTGTAATTTTCTAGCCATTTTTCATATTATAGTCATATTTTCCCTCATTAAATATTCGTATTTTTGTCACATTTTTATATTTCTATTCCAGTTTCGCATATGTACTTACAGTACGATTTTTCACATCTATTTCTTACAACTATCTTTTTTTTAGAAATGTGCGTTTCCGCGGGTTTGGAGGGTAAGCTGTATTGTATAGAAGAGACGCATAGAAAGCATTCACGGTTGAACTCTAATGATATGACTCATTTCAAATATGTCCAAATAACATCATGCGATGTTGAGGGATATTTTAAGAATTTTAAAATATGTGTAGGTAATTTGCTATTGCAATTCTTCTTTCTGGTCGCCCTTCAAAACGTGATATTTATACCATTCTGTGTAGAGCTGAGAGTTAGTTTTGGATTGAGCAATTCAATACAAAATGCAACCATAATATTAACATTATTTATTTATTATTGAGAGTCCTACATTTTAAGGATACCCATCTGTGAAATTTTGGAAATCTACAGTTTTGATTGGATTGATTTGAAATTTTAACACAACAATCACTGTATAGTGAGGAGTAACTGTGCTAAATTTCATACATTTAGTCAGATTAGTTGCTGACATATTAATATTTTATTATACTTGTTTAATATTTGTATAAATGGTTTCCCATGATGCAATTTTGATTTGAAAAACTTAATAATTTTCAGTTATGTCCTGTAATAGAATTTTAGCAAATTGATGAGATAATTTCTTAATCTTGTTATTAGTTTTGATAAAAATAAATTTTAAAGTTTAAATTCATTATTTTTTTCATTTAAATTTCGGAATGTAAACTTTAATATTTAATTACTCAGCAGTTATTCACGTTATGAAGAAATTATCTCATCATTTCTTTTTAGTATTATTTCTAAGCAGGTACACCAAATTTCATGCATAAGTACTGAAAACTGCATCATGTGGAGCATTTTAAAAAACAAACAGTGCTAAAAATAAAAGCATGGAAAAACTAAGTTTGAAGTCATAGCAAGAATAATGGAACTGTATGGATTTAAATGGACACGACCACTTACAGGCAATCAGTTAGACGGCCACGTGACATAGTTAAAAAGGCCGTAAGGCTGTAAAAAGCATATCAAAATAAAGCAGACGATTTATACTATTTGATACAACAAAAATCCATTTTTGGCATTTTTTGAAATTTTTAGCCTTTTTACACAGATGGATATCCTTAAAGTAGATTTTCAATATAAACATCCGGAGCCTGGTTCCTCCACCATACAGCCCTGATCTAGTACTCTGAAATCGGTGTTATCACTTTTTCATCTTCAGATGAAGCAGTTGAACATCTTAAAACCCTGATCCCTGAAGTGTCTCAGGAAAAGTGCCATCATTGCTTTAAGGTCTGGTTTAATAGAACATAAAAATGTGATGTTAAAGGAAAATATTAAAAAAAAAATAAAATAAAATTTAATTTGTTTTAAGGTAATCCTTGTATGATTTTCTAAAAATATTCAGTGTCGCCTTGGCATCGCATTGCATATCAGAGGCACACAGGAAAAGAGGTGCTGCAGCAATGAACCAGTGTGAAACACACAAGCGTGGTTGGCAGTGCTGATGGTGTTTTATATTCCTTATGTTTCACTCAGTGTCTTAGTGAAAGCCTATGTTGCAATTATTATCACGAATTCGTTCGTTCAGATAATGAAAACTCTTAAACTGGTCATTATCTTGTGCCATAAATCATCTATAAATGTCCAGTAGATTAAATTTGTCAGACAGTGTGTTCTTGTGCTCATAAATCATTCTTTATCACATTCTTAGGGATAATCAGAGGAATGCTAAACTGCAAAGGTGCACAAGAAGTCTGAGTTCTGATTTCACCTATTTATGCAAACTTATAAACAATATCTGATCTGTGAAACTATCATTTTAATCTCTTTAAATGAAGCTCCAAGTTCTAGGGTTTTTTGCTTTCTCTATTATTTACCTGTAGTAGGTAGAGGAAATATTGCATTCCATCCAACAATTTGAAGTGCGCCAAATCTCAAATGACTTTCTCTACTTTTGTACTAACCATTCTTACAAACTCTTATTACTATATCTTATTCGTGTTAGTTGAGATAAACAGTAGGCTTTGTGCGATAGTCAAATGTTTTAAAGCTTTGAGATTCCGTTGTCTTTGCACACTTAACATATAAAAAATGAACGATGATTCATTTCACGAAAGTTCTAAGTTTTCCGAAACTCACACACATAACAAGGAATATCTCCGAAATGGTTCACCCTACAAGAACATTTATTGCGACATAAATTGTGTATTTTAGCAAGATCTACATTTTTTGTACAGTATGATTTGGTCTATCTCTAACGGTTTACCAGTTGTGCAAAAGTCGTCCAGAGTAAATACGACTACAGGGGCTATAGCCAGAAAATTCAAGATATGTATTTCATTTGCCATAAAAATATCTCAAACATATGACATTTTAATCAAAATCGTTAGAGCCATTTTCAAGAAAATCAAAATTTTCGAAAAATTTTCCATGTAAAGGGTAGTTTAGGGTGGGGCTGTTTTCTTCTAAATCTTCGTGTCGCATCCTTGAAAGACATCAAACTTAAATAACAAGTTTGGTTTTTAACCGACTTTTCGTTTTTGAGCTATGCTGTCCACAGACTGACAGACTGACACACAGACACACACACGGAACTTTTTCTAAAAATGCTTTTTATTGGATTCAGGGTGTCTCAAAACATATATTTCCGGTGAAATCTCGACATCGAACTTTTGGGTGGAATAGAATACTTCCCCTACTTAACAGTAGAGAAAGTAAAAATGTTTCTTTTTAAAAGGATTCGAGGGGGTATCAAAACATTTACTTCTTGTGAAATCCTGACATTGAATTCTTGGATGGAATGTAACAGGTACCCTCTAGGTAGAGAAAGTAAAGCTGAAAAAACATTTGTGAGTTACGTTTCATTTTGAAGATGTTTCATAACACAGATTTCAATTATGTCCATGTAGTGCTCCAGTAATTATTTTGAAAAACAGTGATAATTCCTATTGTGGCGCATTTGGGGATTCCATTAGTGTGTTTTGGTTTTACTTTACGCTAGGTTGGCTACAAGGCTATGTGGCGCCGCGTGGGGGGTATTAATTTAACTATCGCAACGACAGGTGTTTGTTTGTGCTCTTAGCGTGTGTTCCTTTGATCAGGGCGGACGCGGCCGTCAGTCAGGTGTCAAAGCCAACATTTGAAGAGATACAGCTATTGGAATAAACCTCGTGGTGTGAATTCAATTACTGTTTGTGAACGCTGATCCCCTTTGACTTCCCCAGAAGCAGCCTGTGTTTCTAAATCCTTAATTACAAAGCAAAGTAATTGTTCTTTAGCTACTGCTGTAAGATAAGTGTTTAAGTGTAATTTGCGAGTGCCTACTCATTAATTTCACTAGGTCATGACACTATTATGTTAATCCTCAGGAATTTGCCTCTTTTTTAATTAGTAACCCGCTCAAAAATGACCACTGGGTACGCCACTGAGTATATAACTGTCATAATCCATAAACCAATGCAAACATGACATCAACTGAGAAAAAAAATAGCATTGTGCATAAAAATGATAAAAAAGAACATTTAGAAAAATAAGAAGAATCCAGAAGAACATCATGTGCAGCTGAAGAACGTTGACATGAAGCACACAAAATACAACATCCAAGTGACTCACCCCCTTATGTTCCTTGTACCGTAGCTTGTATCAGGAAAAATGTTTATATGTTATAGTTTAAAATATTGGTTTAATAACATTTGTTTGTTTTATGTGGTGCATATAAAAAGGTGCAAACTTCTTGCTAATGAAATGATATACAAACTTAACCATATAGGGTTTTAATGAGTAACACTGGGTAGAAAGGCAAACCTCTTGCTCAGAAACTCGTATATAGCATGTGTTTTTATTGGTGTCAATTCCTAACTAAGACAGAAAATCGTCTGTTTGAAGGTTATTAAAGCTTTTGCCCCTTTTGAATTGAATTAAATTGTTCTCCGTTGATTTATCATCTGCTGTACAGCACAGAAGGCAAAAGAAAGATTATTCTGTGAATAAGGGCCCGTTGCACACGTTGGCCTTGTAGTTCGCAGTACATAACTAATACATGAACTATATGCAGAAAGGTACGCCAACAAGCAGTTAGCTGGCTCACGAGCCTCCCACACCCCCGCCCCCACCCCCACCCAGTGTTTCTCACTAACACCCTTTATGCTTCACTCCTAAATAAGCATCTAGTTTATAACAAATGCATCCAGTAAAACAACTTTTAATATCATATTTGTTGCTGCTAATATTATAACTCTGTTGTAACCTGTCTCAAACTAGAACGATCCTGTAGTAAACATATCGGAGGGAAGTATGAAAGAAACAGAGATACTGTAACGGAACACTCTTTGACCGCTGATTGGCAGAGGGAAATTGATGGGTGTTTATAGAGGCGGTTATTGTGCGATAAAATGAAAGAGAACGCCCATGAATTTCCCACCATTAATAAGAGCGTTCCGTTACAGTATGTCCATTTCTTTCATGCTGCCCCCCCCCCCCCCCGCCCTGTATGTTTACAATAGGATCATTCTAGTTTAACACAGACTATAAACAAATGCATTTGCACAGAGATAAGTACATATATGCAATAGACGAAACCATAATTAAATTAATACAAACAAATGTCAGTTAATAATAAATTATATGCACTATTGAACTGTTGCACTCCTTAAACTCTAGATATTTTTTAGGAAGGGGAAGAAAGGTTTTACTCTATTTAACAAGCATATCAATTATATTTGAATCCGATACCTTTCTTTCCATTCCAAAAATCAGTGAAGAGAAGATCAAAATAAATATTCTATGTCAGTGCTTAGCTGCAGTGCTTATATAAGTTAGTATGCCATTAACGGCAAAATTTACTGTTCTTTTACATAGATAATGTTAGAGTAAATTATAAAAACTACTTAAAATAAATAAAAATATGAAATATGCCAGAGTAATGTGATTTTGTGTGGAAGGAAGAGCATGCGATCCTTACCTGGAAGTACAGGATGATGGTCCAAATGAGGCCCAACACCACAGCCGGTCTGCCATCTACCAGGTCAGTCGAATTTATGTTCACGAGTTTTATCTGCAACATTAATTTGGAATTATTTTGTAGACAGACCATGGAGGGGCAGAAACCCTTTGTACTTCTACCGTGAGGGAGGAATGGGGGGAGAGACCAGATCCGGATGACGACGGGCGTAAGCAAGGACGGAGTCCCTAACGCCGCCCGCAAAATGCCCAGCGACCCGCACCCAGTGGAGAGTCCCACACTGAGGCGGGGCACCGGACCAGCTATCGCAGCGACACCAGGACCTTTACAAAGCGCAAGCCACCGTCCAGCCGCAACCCGCCGAACACCGGCGCGTGGTCCTTCAAACCTGAAATGGCTGAGAAGGGAATGATGGGACAGGGATTCAGAGTGACAGTTCCACGTGTAAAACAGATCTTTGCAGGATGATTGAAACAAACAAACATACCTAAAGACGTTGTTATTAAAGCGAACACATTTTAGGTTTCATTGGACCACACTTTCGTTTACTTGTCCCCGTACATGTGTGATCTCAATCCCATAGAACTAGCTTGGGCCAAGGTAAAACGAATCATTAGAGAAATGTAGCACATGACTTATTTTTACAAGAATTGTACGCTTTAACGCTCGAGAGTACATCACCTGTGACAGAAACAGGCTGCAGGGTTTGTGAAAACACATAGAAATGTAGAAGACGGTCAGTGTGAGAAAGACGGAGTAGTTGAAAATATCGTTTACGTTCTGTAAGCTAAATATACTTCATGAACTGAAAATAACATTTAAGTTCCCCTATTTTGAGCGAGTTCTTTGCTTTCACGTGAACACATATTCCAAGGTTGGTACTACTATCGCAAACGCGATAAGAAGTACCTCCGACTGCAGCTTGAGATATCGCAGTTTACTGACGTACTCGCTCGCTCCATTCCTGCCAGGGACCACGAGCTGGTGAACAAACTGTATATCTTGGTGAACTTCCAACATCTCAGCCGCAATAACAAAGCAGAAGAAAATTGTTGAGTTACTCTCTGATCCATACTGTAATTTCAATTAGAGCCATGAACATTTTAATTAACGATAGATAAGATGAAAGAGGGATAAAAGTTAGAACGCAGGCTAGAAAGATGAGGAATGGGGAATTACAAGACTGCGATTTTTACAAGAAGCTGGAGATAGACATATTATCACGGAGCAAGAAGAGGAGGTTACTGACGTTCGTTAAGAGGATATCAGCAGATGGAAGGGATTACTGAAATTTAACAGGGCAAATAGAGGCTGGAAAAAGAAGAAGAGCTGTAGGAGATTATTTGGACGTGCACCGCGATGTTCGAGAGATTCCGACCTGGTTCGGTTGACACTTGAATATTATGACGTCACAAGCCTGGTGCTACACTTCAATGGAAGCAATTTGTATTTGCGCTAGTAATCAAATACATTTTATGCTCGACCATACCCAAATTTATTAACTATAAGTCTGATAGCGATCCTTTAATGGACCTCCTTAAGTTCAAACTTTCATTAAAGGACTGGTCTTCATCCAATCGGACAGTTCAATTTTCATTAAAGGACAGGTGTTCCACCAATCAGAGAATTCCCATGCAGCAATGGCAAAGCGCAATATCGATTAATTCTCGAAACGCAACTAGCGCGAGTTTTAAATGTCGGCGGGCGGTCGGGCGGACACTACTGACAGTGAGATGCCTTACAAACTCAGTTATGCGTTTACACCTCATTTCACTTACGAGTTCCTTATTAATGTACTTTGTTATACGTTTCGACAGTATTTACGTATCTTGTTGGTGTTTTATTTCGCTGCAGACATATTGGCACAGAAATTACGAATGCGAGCTACGTCAACTCAGCATTCCCAACGTGACGTCACGGATTCCACACATGGACCAATTAAGATAACATGAAATCAGGAGAGAGAGAGAGAGAGAGAGAGAGAGAGAGAGAGAGAAGATGAAGCTAAAATATTTGAACGAGAGTAAGGAACGAGGCAGTATTTGTAGAGATTTGGAGAGAATTGGATAATCTATGTGCGAGAGGGAAGAGATGTCAAGAAGAGGGAGGAGAATTAATCTCAGGATTCCATAGAATATTGTTTTAGTGTTGGAGGTGATGTGAAGTTAAGAATTCAACCTTAAACCTTTCCAAATGAATCACCAAGTGTTCAGATGTTAATAGAGAGTGCTTTGAGCGTTTAATAAAGTAATTCAAAGCAAACACCTGGCTATTTACCCACTTATTCGTTTAACTCTCTTTCGTTCAATGAGTTCAACAACTCATTTCAGAGAGAGAGAGAGAGAGAGAGAGAGAGAGAGAGAGAGAGAGAGAAAATATATATATTAATAAAAGTTGTTTAGTTTATTGAGAGAAACTAAAATAGATCATGGTTTTAAAATTCTGAGGTTAGCCCTCCTGTGTCCCATAAGGGAGCCTGTGCATGACAATTTGGAAGGGTCTTGTTCCAATAAGAGATATTATGTGTGCTTGCGTAGAGCTGGCGCAACTAAAGCTTACCAATCTGCAGGATGCGCAGAAGACTTTTGGTAAACGTGCCGTTACGCCTGTTGCAGGGCGACACTATCTAACAACGTCTCCAGGAGTGCATATCACAGTGAATGAATGGATAGAGAATAGACAGTGGAACTGGCAAGTACAATGCGGGGAGTGGAAATGGCATGTGGCCCTTAATCGAGCGAGGTAACGCGACTTTGTCCGAGCAGTACCGAAGTTTCGCGCAGCTCTCGTTGGCATGCTTTAGTTGCGTTACTAACACCTCAGAGGAGGCTGATAGGCAGAGGACCAACTTACCTTCTTGCTCTGCAGGAACTGCAATGCTGTGTTGGCATTACTGAGAAAATGTGGGCGCTTCAGGTTACGTCCCCTTTCCACCGGCTGAAACAAACAAAAACAAAAGTTGCACATCTCTGACAGGCAGCCAATTCCAACATTCACATAGCTTTCTCTACACACTAACGTTCAATTTTCTATCTACTCTAAGTTAATCAAGATAATTATTTGCAGAAATAGTTTCATTAGACATTTCGCTGTGGCTAAGAAAGGGACAGAGGAAACCAAAAAGTTATTCACATGTTTAAAAGCGGATCACTAAATGCTAGTTTTCAAATTCCATATTCTTTACATATCAGAACAAACAATTGCTTGGTGACACTATTTCAAAAAACGACTAAGTATATAAAATGTCAAACCAATAATACCTCGGAAATGTCTTATATTACAAATATATATTATTTAAATTGAATTTTGTGGTTTAAAGAGACCCACATTTTCACTTTCTCTACTACGAACTTGCAATAAGTAGAAGTATTGTACGGTATTTTATCAGAAATACATCCTTGGAGACTTCCTGAAACAAAAAAAAAAAAAAAAAAAAAAAAAAAAAAAAAACAAACAAACAAACAAACCAAAAAAAAACAAAAGGAAAGAAAGAAAAGAAAAGGATTCTTAGAAAAACGCGCGCGCGCGCGTGTGTGTGTGTGAAACGCGCGCGTTTCTGTCTATCTGTGAACAGCATCAAAAGCATAACCTCGTATCTAAGGTAGAGGAAGCACTGCATTCAACTGTAAAATCCTATATTGAGACATTCCCAAAATGTATGCGCGAGAAGAAAGAGAGCAGAGCACCACAATGTCTCAAACGCGACCCCTGCGAGGAAGCGATAAGGGAGAGACCCGAAGGGCGACCACAACCGCCCAGCTGCAACACGCCCAACACCGTCGCCTGGTCCTTCAACGTTAAACAGATCCTGATGAAGGAATTGAGGCACAGGAAACCTATGGTAGATGAGGAACCATCCCTAGCATTTGTCTACCGACCAGAGGAAACCTATGGCCAGAGTGAGGGGTTACCGGGAATCGAACCCGGAACCTGCCGGATGCGATACTCACACTACCATACATTAAGAAACACAGAAAAACACTTTAAGAATGCAAAGACAAGATTTTCATGAAATTCTCTTCCCTCTTACAAGCTTTTACAAGAAAAGACTTCTCTCAAACTGGTTCTAATGATGTTACTTAACCCTCTGTTTACCACACCTCGGATTTTAGGTAAAAACCTATTTTGTTCCCCATGATATATAGAAAATAAAAGTCAATTCCGCGTGTGACTAACTGACATTTACACTACATTTTCTTCTTAAAATGCCTGTCTAATGGTCAATATAGGTGTAAAAATGTTATTTTAATGACATATGATGACAGAGAATACATTGGCGGTTGTGATAGGGAATATAAAAACCTTAAAAAGTGAAACAATTATTTAATAATGAGCGCTAAACTTTTTAAGGTTTTTATATTTTCTATCACAACCGCCAATGTATTCTCTGTCATCATATGTCGTTAAAATAACACTTTTACACCTATATTGACCATTAGACAGACATTTTAAGAAGAAAATGTAGTGTAAATGTCAGTTAGTCACACGCTTAACATTAGTTAATTATGTTCGAAAATGGTGGTCCTATACAACCTAAAAATACACAATTTCACGTTAGAGCCTATTTTTGCCTAGTTTTACATTTTTCAGTTTCTTCATTTGGAACCGCTGTGTAAGCCTGTGTGCCAGTCGTGCCTTCGCAACAATCGCAGTGAACAATGCATAGTATCGAGATGCTTTATTTCGAGAGGAACTTGCTAATGTTCCATTTCCACTAGAACCCACTGGGGAACGTGGTTACACGCCGAGGAATATTACAGCAACCATTTGGAGGAGTTTAACAACATTGTTTTGAAACTGGGGGAGGATGCAGTGAACTTCTGCAGAACCCAACAATTGTCCATGATATTGCATTCATCAAATCACATTATGTATTTCTGGTCCCCACTATTAATGCAAACCGGTCTACACACAACTGGGATCTATAGAAGATGTGACAGAGAAAATCAACTTGGTTCCTGGTTATGCTGGTGCTAACCTTTCTGAAAAACTCAAATCACTGGTCCAAACAAACCCAGGACTCACAGTTGCTGACATCTTGTCTGGCAAAACACATGAATGTCCTGTTCCCTTGCGTCTAATACCAACATTTATATATGCTCTCAAATTATTTTGTTGTTTAACGACGTTTAAAATTACCCGGACCACATCAGTGCCACCGATGTGCCGGAATTTCGTCCCGCAGGAGTTCTTTTACATGCTATTATATCTACTGACATGGAGCTGTCGTTTCTAAGCACACTTATAAACCATCGGCCTGGGCCGTATTTGAACCCGAGACCTTGGGATCAGTAGGCCAGCGTCTAACCAACTGAACCACCCAGACCGACTAAAATATGCTTGAGTGACATCAGATGATGTGGAACACTTTATTGCAATAAATCTTTTTGTGGGGGTGAAAAAACTACCCAGCTGTACCAACTGCCGGTTCTCAGATCCAATGATAAGAATCAGCTCCATTGGTACACCTGAACGATAACAGCCAACAACTATCAAAGGGATGAACCGTATAAAGCTGGTCCAAGGCTGCAATCTCTGGGAAAATCACTTCTGTCCTCATACAAACCAACAAAGACCAGCGGCTGGTGAATCAATGATAAGATTCAAAGGACGTTCAAGTCTGGAGCAGAATATGCCATAAAGCGTAGGCTCGAGCGAACGAAAATGGATGCTTGTGAAACTGTTGCAAAGGGAGGGCTTGGATTTCCATCTGATTTTACAACAGAAAAGGGCAGTGAAAGGGGAGAGTTCCAATTCAGATGCTCAGAAGTTGGGTTGGTTGCTTACCATGGGAAAGACAGAAAAGTTACACAGTTCCTTTCAAATTTTCATGATTTTAACGATGTTTCTGTGGTTTCTCGAAAGAACAAGGATGGATTCCAGACAGTAATTTCTTGTCCTGAATTAGTTAGATTGCAATGCTCATATGGGCTATGTGGATAAGGCAGATGTGCTCAGATCCTGCTGTGGACCTGACAGAAATAATAATAAAGTGGCACAGTGGTCAATGCCAGCATCATTTTTAGACAATTGAGCGTCAAGGAGTTTCGGCTCAGGTCTTGTAGTGCTCGCAGTCTACATCAATAAATCATACAAAAAAGATATCTGTTGTCAAACACTTCAAGACGTGTTCCTCGATAAAAGTGCTCATATGCCTGTCAAGGGTGCTTCAACACACACAGGTCTTGATCGTTTTCCAGCTCGAGTCTCATTCGCTTTCTTCTTCTTCTGCTTCTTCTTCTTCTTCTTCTTCTTCTTCTTCTTCTTCCTCTTCTGCTTCTTCTCCTTCTTCTTCTGCTTCTTCTTCTTCTTCTGCTGCTTCTTCTTCTGCTTCCTCTTCATCTGCTTCTTCTTCTGCTTCTTCTTCCTCTTCTGCTTCTTCTCCTTCTTCTTCTTCTTCTTCTTCTTCTTCTTCTTCTTCTTCTTCTCCTCCTTCTTCTGCTTCTTCTTCTTCTTCTGCTTCTTCTTCTTCTTCTTCTTCTGCTGCTTCTTCTTCTGCTTCCTCTTCATCTGCTTCTTCTTCTTCTGCTGCTTCTGCTTCTTCTGCTTCTTCTTCTTCTTCTTCTTCTTCTTCTGCTTCTTCTTCTGCTTCTTCTTCTCCTTCTTCTTCTGCTTCTTCTTCTTCTGCTGCTTCTTCTTCTGCTTCCTCTTCATCTGCTTCTTCTTCTGCTTCTTCTGCTTCTTCTTCTTCTTCTTCCTCTTCTTCCTCTTCTGCTTCTTCTCCTTCTTCTTCTGCTTCTTCTTCTTCTGCTGCTTCTTCTTCTGCTTCCTCTTCATCTACTTCTTCTTCTGCTTATTTTTTTCTGCTTCTTCTTCTGCTTCTTCTTCTTCCTCTTCTTCCTCTTCTTCCTCTTCTGCTTCTTCTTCTTCTTCTTCTTCTGCTTCTTCTTCTTCTGCTGCTGCTTCTTCTTCTGCTTCTTCTTCATCTGCTTCTTCTTCTGCTTCTTCTTCTGCTTCTTCTTCTGCTTCTTCTTCTGCATCTTCCTCTTCTTCTTCTGCTTCTTCTTCTTCTTCTTCTTCTGCTTCTTCTTCTGCTTCTTCTTCTGCTTCTTCTTCTGCTTCTTCTTCTGCTTCTTCTTCTGCTTCTTCTTCTTCTTCTGCTTCTTCTTCTTAATCCACTTCCTCCTCCTCTTCTTCTTCTTCTTCTTCTTCTTCTTCTTCTTCTTCTTTTCTTTATTTTGAGTAGAGCATATTAATGCTGTTTTGATCTAGATTTTAAATTATATTTCAATGTATGCAGTTTTATTCCAACATGTCAGTACAATTAACTACAATTCTTGCTAAACAAAAGCTGTAACCTGCTAATAGGTTCATATGCTGCACTTCAAATTGGAAAGTAGTTTAAAGGGTCAAAGAAAGAGTAAAAGCATAAAAATATCTAAGACCTTACATCAGTTTTATAGGAAGTGCTCGAAATTGTGCCCTGAATTTTCGTGGAACAATTGACAGCGGCGAAGGAACGAGTATCGATTTCTGATGTGAGCCGAGTAAGGGAATGGTAGTAGTGTTAATGCAATTCTTCATATGCAAGAGAAGGAAAGAAAGCAACATTAGTAACTGCATGATAGGAAACGAACCCACAACCTTTGTGACGTTGTAAACTGAGCCACAAGAGCAATCAACTGGAGCAGGCTACACAACGCAAGAACGCAGATAAACCTCGTTCAGTGTCGCACTGTCAGGTGATTAGTACGAGATTTGACACATTTTTGTGGCATTAAATCTTGAGAACGCTGATAACGAGTTGCTAAAATCGATATTTCTATACTCGGACAGCAGCTTTAAAACATTCTACAGGCTTCGCTTTAACACCGACTTATCAGCATCTGATATTATGTTTAACACAGGGTTGCCAACATTTAGAAGTGAAATTATCGTACCAACCACTCAAAATTATAGATTTGGATTCAAAATTATCGTACATCATAAAGTAAACGCTACAACAATAAAAATATCAGTATAATACTTATGAAAATATAAGAGTAATGATGTTTATTATATCCACTTACAAGATTGATGACCTCAACAAATATTACAACTTTAGCACTTATGTTTCCCGCACTGTTCATCTGAAAGTTCATCTTCCTCAACCGTTGCAGCATTGCACCAATTTGTTGTTGAGATAAACCTTAACATCTTCTCGGTGACTTGCAGATTTTAAGATCTACCACGTTCTTTCATAAGCTGAGACGGCAAAATGAGTTCATTTACCGTATCTAGTGCCAATCTGTTTCTGACTTTGGTTTTTATTAAACCCAGTTTAGAAACAAAAAACTCTTTCACAAGAAGTGCTTCTGTAGGGCAAGGAAACCACTGATAATGCAAAGGGCGCTAGTTCTTTGAAATCAGTATTTGCACCAAGGTGACATATGTTTAACAGCACTCCAGAAACTGTCAGGTTCAGGCATGTTCTTTATTTCACACGGAATATCACGTATTCCGAGTTTTCTACATTGATCGTCAATTTTCTGAACAGTGCCTTCCTTCTTCATTGAGATTATCAGATCTGGGCACACTGGCAATAAGAGGATAAAGGGTAGCAGGCTTAGTAGCTATGGGGTGGAGACAGACAATGAGGACAAAAGTGGTGTTATTTGTAATTAGTTTCACTTCGCTGGAGTGACAAACCAGTGACAATGATATTTTGCCGATATCGAACTATCATACATTCAAATTATCGTATGCCCCCATAATTATCGTACGGGTTGACAACCATCGTACAAACATTATAATTATCGTATGCCCCCATAATTATCGTACGAGTTGGCAACCATCGTACAAACATTAAAATTATCGTATGCCCCCATAATTATCGTACGGGTTGACAACCATCGTACAAACATTAAAATTATCGTATGCCCCCATAATTATCGTACGAGTTGGCAACCATCGTACAAACATTAAAATTATCGTATGCCCCCATAATTATCGTACGGGTTGACAACCATCGTACAAACATTAAAATTATCGTATGCCCCCATAATTATCGTACGGGTTGACAACCAACGTACAAACATTAAAATTATCGTATGCCTACATAATTATCGTACGAGTTGGCAACCATCGTACAAACATTAAAATTATCGTATGCCCCCATAATTATCGTACGGGTTGACAACCATCGTACAAACATTAAAATTATCGTATGCCCCCATAATTATCGTACGAGTTGGCAACCATCGTACAAACATTAAAATTATCGTATGCCTACATAATTATCGTACGAGTTGGCAACCATCGTACAAACATTAAAATTATCGTATGCCCCCATAATTATCGTACGGGTTGACAACCATCGTACAAACATTAAAATTATCGTATGCCCCCATAATTATCGTACGGGTTGACAACCATCGTACAAACTTTAAAATTATCGTATGCCCCCATAATTATCGTACGGGTTGACAACCATCGTACAAACATTAAAATTATCGTATGCCCCCATAATTATCGTACGGGTTGACAACCATCGTACAAACATTAAAATTATCGTATGCCCCCATAATTATCGTACGGGTTGACAACCATCGTACAAACATTAAAATTATCGTATGCCCCCATAATTATCGTACGGGTTGACAGTCATTCTACAAACAGTAAAATTATCGTATGCCCCCATAATTATCGTACGGGTTGACAACCATCGTACAAACATTATAATTATCGTATGCCCCCATAATTATCGTACGAGTTGACAACCATCGTACAAACATTAAAATTATCGTATGCCCCCATAATTATCGTACGGGTTGACAACCATCGTACAAACATTAAAATTATCGTATGCCCCCATAATTATCGTACGAGTTGGCAACCATCGTACAAACATTAAAATTATCGTATGCCTACATAATTATCGTACGAGTTGGCAACCATCGTACAAACATTAAAATTATCGTATGCCCCCATAATTATCGTACGGGTTGACAACCATCGTACAAACATTAAAATTATCGTATGCCCCCATAATTATCGTACGGGTTGACAACCATCGTACAAACTTTAAAATTATCGTATGCCCCCATAATTATCGTACGGGTTGACAACCATCGTACAAACATTAAAATTATCGTATGCCCCCATAATTATCGTACGGGTTGACAACCATCGTACAAACATTAAAATTATCGTATGCCCCCATAATTATCGTACGAGTTGGCAACCCTGGTTTAACACCATATAGGTATAACTGCGTTATGTTTACATTGCTTATCTCAAATTACTTACATCAGTCACATCTACAGTCTCTAGTTATTTCGGTTCCTATAGTTCATTAACATACTGTGTGTATATACAGCGCGTCCCAAAATTGGACCACGAACATGGGAGCTGATGGATAACATTATTACTTTCTCTACTGGTAAGTAGGGGAAGTATTGTATTCCACCCAAAAATTCGATGTCGAGATTTCACCGGAAATATATGTTTTGAGACCCCCTGATATCAAAAAAAGCATTTTTAGAAAAAGGTCCGTGTGTGTGTCTGTGTGTCAGTCTGTGGACAGACTAGCTCAAAAACGAAAAGTTGGTTAAAAACCAAAGTTGGTATTTAAGTTTAATGTCTTTCAAGCATGCCACACGAAGATTTTGAAGAAAATAGCCCCACCCTAAACTCCCCTTTACATGGAGAATGTTTCGAAAATTTTGATTTTCTTGAAAATGGCTCTAACGATTTTGATTAAAATGTCATATGTTTGAGATATTTTTATGACAAAATGAAACGTATATCTTGAGTTTTCTGGTTATTGCCCCTGTAGTCGTATTTACTCTGGACGACTTTTGCATAACTGGTAAACCGTTAGAGATAGACCAAATCATACTATACAAAAAAATGTAGATCTTGCTAAAATACACAATTTATGTCTCAATAAATTTTCTTGTAGGGTGAACCATTTCGGAGATATTCCTTGTTATGTGTGTGAGTTGCGGAAAACTTAGAACTTTCGTGAAATGGATCATCGTTGTTCATTTTTTTATATGTTAAGTGTGCAAAGACAACAGAATCTCAAACATTTGACTATTGCACAAAGCCTACTGTATTCTAACATTCCCCTTGCACCTACAAGGAAATAAGCAATAACTTGTACAAATGTTTATCTTAACTAACACGAAGAAGATATAGTAATAAGAGTTTGTAAGAATGGTTAGTACAAGAGTAGAGAAAGTCATGTGAATGTAACACATCAGATATCTGTATTAACATGAAGAAGATATAGGAATAAGAGTTTGTAAGAATGGTTAGTACAAGAGTAGAGAAAGTCATGTGAGTGTAACACATCAGATATCTGTATTAACATGAAGAAGATATAGTAATAAGAGTTTGTAAGAATGGTTAGTACAAGAGTAGAGAAAGCCATGTGAATATAACACATCATATATCTGTATTAACATGAAGAAGATATAGTAATAAGAGTTTGTAAGAATGGTTAGTACAAGAGTAGAGAAAGTCATGTGAGTGCAACACATCAGATATCTGTATTAACATGAAGAAGATATAGGAATAAGTGTAAGAATGGTTAGTACAAGAGTAGAGAAAGCCATGTGAGTGCAACACATCAGATATCTGTATTAACATGAAGAAGATATAGGAATAAGTGTAAGAATGGTTAGTACAAGAGTAGAGAAAGTCATGTGAGTGTAACACATCAGATATCTGTATTAACATGAAGAAGATATAGCAATAAGAGTTTGTAAGAATGGTTAGTACAAGAGTAGAGAAAGTCATGTGAGTGTAACACATCAGATATCTGTATTAACATGAAGAAGATATAGTAATAAGAGTTTGTAAGAATGGTTAGTACAAGAGTAGAGAAAGTCATGTGAGTGTAACACATCAGATATCTGTATTAACATGAAGAAGATATAGTAATAAGAGTTTGTAAGAATGGTTAGTACAAGAGTAGAGAAAGTCATGTGAGTGTAACACATCAGATATCTGTATTAACATGAAGAAGATATAGTAATAAGAGTTTGTAAGAATGGTTAGTACAAGAGTAGAGAAAGTCATGTGAGTGTAACACATCAGATATCTGTATTAACATGAAGAAGATATAGCAATAAGAGTTTGTAAGAATGTTAGTACAAGAGTAGAGAAAGTCATGTGAATGTAACACATCAGATATCTGTATTAACATGAAGAAGATATAGGAATAAGAGTTTGTAAGAATGGTTAGTACAAGAGTAGAGAAAGTCATGTGAGTGTAACACATCAGATATCTGTATTAACATGAAGAAGATATAGTAATAAGAGTTTGTAAGAATGGTTAGTACAAGAGTAGAGAAAGTCATGTGAATGTAACACATCAGATATCTGTATTAACATGAAGAAGATATAGTAATAAGAGTTTGTAAGAATGGTTAGTACAAGAGTAGAGAAAGTCATGTGAGTGCAGCACATCAGATATCTGTATTAACATGAAGAAGATATAGTAATAAGAGTTTGTAAGAATGGTTAGTACAAGAGTAGAGAAAGTCATGTGAGTGTAACACATCAGATATCTGTATTAACACAAAGAAGATATAGTAATAAGAGTTTGTAAGAATGGTTAGTACAAGAGTAGAGAAAGTCATGTGAGTGCACCACATCAGATTTTTTAAACACTTTTTGTTAAGGAAAGCTTTTGCTGCGGTGCTTCGTTTAAGTGCTAGACGAGTTAATGTCATAGATTACTGCGTTCCACCCAGTTTAAGTATTTACAGCAAAATCAACAATGCAAATTAGTATTGCATTTATCTTAATAAGGCACAGAATCTTAATCCAAGAAACAAATATATTTTAAATTTAATGACTTTTCACTGTTCAAAATTAGACCGACAATGTTTGAGAGGTAGAATTGGAACTGAAAAATGTAATACTAGGGCTTCGATTTGAACCAGAGACCCTCCGCTTACCAGCCGGGTGCTCTACTCTACCTCTCAAACGTTGCCCACACACGGCTTGTGCTTAAAAACACCAACAGTGTGTTTGTTGGCATAAATAAATAATAATTAGACCGACAAACTTTTAAACCAGAGAAGTGACTGGTGTCTTTGCGAGAGTACGGCAGAATAGCACACGTGGATGCACTCTTTGTGTTAATCGCAATGGGCGTGCGTTCCAACATTTACTTTGAACAATAAAGCTGTGATTAACTGTAAACAATGAGATGTTTATGTGTTCTGGTTTGTTTCTTTGATTAAGATTGTGTGCCTTACTAAGGTAAATGCAATACGAATTTGCATTGTTAATTTTGCCGTAAATACTTAAGGGACACGGAGTGAAATTTGGTCAAAATTGTCAAAAAGTCGAAAATTGTTTTTTTACCTTAAAATGTTGCTGGAACACCTGTGCATTTGGATCAGCTAACATTTTTCATATCCCCCACTCCATGTGGTCATTACGGCCCAGTGCTCTTCCCTTAACGTACACAGGATGTTCCTATATAAAAGCCTGTTTTTCTCAAAACTACATTTCTGTACATTCCAAAAGAAGGTCGCGCCTGAGTTTTGCTTCAAATTCAATGAAAATTTCCAAAAGTATTCATAAATAGCAGCTAAACAAAACTGTGCTTCAATATTGATGTTATCTTTAACATGAATTCCAAAAACATTTTTTGTATGAAAAAAATCAATAATTTTTAAGATTAAATTTTCTTTGTCATTAAAAAAATATGTACAGCATAATCAGCAAACGTATTTGAAATATCTCTCCATACAATTGTTACCCATGTTTTAGAGTATCAGTTCTGGGAATATAAATGAATTTTAAACAGTCAATAGAAGCGAGCTCTATTTTGAAAATTTACCTATTAAATTCATAAAATAATTTATATATTATAAACGAGTAATCCAATTTTAATGAAATGTGTTGTACCCCCTATTCTCATATAAATACAAACACAGTAAACATTTCAGAAAAATCTATCAAGAAATGTGGAACTTTCAAATTTCACTCCCAGTGTCCCTTCCAATTGACATTGTTGATTTTGCTGTAAATACTTAAACTGTGTGGGAGGCAGTAATCTATGACATTAACTCATCTAGGGCTTAAACAAAGCACCGCAGCAAAAAGCTTTCCTTAACAAAAAGTGCTTAAAATAATGTTATCTATCAGCTCTCAAAATTTGTCGGTCTCATTTTGGGACATCCTGTAAATACCCCATCCACTCTTCTACACACCGGCTCGCTACCAGGCCACGCTACAGTTGTTATCTACCTCAGAGAAGCGGCCAGTCCCTCAAATCATGTCGCATAACAAGGTACAAAGATAAGCACTGTATTTGCTATGCCAAAAGAATATGTATGTAACGTACTCACAAAGCTAATACATCACGTTTCTATTCGGTTTTACCTTGAAGCTTCTGCACCTTGTTTGTAAAGACACGTATATACGTATGAGGTGGCCTGCATTTGGTGATATTGTATGTAAGGGAGGTAACTACTCGATTTCATTCCTGACACCCCTCTTCTCCATGCATATGATCCATAACGGTGATATGTACTGTATGCCTGTGACGAGAGAACGTGTGAGAGATGTTCTCTTATCTGGCGGGGGGGAAGAGAAGACAGTAGAACACGACAGCTCAAGATGACGTCATAAACAGAAGTACCGCCTATATCAGAGGAAGACAGCTTCAAGCGGTGTGGCTGGCGCATTGGAAGGAAGAGCAAGCCTGACGTCAGGCGAGAGCCGTGTAATACCTAGCTGCCTAGATAAACGGCGTTGTGAATAAAGTGCAGCGCTCTCGATAACAACGGGATGTATCAGAAAATGCCCACGAACCTTTATTCCGTATGCCTCTCTATTATATTGCAGAGAATGACATGTTCTGTTTTGTTTACTTCACAACATGACCTTCCTTCACATAAACTAAAACTGTTATATATTTTCTAACAACACAGAGCTAAAATGCAATTGTTTAAAATCTGTGACCAATTTTCTAATTAAAACAGTCCCACAATAACCAAGACGTTAGTCGTGTTATTAACACCAGATGTTTCCTGTCTCCTACATTGCTGCATCCTGCCTGACTCAAGCTATTTTCTCCTTCCCTCAGACGGCAATACAGAGCGCGGTGACATCACACGCTGAACTTGTCTTGAGTACGAGCATGTTCAGCGGTGTGAGCTGACGTCACACCGACACAACCTGTCCTCCCCTAGTAAACATTAACCCGACGCGCAGTGTTAGTATCTCCATTGCTAACACAAGTGTGTATCTTATATATTTAAACGAGCAATTCGTGTGTGTGTGTGTGTGTGTGTGTGTGTGTATATATATATATATATATATATATATATATATATATATATTCCGCGCAAGTTGGAAACGGCTCTAACGATTTCGATCAAATGTTGTATTCAGACAGTGTTTTGCTTATTAAGTTTATCTAATAGGTGTCATTCCTGGAAAAACGCGATTGTACGCGTAACAGTCACAATTAGTCGAAACCTTATTTTGGCCATAATTTCTCTGTTTATGGGGCAATTTCAACAAACAAACCAGGATATTAAACGTCTCATCAAGAGCTTTCAGAAAACCTAAATAAAGTTGACCTAGGGTAAACGGAGGAAGGATTCACGGACCTCGAAACATGTATTTCCAACGAAATCAAGGCAATGAATTTTTGTGTGGAATACTATACTTCTACTTATAGGTGCCTAGTAGAGAAAGTAAAAATTAATTGCTGATAAGTTTTAATAAAAAATGTCTGATTAAGAAAAAAATTATAACTTCCTTAATAAACTAAATTATTGTAGAAAACATTCAGTGAATTTGGAGGGTATGCGTCTACAACTGAAACAATTTCAGTCTGATACTTTAAATAATTGCAGTGATAAATAACGGTCCTTGAAGTTGGTAAAGTTAATATTGGTGGGATAGGATTTTAGTTCCTCCTTAACCCGTAACTGGTACACCTGGGTTCTAGGGACCCCATGGATATTTGTTTTTAACAGCACCACAATATGTGTGTGAGGGCTGGCGTGCCCCTTCTGGTATTCTCATACTTTCTGTTGACTATCATCCCACAGCATTGTTGCAGGAGTGTTCATGGTAGTTTTGCTTCCATAAAGGCGATGGGGTCCCAAGGACCCTGGTGCATCTTTGGTCAAATTCTTTTTTCTTAACATCACTTTCATTGTTTTGGATTTGCTCTAACAGAGCGTAGAAAAACGAGTGGGGAAGAAATTACAGATACTCCAAACTACTGGATCAAAGAGGAAAAGGTGCTTGGTGTGTCCATCTAAGGACAAGAAAGCATCAAGAGCGTGTGTCAGATGTCTAGCACCACCTTTGTGTTTGGAATGTTCCAGAGATTTGTGTCCAGAGCGTTTTAGATAAATAAAACGACCGAATTTGACTGATAATGACACTAACCATCTAAATATAAGATTTTGTCTCAGTTACTGCTATTATTTACGATTTTCATATATGAGGTAAGCTGAAAAATGTTACGTTCAATTTGAACTTTTAGGGCGGGTTGGCAGTTTAGAAGAACAGCCTATTTTAAGGATACCCATCTGTGAAATTTTAAAATTCTAGTTTTCATTGGATTGATTTCAAATTTTAACACAACAATCACTGTATAGTGAGGAGTAACTGTGCTAAATTTCATACATTTAGGCAGATTAGTTGCAAAAATATTAATATTTTATTATATTTTTTTAGTATTTGTATAAATGGTTCCCCATGATGCAATTTTGATTTGAAAAACTTGATAATGTTCAGTTATGTCCTGTAATAGAATGTTAGCAAATTGATGAGATAATTTCTTAATCTTGTTATTAGTTTGGATAAAAATAAATTTTAAACTTTAAATTCATTATTTTTTTCATTTAAATTTTGAAATGTAAATTTTAATATTTAATTACTCAGCAGTTATTCACGTTATGAGAAAATTATCTCATCATTTCTTTTTAGTATTATTTCTAAGCAGGTGCACCAAATTTCATGCATAAGTACTGAAAATTGCATCGTGTGGAGCAGTTTAAAGAGCAAACGGTGCTAAAAATAAAAACATGGAAAAACTAAGTTTGAAGTCATAGCAAGAATAATGGACTGTATGGATTTAAATAGACACGACCACTTACAGGCAATCAGTTAGACGGCCATGTGACATAGTTAAAACGGCCGTAAGGCTATAAAAAACATACCAAAATAAAGCAGAAGATTTATACTATTTGATAAAACAAAAATCCATTTTTGGCAATTTTGGAAATGTTTAGCCTTCTTTCACAGGTGGGTATCCTGTTAGAATGTAAAGTTACATTTGGATAGGTAAATATTCATAAGAGATGAGTGGATTTTTGTATGTACACATTTTTCAATTTCTGTGCTTATGTACCTCACTGTTCTGTTGTATAACTTTTGTAGGGGATATTCACAAGCATTGAATATATAATAATAACTCTTTACTGAATGTTTCATATTTACATTCCAACTAAAGGTTTCTTTCCTACCAAAACAACCTCATAATTGATATGGGTCCTGAGGACCTGGGAGTTCCTTGTGTCTTACAATTTTTAAGGGAGTTTATACAGACCAGGGTTGCCAACCCGTACGATAATTATGGGGGTGTACGATAATTTGAATGTATGATAGTTCGATATCGGCGAAATATCATTTTCACTGGTTTGTCACTCCAGCGAAGTGAAACTAATTACAAATAACACCACTTTTGTCCCCACTGTCTGTCTCCACCCCATAGCTACTAAGCCTGCTACCCTTTATCCTCTTATTGCCAGTGTGCCCAGGTCTGGTAATCTCAATGAAGAAGGCACTGTTCAGAAAATTGACGATCAATGTAGAAAACTCTGAATACGTGCTATTCCGTGTGAAATAAAGAACATGCCTGAACCTGACAGTTTCTGGAGTGCTGTTAAACACATGTCACCTTGGTGGAAATACTGATTTCAAAGAACTAGCGCCCTTTGCATTATCAGAGGTTTCCTTGCCCTACAGAAACACTTCTTGTGAAAGAGTTTTTTCCTAAACTGGGTTTAATAAAAACCAAAGTTAGAAACAGATTGGCACTAGATACGGTAAATGGACTTATTCTGTCGTCTCAGCTTATGAAAAAATATTGTGGGTCCGAAAATCTGCAAGTCACCGAGAAGATGTTAAAGTTTATCTCAGCAACAAATTTGTCTAATGCTGCAACACTTGAAGAAGATAATGAACTTTCAGAAGAATAGTGCGAGAGACATAAGTGTTAAAAGTTGTAATACTGGTTGAGGTCATTAATCTTGTAAGTGGATACCATAAACATCAATACTATCACATTTTTATCAGTGTTGTGCTGATATTTTCATTGTTGTAACATTTGGTTTATGAAGTACGATAATTTTGAATCCAAATCTATAATTTTGAGTGGACGGTACGATAATTTTACTTTTAAAAGTTGGCACCCCTGATACTGAGAGAAACCATAACCTTAAATGTAAGAATTCGTCCCTTTATACTTATGGCGAAAACTCCCAGACCTCTGTATTAATTTAATGAGACTGAAAACGAATTAGTAATATGAAATACTTACCAATTTCTCTCCAGACAACACCTCAAGAAGAGCGAGTAACTTGGTACCATCCTTCAGGTCATCGATCAAATCATCTACCCGAAGTGGTGGAACTCGCTGCAAAAAACAAAACAAAATCAACATCAGACTTTGCAACGACAAACAAGCAGTTTATGTAAAATACACAAAGACAGAATAAGGAGCAATCATATAACCCCTTCTGTTTAAATTAACCGCTTTGTTATTACTAGTAGGTGCGTTAAGTTAGAATGTGTTGATTTCATAATAACAGAAGAAAATCACCAAACTGTGGCCATGGAACGAAACTGCATAAACGCTTGCAAGGAGGAAATCCTTTTGTAAACAGATTGGACCCAGCATGTCGCGTATCGCCTACGCTGCACGTCAAGCGAGTTCAAGGCATTCGACTGTGGAATCCTGCTGACGCCACTTTTGGCGAAAAGCACGATCATGAAGGGGAACTTGGATCGGAAGTGACTATTACTGCCACCCGCTTAGGTCTTGTACACCCACCCACTTCCACTGGCCTTCACAAGTAGCAAGCAGGAACTGTGTGTAGCGTTTACCCTTTTACTTTCCCCACTGGTAAATAGAAGCAAGTATTGTATTCCACCCAAAAATTCGATGTCTAGATTTCACCGGAAATATATCTTTTGAGAGCCCCTGTATCCAAAAACAAGCATTTTTAGAAAAAGGTCCGTGTGTCTGTTAGTTTGTGGACAATATAACTCAAAAAGGAAAAGTAAGTTAAAAACCAAAGTTGGTATTTAAGTTTAATGTCTTTCAATTTATGCCTTATGTCTATTTGATCAACATAATGAATTCTTTGGTTTTAAACTTAATAAAACCTGATGTGTTGCACTCACATGACTTTCTCTACTCTTGTACTAACCATTCTTACAAAATCTTATTCCTATATCTTCTTCATGTTAATACAGATATCTGATGTGTTGCACTCACATGACTTTCTCTACTCTTGTACTAACCATTCTTACAAACTCTTATTACTATATCTTCTTCATGTTAATACAGATATCTGATGTGTTGCACTCACATGACTTTCTCTACTCTTATACTAACCATTCTTACAAACTCTTATTACTATATCTTCTTCATGTTAATACCGATATCTGATGTGTTGCACTCACATGACTTTCTCTACTCTTATACTAATCATTCTTACAAACTCTTATTACTATATCTTCTTCATGTTAATACAGATATCTGATGTGTTACACTCACATGACTTTCTCTACTCTTGTACTAACCATTCTTACAAACTCTTATTACTATATCTTCTTCATGTTAATACAGATATCTGATGTGTTACACTCACATGATTTTCTCTACTCTTGTACTAACCATTCTTACAAACTCTTAATACTATATCTTCTTCATGTTAATACAGATATCTGATGATTTACACTCACATGACTTTCTCTACTCTTGTACTAACCATTCTTACAAACTCTTATTACTATATCTTCTTCATGTTATACAGATATCTGATGTGTTGCACTCACATGACTTTCTCTACTCTTGCACTAACCATTCTTACAAAATCTTATTACTATATCTTCTTCATGTTAATACAGATATCTGATGTGTTACACTCACATGACTTTCTCTACTCTTATACTAACCATTCTTACAAACTCTTATTCCTATATCTTCTCGTGTTAGTTGAGATAAACATTTGTACAATTATCTTATTGCTTATTTCCTTGTAGGTACAAGGGGAATATGGGAATACAGTAGGCTTTGTGCGATAGTCAAATCTTTTAAAGCTTTGAGATTCCGTTCTCTTTGCACGATTAACATATAAAAAAATGAACACTTTTATTTCACGAAAGTTTTCCGAAACTGACACAAATAACAAGGAATATCTCCGAATTGGTTCATTCTACCCCCCCCCCAAAAAAAAATATATATATATATATATTGACATAAATTGGGTGTTTTAACGAGATCTGCATTTTGGTATATTAAGATTTGGTCTATCTCTTACAGTTTGCAAGTTATTAAAAAATCATCTAGAGTAAACAGGAATACATAGGCTATCGCCAGAAAATTCAAAATATATTGTCACCGCGCCCGCCGCATCTAATTGCCGACAACAGCAGTGTCACCCATCGCATTATTGTCGGCACTACCGCAAAGGAGCCGAAGGAAAGAGATAGAGAATGACCGCATTGTTGGGGCGCTTGCCGAAAGAGAGAAAAGGATAGAGGCTACTGGAATCTTCTACTTTGTATCTCACCGCAATAACTGAACTTTCCAGAATAGTGCCTGGGAGATATAAATAGCGGTAAAGTGCGACAGAAGAGGCAGTCAGACGTATGTGAAGCGTTGAGTAGTCGTGCCGACGGAGAGTACAGAGGTATGTGAAGCGTTGAGGAGTCGTGCCGACGGAGAAGGGACAGTTCTTTGTGTTACGAGTTCGGAGCCGCGCTGTTGGAGAATCGGAAAAGACTTTCTTGCTGTTGCAACGAGTGTACAAAGTTACTGTTTACGGAAATAAAAGTGTATCTTTATCCCGACTACATCTGTCTTCTTTACTTCACACACACCCAAAAGTCACAATATATTTCATTTGTCATACAAATATGTTAAACATATGACATTTAAATCAAAATCGTTAGAGCCATTTTTAAGAAAATAAACATTTTCGAAAGTTGTCCATGTAAAGTGTAGTTTAGGGTGGGGCTATTTTCTTCAAAATCTTCGTGTCCCATCCTTGAAAGACATTAAACTCAAATACCATCTTTGGTTTTTAACCTACTTTTCGTTTTTGAGTTATGCTGCCCACAGACACACAGACTGACACACACACACACACACACACACACACACACACACACACACACACACACACACACACACACACACACACACGCACGGACGGACCTTTTTCTAAAAATGCTTTTTTCTGGATTCAGGGGGTCTCAAAAACAGTAGAGAAAGTAATTATGTTCAAACTTTGAAACACGAAATACAATACTGTATATTAAATAAATTAATAAGAAACTGAACCACTAAAAATGGAATCATATCGTCCTTTTTAAATGTTTACAAATAGGAGTATTCGGAAAGTACCTCTTGAAATTCTAAATAAATATCTCTAAGATCATTCGGTCCAAATGACCTAGCTGTCGACGGGCCCTTAAACCCCATTCACACTCACTCACTCATTCACTCTGCAAGGTCACCAAAGATTGATTTATGCTCATGATCAAAGTAGCATTTGACATTGTAACACTTTATATTTTCAAACTGAAACCCGCATATTAAACAGCAAGCTGTCTACCGCTCTTCATGAAACAGCCATACTCGCTGTGTCGGAAGTTGAACAGCAGTGGATGGGAGGGATGGCCGGTGGAGTGAGGTGAGAACACGGGTGGCTCAGTTGAGCTGATTTTGCCCATACCTATACCATTCATAAGCATTATTATTTTCGTAACCTGTTGCGCTGTATGACCATATACATTTTCAGTGCCTCAAAAACAAAACTTGTATAACATACCTTATATGTAATGTTTTCTATATCTGTAGAGAAATGCATTTAATCTAACTCCTCCATAATTGTGAACATGAATCTGGAGCGGCTGTAGGTAGCACAGTCAGTGCTTGGACTTGCCTAATGTGCATGCGATCACAGCCTACAGTACTCTCATGCAGTGGCGGCTGCTGTATAAGAGCGCAAGAGCATGTGAACACCCTAACTTTTGACACCTGTGGTATTATTGCAGGGGAAGACAACTTTGGGCCGTGTGACGTATTTAAACGAAGAGCCAGCTTGTACGTTCGTGTGACGTCAGGCGAGAGCGGTGTATTGCTGTGCTGCATAGATCAGCGGCGCTACTTGCACGAAACTGAATGAATATGAAAAATGTTATTTGGGCATGTTTACAACTTGCCCGGGCTGTTTAGAGAGAACCCTCTTCAGCCCAGTCTTCGGGTTTTTTACTTGTTGTTTGAGGGATCTTAACGGCGTTAGTGCGAATTTTGTTTTTATTTTGTGTTTTTGTTGACGTTGTGTAGTGGTTTTGTGCATGTGTTCAGTTCCCCGTGTTTTGCGACCAGGCTTAAAGATGTAGAAACATTGTCAACTACGTTTCAGATCTTTGCGGCCCCGTATTCATTGGATGTTAACAATGTCTCTAGCAGGTAGCAAATTGAATTGATAAATTTACAGTGCGACGATTTGCTGAAGGACAAATATAAACACAAGGAAGACCTGGCTAATTGTTATAAGAATGTTCCTCAAACCAGATTTCTGAGGTTGTATGCCCTTGTTGCACGGGTATTATGTATGTTTGGTTCTACGTACGTATGTGTGCGAACAATTCTTTTCTGTTATGAACCTTTCTAAGTCAAAATCCCGAAGCATATTGTCAGATCACAATCTAACATGCAGTCTTCGGTTACAAATGTGCCGTACATTACGCCCTAACATTGACAAACTAGTTAAAGAAAAGCGAAACGGCAAATGTCGGAAAATGTCCACCTAATTGTTCTGTATAGCTCTCCTCTAGCTCAGGCAAAATAGTTATAATTCCTGTTCTATTGGCGTTATAACATGACTGTTCACATAAACTAGAATTTATATATATATATGGCATAAAGCGAAATGTAATTATTTATAATCTGTGAATATTCCGTAATTGAAACACTCAGCATTAAAATTGTGATGTCGCGCACGCCTTTCCTCTTCCACGCTGTGACGTCACACGTGTAACTGGCCGTTGTTGCGGGCATGTGAGCTGAGAGAGCTGACGTCACAGCAACGATACCTGTCTTCCCCTGTATTACTGGTTAATTTAACTTCAAGTGCTACTGAACGCTATACAGATGCGGCAATCTAAAACATACGTCATTTAAATCTAATGCACTATTCCTCTAAACTGGATGAAGTTTGGTATCATGGTGCTAGCACATCTAAATATAAAATTTGTGAACACTCAAACTGTAAACTCACGAGCCGCCTCTGCTCTCCTGGCACTGGAAAGGTACGGAAGCGCCTTGCCATGCTCATGAAATAGAGGATATAAACAATTTATTATAGAACCCAGAGATGACCTTTTTCTACGTCGCAACAATTAGTCTATGAAAGCGGAGATAGTGTCAAATGATATCGATTTCACCGGGAAGCGAATGGTGGAGCTGGGTCGTGCAATGGCCGAGTTTAGAGAGCGTCTTTAAGATGAGCATCTAGCCTAGCCTCGCTCCTTTGTCCATGGTAAAAGCGGCCATTGCCTTTACATTCCCATCGCTGAATTTCTAGCTCTTTATTGCATCAGCTTAACTGCAGGGAACATTTTCGATGCGCTAAAACACCCCAGTGTCCTTGTTTTATCCGAATTACCTGTAGTGAAGAGGAAACAGCTTTTTGGAATACCCCAATAACAAACTGTGACATTCCCCGCGGCCTGGTTATATTTGGCGATATTCCATCTGTTAGCCTACATTAGCAATACCGCCAACTGTTCCTAAAATATAACCATGGTAAAGCTACGGCCATAGTTGGTGTTATTGCATCCGTTATGTTACCACTGAAGCCCTTGTTACTTTCTCTACTGCTAAGTAGAGGAAGTATCGTATTCCACCCAAAAATTCGATGTCGAGATTTCACCAGACATATGTTTTGAGAACCCCTGAATAAAAAAAAGCATTTCTAGAAAAAGGTCCCCGCGCACGTGTGTGTGTTGTGTCTTGTGTGTGTGTGTGTTTGTCTGTCTGTGTGTGTGTGTGTGTGTGTGTGTGTGTGTGTGTGTGTGTGTGTGTGTGTGTGCTAGTCTGTGGGCACTATAACTCAAAAACGAAAAGTCGGCTAAAAACCAAAGATGGCATTTAAGTTTAATGTCTTTCAAGGATGCGACACGAAGATTTTGAAGAAAAGAGCCCCACCCTAAACTACCCTTTACATGGACAATTTTTCGAAAATGTTTATTTTCTTGAAAATGGCTCTTACGATTTTGATTAAAATGTCATATGGTTAACATATTTGTATGACAAATGAATTGTATATTTTGAATTTTCTGGCTATAGCCCATGCAGTCCTGTTTACTCTGGATGACCTTTGAATAACTCGTAAACCTTAAGAGATAGACAAAATCTTACTGTGCAAAAAATGTAGATCTCGCTAAAACACACAATTTATATCCGATTATCCGATTTTTTTTTTTTTTTTTTTTTTTTTTTTTTTTTTTTTTTTTTTTAGAGTGAACCATTTCGGAGATATTCCTTGTTATTTGTGTCAGTTTCGTTGTTCATATTTGTATATGTAAACTGTGCAAAGAGAACGAAATCTCAAAGCTTTAAAAGATTTGACTATCGCTCAAAGTCTACTGTATTCCCATATTCCCCTTGCACCTACAAGGCAATAAGCAATACGATAATTTGTGCAAATATTTATCTCAACTAACACGAAGAAGATATAGGAATAAGAGTTTGTAAAAATGGTTAATACAAGAGTACAGAAAGTCATGTGAGTGCAACACATCAGATTTTTTAACCCGTTGCAGGCAGGCAACCGTTAGATTCTGTTTAGACGCCGTATTAATCTGTTGACGCCATTGTATTGCTCGTGTGTGCGTGTATAGTTAGTGTTATTTTACTGCTCTCAACACAGCAGTGCACTAAAATACTTCCCTTCTACCCTGCACATCAAGATTTGATCCCACATAAACCCCGAAAGGATACTTGCATCCAAAGCAAAGGAATTGCTCGTCGATTGCACCGTGTTCAAAGGGTGTATACATGCAAATGAAAGAAAAGATACATAGGTACTACCTGGAACTACAAACTCAAGTCACACAGAGTGTTCTGTACCGCAGAATACACAGTAGTTTACTTGTAACTTCTCTGGACGAAATCCTTGATGCAAATGGCGTGGAAAACGGTTGCAATACCAACACAAAAATCTGATGTGTTACACTCACATGACTTTCTCTACTCTTGTACTAACCATTCTTACAAACTCTTATTACTATATCTTCTTCATGTTAATACAGATATCTGATGTGTTACACTCACATGACTTTCTCTACTCTTGTACTAACCATTCTTACAAACTCTTATTACTATATCTTCTTCATGTTAATACAGATATCTGATGTGTTACATTCACATGACTTTCTCTACTCTTGTACTAACCATTCTTACAAACTCTTATTACTATATCTTCTTCATGTTAATACAGATATCTGATGTGTTACACTCACATGACTTTCTCTACTCTTGTACTAACCATTCTTACAAACTCTTATTCCTGTATCTTCTTCATGTTAATACAGATATCTGATGTGTTGCACTCACATGACTTTCTCTACTCTTGTACTAACCATTCTTACAAACTCTTATTCCTGTATCTTCTTCATGTTAATACAGATATCTGATGTGTTGCACTCACATGACTTTCTCTACTCTTGTACTAACCATTCTTACAAACTCTTATTACTATATCTTCTCCATGTTAATACAGATATCTGATGTGTTACACTCGCATGACTTTCTCTACTCTTGTACTAACCATTCTTACAAACTCTTATTACTATATCTTCTTCATGTTAATACAGATATCTGATGTGTTACACTCACATGACTTTCTCTACTCTTGTACTAACCATTCTTACAAACTCTTATTACTATATCTTCTTCATGGTAATACAGATATCTGATGTGTTACACTCACATGACTTTCTCTACTCTTGTACTAACCATTCTTACAAACTCTTATTACTATATCTTCTTCATGTTAATACAGATATCTGATGTGTTACACTCACATGACTTTCTCTACTCTTGCACTAACCATTCTTACAAACTCTTATTCCTATATCTTCTTCATGTTAATACAGATATCTGATGTGTTACATTCACATGACTTTCTCTACTCTTGTACTAACCATTCTTACAAACTCTTATTCCTATATCTTCTTCATGTTAATACAGATATCCGATGTGTTACATTCACATGACTTTCTCTACTCTTGTACTAACCATTCTTACAAACTCTTATTGCTATATCTTCTTCATGTTAATACAGATATCTGATGTGTTACACTCACATGACTTTCTCTACTCTTGTACTAACCATTCTTATAAACTCTTATTACTATATCTTCTTCATGTTAATACAGATATCTGATGTGTTACACTCACATGACTTTCTCTACTCTTGTACTAACCATTCTTACAAACTCTTATTACTATATCTTCTTCATGTTAATACAGATATCTGATGTGTTACACTCACATGACTTTCTCTACTCTTGTACTAACCATTCTTACAAACTCTTATTCCTATATCTTCTTCGTGTTAGTTGAGATAAACATTTGTACAACTTATCTTCTTGCTTGTTTCCTTGTAGGTGCAAGGGGAATGTTAGAATACAGTAGGCTTTGTGCGATAGTCAAATGTTTGAGATTCTGTTGTCTTTGCACACTTAACATATAAAAAAATGAACAACGATGATCCATTTCACGAAAGTTCTAAGTTTTCCGAAACTCACACACATAACAAGGAATATCTCCGAAATTGTTCAACCTACAAGAAAATTTATTGGGACATAAATTGTGTATTTTAGCAAGATCTACATTTTTTGTGTAGTATAATTTGGTCTACCTCTAACGGTTTACCAGTTATGCAAAAGTCGTTCAGAGTAAATACGACTACATGGGCTATAGCCAGAAAATTCAAGATATACATTTCATTTGTCATCAAAATATCTCAAACATGTGATATTTTAATCAAAATCGTTGGAGCCATTTTCAAGAAAATCAATGTTTTCGAAAAATGTTCCATGTAAAGGGTAGTTTAGGGTGGGGCTATTTTCTTCAAAATCTTCGTGTCGCATCCTTGATTGACAATAAACTTAAATACCAACTTTGGTTTTTAACCAACTTTTCGTTTTTGAGCTATGCTGTCCACAGACACACACACACACGGACCTTTTTCTAAAAATGCTTTTTTTTGGATTCAGGGGGCCTCAAAACATATATTTCCGGTGAAATTTCGACATCAAATTTTTGGGTGGAATACAATACTTCCTCTACGTACGTAGTAGAGAAAGTCATGTAATTGTAAGACATTGTTTTCATCATCACATGGTCTCCGCCAGTGAAAGATCAGCACAGTAAATGTTGCCAGTGATTTTCGAATGAGCCAAAAGCACATTGCTTTGGCATGCCCTATAGATGCTCTTTAACCGCAAGAGATAATCGCGTGTTGATGGCCATTTTATATTATTCTAATGTCCGGAGATAAGACCACGATACACCCGCAGTTATTACCTAGCCAAGAATTATCATATCTCAAACAAGTGCACTCTTTCCCACTAATTTACCTCCTAACTGGATATGGACGAATCCAAGGTAACCCATCTGTGAAATTTGAAAAATTTCCATTTTTCGTCCAATTCTTCTCACATTTTGGGGATAGGCTTGTTGCTCAGAGTTAAAACAATATTATGAGTTTGAACTTTATATCTTGAATATTTTTTTTAATATTCTTTTTTAAATTTTTGTAAGCTTATGTGAAAATTCTGATGTGCTGCACTCACACGACCTTCTCTACTCTTGTACTAACCATTCTAACAAACTCTTATTCCTATATCTTCTTCATGTTAGTTAAGATAAACATTCCTACAAATTATCTTATTGCTTATGTCCTTGTAGGTGCAAGGGGAATATGGGAATACAGAAGGTTTGTGCGACAGTCAAATCTTTTTGACCTTTGAGATTCCGTTCTCTTTGCACGATTAACATATAAAAAAATGAACAACGTTGTTGCATTTCGCTGAAGTTCTAAGTTTTCCGAAACTCACACATATAACAAGGAATATCTCCGAAATGGTTCACCCTACAAGAAAATTTATTGAGGCATAAATTGTGTATTTTAGCAAGATCTACATGTTTTGCATAGTATGATTTGGTCTATCTCTAACGGTTTACGAGTTATGCAAAAGTCGTCCAGAGTAAATACGACTACAGGGGCTATAGCCAGAAAATTCAAGATATACATTTCATTTGTCATAAAAGTATATCAAACATATAACATTTTAATCAAAGTCGTTAGAGCCATTTTCAAGAAAATGAAAATTTTCGAAAAATTTTCCATGTAAAGGGTAGTTTAGGGTGGGGCTATTTTCTTCAAAATCTTCGTGTCACATCCTTGAAAGACATTAAACTTAAATACCAAGTTTGGTTTTTAACCTAATTTTGGTTTTTGAGTTATGCTGTCCACAGTCTGACAAACACACACAGACCTTTTTCTAAAAATGCTTTTTTTTTTGGATCAGGGGGCCTCAAAACATATATTTCCGGTGAAATCTCGACATTTTGGGTGGAATACAATACTTCCCCTACTTACCAGTAGAGAAAGTAAAAATGCTCCTCGGTGCATACTTTTCAACAAAGAACATTCCAACTTCTACAGCTAATCAATGACATATAGTGCTACAACATTTGGCTGGTGTTTTTTTAATAATTTATTTTGTTTGGGAGAAAAAAAAATTGAAAATTGCATAATCCAATTTCTGAGAATTTTACCAATTTTACGCATTCCTTTTCACTTTCTCTACTGGTAAGTAGGGGAAGTATTGTATTCCACCCAAAAATTCGATGTCGAGATTTCACCGGAAATACATGTTTTAAGGCCCCCTGAATCCAAAAAAAGCATTTTTAGAAAAAGGTCCGTGTGTGTGTGTCTATCTGTCAGTCTGTCACTATGTGGACAGCATAACTCAAAAACGAAAAGTCGGTTAAAAACCAAAGTAGGTATTTAAGTTTAATGTCTTTCAAGGATGCGACACGAAGATTTTGAAGAGAATAGCCCAACCCTAAACTACCCTTTACATGGAAGATGTTTCGAAAAATTTAATTGTCTTGAAAATGGCTCTAACGATTTTGATTAAAATGTCATATGTTTGAGATATTTTTATGGCAAATGAAATGTATATCTTGAATTTTCTGGATATAGCCCCTGTAGTCGTATTTACTCTGGACGACTTTTGCATAACTGGTAAACCGTTAGAGATAGACCAAATCATACTACACAAAAAGGTAGATCTTGCTAAAATACACAATTTATGTCTAAATAAATTTTCTTGTAGGGTGAACCATTTCGGAGATATACTTTGTTATGTGTGTGAGTTTCGGAAAGCTTGGAACTTTCGTGAAATGGATCATAGTTCTTTTTTTTTATGTTAAGCGTGCAAAGACAACAGAATCTCAAGGCTTCAAAAGTTCTGACTATCGCACAAAGCCTACAGTATTCTAAAAATCCCCTTGTACCTACAAGGAAGTAAGCAATAAGATAAGTTGTACAAATGTTTATCTTAACTAACACGAATAAGATAGGAATAAGGGTTTTTAAGAATGGTTAGTACAAGAGTAGAGAAAGTCATGTGAGTGCAACACATCAGATTTTTTAAATAAAAACTTTAGTATTAAGGCACAGCAAAAAATTAGAGCCATGTTTTAATTCTTATACTTTGAACAATGTGTGTACCAAGTTTCAAGAACGTATCTGCACCAAGGAGCATTTTGTACATAATCATGTGTCAGGAAATCATAAGCGGAGAAAAATGGAGTTAAAAGTTTAGCAACTGTGTAATACAAATGTACTTGATTAAAACTGGCCTGCACCATGTGGGACCCTCAGAGGTCCTTTTAGCTGTTTTTTCAAACTTCAGTCGCTTCTTAGCAGTTCTGTAGCCCCTTTTTGAATGCCTAGCGCTATCCTTCAGACGACACTTATCCCTAATTTTACTTAATTTCTCCCCAATTTCATTGAAATTTCCACCCTGAATCTCATACTTTACATGCTTAAATCCCTCGGTGAAGTCATTTAAAGGGCGCAGATGAGTAAACAAAAGCATGAAAATGAAAGCCAAATGTTTAAACTTATTTATGGTATAAAAAGCCAAAAATGAAAAATTTTGTCATTTTTGCCCATTTTTCACAGAGGGGTTACCTTACCTTCCGCTGCTGAGATATTTTGCTACTTATGCTGTTCATCCTCTGACTCCATACCCCTTTCCGAGGCACCTCGGCCAAAGTCTCTCGAATAGCCGTGATAGTTAAGGCAATACGCAATGAACTTGCCATTCATTCAATGCCAAACGTCGCGAGTTCGAACCCCAGTAAAATGCCTTTATGGGCCTATGGTAAAGGAAGGGGAGGGCCCAAGTAAAATAATCGGTGTAATGGCACGCTGGGAAGCTGACAGGGTTACATTTGACTGCAGTTGCACAATAGGAAACTGCTGCAAATACTTGAAATCAATTTATTTAGGCTAGCACAACAAGGCGGTGGAAAATATCTCAACGGAAAAAGAGTTAAATGCCCCATCGCCTATGTGACGACAAACACAGTGAAAGAGTTAAGGCAGGCCATAGGTCAAATTCACAAAATCTGCAGTCTCAAAAATTCTCAAACCTTCTCTGGCACCTCTATCCTAAACCACTCAGTTCTCTTTGCACCGCCAAGAGATGGAAAAATGAATAATGACCTTCAATTTGGGAACGTCTATAAATACTTCAAAATTCGACAAATAAAAAGGAGTATCTCCGAAATGGTTCACTTCACAAAAAATACCATTTAACATAAATTGTGTTTTAACGAGATCTACAGTTTATATAGTAAGATTTGGTTTATCTCTTACGGTTTACCAGTTATGCAAAAGTCATCCAGAGTAAACAGGACTACATAGGCTATAGCCAGAAAATTCAAAATATACATTTTATTTGTCATAAACGTATCTTAAACATATGACATTTTAATTAAAATCGCTAGAGCCATTTTTGAGAAAATCAAAATTTTCCATGTAAAGGGTAGTTTAGGGTGGGGCTATTTTCTTCAAAATCTTCGTGTCACATCCTTGAAAGAGATTAAACTTAAATACCAACTTCGGTTTTTAACTGACTTTTCGTTTTTGAGTTATGGTGTCCACAGACACACATACATGAACCTTTTTCTAAAAATGCTCTTTTTGGATTTTTCTGGTGAAATCTCGGCATCGAAATTTTCGGTGGAATACAATAGTTCCCTTACTATTATACGTAGCAGAGAAAGTAAGGAAAAAGTGTATTTTTCTTGCCAGTGTTTGTTTTATTAAGAAGCCACGCGTACTTTAGAATTGCGCCGACATAAACAATTGGTAAACCGCAAGAGATGGACAAAATGTTAGTCCCCACCCTCATTTGCGTCAAACAAACTTTTTGTGGAGAAAACCATCTTCAAAATAGTTCTTGTCATTGGTTTGAATTCTCAAATTGTTACACTTTTCTCAAATAGGAAGTCATTCGTTTATTTTTATGTCCTGGCTATGTAAAGAGAATGAAATGTCAAAGCCTTCACATAGCGACACTCTCTTAAAAGAGTTACTATAGTTCAACTTTTGTATCATAACGAAATGTGAATAAAACCATTCCTGCAAATATAAAATAAACCATTTATGAAATTCCAGTTTGCAGATGTTAATTAAAGTAGAAAGTTAATGGAATTAATTTGGTTACTTTGTTGATTATTAAAAGTATATAGTTATTTTCCCTTTTTAGATGTTGCGGTGTTTCAAAATAACTTAAATTTTGTAAATACTTTTACTTGGATTGAAATTTCCATCGGAAAATGTCTTTCTTTAGTTTAATGCGCTAGGCTGCATTAAAATAAAAGCGGAAATGCTTAACTTAAAAGATCCCTAGCATTCTATTATTTAATTTATAAAGTAGGATATGCTTCTCAAAAATGCCATTCCTGTGAGCTATTTCAGTCACAGCGTAGCTTTTTTGTTTCAAGTCTAAGCATTCCCCTGAAGATATCTAAACGTTAAAAGCATCTTGGCTTGAAGTTGTTCCATAGGAAAGTTTAGGTTTTCATTCCACACATCGTCTCCAACGACGTTGTCGATAATAAACAATAATTCAACATCAAACACATTTCATCTCTAGGCTTTTCGAGTGCCATTATTTCCAATACAAGATAAACAAACGCGCAGCGCTATTCTTTTTATCGCTGCCAACTCTTTAAAAGTAACATAATATGTGATGCATTTCAACATCGCTCGATCTTCACGCTTGAGGCGCTGAAAGCGAGGGAGCAGTTCGATGGCCTGCTACGCTGCATGTTCATGGTCAAGTTTCAACACAAGCTTCCAATAATGCAAATGCCAACAGCTTTTGTTTTGAGGGAAAAAAACACAGGAAAGGAACCTTGACATAATTATATGGAAGGCTGGTTGCTCTTAGAAAAAGAAATGTAAGAGATTTGCATGAAAATGTAGTAAGTCGGCATACCTACGAAGTTATATAACCGTTCTTAGTTCTCCAATGTGTGTTGCGTTCACAATGCTTTCTCTATCTACTGTCGTTTATTTTTATATAGCTTCTATGAATTTTCTCACGAAAGCTTAATTTCTGTTTCTTCCCCCCCCCCCCCACCTCCCATTAATTCCATGTTAATCGAGATAAAACTTTGTAGAAATAGTCTCATTACCCATTGCTTTGAACGTCAGATGTTTAAGAAACATGCCGCTCTAAGCTCGCCTTCCCATGACATCGCGCGAAACAACTGAATAGCGACAGCACCTTCTGTTTTAGTCTTCTATGGTGGGTCAGGTGGTAGATTGTCTGTTATTTGCTGCATCAGAGGATTTTGATTTTTACTTTCTCTACTGGTAAGTAGAGGAAGTATTGTATTCCACCCAAAAATTCGATGTCGAGATTCCACCGGAAATATATGTTTTGAGGGCCCCTGAATGCAAAGAGAGCCCTTTTAGAAAAAAGGTGTGTGTGTGTGTGTGCGCGCGCGTGTGTGTGTGTGTGTGTGTGTGTGTGTGTGTGTGTGTGTGTGTGTGTGTGTGTGTATGGACAGCATAACTCAAAAACGAAAAGTCGGTTAAAAGCCAAAGTTGATATTTAAGTTTAATATCTTTCAAGGATGCGACACGAAGATTTTGAAGAAAATAACCCCACCCTAAACTACTCTTTATATGGAACATTTTTCGAAAATTTTGATTTTCTTGAAAATGACTCCAGCGATGTTTTTATTAAAATGCCATATGTTTAAGATCGTATTTTTATGACAAATGAAATGTATATTTTGAATTTTCTGGCTATAGCCTATGTAGTCCTGTTTACTCTGCATAACTTTTGCATAACTCGTAAACCGTAAGAGATAGACAAAATCTTACTGTACAGAAAATGTAGATCTCGCTAAAACACATAACCTATGTCCGAGTAAATTTTTTTGTTGAGTTAACCATTTCGGAGATATTCCTTGTTATTTGTGTCAGTTTCGAAGAAAAAAAAATCGTCAAATGCAACTCGTTCAGCGGTGCAAAGAGAACGGAATTTGAAAGCTTTAAAACATTTGACTATCGCACAGTCCACTGTATTCCCATGTTCCCCTTGTACCTACAAGGAAATAAGCAATAAGATAATTTGTACAAATGTTTATCTTAACTAACACGAAGAAGATATAGGAATAAGAGTTTGTAAGAATGGTTAGTACAAGAGTAGAGAAAGTCATGTGAGTGCAACACAGATATTTTTTCTATCTAATTCACGTTAATCGAGAGAAATGTTTGCAGGAATTGTTTGATTGCATATTTCCTTGTAGACAAAAGACTGAATCGAAAGGAATCGCTGCATGTTGACCTTGAAGTCGATACTCTTTCCAAGATATCGCGAGAAACAACTGCATGTTGACTTAGCACTTCAGAGAATGTAGGTTTGCGTATTAGAAAATTAAAGAATGCAATATCAACGAATATCTGACAAATGGCTGATAACGCAAAACAATGCTTTAGAACTGAATGTGGCTCAGATCTACAGTTTTCATCTGTCTTATGGTTTAGCAGTTGTATGTTATGCAGATCTCAAAGCACACAATTTATATCAAATACATTTTATTTGTACGGTTAACTATTTTCGAGATATTCATGCTTCTATGGCTCTATGGCAATTTGCGGAGGGGGAGTTAGCACCTCGACGGAAAGGCGATCTTTTGTGTCTGTCCTGGGGTACCCCCGGGGGTATGGATGAGGCGAATGGATCCGAAGGGCGGCTGGAACGTTTCCACGGCAGAGCAGAGGGCAGGGCACCTACATCTTCCTACTTCGAAGCACCCCAGCGGAGGCTGATAGTTCGGTTCCTCTCCCACCCCTTCGGTTTCGTACTCCCAAGGAGGGCGCCGGACTCGGAAACAGGCTCTTCCCCCTCGGGTTTGTAGGGGGGGGGGAGGGGGCAGAAATCAGAAGGCTCGCCTTCCAATCCAGGGGACGAAGTTTCCAGAGCGCATCTGTTCCCCCTGCCGTGCCTCTGCGGCGACGCTCGCCGACGCTTCCAACCCTGAAAGAAACCTAACGGGATGAAGGGTGAAGTGAAATGATTAATGTAACGAAATGAAGGGACAGGAAATGCGTTCGCCTGGCGACCCGGGAAACCTCCGAAAAACCCCATGTGTCAGGAAGGTCAGCCACGGGGATCAAACCCATGACCTCGCGAATGTGGGCCATAGACGTTATCCCCTGAGCCATCACGTGCGGTTGTATCACTAAATAAATATCGACTAAGGTGAAGTAAATAGAAGAATAAGCCTTATTTTAAGCAAAGTTTGTTGAAGAGTGGATAGAGAAAGTCATAAGAATGTGGTGCATCAGATCTATTTAAAGTATAACATTTATTGGAAATATTCCATCTAAAATTGCACAGACAAGCAGGAAATATTCTGGATGTACTACTGTTGGCCATAGAACATATATAGCAACTGAAAAGTGCAAATTTAAAGATATAATGTTTATAGTTAGATTCCAAAAAGGACTCTACGAGGGCTATTTTTTTGTCAACCTCCGATGACGCTGTCTGATAGTGTTGTGATTGGCTGTCTCTTCGCCACTATCAATATCACTGGTCGGTTAAACTGCAGGCATCGGCAAACATGTATTCAATGAGGTATCAGTATGACGTCTCAACATGCAACCCGCAATACACATGACGTAATGTAGAACAGGGGATGGCATTGACCTTCGTTCAGTGTCAGTGTGGACTCGCTCGCTACAGAGTACAATAAGGAATAGTACACATACTTGAATCCAGCTACGAGTGGTCTACGATACTTTAGATAGGCCTAGCTATTTGAGCAATATATTTCAGTTCACTTCTATTTGCAATGTACCATGAAAATCTAGTGATATATCACAAGTAGCCACTCTCAGTATAGCACGCAAATTAGCATCTGTTAATCGCGATACAAGATTTTTTTTAGATTCAGTTTCTTTCCTTCTACATATTTCTTAAATGCTTGAAATAATTCTGTCCCTGTTGTATGGAATGACTTCAAGCATATATTGTTGTATCGAGAGGTTGTTAGTAACTCCACGAGTGAAAATTACCAATTGTGTTGTGTCAACATTGTCAGTGCTTTCATCCAACGCGAGAGAAACGGCTATAAATCCATGGACCTTGGTTTGTAGTCTTTTTTGGGTTATATCTGCTATTTTATGTATCCTTCTCTGTATGGTTCGTGGTGATAATGCAACATTACTAAAAATAGCATATTGTTCAGGGAAAATTATGTTGGCAACTTTATTCTTGCATTTTTAAATGAAATCTCCATCACTAAAACACCTCAGTGACTGAGCAATCCCCAAAGCAACAGCATAGCTGGCGTGAAGTTGTCTATCAGTTATAATATTTGAATTAATATTAGGTGTATTATCTGAATATTGTTCTTTGAGCTGTTGCAGTTGGTTAGTCCAATCTAGACCTGAAAAAATATAAAATAAAATGAATAAAGGACAGTACGTCAGTGTTATGCTACTTTAAATCGTGGTGTAAATTTATGAATACACGCTTGTCTATAATTGTATGGTGATCTTATGACATGTATCATAATGCCGCTTGATGTTCCATTGATGAGTGCCTTTTTGAACTTAGAGCACAACAAACACCTTACGTTCCTTACACGATGAGAGAAGAAATCATCAAAGTGCTATTCTAGATATCAAATTTAATAGACCAGGAATAATTAGATGCACTCTAATTCTATGAATAAACTAAGACTTTAAGTTAAATAAACTAATGTCCTTCAAAGTTATAAATAAAGAAATTTACCTTTAAGTCTTAGTATTAAATTACAGTTTGACACACATGTTTAGAAGTGCAGGTAAATACGACAGGACAGTTCGCCCGTGATCGGTGTGTATGCAGTGCCAGTTAAGGCTGCGAGGGAGGGGGAGACAGAGTAAGCGCTGCCCCTGACACGTCATAGTTGCGAGGCCTCATTGAGTACATGTTTGCCGATGCCTGATGTACAGGGTGAGACAGACGCTTATGATGAAGGTCGCCAGGGACGGAAGTGCTCGAGCACCCTCCTTGTAGCCTACACCTAGCACCGTGTAACTTTCTACGCTATCACAGTTGAAAAACTGTTTGGGGAGAGTGGTGTTAAGGAGATCGTCCAGAGGCGGCAAGTGCTTTTGAAGTGACTGTTGTTAAACTGCTGCATAGGTATGAGGTTATGGCTATAGAGAAGTCTCGTCAATAAAACCATTCTGCTATCCATATTCGTGTCCCATCGGAGGTTGAACAAAAATAGCCATCGTTTATTATACATCAATAGGCAGGAGAGCTTCAGGAAGACCCAGACTATGATGGATTGAGGCCTAATCCCTGCAAGGCACAACAAGAACTATGTTTACAGTTTGCATACATTACGAGAACACTGTAATATCTGGTATATTGATATTCCCATATTGCCCAATAATGCCAAAGTTCGCATAACTGGTAGGCGAATAAATGAGGACGCCAACTTCAATGCATATAATTACTGAGCGTGCCTATATTAAACTTTATGCTCGACCATACCCAAATATATTAATTACAAGTCTGATAGCGATCCTTTAAAGGACCTCTTTAAGTTGAAATTTTCATTAAAGGACTGGTCTTCATCCAATCGGACAACAAGGACAGGTGTTCCACCAATCAGAGAACTCCCATGCAGCAATGGTAAAGTGCAATATCGATTAATTCTCGAAACGCAACTAGCGCGAGTTTTAAATGTCGGTGGGCGGTCGGGCGGACACTACTGACAGTGAGATGCAACTTACCCCACCTGCCCGCCTAAGTAAGATACAACTTTAACCTCAATACAACACATCAACTTCCAACAATATTGCACTAAGCACAGTCCCTAAGCAAATTAATTTCACTAATTGTACAATAAATAACTTATAATACATGAAATAAAGTTTCATCTGTAAACCAATATATTCAATTTGCCTCCTATTTTTCAGTGTTACGTAACATTCCAAGGTTATCATGCAGCTGTGACGTGCTGGAAACGAATCGATCGTTCAGCGCCTGCGCACAACTCCAAATATCAGCTGTAGGTCATTGTCCCTGGTGAGTGTAGGTACAACATTTTACAATATTTCAACTACAAAATTAGGTAGGTATATGGTCGAGCATAAATTGTTGTATGAGACTGAACTATAATGTTGTAACTAAGACGCTGGTATGAAAGTTAGGAAACTCGCGACTTAATTACTAACATTATAGTATTGTTGCATAATATACAATTTTGAGGTTATTGCGCTAATCTCTAATAAAACGAGTTTCACACATCAGGTTGGTGATTCTGTAAGCTTTTCATAAAAAAAGAGCAGTTATTTTTAGGTCGACCGGAGTACAAACACGACAGTAATACAGCACTAGGGCTAGGAAGTTCATGCATTGGCATGTTTTTCCATAGGGGTTAAAATGTATGCTTTTACATTATGTGCACGAATTACGGAATTTTCAGTTATTTGGACATGATTTTCTGGTGCATATTACTGCATATTTTCTTGATTTCTGATAAATGCATATTATTTCAATATTATTGCCCTATATTGCATATTTTAATGATTTTTATGCTTATTTTTATTTTTCCATCTGTATAATATTTTTCATATTGGTAGCATTTCTGAGACAATGGTTCTTTCCCATTGGTAGATAGATTTGTGTCCAGTACAAAGATAATTTTTGTTAAATCTCCTAAAAGAGTTAAGTTGTTTAGATCAACAGCACCTAATATCTGACTTCTTCCTGCACCAGTGTTAATCGATGGGGAACATGGATCGATGCAGTTTTATATTATACTGAGCACATAGAAATAGCCGAAGAGGTTGTTAATTCATTGAACTTGAAAGATGCTTCATCAATAGAACCTGTGGAAAATATTCTGTCAGGCACTGGGTTAAAAGAGGATCTTGGTTTCATATCTGCCCATTTTTCTTTCTTACCAACAGCCATAACGGCATTGGAAGCTGTAGGATCTCCTTTGCATGAATCACTTACTGACTTTGAAAAAACAATATGTGATCTAAGTTCGGTTCCTGGTAGCATAGGACAAAAAGTGAAAGAGAAAGTGAATTATGTAATTTCAAAAAACTCTGGTTATAAACAGATGTGCGATATTCGAGACATCCTCGAAAGAAAACCATCTGTCACACCAAGAGACTTGACTCTCTCTGTGAAGCAGTTAACATCATTTAAATATGCCCCGATAACATCTTGTGACGTAGAGAGAAGTTTTTCTCGTTACAAAAGTGTTTTGCGAGACAACAGACGATGTTTTACAGTTGAAAATGTGTGCAAAGTGTTGGTTGTGAACTGCAATTTAGCAGTTAATACTAGCAGCGGGACCACTTCTGCTTCGACCTCTAAGGAATAAGGTAACTTTATTTATTATTTATACTAACTCGTCTTGTCTACTGCAAAGGGACATTGTTTATATTAAATAGTGCACATTTCTTGGCATATTTTCAAGTTTTTAAGAGCATATTTGCATGCATATTTCAGTGTTTTTTAAGGCATGAGCTTCCGAGCCCTATACATTACGTTTACAAACGCTGATAACTCTCCTGAGAATAAGGAGCAAGGTCAGTGCATGTTAGAAGAATCCTGTAATCCATTCGCCAGAACGTCATATGGGAGATAAGATTGGCTTACATAGAAAACAAACATAAGAAAGCCTGAACCTGATAAATTGAATGTCTTATACATGGAACTTATTGCTCAAATGTATTCGTGTGATGTACATACACGCAGGATTTTCTTACTTCCTCTAAAACTACACATAGAGTAAGAAGAAATATTGTACCACTCACAAAAATGCGGCGGTTACATTTATAGTAATGGTTTATCAGATATTTCCTTGTAGGCACATACGATGGGAATATAGTAGTCTATGGCCCACTCACGCGGTACCTTGAGCGACCTTTTCTTTACCTACTAAACATAGTTATAAGTCAAGGTCGTGGGCAATGTGCGCTCTCTGAGCTCCAGTTGCCCAGTCCTCCAGCCATACTCAAATATTTTACGACCTGGTCGCAAAACAAGGAATATTTCCGAAGTGGTTAACTCCATATAAAAATGTACTTGACATAAATTGTGTAAAACTGGGTAAAATCAAGTAAGGAGAAAATTAGGAATCAGAAAATTAGAAAAACAATTAATGTTAAAATATAATATCGATTGCAATGGTTTGGGTATCCGAAGAGTAATAGAATCCCTCAAATCTGATGTGTTGCACTCACATGGCTTTCTCTACTCTTGTACTAACCATTCTTACAAACTCTTATTCCTGTATCTTCTTCATGTTAATACAGATATCTGATGTGTTACACTCACATGACTTTCTCTACTCTTGTACTAACCATTCTTACAAACTCTTATTCCTATATCTTCTTCATGTTAATACAGATATCTGATGTGTTACATTCACATGACTTTCTCTACTCTTGTACTAACCATTCTTACAAACTCTTATTCCTATATCTTCTTCATGTTAATACAGATATCTGATGTGTTACACTCACATGACTTTCTCTACTTTTGTACTAACCATTCTTACAAACTCTTATTACTATATCTTCTTCATGTTAATACAGATATCTGATGTGTTACACTCACATGACTTTCTCTACTCTTGTACTAACCATTCTTACAAACTCTTATTCCTATATCTTCTTCATGTTAATACAGATATCTGATGTGTTACATTCACATGACTTTCTCTACTCTTGTACTAACCATTCTTACACTCTTATTACTATATCTTCTTCATGTTAATACAGATATCTGATGTGTTACACTCACATGACTTTCTCTACTCTTGTACTAACCATTCTTACACTCTTATTACTATATCTTCTGCATGTTAATACAGATATCTGATGTGTTACATTCACATGACTTTCTCTACTCTTGTACTAACCATTCTTACAAACTCTTATTACTATATCTTCTTCATGTTAATACAGATATCTGATGTGTTACACTCACATGACTTTCTCTACTCTTGTACTAACCATTCTTACACTCTTATTACTATATCTTCTTCATGTTAATACAGATATCTGATGTGTTACACTCACATGACTTTCTCTACTCTTGTACTAACCATTCTTACAAACTCTTATTACTATATCTTCTTCATGTTAATACAGATATCTGATGTGTTACACTCACATGACTTTCTCTACTTTTGTACTAACCATTCTTACAAACTCTAGTATATCTTCTTCATGTTAATACAGATATCTGATGTGTTACACTCACATGACTTTCTCTACTCTTGTACTAACCATTCTTACAAAGTCTTATTCCTATATCTTCTTCGTGTTAATACAGATACCTGATGTGTTACATTCACATGTCTTTCTCTACCCTTGTACTAACCATACTTACAAACTCTTATTCCTATGTCTTCTTCGTGTTAGTTGAGATAAACATTTGTACAAATTAACATATTGCTTAGTTCCGTGTAGGTACAAGGGGAATATTGGAATACAGTAGGCTTTAAGCGATAGTCAAATCTTTTAAAGCTTTGAGATTCCGTTCTCTTTGCACACATAACATATAAAAATGAATAACGATGTTCCATTTGACAGAAGTGTAAGTTCTCCAAAACTCACACAAATAACAAGGAATATCTCTGAAATGGTTCACTCTACAAAAAATGTATTCACACATAAATTGTGTATTTTAGGAAGTACTACATTTTTTCTACAGTAAGAATTGTCCTATCTCTTACGGTTTACCAGTTATGCAAAAGTCATCCAGAGAAAATACGACTACAGGGGCTATAGCAAAAAAGTTCAAGATATATATATTTCATTTGTCATACAAATATCTCAGACATATGGAACTTTAATCAAAATCGTTAAGTCATTTTCTAGAAAACCAAAATTTTCCATGTAAAGGATAGTTAAGAGTGTGGCTATTTTCTTCAAAATGTTCGTGTCGCATCCTTGAAGGACATTAAACTGAAACACCAACTCAAGTTTTTAATAGACTTTTCGTTTTTGAGTTATGCTGTCCACAGGCACACACAGGGACATGTTTTTTTTTAAAAAATCCTTCATTTTCTTTTGGATTCAGGGGGCCTCAAAACACATATTTCCGGTGAAATCTGGACATCGAATTTTTGGGTGGAATACAATACTTCCTCTACTTACCAGTAGAGAAAGTAAACATCGAAATCCTCTGATGCAGCAAATAACAGACAATCTACCACCTGGCCCACCATAGAAGGCTAAAACAAATGACACGATTGTAACTCAAATGAGTTCATTTTCATTCTTATGGTTGGATAAACATCTGATACAAGTTTCATATCATTAATTTGTTAAATAAATTGAAAGCAGAACTCTACTGTATTTAACTATACAATACAGTTATATTATTAAAAGAAACGTGAACTTGTTTCACTTTAAAATTCGTCATTTCAACAACACTTACTGATTGAATTAGGCAGGAGAGAAAAGTCAAGAATTGGCCACAAAGGAGCAAGTTTTGCACAAAAGCCTGGAGCCAGTTTGCGTGAACTAAAGAAATAAATCCGCCCTGTCAGTTGTTCTCCGTATTGCGAATGAGGTTAATGAAAATTTAAGGACATGCATAGCCGGACGTAGCTCTGCAACGAGCGCCCCGCCACACAAATGGGATCCAGATGTGCCTCCTATACAAACAAACTGCCGACAAACATGTCATATTGACCAGTTCCTCGGCGACAGACACCGGCGGTACACGGTGCTCGTGTAACAGTCACACTAACATCATAGCTCATTCCATATACACGCTTCAGAAGAGGAAACCCTGTATCACTGTCCTTGAACACCAATACCAGTAAGTAACAGTCACACTAACAACCACTTCACAAGAGGAAACCCTGTATCACTGTCCTTGAACACCAATAGCAGTAAGTAACAGTCACACTAACAACCACTTCACAAGAGGAAACCCTGTATCACTGTCCTTGAACACCAACAGCAGTAAGTAACAGTCACACTAACAGCCACTTCACAAGAGGAAACCCTGTATCACTGTCCTTGAACACCAATAGCAGTAAGTAACAGTCACACTAACAACCACTTCACAAAGGAAACCCTGTATCACTGTCCATGAACACCAATAGCAGTAAGTAACAGTCACACTAACAACCACTTCACAAGAGGAAACCCTGTATCACTGTCCATGAACACCAATAGCAGTAAGTAACAGTCACACTAACAACCACTTCACAAGAGGAAACCCTGTATCACTGTCCTTGAACACCAATAGCAGTAAGTAACAGTCACACTAACAACCACTTCACAAAGGAAACCCTGTATCACTGTCCATGAACACCAATAGCAGTAAGTAACAGTCACACTAACAACCACTTCACAAGAGGAAACCCTGTATCACTGTCCTTGAACACCAATAGCAGTAAGTAACAGTCACACTAACAACCACTTCACAAGAGGAAACCCTGTATCACTGTCCTTGAACACCAATAGCAGTAAGTAACAGTCACACTAACAACCACTTCACAAGAGGAAACCCTGTATCACTGTCCTTGAACACCAATAGCAGTAAGTAACAGTCACACTAACAACCACTTCACAAGAGGAAACCCTGTATCACTGTCCTTGAACACCAATAGCAGTAAGTAACAGTCACACTAACAACCACTTCACAAGAGGAAACCCTGTATCACTGTCCTTGAACACCAATAGCAGTAAGTAACAGTCACACTAACAACCACTTCACAAGAGGAAACCCTGTATCACTGTCCTTGAACACCAATAGCAGTAAGTAACAGTCACACTAACAACCACTTCAGAAGAGGAAACCCTGTATCACTGTCCTTGAACACCAATAGCAGCAAGTAACAGTCACACTAACAACCACTTCACAAGAGGAAACCCTGTATCACTGTCCTTGAACACCAATAGCAGTAAGTAACAGTCACACTAACAACCACTTCAGAAGAGGAAACCTGTATCACTGTCCTTGAACACCAATAGCAGTAAGTAATAGTCACACTAACAACCACTTCACAAGAGGAAACCCTGTATCACTGTCCTTGAACACAAATAGCAGTAAGTAACAGTCACACTAACAACCACTTCACAAGAGGAAACCCTGTGTCACTGTCCTTGAACACCAATAGCAGTAAGTAACAGTCACACTAACAACCACTTCACAAGAGGAAACCCTGTATCACTGTCCTTGAACACCAATAGCAGTAAGTAACAGTCACACTAACAACCACTTCACAAGAGGAAACCCTGTATCACTGTCCTTGAACACCAATAGCAGTAAGTACCAGTCACACTAACAACCACTTCACAAGAGGAAACCCTGTATCACTGTCCTTGAACACCAATAGCAGTAAGTAACAGTCACACTAACAACCACTTCACAAGAGGAAACCCTGTATCACTGTCCTTGAACACCAATAGCAGTAAGTAACAGTCACACTAACAACCACTTCACAAGAGGAAACCCTGTATCACTGTCCTTGAACACCAATAGCAGTAAGTAACAGTCACACTAACAACCACTTCACAAGAGGAAACTCTGTATCACTGTCCTTGAACACCAATAGCAGTAAGTAACAGTCACACTAACAACCACTTCACAAGAGGAAACCCTGTATCACTGTCCATGAACATCAATAGCAGTAAGTAACAGTCACACTAACAACCACTTCACAAGAGGAAACCCTGTATCACTGTCCTTGAACACCAATAGCAGTAAGTACCAGTCACACTAACAACCACTTCACAAGAGGAAACCCTGTATCACTGTCTTTGAACACCAATAGTAGTTAGTAACAGTCACACTAACAACCACTTCACAAGAGGAAACCCTGTATCACTGTCCTTTAACACCAATAGCAGTAAGTAACAGTCACACTAACAACCACTTCACAAGAGGAAACCCTGTATCACTGTCCTTGAACACCAATAGCAGTGAGTAACAGTCACACTAACAACCACTTCACAAGAGGAAACCCTGTATCACTGTCCATGAACACCAATAGCAGTAAGCAACAGTCACACTAACAACCACTTCACAAGAGGAAACCCTGTATCACTGTCCTTGAACACCAATAGCAGTAAGTAACAGTCACACTAACAACCACTTCACAAGAGGAAACCCTGTATCACTGTCCTTGAACACCAATAGCAGTAAGTAACAGTCACACTAACACCCACTTCACAAGAGGAAATCCTGAATCACTGTCCTTGAACACCAATAGCAGTAAGTAACAGTCACACTAACAACCACTTCAGAAGAGGAAACCTGTATCACTGTCCTTGAACACCAATAGCAGTAAGTAACAGTCACACTAACAACCACTTCACAAGAGGAAACCCTGTATCACTGTCCTTGAACACCAATAGCAGTAAGTAACAGTCACACTAACAACCACTTCACAAGAGGAAACCCTGTATCACTGTCCTTGAACACCAATAGCAGTAAGTAACAGTCACACTAACAACCACTTCACAAGAGGAAACCCTGTATCACTGTCCTTGAACACCAATAGCAGTAAGTAACAGTCACACTAACAACCACTTCACAAGAGGAAACCCTGTATCACTGTCCTTGAACACCAATAGCAGTAAGTAACAGTCACACTAACAACCACTTCACAAGAGGAAACCCTGTATCACTGTCCTTGAACACCAATAGCAGTAAGTAACAGTCACACTAACAACCACTTCACAAGAGGAAACCCTGTATCACTGTCCTTGAACACCAATAGCAGTAAGTAACAGTCACACTAACAACCACTTCACAAGAGGAAACCCTGTATCACTGTCCTTGAACACCAATAACAGTAAGTAACAGTCACACTAACAACCACTTCACAAGAGGAAACCCTGTATCACTGTCCTTGAACACCAATAGCAGTAAGTAACAGTCACACTAACAACCACTTCACAAGAGGAAACCCTGTATCACTGTCCTTGAACACCAACAGCAATAAGTAACAGTCACACTAACAACCACTTCACAACAGGAAACCCTGTATCACTGTCCATGAACACCAATAGCAGTAAGTAACAGTCACACTAACAACCACTTCACAAGAGGAAACCCTGTATCACTGTCCTTGAACGCCAATAGCAGTAAGTAACAGTCACACTAACAACCACTTCACAAGAGGAAACCCTGTATCACTGTCCTTGAACACCAATAGCAGTAAGTAACAGTCACACTAACAACCACTTCACAAGAGGAAACCCTGTATCACTGTCCTTGAACACCAATAGCAGTAAGTAACAGTCACACTAACAACCACTTCACAAGAGGAAACCCTGTATCACTGTCCTTGAAAACCAATAGCAGTAAGTAACAGTCACACTAACAACCACTTCACAAGAGGAAACCCTGTATCACTGTCCTTGAACACCAATAGCAGTAAGTACCAGTCACACTAACAACCACTTCACAAGAGGAAACCCTGTATCACTGTCCTTGAACACCAATAGCAATAAGTAACAGTCACACTAACAACCACTTCACAAGAGGAAACCCTGTATCACTGTCCTTGAACACCAATAGCAGTAAGTAACAGTCACACTAACAACCACTTCACAAGAGGAAACCCTGTATCACTGTCCTTGAACACCAATAGCAGTAAGTAACAGTCACAATAACAACCACTTCACAAGAGGAAACCCTGTATCACTGTCCTTGAACACCAATAGCAGTAAGTAACAGTCACACTAACAACCACTTCACAAGAGGAAACCCTGTATCACTGTCCTTGAACACCAATAGCAGTAAGTACCAGTCACACTAACAACCACTTCACAAGAGGAAACCCTGTATCACTGTCCTTGAACACGAATAGCAGTAAGTAACAGTCACACTAACAACCACTTCACAAGAGGAAACCCTGTATCACTGTCCTTGAACACCAATAGCAATAAGTAACAGTCACACTAACAACCACTTCACAAGAGGAAACCCTGTATCACTGTCCTTGAACACCAATAGCAGTAAGTACCAGTCACACTAACAACCACTTCACAAGAGGAAACCCTGTATCACTGTCCTTGAACACCAATAGCAGTAAGTAACAGTCACACTAACAACCACTTCACAAGAGGAAACTCTGTATCACTGTCCTTGAACACCAATAGCAGTAAGTAACAGTCACACTAACAACCACTTCACAAGAGGAAACCCTGTATCACTGTCCTTGAACACCAATAGCAGTAAGTAACAGTCACACTAACAACCACTTCACAAGAGGAAACCCTGTATCACTGTCCATGAACATCAATAGCAGTAAGTAACAGTCACACTAACAACCACTTCACAAGAGGAAACCCTGTATCACTGTCCTTGAACACCAATAGCAGTAAGTAACAGTCACACTAACAACCACTTCACAAGAGGAAACCCTGTATCACTGTCCTTGAACACCAATAGCAGTAAGTAACAGTCACACTAACAACCACTTCACAAGAGGAAACCCTGTATCACTGTCCTTGAACACCAATAGCAGTAAGTAACAGTCACACTAACAACCACTTCACAAGAGGAAACTCTGTATCACTGTCCTTGAACACCAATAGCAGTAAGTAACAGTCACACTAACAACCACTTCACAAGAGGAAACCCTGTATCACTGTCCATGAACATCAATAGCAGTAAGTAACAGTCACACTAACAACCACTTCACAAGAGGAAACCCTGTATCACTGTCCTTGAACACCAATAGCAGTAAGTACCAGTCACACTAACAAGCACTTCACAAGAGGAAACCCTGTATCACTGTCTTTGAACACCAATAGTAGTTAGTAACAGTCACACTAACAACCACTTCACAAGAGGAAACCCTGTATCACTGTCCTTTAACACCAATAGCAGTAAGTAACAGTCACACTAACAACCACTTCACAAGAGGAAACCCTGTATCACTGTCCTTGAACACCAATAGCAGTGAGTAACAGTCACACTAACAACCACTTCACAAGAGGAAACCCTGTATCACTGTCCATGAACACCAATAGCAGTAAGCAACAGTCACACTAACAACCACTTCACAAGAGGAAACCCTGTATCACTGTCCTTGAACACCAATAGCAGTAAGTAACAGTCACACTAACAACCACTTCACAAGAGGAAACCCTGTATCACTGTCCTTGAACACCAATAGCAGTAAGTAACAGTCACACTAACACCCACTTCACAAGAGGAAATCCTGAATCACTGTCCTTGAACACCAATAGCAGTAAGTAACAGTCACACTAACAACCACTTCAGAAGAGGAAACCTGTATCACTGTCCTTGAACACCAATAGCAGTAAGTAACAGTCACACTAACAACCACTTCACAAGAGGAAACCCTGTATCACTGTCCTTGAACACCAATAGCAGTAAGTAACAGTCACACTAACAACCACTTCACAAGAGGAAACCCTGTATCACTGTCCTTGAACACCAATAGCAGTAAGTAACAGTCACACTAACAACCACTTCACAAGAGGAAACCCTGTATCACTGTCCTTGAACACCAATAGCAGTAAGTAACAGTCACACTAACAACCACTTCACAAGAGGAAACCCTGTATCACTGTCCTTGAACACCAATAGCAGTAAGTAACAGTCACACTAACAACCACTTCACAAGAGGAAACCCTGTATCACTGTCCTTGAACACCAATAGCAGTAAGTAACAGTCACACTAACAACCACTTCACAAGAGGAAACCCTGTATCACTGTCCTTGAACACCAATAACAGTAAGTAACAGTCACACTAACAACCACTTCACAAGAGGAAACCCTGTATCACTGTCCTTGAACACCAATAGCAGTAAGTAACAGTCACACTAACAACCACTTCACAAGAGGAAACCCTGTATCACTGTCCTTGAACACCAACAGCAATAAGTAACAGTCACACTAACAACCACTTCACAAGAGGAAACCCTGTATCACTGTCCATGAACACCAATAGCAGTAAGTAACAGTCACACTAACAACCACTTCACAAGAGGAAACCCTGTATCACTGTCCTTGAACGCCAATAGCAGTAAGTAACAGTCACACTAACAACCACTTCACAAGAGGAAACCCTGTATCACTGTCCTTGAACACCAATAGCAGTAAGTAACAGTCACACTAACAACCACTTCACAAGAGGAAACCCTGTATCACTGTCCTTGAACACCAATAGCAGTAAGTAACAGTCACACTAACAACCACTTCACAAGAGGAAACCCTGTATCACTGTCCTTGAAAACCAATAGCAGTAAGTAACAGTCACACTAACAACCACTTCACAAGAGGAAACCCTGTATCACTGTCCTTGAACACCAATAGCAGTAAGTACCAGTCACACTAACAACCACTTCACAAGAGGAAACCCTGTATCACTGTCCTTGAACACCAATAGCAATAAGTAACAGTCACACTAACAACCACTTCACAAGAGGAAACCCTGTATCACTGTCCTTGAACACCAATAGCAGTAAGTAACAGTCACACTAACAACCACTTCACAAGAGGAAACCCTGTATCACTGTCCTTGAACACCAATAGCAGTAAGTAACAGTCACAATAACAACCACTTCACAAGAGGAAACCCTGTATCACTGTCCTTGAACACCAATAGCAGTAAGTAACAGTCACACTAACAACCACTTCACAAGAGGAAACCCTGTATCACTGTCCTTGAACACCAATAGCAGTAAGTACCAGTCACACTAACAACCACTTCACAAGAGGAAACCCTGTATCACTGTCCTTGAACACGAATAGCAGTAAGTAACAGTCACACTAACAACCACTTCACAAGAGGAAACCCTGTATCACTGTCCTTGAACACCAATAGCAATAAGTAACAGTCACACTAACAACCACTTCACAAGAGGAAACCCTGTATCACTGTCCTTGAACACCAATAGCAGTAAGTACCAGTCACACTAACAACCACTTCACAAGAGGAAACCCTGTATCACTGTCCTTGAACACCAATAGCAGTAAGTAACAGTCACACTAACAACCACTTCACAAGAGGAAACCCTGTATCACTGTCCTTGAACACCAATAGCAGTAAGTAACAGTCACACTAACAACCACTTCACAAGAGGAAACCCTGTATCACTGTCCTTGAACACCAATAGCAGTAAGTACCAGTCACACTAACAACCACTTCACAAGAGGAAACCCTGTATCACTGTCCTTGAACACCAATAGCAATAAGTACCAGTCACACTAACAACCACTTCACAAGAGGAAACCCTGTATCACTGTCCTTGAACACCAATAGCAGTAAGTAACAGTCGCACTAACAACCACTTCACAAGAGGAAACCCTGTATCACTGTCCTTGAACACCAATAGCAGTAAGTAACAGTCACACTAACAACCACTTCACAAGAGGAAACCCTGTATCACTGTCCTTGAACACCAATAGCAGTAAGTAACAGTCACACTAACAACCACTTCACAAGAGGAAACCCTGTATCACTGTCCTTGAACACCAATAGCAGTAAGTACCAGTCACACTAACAACCACTTCACAAGAGGAAACCCTGTATCACTGTCCTTGAACACCAACAGCAGTAAGTAACAGTCACACTAACAAGCACTTCACAAGAGGAAACCATGTATCACTGTCCTTGAACACCAACAGCAGTAAGTAACAGTCACACTAACAACCACTTCACAAGAGGAAACCATGTATCACTGTCCTTGAACACCAATAGCAGTAAGTAACAGTCGCACTAACAACCACTTCACAAGAGGAAACCCTGTATCACTGTCCTTGAACACCAATAGCAGTAAGTAACAGTCACACTAACAACCACTTCACAAGAGGAAACCCTGTATCACTGTCCTTGAACACCAATAGCAATAAGTACCAGTCACACTAACAACCACTTCACAAGAGGAAACCCTGTATCACTGTCCTTGAACACCAATAGCAGTAAGTACCAGTCACACTAACAACCACTTCACAAGAGGAAACCCTGTATCACTGTCCTTGAACACCAATAGCAATAAGTAACAGTCACACTAACAACCACTTCACAAGAGGAAACCCTGTATCACTGTCCTTGAACACAAATAGCAGTAAGTACCAGTCACACTAACAACCACTTCACAAGAGGAAACCCTGTATCACTGTCCTTGAACACCAATAGCAGTAAGTACCAGTCACACTAACAACCACTTCACAAGAGGAAACCCTGTATCACTGTCCTTGAACACCAATAGCAATAAGTAACAGTCACACTAACAACCACTTCACAAGAGGAAACCCTGTATCACTGTCCTTGAACACCAATAGCAATAAGTAACAGTCACACTAACAACCACTTCACAAGAGGAAACCCTGTATCACTGTCCTTGAACACCAATAGCAGTAAGTACCAGTCACACTAACAACCACTTCACAAGAGGAAACCCTGTATCACTGTCCATGAACACCAATAGCAGTAAGTACCAGTCACACTAACAACCACTTCACAAGAGGAAACCCTGTATCACTGTCCATGAACACCAATAGCAGTAAGTAACAGTCACACTAACAACCACTTCACAAGAGGAAATAGGCGGCGCCGTGGCCGAGCGGTTAGCGCGCTCGCCTACCACCTAGGCGGCCCGGGTTCGATCCCAGGGACCCGCATGTGGTATTCGTGGTGGACGAAGCGGCGTCAGGGCGGGTTTTCTCCGGGTGCTCCGGTTTCCCCCGCCATCTCATTCCACCGGTGCTCCATCTTCATTCCATGTATCATCAGTGTCACCGCCTGCGGTGCCGTAGTAGTAAAAGCGGGCGTTAAACACTACAACTACAACAAGAGGAAACCCTGTATCACTGTCCTTGAACACCAATAGCAGTAAGTACCAGTCACACTAACAACCACTTCACAAGAGGAAACCCTGTATCACTGTCCATGAACATCAATAGCAATAAGTAACAGTCGCACTAACAACCACTTCACAAGAGGAAACCCTGTATCACTGTCCATGAACATCAATAGCAGTAAGTAACAGTCACACTAACAACCACTTCACAAGAGGAAACCCTGTATCACTGTCCTTGAACACCAATAGCAATAAGTAACAGTCGCACTAACAACCACTTCACAAGAGGAAACCCTGTATCACTGTCCTTGAACACCAATAGCAATAAGTAACAGTCACACTAACAACCACTTCACAAGAGGAAACCCTGTATCACTGTCCTTGAACACCAATAGCAGTAAGTAACAGTCACACTAACACCATAGTGGTAGATAATTTCAAATGAAGTGTAGGTATTTGCATTGACTATCGAATGTTTTAATGGAATAGATATATACTTTTGGATCTACTTATAAAAATGACAGACTTAATTACATGCATTCTTCAAATGAGTCACTAACACTAACTGTGCAACGTGAGCGAACAACTGCAAACAAAAGTAATCATAATGAAACATGTGACGCAGATTCGCCTTTGTTTATGTAAGGTTACTCTTCCATCAACAATGCACCGGGACTTCAAAACGATGTGCGGCATGAACGGTCATAAATCTATCTTTCTTTCTTTTTTCCCGCTTTCTCATTCTCTCTCTCCCTGTGTTTCTCTCTTTTATTCTTTCCTTCTCTCTTTCTTCCTCCTTTCTTTCTATCTTTGTCCTCTCTTTCTGTTTCTATCTTCCTCTCTTTCCTTTCTTCTTTCTTTCTCTCTTTCTACCCAGCCCCATTCTGTCTTTTCTTCTCTTTCTTTCTTTCTTTCTTTCTTTCTTTCTTTCTTTCTTTCTTTCTTTCTTTCTTTCTTTCTTTCTCTCTTTCTTTCTTTCTTTCTTTCTTTCTTTTTTTCTTTCTTTCTCTCTGTCTTTCTCTCTTTCTTTCTCAGATTTTTTCTCTCCGCTTTCTTTTTTTTGTCTTTGTTTCTTTCTTTCATTCTTTCTTTATGACATTGTATCTTTCTTTCTTTCTTTCTTTCTTTCTTTCTTTCTTTCTTTCTTTCTTTCTTTCTTTCTTTCTTTCTTTCTTTCTTTCCTTCTTTCTCTCTTTCTTTCTTTCTTTCTTTCTTTCTTTCTTTCTTTCTTTCTCTCTTTCTTTTTGTCATTCTTTTTTTCTTTGTTTGTTTGTTTCTTTCTTTCATTCTTTCTTTCTGTCATTCTTTGTTTGTTTGTTTCTTTCTTTCTGTCATTTTTTTTCTTTGTTTGTTTGTTTGTTTGTTTGTTTGTTTCTTTCTTTCTTTCTTCCTTGCTGGTTATTCAAAGAGAATGGATTGTTAAAATCATTACATAGCGACCAATTCTTAAAATGTTTGACTATCACTTAAATCTACTATATATATTCTCTTATTCTATATATATTCTCTTATTCCCATTGTACCTATAAGGGAATATGTACTAAAACAATTTCTACAAATGTTTCTCTCCATTAACATGAAGTACATAGAAGCATATAAGAGATTTTACAGGAGCGAGCGAGTAAAGGAAGTAACATAAGTACAAATGGTACAAATAATCTTGTATGTATTGTTATTGGATTGAATTTCTAGATAATTTATGTTGTTTCTAGATATTTAGTGGTGCCTATTCGTTTGTTTGTGGCGAGTATGGTAGGAAATGTGCAATGAAGGCAGGTACGTACATATTTGTATGAAAATGGTGAAGAGAAAGGCGTGTGAAGTTGACTGTTGTGTGGGCGAGAGATTAATGTTGTGTACCGTTGTAATGTAGTCGCCTGATCTCTGTTCAAACAGTCAAGCCATTAAAATTCCTCAGCCATAGTCTTTTCCTGTTCGGGTCTTCTAAGAATTCTGCATGGATAGCTTCTTGGCAAGGTTTTCTTGCAGCCAACAGTGATGCTTTATAAAGATCCAGATACTACCTACTCGATGGAGATCCAAGTATGATAATACCTATTCCATGCCTTGTATTCACATCACATTTCACAAACTCTTCTCACAAATATTCATTCTAATACCTACTCCGTCTTTCATACTTCTGTTTAAACGTTCACTACACGTTTCCACATTTAGTTGTAAGTATGAGAAGGCTATAGCGATAGTCAGGTTTTTAAAAATATGTTGTGTTACTCTCACATGACTTTCTCTACTCTTGCACTAACCATTCTTACAAACTCTTATTACTATATCTTCTTCATGTTAATACAGATATCTGATGTGTTACACTCACATGACTTTCTCTACTCTTGTACTAACCATTCTTACAACCTCTTATTACTATATCTTCTCCATGTTAATACAGATATCTGATGTGTTGCACTCACATGACTTTCTCTACTCTTGTACTAACCATTCTTACAAACTCTTATTCCTATATCTTCTTCATGTTAATACAGATATCTGATGTGTTGTACTCAAATGACTTTCTCTACTCTTGTACTAACCATTCTTACAAACTCTTATTCCTATATCTTCTTCATGTTAATACAGATATCTGATGTGTTACATTCACATGACTTTCTCTACTCTTGTACTAACCATTCTTACAAACTCTTATTACTATATCTTCTTCATGTTAATACAGATATCTGATGTGTTACATTCACATGACTTTCTCTACTCTTGTACTAACCATTCTTACAAACTCTTATTACTATATCTTCTTCATGTTAATACAGATATCTGATGTGTTACATTCACATGACTTTCTCTACTCTTGTACTAACCATTCTTACAAACTCTTATTCCTATATCTCCTTCATGTTAATACAGATATCTGATGTGTTACACTCACATGACTTTCTCTACTCTTGTACTAACCATTCTTACAAACTCTTATTACTATATCTTCTTCATGTTAATACAGATATCTGATGTGTTACATTCACATGACTTTCTCTACTCTTGTACTAACCATTCTTACAAACTCTTATTACTATATCTTCTTCATGTTAATACAGATATCTGATGTGTTACATTCACATGACTTTCTCTACTCTTGTACTAACCATTCTTACAACCTCTTATTACTATATCTTCTCCATGTTAATACAGATATCTGATGTGTTACATTCACATGACTTTCTCTACTCTTGTACTAACCATTCTTACAAACTCTTATAACTATATCTTCTTCATGTTAATACAGATATCTGATGTGTTGTACTCACATGACTTTTTCTACTCTTGTACTAACCATTCTTACAAACTCTTATAACTATATCTTCTTCATGTTAATACAGATATCTGATGTGTTACATTCACATGACTTTCTCTACTCTTGTACTAACCATTCTTACAAACTCTTATTACTATATCTTCTTCATGTTAATACAGATATCTGATGTGTTACATTCACATGACTTTCTCTACTCTTGTACTAACCATTCTTACAAACTCTTATTACTATATCTTCTTCATGTTAATACAGATATCTGATGTGTTACATTCACATGACTTTCTCTACTCTTGTACTAACCATTCTTACAAACTCTTATTCCTATATCTTCTTCATGTTAATACAGATATCTGATGTGTTACACTCACATGACTTTCTCTACTCTTGTACTAACCATTCTTACAAACTCTTATTACTATATCTTCTTCATGTTAATACAGATATCTGATGTGTTACATTCACATGACTTTCTCTACTCTTGTACTAACCATTCTTACAAACTCTTATTACTATATCTTCTTCATGTTAATACAGATATCTGATGTGTTACATTCACATGACTTTCTCTACTCTTGTACTAACCATTCTTACAACCTCTTATTACTATATCTTCTCCATGTTAATACAGATATCTGATGTGTTACATTCACATGACTTTCTCTACTCTTGTACTAACCATTCTTACAAACTCTTATAACTATATCTTCTTCATGTTAATACAGATATCTGATGTGTTGTACTCACATGACTTTTTCTACTCTTGTACTAACCATTCTTACAAACTCTTATAACTATATCTTCTTCATGTTAATACAGATATCTGATGTGTTGTACTCACATGACTTTTTCTACTCTTGTACTAACCATTCTTCCAAACTCTTATTCCTATATCTTCTCCATGTTAATACTGATATCTGATGTGTTGCACTCACATGACTTTCTCTACTCTTGTACTAACCATTCTTACAAACTCTTATTACTATATCTTCTTCATGTTAATACAGATATCTGATGTGTTGCACTCACATGACTTTCTCTACTCTTGTACTAACCATTCTTACAAACTCTTATTACTATATCTTCTTCATGTTAATACAGATATCTGATGTGTTGCACTCACATGACTTTCTCTACTCTTGTACTAACCATTCTTACAAACTCTTATTACTATATCTTCTTCATGTTAATACAGATATCTGATGTGTTACACTCACATGACTTTCTCTACTCTTGTACTAACCATTCTTACAAACTCTTATTACTATATCTTCTTCATGTTAATACAGATATCTGATGTGTTACACTCACATGACTTTCTCTACTCTTGTACTAACCATTCTTACAAACTCTTATTACTATATCTTCTTCATGTTAATACAGATATCTGATGTGTTACACTCACATGACTTTCTCTTCTCCTGTACTAACATTCTTACAAACTCTTATTACTATATCTTCTTCATGTTAATACAGATATCTGATGTGTTGCACTCACATGACTTTCTCTACTCTTGTACTAACAATTCTTACAAACTCTTATTACTATATCTTCTTCATGCTAATACAGATATCTGATGTGTTACACTCACATGACTTTCTCTACTCTTGCACTAACCATTCTTACAAACTCTTATTACTATATCTTCTTCATGTTAATACAGATATCTGATGTGTTACATTCACATGACTTTCTCTACTCTTGTACTAACCATTCTTACAAACTCTTATTCCTATATCTTCTTCATGTTAATACAGATATCTGATGTGTTGTACTCACATGACTTTCTCTACTCTTGTACCAACCATTCTTACAAACTCTTATTACTATATCTTCTTCATGTTAATACAGATATCTGATGTGTTACATTCACATGACTTTCTCTACTCTTGTACTAACCATTCTTACAAACTCTTATTACTATATCTTCATGTTAATACAGATATCTGATGTGTTGCATTCACATGGCTTTCTCTACTCTTGTACTAACCATTCTTACAAACTCTTATTCCTATATCTTCTTCATGTTAATACAGATATCTGATGTGTTACATTCACATGACTTTCTCTACTCTTGTACTAACCATTCTTACAAACTCTTATTCCTATATCTTCTTCATGTTAATACAGATATCTGATGTGTTACACTCACATGACTTTCTCTACTCTTTTACTAACCATTCTCACAAACTCTTATTACTATAGCTTCTTCATGTTAATACAGATATCTGATGTGTTGCACTCACATGACTTTCTCTACTCTTGTACTAGCCATTCTTACAAACTCTTATTACTATATCTTCATGTTAATACAGATATCTGATGTGTTACACTCACATGACTTTCTCTACTCTTGTACTAACCATTCTCACAAACTCTTATTACTATAGCTTCTTCATGTTAATACAGATATCTGATGTGTTACACTCACATGACTATCTCTACTCTTGTACTAACCATTCTTACAAACTCTTATTACTATATCTTCTTCATGTTAATACAGATATCTGATGTGTTACACTCACATGACTTTCTCTTCTCCTGTACTAACATTCTTACAAACTCTTATTACTATATCTTCTTCATGTTAATACAGATATCTGATGTGTTGCACTCACATGACTTTCTCTACTCTTGTACTAACCATTCTTACAAACTCTTATTACTATATCTCCTTCATGTTAATACAGATATCTGATGTGTTGCACTCACATGACTTTCTCTACTCTTGTACTAACCATTCTTACAAACTCTTATTACTATATCTTCTTCATGTTAATACAGATATCTGATGTGTTACACTCACATGACTTTCTCTACTCTTGTACTAACCATTCTTACAAACTCTTATTACTATATCTTCTTCATGTTAATACAGATATCTGATGTGTTACACTCACATGACTTTCTCTACTCTTGTACTAACCATTCTTACAAACTCTTATTACTATATCTTCTTCATGTTAATACAGATATCTGATGTGTTACATTCACATGACTTTCTCTACTCTTGTACTAAACATTCTTACAAACTCTTATTACTATATCTTCTTCATGTTAATACAGATATCTGATGTGTTACATTCACATGACTTTCTCTACTCTTGTACTAACCATTCTTACAACCTCTTATTACTATATCTTCTGCATGTTAATACAGATATCTGATGTGTTACATTCACATGACTTTCTCTGCTCTTGTACTAACCATTCTTACAAACTCTTATAACTATATCTTCTTCATGTTAATACAGATATCTGATGTGTTGTACTCACATGACTTTTTCGACTCTTGTACTAACCATTCTTACAAACTCTTATTACTATATCTTCTTCATGTTAATACAGATATCTGATGTGTTGCACTCACATGACTTTCTCTACTCTTGTACTAACCATTCTTACAAACTCTTATTACTATATCTTCTTCATGTTAATACAGATATCTGATGTGTTGCACTCACATGACTTTCTCTACTCTTGTACTAACCATTCTTACAAACTCTTATTACTATATCTTCTTCATGTTAATACAGATATCTGATGTGTTGCACTCACATGACTTTCTCTACTCTTGTACTAACCATTCTTACAAACTCTTATTACTATATCTTCTTCATGTTAATACAGATATCTGATGTGTTACACTCACATGACTTTCTCTACTCTTGTACTAACCATTCTTACAAACTCTTATTACTATATCTTCTTCATATTAATACAGATATCTGATGTGTTACACTCACATGACTTTCTCTACTCTTGTACTAACCATTCTTACAAACTCTTATTACTATATCTTCTTCATGTTAATACAGATATCTGATGTGTTACACTCACATGACTTTCTCTTCTCCTGTACTAACATTCTTACAAACTCTTATTACTATATCTTCTTCATGTTAATACAGATATCTGATGTGTTGCACTCACATGACTTTCTCTACTCTTGTACTAACAATTCTTACAAACTCTTATTACTATATCTTCTTCATGCTAATACAGATATCTGATGTGTTACACTCACATGACTTTCTCTACTCTTGCACTAACCATTCTTACAAACTCTTATTACTATATCTTCTTCATGTTAATACAGATATCTGATGTGTTACATTCACATGACTTTCTCTACTCTTGTACTAACCATTCTTACAAACTCTTATTCCTATATCTTCTTCATGTTAATACAGATATCTGATGTGTTGTACTCACATGACTTTCTCTACTCTTGTACCAACCATTCTTACAAACTCTTATTACTATATCTTCTTCATGTTAATACAGATATCTGATGTGTTACATTCACATGACTTTCTCTACTCTTGTACTAACCATTCTTACAAACTCTTATTACTATATCTTCATGTTAATACAGATATCTGATGTGTTGCATTCACATGGCTTTCTCTACTCTTGTACTAACCATTCTTACAAACTCTTATTCCTATATCTTCTTCATGTTAATACAGATATCTGATGTGTTACACTCACATGACTTTCTCTACTCTTTTACTAACCATTGTCACAAACTCTTATTACTATAGCTTCTTCATGTTAATACAGATATCTGATGTGTTGCACTCACATGACTTTCTCTACTCTTGTACTAGCCATTCTTACAAACTCTTATTACTATATCTTCATGTTAATACAGATATCTGATGTGTTACACTCACATGACTTTCTCTACTCTTGTACTAACCATTCTCACAAACTCTTATTACTATAGCTTCTTCATGTTAATACAGATATCTGATGTGTTGCACTCACATGACTTTCTCTACTCTTGTACTAACCATTCTTACAAACTCTTATTACTATATCTTCATGTTAATACAGATATCTGATGTGTTACACTCACATGACTTTCTCTACTCTTGTACTAACCATACTTACAAACCCTTATTACTATATCGTCTTCAAGTTAATACAGATATCTGATGTGTTACACTCACATGACTATCTCTACTCTTGTACTAACCATTCTTACAAACTCTTATTACTATATCTTCTTCATGTTAATACAGATATCTGATGTGTTCCACTCACATGACTTTCTCTACTCCTGTACTAACCATTCTTACAAACTCTTATTACTATATCTTCTTCATGTTAATACAGATATCTGATGCGTTACACTCACATGAGTTTCTCTACTCTTGTACTAACCATTCTTACAAACTCTTATTACTATATCTTCATGTTAATACAGATATCTGATGTGTTGCACTCACATGACTTTCTCTACTCTTGTACTAACCATTCTTACAAACTCTTATTCCTATATCTTCTTCATGTTAATACAGATATCTGATGTGTTACTCTCACATGACTTTCTCTACTCTTGTACTAACCATTCTTACAAACTCTTATTACTATATCTTCTTCATGTTAATACAGATATCTGATGTGTTACACTCACATGACTTTCTCTACTCTTGAACTAACCATTCTTACAAACTCTTATTACTATATCATCTTCATGTTAATACAGATATCTGATGTGTTACATTCACATGACTTTCTCTACTCTTGTACTAACCATACTTACAAACTCTTATTACTATATCATCTTCATGTTAATACAGATATCTGATGTGTTACACTCACATGACTTTCTCTACTCTTGTACTAACCATACTTACAAACTCTTATTACTATATCATCTTCATGTTAATACAGATATCTGATGTGTTACATTCACATGACTTTCTCTACTCTTGTACTAACCATTCTTACAAACTCTTATTACTATATCTTCTTCATGTTAATACAGATATCTGATGTGTTACACTCACACGACTTTCTCTACTCTTTTACTAACCATTCTTACAAACTCTTATTCCTATATCTTCTTTGTGTTAGTTGAGGTAAATATCTTCAGCAATTGTTGTTTATTTTCTTGTAGGTGCAAGCGATAGTCAAATGTTTTAAACCTTTGCGATTCCGTTCTCTTTGCAAGGCTAAAATAAAAAAAAGTAAATAAAAAGATGAATCACGAACTTCCAGTTCACGAATGGTTCACGCTACACAGACATTTATTCGGGCATAAATTGTGTATTTTAGCAAGATCTACATTTTTGTAGAGTACGATTTGGTGAATCTCTTACGGTTTACCAGTTATGCAAAAGTCATCCAGAGTAAATAGGACTACATAGGTTATGGTCAGAAAATTCAAGATCTAAATTTCATTTGTCATAAAAATATCTCAAACATATGGCATTTTAATACAAATCGTTAGTCATTTTTAAGAAAATAAAAGTTTTCCAAAACATTTTCCATCTTCAAAATCTTCGTATCGCATCCTTGAAAGACATTAAACTTAAATCCAACTTACACACACACACACACACACACACAAAATGGATTCAGGGGGCCTCAAAACATACATTTCCGTTGAAATCCCGACATCGAATTTTTGGGTGGAATACAATACTTCCTCTACTTACTGTACCTAATAGAGAAAGTAAAAATAACAAGAAAATGACAAAAAGGTCTAAAAAAGCCAAATCGTGACTTCATATGACCCACGAGAGTTGCCTAAGGTTAATCACCATTGAAAAAATCGTATTTCGCTTATATTTGCCACGGGGAAAAAACACAAAGAAAATCATGCCATAAATATCCGGGCCCTGGTTATCAGGAACAAATACAAACGTGAGTATTGATTCAAGACATAGTCTATTTGTGTGTTCTACAGACGATAATATGTGGAACAGAGACTATCAATAAACTCAGCTGTATGTTGCGAACATCGACTTGTGTAAGCCGCGCTGCAAAACGACGTGAGGCTTGCTTTCCTAATGCGCTGAATCATTTTTAACATGGCTGTACCAACTAGTCTTACAAACGCTTATTCTTTTATCTACTTAATCTTAATCGAAATATAACATATGTAGAAATGGTTTTATTACATATTTCCTAACAGATAGAATGGTAATACAGTAGACTTAAGTGACAGTGAAATATTTTAAGAGCTGCTCGCTATATGGTGGCTTTTGGCATTACATTCTCTTTGTATGGCCAAGAGATAAGAAATCCAATAACGACTTCTTATTTGAGAAAAGTATATTCTAAAAATGTAATCCAATGACAAGGAACATCTTGGAAGTGGTTATCGTCACAAAAGTATATTTGACCTCCACACTTTTTGTCTATCTGTTATGCTTTACGAATTATACAAAAGATATTCAGAATGAAGACAACTTCAGAGGATATTCCCAGAAAATGCAAGATATGCGTTTCATTTGTCATGAAAATACTTTAAATGTACCGTATTTTAAACCTGAATTTCAGCTGCAACAAAACCGCAGTAGTATGCAACAGAACATTTTTGGTACCTGACTCAAGAACATGTAAATACTCATAGATGAACCAGGTTAAGGAATGGAAAGTGGAACAACAAGGTCACATGCCTCCACTGAGTCTTGTTTGCGTGCAGAAAGACCGCAGCAGTGTGTACGAGAAGAGTTTTGGTTCCTGGCCCAAAAGCTTGATGTTAATACTGATGGATAAGCAAGTATAAGGAAGGAAAAGTGGAACAACAAGGTAACATGCCGCCTCTGAGTCTCGTTTGCGTGCAGGAAAACCGCAGTAGCATGTATCAGAAGAGTTTTGGTTCCTGGCTCAAAAACTTAATGATAATACTGAAGGATGAACCAGCATAAGGAACGGAAAGTGGAACAACAAGGTCACATGCCGCCACTGAGTCTCACTTGCGTGCAGGAAAACCGCAGTAGCATGTATCAGAAGAGTTTTGGTTTCTGGCTCAAAAACTTTATGATAATACTGAAGGATGAACCAGCATAAGGAACGGAAAGTGGAACAACAAGGTCACATGCCGCCACTGAGTCTCACTTGCGTGCAGGAAAACCGCAGTAGCATGTATCAGAAGAGTTTTGGTTCATGGCTCAAGAACTTGATGTAAATACTCATGGATGAACCAGCATAAGGAATGGAAAGTGGAACAACAAGGTCACATGCCGCCACTGAGTCTCACTTGCAGGAAAACCGCAGTAGCATGTATCAGAAGAGTTTTGGTTCCTGGCTCAAAAACTTAATGATAATACTGAAGGATGAACCAGCATAAGGAATGGGAAGTGGAACAAGGTCACATGCCGCCACTGAGTCTCACTTGCGTGCAGGAAAACCGCAGTAGCATGTATCAGAAGAGTTTTGGTTCCTGGCTCAAAAACTTAATGATAATACTGAAGGATGAACCAGCATAAGGAATGGGAAGTGGAACAACAAGGTCACATGCCGCCACTGAGTCTCACTTGCAGGAAAACCGCAGTAGCATGTATCAGAAGAGTTTTGGTTCCTGGCTCAAAAGCTTGATGTTACTACTGATGGATAAGCAATTATAAGGAAGGAAAAGTGGAATAATTAGGTCACATGCCGCCACTGAGTATCGTTTGCGAGCAGGAAGACCGCAGCAGTATGTATTAGAAGAGTTTTGGTTCCTGGCTCAAAAGCTTGACGTTAATACTGATGGATGAATGAGTATAAGAAAGGAAAAGTGGAACAATTGGGTCACATGCCGCCACTGAGTCTCGTTTGAGTGCAGGAAGACCGCAGCAGTGTGTATTAGAAGAGTTTTGGTTCCTGGCTCAAAAGCTTGATGTTAACACTGATGGATGAATGAGTATAAGAAAGGAAAAGTGGAACAATTGGGTCACATGCCGCCACTGAGTCTCGTTTGCGTGCAGGAAGACCGCAGCAGTGTGTATTAGAAGAGTTTTGGTTCCTGCCTCAAAAGCTTGATGTTAACACTGATGGATGAATGAGTATAAGAAAGGAAAAGTGGAACAATTAGGTCACATGCCGCCACTGAGTCTCGATTGCGTGCAGGAAAACCGCAATAGCATGCAGCAGAAGACTTTCGGTTCCTGGCTCAAGAAGTCGACCGGTTGCCGCATCGTCAGCAGAAACTTTGTTTAATTTCTTTACAAAGTAGTTAACACGCTATCGAGTGATGTATACACGATAGGGTCACCTGTAAACGGAATCCTTTCTACTTCTGTTTGTTATTCACATGCTCCAATGTGCTACACAGCGACAATTTACAGGCACGTTACCTTTTATGTCAGTTTATTTCCCTTGAAACTGAATCACAATTTACCATTCGTACACACACACACACACACACACACACACACACACACACACACACACACAAACACACACAAACACACACACAAACACACACACGCACGCACACAAACACACACACACACAAACACACACACAAACACACACACACACGCACGCACACACACCTTAACTGTACACAGCTCGCTCTGACAATTAACTATTCGCTGACTTGAACTAACTTCTGTCAGTGGCGACTCGCTTATATAGCCGGAATTAGGCACCAAGGAATCATCTGGAAACCGAAGTTTCGCGAAACTTCTCGTAACAAGCCGGTACTCGAAGATTCTTGAAACGTCAGGAAATGGTCTTTGTACTTAGCCGACATTGTCCCACATTGCCTAGCAACCTAGTGGTGTGAGGTGGCTGACCTTGAGCTGGAAACGCAGTATGTTTACTTTCTCTACCATGTACTTACTAACTAGAGGAAGTATTGTATTCTATCCACTCTTATATCTACACACTATTATACTTGTAAATGTTTATTTCTCTATATACTACATTTTAATGCACATTAGTGATGTTTACGTTTAAGAAGTATATCAATATTTGACATAGACTTAGAAGATACACCAAGTGATCGTCATCACGTGACATATTGTGATATATACTACAGGCTTTTAATATAGTTCAATTTGTAGAAACTCTGTTCACAAATATATGTAGAGTTATACTCACTCTTATATCTACACACTATTATACTTGTAAATGTTTATTTCTCTATATACTACATTTTAATCTACATAAGCATTTTCAGAAATTATCTTATAGCTAATTTTCTTGTAGGTACAAGGGAAATATGGAAATACAGTAGGCTTTAAGCGATAGTGAAATGTTTTAAGAGCTGGTTGGTATGCGATGCCTTTAAAATCCTGTTCTCTTTGCAAGGCCAAGGAATGATAAAACGAACATATCTATTTGAAAAAAGCTGATGTGTTGCACTCACATAACTTTCTCTACTCTTGTACTAACCATTCTTACAAACTCTTATTCCTATATCTTCTTCGTGTTAGTTGAGATAAACATTTGTACAAATTATCTTATTGCTTCTTTTTTGTAGGTGCAAGGGGAATATTAGAATACAGTAGGTTTTGTGCGATAGTGAAATCTTTAAAAGCTTTGAGATTCCGTTCTCTTTGCACACGTAACCTATAAAAAAATGAACAACGATGATCCATTTCGCTAAAGTTCTAAGTTTTCCGAAACTCACACACATAACAAGGAATATCTCCGAAATGGTTCACCCAACAAGAAAATTTATTGCGACATAAATTGTGTATTTTAGCAAGATCTACATTTTTGTATAGTATGATTTCGTCTATCTCTAACGGTTTACCAGTTATGCAAAAGTCGTCCAGAGTAAATACGACTACAGGGGCTTTAGTCAGAAAATTCAAGATATACATTTCATTTGTCATCAAAATATCTCAAACATATGACATTTTAATCAAAATCGTTAGAGCCATTTTCAAGAAAATCAAAATTTTCTAAAAATTTTCCATGTAAAGGGTAGTTTAGGGTGGGGCTAGTTAATTCAAAATCTTCGTGTCGTATCCTTGAAAGACATTAAACTTAAATACCAACTTTGGTTTTTGACCGACTTTTCGTTTTTGAGTTATGCTGTCCACAGACTAACAGACTGACACACACACGGACCTTTTTTCTAAAAATGCTTTATTTTTTATTTTTTTATTTTTTATTTATTTATTTATTTATTTATTTATTTATTTATTTATTTATTTATTTTATTTTTTTTTTTTTTTGATTCAGGGGGCCTCAAAACATATATTTCCGGTGAAATCTCGACATCGAATTTTTGGGTGGAATACCATACTTCCCCTACTTAACAGTAGAGAAAGTAAAAAAGTGTAAGTATTGAAAATTCAAACAACTAAGAAAGAATAATTGTGTTTTAACGAGATGCAAATTTTTATTTAGTAACCTTTTGTCTGTCTCTTACTGTTCGCCATTTATGCAGAAATCATCCAGAATGAAGAGGTTTTCTAAAGACATTGCCATAAAATTCAAGGTATGACTTAGAAACTGCCATGGAATCGCCTGTTTCCGTCACTGGATACTGACTGTCCCTCCGATTGAAGGCGTGGAGTGGGGTATGGCCGCTGATTATGTACGGTTCTCCAAAGAGACAAGGTTGGACATGCCTGAGTTAGACTAATGTGGCAACTGAAGCGTTTAGGGTAGTAAAGCACAACCACCTCCTATCACGTGTGAAAGAGATACTGATTGGGTGAAGTTAGATATGAATCGCTTCCTACTGGATGAAGCTGCACTTTCTAAGGCCCTAGAGACCATGACATCATCTTCACAACCTTCCAGTTCCGCCTTCTTTCGACCTTAGGCATTCTTATCTCAAGTACAACTCCAAATTCTTGTCATTCTTACTGTACCTATTAGCTATTGAATTCCACCCAAAAATTCAATACCAATCCACGTTTATACCGAAATCTCGAATCGAAGTTTTGTGTTTAATGCAATACTTTTGGTATGCAGTAAAGGAATTTATAACCGTGTGTGTTGTGTCACGTAACTTTCTCTATTCACTAATCTAATAACTATTCTTAAAAATCTGATGTGTTACACTCACATGACTTTCTCTACTGTTGTACAAACCATTCTTACAAACTCTTATTACTATATCTTCTTCATGTTAATACAGATATCTGATGTGTTGCACTCACATGACTTTCTCTACTGTTGTACAAACCATTCTTACAAACTCTTATTACTATATCTTCTTCATGTTAATACAGATATCTGATGTGTTGCACTCACATGACTTTCTCTACTGTTGTACAAACCATTCTTACAAACTCTTATTACTATATCTTCTTCATGTTAATACAGATATCTGATGTGTTACATTCACATGACATTCTCTACTCTTGTACTAACCATTCTTACAAACTCTTATTACTATATCTTCTTCATGTTAATACAGATATCTGATGTGTTACACTCACATGACTTTCTCTACTCTTGTACTAACCATTCTTACAAACTCTTATTACTATATCTTCTTCATGTTAATACAGATATCTGATGTCTTACACTCACATGACATTCTCTACTCTTGTACTAACCATTCTTACAAACTCTTATTACTATATTTTCTTCATGTTAATACAGATATCTGATGTGTTACACTCACATGACTTTCTCTACTCTTGTACTAACCATTCTTACAAACTCTTATTACTATATCTTCTTCATGTTAATACAGATATCTGATGTGTTACACTCACATGACTTTCTCTACTCTTGTACTAACCATTCTTACAAACTCTTATTACTATATCTTCTTCGTGTTAATACAGATATCTGATGTCTTACACTCACATGACTTTCTCTACTCTTGTACTAACCATTCTTACAAACTCTTATTCCTATATCTTCTTCGTGTTAGTTGAGATAAACATTTGTACAAATTATCTTATTGCTCATTTCCTTGTAGGTACAAGGGGAATATGGGAATACTTTGAGCGATAGTCAAATCTTTTAAAGCTTTGTACGGTTAACATATAAAAAATGAACAACGATATTCCATTTCAGGAAGGTTTTAAGTTTTCCAAAACTGGTACAAATAACAAGGAATATCTCCGAAATGGTTCACTCTAGAAAAAAAAAATTATTTTGACATAAAGTCTGTGTTTTAGCGAGATCTACATTTTTTGTACAGTAAGATTTGGCCTATCTCTTACGGTTTACGAGTTATTCAAAAGTCATCCAGAGTAAACAGGACTACATAGGCTATAGCCAGAAATATACATTTCATTTGTCATATAAATATCTTAAACATGTGGCATTTTAATTAAATTTGTTGCAGCCATTTTCAAGAAAATCAAAATCTTCGAAAAAATTTCCATGTAAAGGGTAGTTTAGGGTGCAGCTATTTTCTTCAAAATCTTCGTGTCGCATCCTTGAAAGACATTAAGCTTAAATACTAACTTTGGTTTTCAACCGGCTTTTTGTTGAGTTATGCTGTCCACAGACAGACAGACAGACACACACACACACACACACACACACACACACACACACACACACACACACACACACACACACACACAGACACACAGACACACACACAATACTTTGCCTATTTTAAGTAAGTAGCAGAAACAAAGGAAAAAATCTGATGTGTTGCACTCACATGACTTTCTCTACTTTTGTACTAACCGTTCTTACAAACTCTTATTACTATATCTTCTTCATGTTAATACAGATATCTGATGTGTTACATTCACATGACTTTCTCTACTCTTGTACTAACCATTCTTACAAACTCTTATTGCTATATCTTCTTCGTGTTAGTTAAAATAATAATTCCTACAAATTATCTTATTGCTTATGTCCTTGTAGGTGCAAGGGGAATATTAGAATACAGAAGGCTTTGTGCGACCGTCAAATCTTTTTGACCTTTGAGATTCCGTTCTCTTTGCACGATTAACATAAAAAATGAACAACGTTGTTGCATTTCGCTAAAGTTCTAAGTTTTCCGAAACTCACACACATAACAAGGAATATCTCCGAAATGGTTCACCCTACAAGAAAATTTATTGAGACATAAATTGTGTATTTTAGCAAGATCTACATTTTTTGTAGTGCAAGATTTTGTCTATCTTTAACGGTTTACCAGTTATGCAAAATTCGTCCAGAGTAAATACGACTACAGGGGCTATAGCCAGAAAATTCAAGATATACATTTCATTTGTCATAAAAATATCTCAAACATATGGCATTTTAATCAAAATCGTTAGAGCCATTATCAAGAAAATCAAAATTTTCGAAAACTTTTCCATGTAAAGGGTAGTTTAGGGTGGGGCTATTTTCTTCAAAATCTTTGTGTCGCATCCTTGAATGACAATAAACTTAAATACCAACTTTGGTTTTTAGCCGACTTCCCGTTTTTGAGCTATGCTGTCCACAGTCTGACAGATTGACACAGCCATTCACACGGACCTTTTTCTAAAAATGCTTTTTTTGGATTCAGGGGGTCTCACAACATACATTTCCGGTGAAATCTCGACATCGAATTTTTGGGTGGAATACAATACTTCCCCTACTTACCAGTAGAGAAAGTAATATTGGACCCACTGATAGCTACCTATGTTGATTGTGGGCACTAAACTCCTATTTTGAATGGTATGGGTGCATAGATGGTTCTTGAGTGCTATGTGTGTTTTGTGTAAAGCCATGCCTCACAAGGGACACTACACCAGTATTTTGGGCAATGTCAAAATGCCAGCGCAAGCCGCTTCTGAACAGAGGTTACCATATACGGCCTTCTTCGCAGTACCTTGACTGGAGTATTCAGGGACCAAAGACAGAGTAAAGAATCATCAGCTGGTGTCTCTTATTTGGGGCCACGTGGTGTCTCTTATTAGGACCTAGGCTACACTGAAATTTCGTTAGCTGCCGATGTTCAAAGACATTATTGTAGATATTAATAGATCCACTTCTAACAATTCCTAAGGGTCTTATATTACCAACAAGTAATTTAATTGCATTAGAACTCACCTTCGCGGAGTGTGGCAATAAAATGTCCAACTCGTACAACAAAGGTTTTTCCTTCTCAACTCACAACTACGTGTGTTACCACACAAACAACAATGTACTATCCCAGTAACTATTACTAACAGTGGGCAGCACGTTGTTGGGGTACACCGGTGTCTCTTATTAGGAGACTATCTCTTACTTGGATACTTTACCTTACTTTGAGTCGGTAACGTCTGTGGCACGCATCCGAGAGGTCGTGGTTTCGATCCTCGTGGCTGCGCACTCTGATATGGGTTTTTCCGTTGTTTCCCCATGTCACTTAGGCGACTGCTGATGTGCATTATTTCATACCACGGTTTCCTTTCATCATTTCCCTTCATTCCATTTCCTTATCATCTTCAGGTGTAGTGTTGGCAGTGCCGGGCAGATGCCGCGGATGATTGCGCATCGTAACTGCTGTTCTCGGCGCTAGGTGGCGTTTGGACCGCCTTGTACTCCGTCGCGGGAGGGGGGGGGGGGTTCGCCTTGGCGGGGCCTGTCGCCGGGATGAAGAGATCTCAGCACTCGTTAGGGACTTCCACGCGTCTCTGCGGCCTGTCTAGCTGCGACCCTATGTGTGTGTGGCACCTTCGGTTCCCTCATTTCATCCCTGCCTCCTGGGGGATGGTAGCCACAATAGATCTGTGTAGGTGTACGTGAGCGAGGTGTCCCCTCTGTGTCTGTTTTGCTCCGTGCGGTTGGTTTGCTTTGCTAGCCACTGCCCATGAGCGGTAATGAAGAACCAAAACAAGCAATTTGCACGGCGTTGCGAATGTTCAGTGCAGGTCTTTGAGACCTGACGGGGAACAGTCACGTAACTAGGGATTAGTCGATACCTATCTTGTTAAATGACCGCACGTGGCCAGTAAGTGACCCAGTTTGAGTCGGGCCCTCCCGCCCAGAGGTCAAAACCTCTCCCTCTTTCGACAAAACGCTTCATGGCGTACGAACGTCATATTAGTTAACTTGCAAGTTTAGGCAATCAATTAATGGCAAGAAGATATTTGTGAAAATAATGTTATTTGAATAACAATATTTAACCTAGTGTCTTGTAAACAATGCAAAATTGCTTTCAATTCACCATTTCTGGTGCAAAGCAAGAATTAAAGGTTTAGTCTACATTCCAACTATTTCCATTTCTCCTAAAAGCTCCATTGCTTCGATTGCTCTTCTCTTCCACCAAAAAGGAATTATTACATTCCACTACAAAGAAAAAAAGAAAAGAAAAATGAAAGCTCAGATCTGTTAAGCTCATATGGCTTGAGATAAACATTTGTAGAAATGGTTTCATTATATACTGAAATACCCGACGTTGTCCGTGGTTTGATGATTTATCCTACAACATTTAGACTTAGGTTGCACTTGTCCAATAGCCTTGTGTTTCTTTGTTACTAACTGAAATACCCGACGTTGTCCGTGGTTTGATGATTTATCCTACAACATTTAGACTTAGGTTGCACTTGTCCAATAGACTTGTGTTTCTTTGTTACTAACTGAAATACCCGACGTTGTCCGTGGTTTGATGATTTATCCTACAACATTTAGACTTAGGTTGTACTTGTCCAATAGTCTTGTGTTTCTTTGTTACTAACTGAAATACTCGACGTTGTCCGTGGTTTGATGATTTATCACTACAACATTTAGACTTAGGTTACACTTGGCCAATAGCCTTGTGTTTCTTTGTTACTAACTGAAATACCCGACGTTGTCCGTGGTTTGATGATTTATCCCTACAACATTTAGACTTAGGTTACACTTGTCCAATAGCCTTGTGTTTCTTTGTTACTAACTGAAATACTCGACGTTGTCCGTGGTTTGATGATTTATCACTACAACATTTAGACTTAGGTTACACTTGGCCAATAGCCTTGTGTTTCTTTGTTACTAACTGAAATACCCGACGTTGTCCGTGGTTTGATGATTTATCCCTACAACATTTAGACTTAGGTTACACTTGTCCAATAGCCTTGTGTTTCTTTGTTACTAACTGAAATACTCGACGTTGTCCGTGGTTTGATGATTTATCACTACAACATTTAGACTTAGGTTACACTTGGCCAATAGCCTTGTGTTTCTTTGTTACTAACTGAAATACCCGACGTTGTCCGTGGTTTGATGATTTATCCCTACAACATTTAGACTTAGGTTGCACTTGTCCAATAGTCTTGTGTTTCTTTGTTACTAACTGAAATACCCGGCGTTGTCCGTGGTTTGATGATTTATCCCTACAACATTTAGACTTAGGTTGTACTTGTCCAATAGTCTTGTGTTTCTTTGTTACTAACTGAAATACCCGGCGTTGTCCGTGGTTTGATGATTTATCCCTACAACATTTAGACTTAGGTTGTACTTGTCCAATATTCTTGTGTTTCTTTGTTACTAACGGAAATACCCGGCGTTGTCCGTGGTTTGATGATTTATCCCTACAACATTTAGACTTAGGTTGTACTTGTCCAATATTCTTGTGTTTCTTTGTTACTAACGGAAATACCCGGCGTTGTCCGTGGTTTGATGATTTATCCCTACAACATTTAGACTTAGGTTGTACTTGTCCAATAGTCTTGTGTTTCTTTGTTACTAACTGAAATACCCGACGTTGTCCGTGGTTTGATGATTTATCCCTACAACATTAAGACTTAGGTTGCACTTGTCCAATAGCCCTGTGTTTCTTTGTTACTAACTGAAATACCCGACGTTGTCCGTGGTTTGATGATTTTTCCCTATAACATTTAGACTTAGGTTGCACTTGTCCAATAGCCTTGTGCTTCTTTGTTACTAACTGAAAATACCCGGCGTTGTCCGTGGTTTGATGATTTATCACTACAACATTTAGACTTAATTTGCACTTGTCCAATAGTCTTGTGTTTCTTTGTTACTAACTGAAATACCCGACGTTGTCCGTGGTTTGATGATTTATCACTGCAACATTTAGACTTAGGTTGCACTTGTCCAATAGCCTTGTGTTTCTTTGTTACTAACTGAAATACCCGGCGTTGTCCGTGGTTTGATGATTTATCCCTACTACATCTATACTCAGTTTGCACTTGTCCAATTGACTTGTGTTTCTTTGGAGATATTTAAAAAATATTACTCCACATACTTAAATATTTAATTAAAATTCTTAGAATACTATAAGGAATAAAGAAATTAAATAAATAAACACACCACAGGAAGAAAAACGAGTAGAGAAAACCGTGTAAATGTAATACATTGCATTTCTATTTCGATAATATAGAAAAGTGAATGAATTGTTTGTAGAAGAGTGAGGAAACAGATATATGTGAATGTGTTACGTAAACGAAGTGAATTAAAAAGCCATGTAAATGTAATACGTTGCATTTGTATTTCAATCATGTAGAAAATTGTATAAACTGTATGAGCGAGTAGAGAAGAACATGTGAATGTGCTACATAGAAGAATAGGGAAAACCGTGTGAATGTAATACGATGCACTTGTATTTCAAACATATAGAAAATTATGTGTATTGTTTGCAGAAGAGGGAGCAGAGAAAGAAATGCCATTGTGTTTCGGAAAAGAAAAGTGTGAGTGTAACATATTGCATTTCTATTTCAATCATAGAAAATGGTATGCATTGCATGAGAAGGCATTTAAATGTGTTAGGTAAAATAAAAGGAAATAGAGAAAACCATGTGAATGTAATATGTAGCATAGTAAACTGGATATCATAAAAACCTTCTCTATGAAATAACAATTAGATTTGCCAGTTTTCATCGCATTCGGATGAATGGTATATAGGTCATAAAGGGGCAAAAAACATTCCTTAGATTTCCTTGAAAATACAGCAGGCTTAAGTGATAGTTGAATATTTTAAGAGGTGGCTGCTATGTGATGACATTAAAATTCCGTTCTCTTTGCACAGGCAAGATATAAAAAACCGAATAACGACTTCCTATTTGAAAACAGTATAAGCATTTGAAAATGTATGCAAATGACAAGTAATTTCTCAGAAATGGTTCACTCCCCAAAAGATTTGACATAAATTATGTGCTTTAACAATATCTACATTTTTGTGTGGTAGTTTTTGACAATCCCCTACGTTGTTTAGAAGTTACAAAAATACAATGAAAATGAAGGTGACTTGCCATGTTATTCCCAGAACATTCAATGTAGATATAGAGTTTATCAAGCAAATATCTTAAACATTTGGTACTTTCATAAAATGTATTTGAGTCATTTTAGAGAAAAAAATCTGATGTGTTGCACTCACATGACTTTCTCTACTCTTGTACTAACCATTCTTACAAACTCTTATTACTGTATCTTCTTCATGTTAATACAGATATCTGATGTGTTACACTCACATGACTTTCTCTACTCTTGTACTAACCATTCCTACAAACTCTTATTACTATATCTTCTTCATGTTAATACAGATATCTGATGTGTTACACTCACATGACCTTCTCTACTCTTGTACTAACCATTCTTACAAACTCTTATTACTATATCTTCTTCATGTTAATACAGATATCTGATGTGTTACACTCACATGACTTTCTCTACTCTTGTACTAACCATTCTTACAAACTCTTATTACTATATCTTCTTCATGTTAATACAGATATCTGATGTGTTGCACTCACATGACTTTCTCTACTCTTGTACTAACCATTCTTACAAACTCTTATTACTATATCTTCTTCATGTTAATACAGATATCTGATGTGTTACACTCACATGACTTTCTCTACTCTTGTACTAACCATTCTTACAAACTCTTATTCCTATGTCTTCTTCATGTTAATACAGATATCTGATGTGTTACACTCACATGACTTTCTCTACTCTTGTACTAACCATTCTTACAAACTCTTATTACTATATCTTCTTCATGTTAATACAGATATCTGATGTGTTACACTCACATGACTTTCTCTACTCTTGTACTAACCATTCTTACAAACTCTTATTACTATATCTTCTTCATGTTAATACAGATATCTGATGTGTTACACTCACATGACTTTCTCTACTCTTGTACTAACCATTCTTACAAACTCTTATTACTATATCTTCTTCATGTTAATACAGATATCTGATGTGTTACACTCACATGACTTTCTCTACTCTTGTACTAACCATTCTTACAAACTCTTATTACTATATCTTCTTCATGTTAATACAGATAGCTGATGTGTTGCACTCACATGACTTTCTCTACTCTTGTACTAACCATTCTTACAAACTCTTATTACTATATCTTCTTCGTGTTAATACAGATATCTGATGTGTTGCACTCACATGACTTTCTCTACTCTTGTACTAACCATTCTTACAAACTCTTATTACTATATCTTCTTCGTGTTAATACAGATATCTGATGTGTTACACTCACATGACTTTCTCTACTCTTGTACTAACCATTCTTACAAACTCTTATTACTATATCTTCTTCGTGTTAATACAGATATCTGATGTGTTACACTCACATGACTTTCTCTACTCTTGTACTAACCATTCTTACAAACTCTTATTACTATATCTTCTTCATGTTAATACAGATATCTGATGTGTTGCACTCACATGACTTTCTCTACTCTTGTACTAACCATTCTTACAAACTCTTATTACTATATCTTCTTCGTGTTAATACAGATATCTGATGTGTTACACTCACATGACTTTCTCTACTCTTGTACTAACCATTCTTACAAACTCTTATTACTATATCTTCTTCGTGTTAATACAGATATCTGATGTGTTACACTCACATGACTTTCTCTACTCTTGTACTAACCATTCTTACAAACTCTTGTTACTATATCTTCTTCGTGTTAATACAGATATCTGATGTGTTGCACTCACATGACTTTCTCTACTCTTGTACTAACCATTCTTACAAACTCTTATTACTGTATCTTCTTCATGTTAATACAGATATCTGATGTGTTACACTCACATGACTTTCTCTACTCTTGTACTAACCATTCTTACAAACTCTTATTACTATATCTTCTTCGTGTTAATACAGATATCTGATGTGTTACACTCACATGACTTTCTCTACTCTTGTACTAACCATTCTTACAAACTCTTATTACTATATCTTCTTCGTGTTAATACAGATATCTGATGTGTTACACTCACATGACTTTCTCTACTCTTGTACTAACCATTCTTACAAACTCTTATTACTATATCTTCTTCGTGTTAATACAGATATCTGATGTGTTACACTCACATGACTTTCTCTACTCTTGTACTAACCATTCTTACAAACTCTTATTACTATATCTTCTTCGTGTTAATACAGATATCTGATGTGTTACACTCACATGACTTTCTCTACTCTTGTACTAACCATTCTTACAAACACTTATTACTATATCTTCTTCGTGTTAATACAGATATCTGATGTGTTGCACTCACATGACTTTCTCTACTCTTGTACTAACCATTCTTACAAACTCTTATTACTGTATCTTCTTCATGTTAATACAGATATCTGATGTGTTGCACTCACATGACTTTCTCTACTCTTGTACTAACCATTCTTACAAACCTTTATTCCTATATCTTCATGTTAATACAGATATCTGATGTGTTGCACTCACATGACTTTCTCTACTCTTGTACTAACCATTCTTGCAAACCTTTATTCCTATATGTTCTTCATGTTAATACAGATATCTGATGTGTTGCGTTCACATGACTTTCTTTACTCTTGTACTAGCCATTCTTACAAACCTTTATTCCTATATCTTCTTCATGTTAATACAGATATCTGATGTGTTACATTCACATGACTTTCTCTACTCTTGTACTAACCATTCTTACAAACCTTTATTAGTATATCTTCTTCATGTTAATACAGATATCTGATGTGTTACACTCACATGACTTTCTCTACTCTTGTACTAACCATTCTTACAAACTCTTATTCCTATATCTTCTTCATGTTAATACAGATATCTGATGTGTTACATTCACATGACTTTCTCTACTCTTGTACTAACCATTCTTACAAACCTTTATTAGTGTATCTTCTTCATGTTAATACAGATATCTGATGTGTTGCACTCACATGGCTTTCTCTACTCTTGTACTAACCATTCTTACAAACTCTTATTACTATATCTTCTTCATGTTAATACAGATATCTGATGTGTTACATTCACATGACTTTCTCTACTCTTGTACTAACCATTCTTACAAACTCTTATTACTATATCTTCTTCATGTTAATACAGATATCTGATGTGTTACACTCACATGACTTTCTCTACTCTTGTACTAACCATTCTTACAAACTCTTATTACTATATCTTCTTCATGTTAATACAGATATCTGCTGTGTTACATTCACATGACTTTCTCTACTCTTGTACTAACCATTCTTACAAACTCTTATTCCTATATCTTCTTCGTGTTAATACAGATATCTGATGTGTTGCACTCACATGACTTTCTCTACTCTTGTACTAACCATTCTTACAAACTCTTATTACTGTATCTTCTTCATGTTAATACAGATATCTGATGTGTTACACTCACATGACTTTCTCTACTCTTGTACTAACCATTCTTACAAACTCTTATTACTATATCTTCTTCGTGTTAATACAGATATCTGATGTGTTACACTCACATGACTTTCTCTACTCTTGTACTAACCATTCTTACAAACTCTTATTACTATATCTTCTTCGTGTTAATACAGATATCTGATGTGTTACACTCACATGACTTTCTCTACTCTTGTACTAACCATTCTTACAAACTCTTATTACTATATCTTCTTCGTGTTAATACAGATATCTGATGTGTTACACTCACATGACTTTCTCTACTCTTGTACTAACCATTCTTACAAACTCTTATTACTATATCTTCTTCGTGTTAATACAGATATCTGATGTGTTACACTCACATGACTTTCTCTACTCTTGTACTAACCATTCTTACAAACACTTATTACTATATCTTCTTCGTGTTAATACAGATATCTGATGTGTTGCACTCACATGACTTTCTCTACTCTTGTACTAACCATTCTTACAAACTCTTATTACTGTATCTTCTTCATGTTAATACAGATATCTGATGTGTTGCACTCACATGACTTTCTCTACTCTTGTACTAACCATTCTTACAAACCTTTATTCCTATATCTTCATGTTAATACAGATATCTGATGTGTTGCACTCACATGACTTTCTCTACTCTTGTACTAACCATTCTTGCAAACCTTTATTCCTATATGTTCTTCATGTTAATACAGATATCTGATGTGTTGCGTTCACATGACTTTCTTTACTCTTGTACTAGCCATTCTTACAAACCTTTATTCCTATATCTTCTTCATGTTAATACAGATATCTGATGTGTTACATTCACATGACTTTCTCTACTCTTGTACTAACCATTCTTACAAACCTTTATTAGTATATCTTCTTCATGTTAATACAGATATCTGATGTGTTACACTCACATGACTTTCTCTACTCTTGTACTAACCATTCTTACAAACTCTTATTCCTATATCTTCTTCATGTTAATACAGATATCTGATGTGTTACATTCACATGACTTTCTCTACTCTTGTACTAACCATTCTTACAAACCTTTATTAGTGTATCTTCTTCATGTTAATACAGATATCTGATGTGTTGCACTCACATGGCTTTCTCTACTCTTGTACTAACCATTCTTACAAACTCTTATTACTATATCTTCTTCATGTTAATACAGATATCTGATGTGTTACATTCACATGACTTTCTCTACTCTTGTACTAACCATTCTTACAAACTCTTATTACTATATCTTCTTCATGTTAATACAGATATCTGATGTGTTACACTCACATGACTTTCTCTACTCTTGTACTAACCATTCTTACAAACTCTTATTACTATATCTTCTTCATGTTAATACAGATATCTGCTGTGTTACATTCACATGACTTTCTCTACTCTTGTACTAACCATTCTTACAAACTCTTATTCCTATATCTTCTGCATGTTAATACAGATATCTGATGTGTTACACTCACATGACTTTCTCTACTCTTGTACTAACCATTCTTACAAACTCTTATTGCTATATCTTCTTCGTGTTAGTTAAGATAAACATTTGTACAAATTATCTTATTGCTTATTTCCTTGTAGGTACAAGGGGAATATGGGAATACACTAGACTTTGTGCGATAGTCAAACGTTTGAGATTCTGTTCTCTTTGCACACTTAACATATAAAAAAATGAACAACGATGATCCATTTCACGAAAGTTAAAAGTTTTCCGAAACTCATACACATAACAAGGAATATCTCCGAAATGGTTTATCCTATAAGAAAATTTATTGAGACATAAATTGTGTATTTTAGCAAGGTCTACATTTTTTGTATAGTAATATTTGGTCTATCTCTAACGGTTTATCAGTTATGCAAAAGTCGTCCAGAGTAAATACGACTACAGGGGCAATAGCCAGAAAATTCAAGATATACATTTTATTTTTCATAAAAATATCTCAAACATAGGACATTTTAATCAAAATCGTTAGAGCCATTTTCAAGAAAATAAAAATTTTAGAAAAATTTTCCATGTAAAGGGTAGTTTAGGGTGGGGCTATTTTCTTCAAAATCTTCGTGTTGCATCCTTGAAAGACATTAAACTTAAATACTAGCTTTGGTTTTTAACCGACTTTTCGTTTTTGAGTTATGCTGTCCACAGACTGACACACACACACACACACACACACACACACACACACACACACACACACACACACACACACACACACGGACCTTTTTCTAAAAATGCTTTTTTTTATTCAGGGGGCCTCAAAACATGTATTTCCGGTGAAATGTCGACATCGAATTTTTGGGTGGAATACAATACTTCCCCTACTTACCAGTAGAGAAAGTAATAAAACTGTTGTGATATTTTGATATTTTAGTTTTTGATGCGCATGAAGTATTTTGTATATTAAGGTATTCATAAGTTGAATAATTGAATAATCAAAGATATTAAAGATATTCTTATGGCAAATGAAATGTATATTTTGAATTTTCTGGCTATAGCCCCTGTAGTCGTATTTACTCTGGACGACTTTTGCATAACTGATAAACCGTTAGAGATAGACCAAATATTACTACACAAAAATGTGGATCTCTTTGAAACATACAATTTATGTCAAATGTTTTTGTGACGTGAACCATTTCGTAGATATTCCTTGTTATTTGTCAGAATTTTGCAATAGTTATAAACCGTTCTCAAATCGAGGTCGTTATTGATTTATTTATCTCTTGATCATGCAAAGAGAACGGAATTTCAAAATCATCACCAGAGACCAGAAGTTTAGGCATCATTAATCATTAAAATAGGCAGGCAAAAAGGGCGTTATAAGTAGTTAAAATAGGCAGGAAAAAAGGCATTATAAATAGCTAAAATAGGCAGGAAAAAAGGTATTGTAAATAGTTAAAATTGGCAGGGAAAAAGGCATTGTAAATAGTTAAAATTGGCAGGGAAAAAGGCATTGTAAATAGTTAAAATTGGCAGGGAAAAAGGCATTATAAATAGTTAAAATTGGCAGGGAAAAAGGCATTGTAAATAGCTAAAATTGGCAGGGAAAAAGGCATTGTAAATAGTTAAAATAGGCCGGGAAAAAGGCTTTATAAATAGTTAAAATTGGCAGGGAAAAAGGCATTGTAAATAGTTAAAATTGGCAGGGAAAAAGGCATTATAAATAGTTAAAATTGGCAGGGAAAAAGGCATTGTAAATAGCTAAAATTGGCAGGGAAAAAGGCATTGTAAATAGTTAAAATAGGCCGGGAAAAAGGCTTTATAAATAGTTAAAATTGGCAGGGAAAAAGGCATTGTAAATAGTTAAAATAGGCCGGGAAAAAGGCTTTATAAATAGTTAAAATTGGCAGGGAAAAAGGCATTGTAAATAGTTAAAATTGGCAGGGAAAAAGGCATTGTAAATAGCTAAAATAGGCAGGGAAAAAGGCACTGTAAATAGCTAAAATAGGCAGGGAAAAAGGCATTATAAATACTAAAACAGGCAATAAAATGCAACTAGAAAACCACATTTATTTACTAGATTACACTATTCAAGAACTAGATCGTCATATTTTAAAGAATTTCAAAGTTTTAAACAAAATGCTAGTGTTGTAATTGACAGAAAAGTGAAATATGTTTTAAAAAGGCCTGTGTATTGCATTGTCTTATTCGTTGCACTGCTTTTTTAAGTTCTCTGGGGTCACGTTGAAGATAACACACTTTTCATATGACAAAATGACCTCTCAACATCGACAGAGATTATAGGAGCAAATCTAAAACATAGCATCATTGTAGGATCCATTTCAACTGCAACAGAATTGTCACCTTGTAGAACTTTTGAAATGTTTCTAAGTTTGTTCAGATAAATAATGAAATAAAAGCAACAAAAAGCATTTATTTCGTAAAATAGGCATTTATATTTAAAAAGACAGAAAAAGGCAACATAAAACTGTGACATTTGAATCTCAAAGGTATAATTCGTACAGATTCACTTTCAATTGAAGATACATTTGACACATTTAAAAAGGCATCTGCCTAAATTTCGGTCTCTGGTCATCGCTCTTAAAACATTTGACTATCGCTTAAAGCTTGTTGTACTCCCCTTGTAATCAATAAGATAATTTGTACAAATGTTTATCTCGATTAACCTGAAGATGATATAGGAATAAGTGTTTGTAAGAAGTAGAGAAAGTTATGTGTGCTGCACGAAATATGTTTTGACCTGTACCGTTATATGCATTCACTACGCGTAATTTCGACTCACGCCTGAAACAATTGCACATACGGTGTGACGTCACCGTGATAGTATCGTACGCTAAAGTTAGCGCATTACGTCATGGATCATGCGCACAAGGTCACCTGTTTATTAATGGTCACCTGACAGACTGCACTTCTGCAGTGGGGGGCCCGCAAGGTATCGATTATTCGAAAGGCTAAACCCCTGACCTCCTCCCAAAGGAGAGCGTTGAACCGGCAACACCATCTGATATTTCAGTGTATCGGCGCGAACACGAACACGAACCCGCGACCCTCTGTCATCGTCATGAACAGGATGTTACGGCAATGCATTCTTCTCTGGTATGCACCTAATTACTACATTTCCTACTAGATATTATATTCGACCATACCCAAATTTATTAATGATAAATAGGGCCCGAAAGTTGTTGACCTAAAAATGAGCTATAAAATGCCCTTAAACATATAATAAAATGCACATAAAATGTAAAAAAAGTCTGATGTGTTCCACTCACATGACTTTCTCTACTCTTGTACTAACCATTCTTACAAACTCTTATTACTATATCTCCATGTTAAGATAAACATTCGTACAAATTATTGCTTATGTCCTTGTAGGTGCAAGGGAGATATTAGAATACAGAAGGCTTTGTGCGACAGTCAAATGTTTTTGAGCTTTGAAATTCCGTTCTCTTTGCACGATTAACATATAAAAAAATGAACAACGTTGTTGCATTTCGCTAAAATTCTAAGTTTTCCGAAACTCACACACATAACAAGGAATATCTCCGAAATGGTTCACCCTACAAGAAAATTTATTGAAACATAAATTGTGTATTTTACCAAGATCTACATTTTTTGTAGAGTATGATTTCGTCTATCTCTAACGGTTTACCAGTTATGTAAAAGTCGTCCAGAGTAAATACGACTACAGGGGCTACAGCCAGAAAATTCAAGATATACCTTTCATTTGTCATAAAAATATCTCAAACATATGACATTTTAATCAAAATCGTTGCATCCATTTTCAAGAAAATCAAAATTTTCGAAAACTTTTCCATGTAAAGGGTAGTTTAGGGTGGGGCTATTTTCTTCAAAATCTTCGTGTCGCATCCTTGAAAGACATTAAATTTAAATATCAACTTTGGTTTCTAACCGAGTTTTCGTTTTTGAGTTATGTTGTCCACAGACTGACAGACACACAGACACACACGGACCTTTTTCTAAAAATGCTTTTTTTGGATTCAGGGGGCCTCTAAACATATATTTCCGGTGAAATCTCGACATCGAATTTTTGGGTGGAATACAATACTTCCCCTACTTACCAGTAAAGAAAGTAAAAAATGGCTTTATTATAAAAATGTGGGAAAATGCATTTTGATGACCTATAAAAACCACATATATGTAATCTATTTGTTCCAGAATGCACTTGATTTACAATAAGCATCGTCTGTGACTACTAAGAAAAACTATGACTTTTCATCAAAATCCGGGCCCTAATGATACCGAACCTTTAATGGATCTCCTTAAGTTCAAACTTTCATTAAAGGACTGGTCTTCACCCAATTGGACAGTTCAATTTTCATTAAAGGACACGTGTTCCACCAATCAGAGAATTCCCATGCAGCAATGGCAAAGCGCAATATCGATTAATTCTCGAAACGCAACTAGCGCGAGTTTTAAATGTCGCCGGGCGGTCGGACACTACTGACAGTGAGATGCAACTTACTCCACCTGCCCGCCTAAGTAAGATGCAACTTTAACCTCAATACAACACATCAACTTCCAACAATATTGCACTAAGCACAGTCCCTAAGCAAATTAATTTCACTAATTGTACAATAAATAACTTATAATACATGAAATATTCAATATATTCAATTTGTCTCCTTCTATTTTTCAATGTTACGTAACATTCCAAGGTTATCGTGCAGCTGTGACGTGCTGGAAACGAATCGATCGTTTAGCGCCTGCGCACAACTCCAAATATCAGCTGTAGGTCATTGTCCCTGGTGAGTGTAGGTACAACATTGAAAAGGGAAGCTAATATTGTTCATGAAGTAACCTCTCATTTGGTGTAAGGTGCGCCATTAGCGGAAGAAGGTGTCTCAAAGCTCCAACAAGTGATTTCTATCCCTGGGGTAACTTGGTACACACTCTGGAAGAATTAGAACAAAATATCCGCCAGCATTTCTCAACGTGAACTACGGCGAGAGATGGATGGTTTCCTAAAGAGGTGTCCAAAATGTATGTATGGACGACAGTGGCCAGTTCCAAATATTTATTTATCATGTATAACTATAACCTAAAAGTGTGCACATATGTTCACAAAAATAGGTAAAATAGAATGCAATATTTAATATAGATAACTTCTAAAGCGAAAAACGTCCTTTTCCTTTGCTAAAGAATTCCCTTCTTTACAATTGTTATTTCTACTCTTTGTGTAGTGTATTATTGCCTCATATCATTGTTATAGTGATAGTTTAATTTTGTTCATTCTGTTATTGGTGTTGTGTTTATCTTCACCTAGAAATCTAATGATATTCGTTGATTTATATTGTATTTGTTTTAGATTCCTGATATTTTCCCCCCATTTACTAATTCAAAAGTGTGTTCCCCAAATTTGTTATTAAATGTATATAGTCCATCATACAGGAACTGCTTTCCTGCAGTTTCTTCTGACTTGCTTTGGATATCCATGGGGTATTTAGTAATACGTACTTTGGATTCCATTTCATCCTTTCCCCCCTTTTTGTTGCTCTTTCTAGTGTGTGGTAAATTTGTTGTTTGGTTAGGTAACTATAACTTGAGGGTTTACGAGGTAAACAAGACAAACCTGTGCTTCCCTTCCCTGAATTTTGACTCGGAAGATGCGTGGTGCTGTGATTTCGGTTAGTTGTACCCTGACAATTTGTTTTCATTACTTTGTCTTATTCTTTCGCCTAGGTTGGCCTACACTGCACAACAAATTTGAACTTTTTTTCTGTCCTTTAGATGAAACTGCGTGATTCTGTATAAACAAAAGGTGCTTGACTCATATCTGAAAACCAAATTGGTCCATCACGTACCATTTTTGTAGGAGACCCACTTTTGATATTTACACAAATTGATTACAGAGAAATGAAATATGAGGCTTGAGTACAGAAAACACATACACTAAAATGTTTTTTTGACCGTTTCCTCTTGTAGGCATCTGTTGGTGTGTCCCTGACAATAGACCAACAATACTCAGCTAGCATACTTCCATTCCATCGTCTACTGAAACGTTTTTCAAACAGAGATGTCCTGGTGGATCCTTTCCCCATGCTGGTCACTTATTGCGCCAAGGTTTTGAGGAAAGAAGTCCAGATGTGAGTCCAAAAAGTGTAGTTTTAACGACATATTGCAACCTATAGCATGAAAGCATTCTACCATGTTGCTGACAAGATCTTCATCATTTTCAATTCTCACGTGAGCACACTGATTTAAATACCAACTAGGCTGCTTTTTCTCCCTCTGACAGTTTATTTTCAAACTCTTCGTCATAAATGACTGCTTTAATTTGGGGACCAATGAAAACCCCTTCTTTTACCTTTGCCTCACTTAATTTGTTGAATTTGTTCCTGAGATGCAAGGAAGCCACTCCTCTGTCCAGAGCTTTTACAAAAATGTTGATTAAACCGAGTTTAATGTGCAGTGGTGGTAGAAAGACACATTGTGGATTCATAAGTGGTTCATGTGCTATATTTTTGGTGCCAAGAATGAAGCTTTGTCTTGAAGGCCACTGCTTGCGGGTGTAGTGATTTTTACCAATGGCGACAAGCTGCATTGCTGTGTCTTCAATGTAAATTCGCCACACACATAACAAAACACGTCCGGCTTATTTTTACAGTGACGAGACATTATAATGCACTGTATGTAATATAATTTTGTCCTTAAAACTGATCGTCACTCAAATATTCCTGCCAGCAACACTTCAGAGAGGAAACTTCCAAATATAAACAAAATTTTACAGTTAAAATGCTGACATAGTCGAAAGATCAAGCTGACAGTGAATGTTTGATGTAGATATCCATTGTTTAATATGTGTACATATATACCTGCAGTGTAACTGTTGAATAGAATAAGCAGGGTATAAAAATTGATTTAAATTAACAAAGACGCAAATTTATCGCGAAAATACGTAAAAAACTAAATTTGGGTTTTGGGGGAAAATGGTACGTGGCAGACAAAAACTAATTACAGATTTGTTATTTTCAGCTATACTTGTACAAGAAACACATATTTTCATCTAAAGGACATTTTTCATGTTGTACAGTGCTATCTGATTTCTAATGCGCTGCGTTTCTTTGCTTTGGAACGTAGTTAGCAATTCGATTACATCTGTAAAATCAATCAGTTTTGCAGCTATCAGATTTATTTCTTATGTTTTCGGGGAAATGTCAGGCCACTGTACAAGCAATTTCTTAGTCACTTATCGGAGGATCAAACATTCTCTCTTGAAATAATAATGAGTCACTTTCATAGTACCTTCAGGTGTATTTGCCTGTTGCCGATTCAGTTTTGATCAGGTTTTGAACTGAGTATCACCAATAACGAGCTAGGAACAGATTCCTAAAGGTGTTATAGGTTTTCTCGCACGATAGTGTCATACATACCCATTCTGACACCCGTTTTCTAAGGCTTTTTCAGATTATTTACATTCTCAGTTCAAATGTTATTTTTATTTTGAAATATTCCTCGATTTCTCTAAGAAGCTGTTTTGGATTGTTTTCCTGCTCATCATCAAATGTTGGAGCACACAAAATGCTAGGTGAAAGTTGTGTGTGTGTGTGTGTGTGTGTGTGTGTGTGTGTGTGTGTGTGTGTGTGTGTGTGTGTGTGTGTGTGTGTGTGTGTGTGTGTGTTTGTGGTTTATGTTTGTGTTGACATGATGGATATCATAAGTCTCACTGTTATGCCCATTTGTATGCAAATTGCGTACATGAAGTGTGCCCACAACTTCTTATGAGTTATTTGAGTCATTTTTACTTTCTCTACTGGTAAGTAGGGGAAGTATTGTATTCCACCCAAAAATTCGATGTCGAGATTTCACCGAGAAATACATGTTTTGAGGCCCCCTGAATCCAAAAAAAGCCTTTTTAGAAAAAGGTCCGTGTGTGTGTGTGTCTGTGTGTCTGTCAGTCAGTCTGTCACTCTGTGGACAGCATAACTCTAAAACGAAAAGTCGGTTAAAAACCAAAGTTGGTATTTAAGTTTAATGTCTTTCAAGGATGCAACACGAAGATTTTGAAGAAAATAGCCCCACCCTAAACTACCCTTTACATGGAAAATTTTGATTTTCTTGAAAATGGCTCAAACGATTTTGATTAAAATGTCATATGTTTGAGATATTTTTATGACAAATGAAATGTATATCTTGAATTTTCTGGCTATAGCCCCTGTAGTCGTATTTACTCTGGACGACTTTTGCATAACTGGTAAACCGTTAGAGATAGACCAAATCATACTATACAAAAATGTAGATCTTGGTAAAATACCCAATTTGCCTCAATAAATTTTCTTGTAGGGTGAACCATTTCGGAGATATTCCTTGTTATGTGTGAGTTTCGGAAAACTTAGAACTTCAGCGAAATGCAACAACGTTGTTCATACCGTCCGATATGACGCAATGTTGGAGGACGTTAATTTAAAAAAATTAAAAAAAAAAAAAAAAAAAAAAAAAAAAAAAAAAAAAAAAAAACCTTGTTCATTTTTTTTATATGTTAATCGTGCAAAGAGAACGGAATCTCAAAGGTCAAAAAGATTTGACTGTCGCTCTCAAAGCCTTCTGTATTCTAATATTCCCCTTGTACCTACAAGGACATAAGCAGTAAGATAATTCGTACGAAGGTTTATCTTAACTAACATGAAGAAGATATAGGAATGAGAGTTTGTTAGAATGGTTAGTACAACAGTAGAGAAAGTCATGTGAGTAGAACACATCAGATTTTTTATAATGTCCTTCAACGTAATAGGTCATATCGGACGAACTCAATGAAATTTGTGAAATTATGCTGAAATGAGCCCGAGGTCCATAGAGATTACAGTTACTCACCATTCGTCCTCTCAGGATAAGGGGAAACCTTGGAAAAGAACAATGTCTGGGTACCTCACCCTAACTGACATCCAAATTTGGAATCTCTTAAATATGCAACTGACTTTTCCATAGAATTCATTAATTTATGCTTCTAAATCTCTTAAAATTCTTGTTGAACACATTTCAGTTCTGATACTACCTTAGCTACTGCTATTTCCTTTATTATATTATCATTTATGTACTCATAATTAGATTATCAGTTTTCAATTTCATTGTTTATGTTTAATGTGGTACACTGTTCTTTGACGTCAGTTTCTATCTGAAATTTAATTTGCTCTAATCTGATTATTTCTGTTTTGCATTTATATCAGCTGCCAACTGGCTTTGTTTAAAACTGATATCAGTAGCAAGCTGATATTATCTCCTCGATATTTCTCTAGCTATCTTACCCTCATCACTGGCTAAATTGTTTTGCTTTTCAGTGATTTCCCTAGCTAATTTCTCTTGATTTTCATTTATTTTCTTAGCTAACTTATCGCGATTCTTTGACTAATTCTTAATGTCCCTTCTGTACCTTCTTTTGCTAAGTTATCCTCGTTTTCAGTAACGCCTTTAGTTACTTTATCCTGCTTTTCGTAATTTCTAAAGCGCGTTCCACCCTTAGATGACAGTACACGTTAAATGGAGCGCAGTGTTGCAACATGTACTAAAGCGCGTCTCACCCTTAAAAGACAGTACACGTTAAATGGAGCGCAGTGTTGCAACATGTACTAGTTGCGAATCTTTCTCCGCGAGCGACTCGAGGTGGCCAGAGTCCTGTACTTAGTCCTTCAATTGCTGCTTGACGAGACGGGCACTTTTAACTTTGGTATCCCTCCACGCCTTTGTTACTGTATGACCTAAATTTACAAATGACTCGTCTGTATAAACAATTGATTTCCCCTGGTCCCTAAACCTTTTACGTCTTTTAGATATTTATGTCGCCATCTGATGATATCGATATTGTCTCTTTCTATTAATATGCACTTGTTACCCTTTCTTTCATATTCGAACCCCAAATCAGAGTGGCCCTTGAGAAATTTGGTAGGGTCTCAGCACTGTTGAACTGTGACAAAATTATATTCAGCGTGGGTGGAATGTTTGCAAACAGTAAAGAATGAACAATTCGCCGCACTCCTCCTTGCACTATTCAAGCATATTGCGTTAACCTAGCGTTTTGTGTAGTCCCGCCCTTTTTGCTTTCTTTTTCGATGGCGTTCTTAGAAGTCCTTTCATTACTTCCTTTTTAATCCTATACACTACTGCTTCTGAACACTCAACAGCCTTAGCTGTTTCTTTTACTGCCTTAAACGCATTTTACTTCAAAAATAATCTAACACATTCATAATTATTTGACGTTCCTTACTTCTTTATTTACCAACATATCGTCCCTTCCTAGCTTCACCCTCCATAACTACAAATATTTACAAAAATATTAAACAAATAACGCAATAACAGCTCACAGTTACACACACGGCTTCTTTCGAACTAATGTTAGTGCTGCTCCTTATACTATCTTCTGTGTCAGGCCTGACGCTGAATAGATGAATACCTTTTGTTTGCCCTACTGGATAAAAGAAAGAGGTTACTGCCTTTTGGTTTATTTTAAAAACTTTCTCCAACCTTCCTCAACATTTGTTCTCGCTGGTTATCTGATGTAAACTCAATAACAAAAAAGTTTCACACTGCGTAACTTTTGCAGTGCACATATATAAAATTTTCCGAAAACATTTAATTTAAAAAATTATAACACTTAACTGGGTAAACATAGAGAATTCAAAGTAGGCAGGTAGTAGCACTATAGTTTACTCTACCTAAGAAAAAAATATAGATGCATTCTAGCAGTTAGTTTGTTAGTTAGTGCGTGATGAGTGTAGAAACAGCAAATATCGGACTTCTATTGAAAAAAACGTTTTCTGAAGAAATTCGGACCTATAGAAATGTATAATGACTCTGAAAAGGATATAACCTGATAGAGAAAAAAATTCTGCATAGGATAATGTGTTCAAACCTGAAATTTATAACAAATGAATATTTATACCATGCTATTAGGAATCTGGCAACAGAGCGAGGGTAGAAAAGGACGCGGCTAATGGCAACTTGTATGCGCTAGATAGAGACAGAGATGTCCCATTTAACTCCATACTGTCTTCTAAGAGTGAAACGCTATATAGTTGCGAATCTTTCTCCGCGCGCGATCCCGAGGTGGCCGGAGTCCTGTACTTAGTCCTTCAATTGCTGCTTGACGGACACTTTTAACTTTGGTATCCCTGCACGCCTTTGTTACTGTATGACCTAAATTTACAAATGACTCGCCTGTATAAACAATTGATTTCCCCTGGTCCCTACACCTTATTACGTTTTTTAGATATTTATGTCGCCATCTGATGGTAGCGTCTGTTTCTATTAATATGCACTTGTTACCGCTTCTTTCATATTCGAACCCCAAATCGTGTAAGAACCGACTAAGAGTGGCCCTTGAGAAATTTGGTACGGTGTCATCACTGTTGACCCGTGACAAAATTATATTCAGCGTGGGTGGAATATTTGCAAACAGTAAAGAATGAACAATTCGCCGCACTCCACATTGCACTATTCAATCATATTGCGTTAACCTAGCGTTTTGTGTAGTCCCGCCCTTTTTGCTTTCTTTTTCGATGGCGTTCTTAGAGGTCCTTTCATTAGTTCCTTTTTAATCCTACACACTACTGCTTCTGAACACCCGATAGCCTTAGCTGTTTCTTTTACTGCCTTACACGCATTTTCCTTCAAAAATAATCTAACACATTCATAATTATTTGGCGTTCCTTACTTCTTAATTTACCAACATATTGTCTCTTTCTAGCTTCCCCTTCCATAACTACAAATATTTACAAAAATATTAAACAAATAACGCAATAACAGCTCACAGTTACACACACGGCTTCTTTCGAATGAATGTTAGTGCTGCTCCTTATACTATCTTCTGTTCAGGCCTGGCGCGAGAATACGCTGAATAGATGAATACCTTTTGTTTGCCTTACACGATGAAAGAAAGAGGTTACTGCCTTTTGGTTTATTTTAAAAACTTTCTCCAACCTTCCTCAACATTTGTTCTCGCTGGTTCCCTGATGTAAACTCAATAACAAAAAAGTTTCACACTGCGTAACTTTTGCAGTGCACAGATATACATTTTTTGGAAAACATTTAATTTAAAACATTGTAACACTTAACTGGGTAAACATAGAGAATTGAAAGTTGGGCAGCTAGTAGCACTATAGTTTACTCTACCTAAGAACAAAATATAGATGCATTCTAGCAGTTAGTTTGTTAGTGCGTGATGAGTATAGAAACAGCAAATATCGGACTTCTATTGAAAAAAAAAAACGTTTTCTGAAGAAATTTGGGCCTATAGAAATGTATAACTCTAAAAAGGATATAACCTGATAGAGAAAAAAATTCTGCATAGGATAATGTGTTCAAATCTGAAATTTATAACAAATTAATATTTATACCATGCTATTAGGAATCTGGCAACAGTACGAGGGTAGAAAAGGACGCGGCTAATGGCAACTTGTATGCGCTAGATCAGGTGTGTCAAACAGCACTCACCAGGTGTGAAAAATATTCCCCTAGTTTCCCTCCCTTCAAATCGGAAAACTTGAAAAATAAAGCGAAAACCGGTTCTACTAGCGCGTGCTACTGCAGTTAAGGAGGGGTGGACTCCTCTCTTCACACCCTCGGAGTGATGTTTGACAGGCCTGCGCTAGATAGACAGAGATGTCCCATTTAACTCCATACTGTCTTCTAAGAGTGGAACGTTATATAGTTTAATCTGCCTCAACAATGTAACTATGCTCAGATGTTCCTGCCTGATTATCTGAGTTATCTGAGCGATCCATATCTTGTCCTATTTCAATACTCATTTTCTTAGGTTTACTTTGTGGTAGTCTATCGCTTCTCAGGCAAAACTTTAAATTGATCTACTAACAACAGAGATTAGAAACTGTGACTCATTTAAAGGTATGTAGTTATGCTATGTCTTGTTTCTTCTCTTCCTTTGTTGTGGTCCCTGGATGATGCAGGTTCCTCGATGTTGGATAATCCTTTATCTTGAAGATCTAGAACTTTTTGAATCTCCAGACGTTCTAGGAGATTTATTTGTTAATCCTATTCATGCGCCATATAATTGTGTGCCAATTTTTAAATGCATTTCGTTTTGAGCAGTGATGTCCAGCGTTTGCGGAAGACTGGAGTTTGGGTTTACCTCCTTCCACTAAACGTGGACTTTGCCTCTCTTTAAACCCCAGACGTGCATTGTGTTGCAGTGGCGAGTTGGTAACATGTACGTTGCGTTTGATTTACGAAAGCACTTTCAAATCTTATGCGTTACACATCTGTTGATTAGTGACTTGTTTGGTACTGCTTACGTTTAAGAAGTATATCAATATTTGACATAGACTTAGAAGATACACCAAGTGATCGTCGTCACGTAACTTATTGTGATATATACTACAGACTTTTAATATAGTTCAATTTGTAGAAACTCTGTTCACAAATATATGTAGAGTTATACTCACTCTTATATCTACACACTATTATACTTGTAAATGTTTATTTCTCTATATACTACATTTTAATGGACATTAGTGACGTTTACGTTTAACAAGTATATCAATATTTGACATAGACTTAGATGATACACCAAGTGATCGTCGTCACGTAACTTATTGTGATATATACTACAGACTTTTAATATATGTAGTTCAATTTGTAGAAACTCTGTTCACAAATATATGTAGAGTTATACTCACTCTTATACACACTATTATACTTGTAAATGTTTATTTCTCTATATACTACATTTTAATGGACATTAGTGATGTTTACGTTTAACAAGTATATCAATATTAGACATAGACTTAGAAGATACACCAAGTGATCGTCGTCACGTAACATATTGTGATATATACTACAGACTTTTAATATACTTCAATTTGTAGAAACTCTGTTCACAAATATATGTAGAGTTATACTCACTCTTATATCTACACACTATTATACTTGTAAATGTTTATTTCTCTATATACTACATTTTAATGCACATTAGTGATGTTGTTTACGTTTAACAAGTATATCAATATTAGACATAGACTTAGAAGATACACCAAGTGATCGTCGTCACGTAACATATTGTGATATATACTACAGACTTTTAATATACTTCAATTTGTAGAAACTCTGTTCACAAATATATGTAGAGTTATACTCACTCTTATATCTACACACTATTATACTTGTAAATGTTTATTTCTCTATATACTACATTTTAATGCACATTAGTGATGTTGTTTACGTTTAACAAGTATATCAATATTTGACATAGACTTAGAAGATACACCAAGTGATCGTCGTCACGTAACATATTGTGATATATACTACAGACTTTTAATATACTTCAATTTGTAGAAACTCTGTTCACAAATATATGTAGAGTTATACTCACTCTTATACACACTATTATACTTGTAAATGTTTATTTCTCTATATACTACATTTTAATGGACATTAGTGATGTTTACGTTTAACAAGTATATCAATATTTGACATAGACTTAGAATATACACCAAGTGATCGTCGTCACGTAACATATTGTGATATATACTACAGACTTTTAATATAGTTCAATTTGTAGAAACTCTGTTCACAAATATATGTAAAGTTATACTCACTCACTCTTATACACACTATTATACTTGTAAATGTTTATTTCTCTATATACTACATTTTAATGGACATTAGTGATGTTTACGTTTAACAAGTATATCAATATTTGACATAGACTTAGAAGATACACCAAGTGATCGTCGTCACGTAACATATTGTGATATATACTACAGACTTTTAATATACTTCAATTTGTAGAAACTCTGTTCACAAATATATGTAGAGTTATACTCACTCTTATACACACTATTATACTTGTAAATGTTTATTTCTCTATATACTACATTTTAATGGACATTAGTGATGTTTACGTTTAACAAGTATATCAATATTTGACATAGACTTAGAATATACACCAAGTGATCGTCGTCACGTAACATATTGTGATATATACTACAGACTTTTAATATAGTTCAATTTGTAGAAACTCTGTTCACAAATATATGTAGAGTTATACTCACTCACTCTTATACACACTATTATACTTGTAAATGTTTATTTCTCTATATACTACATTTTAATCTACATAAGCATTTTCAGAAATTACCTTATAGCTAATTTCTTTGTAGGTGCAAGGGAAATATAGAAATACAGTAGGCTTTAAGCGATAGTGAAATGTTTTAAGAGCTGGTTGCTCTGCGATGGCTATGAAATTCTGTTCTCTTTGCAAGGCCAACAGATAAAAAAGCGAATAACATATTCCTATTTGAAAAAAAAAAAAAATATATATATATAGTAATTGGCAAATTCAAACAAATAAGGAAGAATATCTTGGAAATGGTTCACTAAAAAGAAAAAAAAAAAAAAAAAAAAAAAAAAAACTATTTTACATAAATTGTGTTTTAAAGAGATCCACATTTTTTATTTAGTAACCTTTTGTCTGTCTCTTACTGTTTACCATTTATTCAAAAATCATCCAGAATAAAGAGGTCTTCTGAGAGAATTCCCAGAAAATTCAGGGTATTATTTAGAAACGACCTGCTTGTGTCCGTCACTGGATACTGACTCTGAGGAGTGGAGTGGGGTACAGCCACTCACTACGTAAACGTCTCCAAAGAGACAAGGTTGGACATCCCTGAGTAATCTATCTGTTGTATTACAGGAATAAGAACTCAAGTTAAAGTTTCAACAAGATGTTTCGGCGCTAAGGAAACTAACACTTGAGTTAGGCTGTAAAGCAGGAAGGAAAAGACACGACTTTTCGAAATACACGCTTTTTTCTTTATCAACGCAAGTCCCACCTTTATCATGACTCCCCATTAAAATTCCTACTTCAGTTGCCCAATTTTAAGCTATCGATTCATATCTGTTTACTCTGTGACTTGCTAAATTCTAAGAATGTAATTTCTCTTTCTAATTTTCTATGTTCATGCAACTTCTGAATTCCAGGTATGACATATAACGAGATGCGAGGGGTACCACCTAGACCTTCAGATGTTTTGTGTTTGTACCCCAAACGGGACGCCCCAGAGAGGTGAAGTGAGAGGAGTCACAACAGAGGAGAAGACAGCGAACCTACAGGCTTGCGTATGCCATTGGGAGACCGGGGACTCGGAGACCGCCCTCGTGCTAAGGGATGGACTTTACAGACTGTGTTCCTTCTCCTCTGCCATGCAGCGCCGAGAAGAGCAGGTGCGCCGCGGGGTTATTTAGGTCATAGTGCGCGAGGTGTCCTATGTTGTATAATGTATCCTTAAACCTCAACTATAGTGCCTGCGTATTTTCCTAAGCCACCGTATTATTCATAGCTGTTGAACTGCGTTACCGGAAATACCGAACAGATGGCTCAGCGGTAACGTGCGAGGTCCTGGGTTCGATTCCTAGAAGTGGCCACAGGCATAATTTCTTTTTGTGGTTTTTCCTGGTTGACAAGGTGAATGCTGGCATGGTTCCTCTTTTACCATGCACTTTATTTCCCTTATCCCCCCCCCACCTTTTGGGGGGGGGGGATGAAGCGGGGTCCCACCCCTTCAGCTCCCATGGTGCGATTACTGAGGATCTCTAACACTTGTGGTATTTCTAATGTCACCAGAAGTGCGTCGGGCCGAACATCTGACTCTCCTGTTTGGATTGGGTCGAACTCGGCAGACACCCATGGGAAATTGGGTACGTCTAGGCGAGAGCTTGCGGCTGAGGTTTCGGTAGTCTTCCCGTAAGTGACTTCCGTCCTGACTCGAACTACAGGGCGTGTATATATCTACGACCCTAATGGAAAACCCCACGGTTGCCCTTCTTGTCACCAAGCTTGGCCGGCCTAATCACTCATCAGTTCATCCTGAAGGTGGCAAGCGGTAAAGTGTCTCCACTGTTCACTGGTCATTCATTCATTCATACCAAAAATCAGAGGTGACAATGGGTAAATTCATTGCGGATTGGCTTTTTATTAATAATTCATTTAAAATAATAAAACATACAATAATGCAAACATATGTTATAAAGATCAAAAAGCAGAGAGAAAGATAAACAATTTCCATGTGTTAAAATCAGTGTATAATGTAATAAGCTAAGAGTCATTCACGAGGCAATTTAGTAGTTAAGGAAGAACAACTAGTGTAGCGAAGGACACTATTAAGTCAAGGTGTCCTTGGAATTCAGTTATGTTCAGTTATCGTAGAAGTTGCTAAGCAAGCAGTACAAAAGTCCTAAAAATTAGAAAGAAAATGAAATTCTTAGGATTGAGCAAATCAGAGTAAAAATTGTGAATTAGCAGCTTTATAATTTGGCAACATTATGTAGGAAAGTTGATGGGGAGTGATAAGTTACATTCAGACAGGGTGTGTGTTTCTGAAATTCGCCTCCTTCCCGTCGTGTTTTACAATCTTACCGGAGTGCTTACTGCGATTGATTATTATTGGCAGTCCTCCGTGATCTAGCGGCTACATTCTAGCCTCTGGTTCCCGAGGTCGCGGGTTCAAACACGGTGGTGGAGTTTTTTGGGCGTAAAAATCCTTAGCATGGTTTCCTTCGGAAGGGAAGTAAAGCCGGTGGTCTCGTCGCACGTAAAAGAACCTCAGAACTGATAAGGATGCCTCTGAGCAAAATTAAGGAGCCTTTCTGGCCCAATATAAAATGGGACGCTAAGAATCATAGCAGTTAAAGAGCATCGATTAATAAAAATTTAATTTAAAGGCCGCAGGGGTTGAATACCGTACTGGGGTTTTATACGTAGCGGTCACCGTCAGGGAACTTTGCGGTTACCATTTCTGCGACTCTGCACCAAAGAAAATCTGCGGTGGATTCAGTATCGTTTTCCAGGGTCTTTTAGCTGGGCACTCATCAAGTTTTCCCCTTAGATTTTAACCCCTTCAAATGCGTGTCTTGCCCTTGCCCCACAGCCCTGTATGACAAACTGAATGCACGCACTACCTCTTTCTCTTTTAGCCAAAAAGGCCAAGAGCGGAAACATACGTCGTTTCTATGCCATTTTGTACTCTTGTTGCGGTTGACGTACATATTTACCAGGAGTGGCACATCCTTGCACCGTTGGCTAAAGCAACCAATGAAACGGCCATGGCTTCGTACGCGAGGTGCAGTGAGATTTTCTTTGTTGCTCTTTGTACACATCGCATTACTATTCTTACGAAAATAGTTAATTTTTAAACTTAGACAGGGAACGTCAGAAGTTAGCAGATATAATTTAAGAATTACAACTTCTAGTGATTATATTCAGGAACAGTTTAATTCTTCAACCTCAAACAGTCGACAACTCACTTCAAATGGATCATTATTAACCTCCATTAAATGAATCAGTCAACTTAACTGCTGTTGCTTATTCTCACCCCACCCACGCATACCCTGAGATAAACATCTCATAGCTCAACACTGCAGCAGCTGTCAGCAGATCACCGGAGAACAAAATTTCAGACGGCGTCAAACCTGACGCACACATTACTTGGCATGAAGTAAACTCTTTAATCAGCACATGTGCAGTTCGACCACCTCCTTTGAGGAGCCCTTATAACCGCTTTACAATACAGGCCCTTCCTCCTCAGTTCTTTCTGCAGAGTTGCAACATCTTAACATGAACCTTTGGAGCTAATGAAAAAGGGAAGAATGTTGCCAACTGAGACTCCACGTGGAGTTAATATGTATCTGTCATTTGCTTAAAATCAGGGTTGTTATTGGTCTTCAGGGACAGGCAGAGAAGTGGGTAGGACACATTTCCTTTCTTATACAACTGCACGTGCCTTGACTAAAGACTAACTTCCTACACTCGTATCCCAATATGCTATTTGTGCCATTTACTGCAGTCGACATTCAATTTTCTCCAGGTCCCTAACTTGAACTTTGCGAGACTGGCCAAGGAGTGGGTGGGTGCCGCCACTGAGACTGGTCATTTGGGATGCAGCCTGGCACTCCTGACCTTCAGCCCAGGCAAGAGGACTCAAGGTCATCTCTTGGTGCTTTGGGTGGAGGGAACAAAGGCATCAACGGGGCTCGAACATACATCCTCCAGGGACAATCATTAACGCACCACACCCTTCATCTGATGCAGCATAAAGCAGGTCACAACCTTCTTCAAACTCACACAACTTTCTCTACTCACTCTTCTACAGTCTTCTACCCACTTCATGTTAATCAAGATAAACATTTGCATACTACTTTCTCTACTACGTATAGTAAGTAGAGGAAGTACTGTATTCCACCCAAAAATTCGATGTCGAGATTTCACCGGAAACACGTTTTGAGGCCCCCTGAATCCAGAAAGAAAAAGCATTTTTAGAAAAACGTCCGTTTGTGCGTGTGTGTGTGTGTGTGTGTGTGTGTGTGTGTGTGTGTGTGTGTGTGTGTGTGTGTGTGTGTGTGTGTGTGTCTGTCTGTCTGTCTGTCTATGGACAGCATAAGTCAAAAACGAAAAGTCGGCTTAAAACCAAAGTTGGTATTTAAGTTTCTTGTCTTTCAAGGATGCGACATGAAAATTGCTCCGCCCTAAACTACCCTTTACAAAGAACAATTTTCGAAAATTTTGATATTCTTGAAAATGGCTCTAACGATTTCATATTTTGATTTTTCTGGCTATAGCCCATGTAGTCCTATTTACTCTGGATGACTTTTGGATAACTGCTAAACCGTAAGAGATAGACCAAATCTTACTATACTAAACTATAGATCTCGCTAAAACACAGTCTATGTCCTTTTTTTTTCCGTAGAGTGAACCATTTCGGAGATATTCCTTGTTATTTGTGTGAATTTTGGGAAAAAAAACTTTCGTCTAATGGAACATCGTTATTAATTTGTTTATATGTTACCAGTGCAAAGAGAACGGAATCTGAAAGCTTTACAACATTTGACTATCGCACAAAGCCTACTGTATTCCCGCATTCCCCTTGTACCTACAAGGAAATAAACAATAAGATAATTTATACAAATGTTTATCTCAACTAGCACGAAGAAGATATAGTAATAAGATTTGGTAAGCAAGTTTAAATTTTATTTCGTGGTTTTACTTTTTACCTTTTACATTTTGTCTGCTTACCTTTTTAGATCATTTTACACGCTTTTAACTAGTTTGAGCATACTCTTTTAGACAAGTTTTTAAGTTTTAACTGTTTTAGCTTTTGGCTGTTTTAGCTTGCGTTTTAATATTTAACTTTGAGTTTTAAGTGGTGGTGAGTTTTATCCGTTTTTTATTTTTGACTTTGGGCTCTAATGACCTAGCTGTCGACGGGCCCTTAAACCCTAATCACTCACTCACTAACTATAGTAATAAGAGTTTGTAAGAATGGTTAGTACAAGAGTAGAGAAAGTCATGTGAATGTAACACATCAGATATCTGTATTAACATGAAGAAGATATAGGAATAAGAGTTTGTAAGAATGGTTAGTACAAGAGTAGCGAAAGTCATGTGAATGTAACACATCAGATATCTGTATTAACATGAAGAAGATATAGTAATAAGAGTTTGTAAGAATGGTTAGTACAAGAGTAGAGAAAGTCATGTGAATGTAACACATCAGATATCTGTATTAACATGAAGAAGATATAGTAATAAGAGTTTGTAAGAATGGTTAGTACAAGAGTAGAGAAAGTCATGTGAGTGTAACACATCAGATATCTGTATTAACATGAAGAAGATATAGTAATAAGAGTTTGTAAGAATGGTTAGTACAAGAGTAGAGAAAGTCATGTGAGTGTAACACATCAGATATCTGTATTAACATGAAGAAGATACAGGAATAAGAGTTTGTAAGAATGGTTAGTACAAGAGTAGAGAAAGTCATGTGAGTGTAACACATCAGATATCTGTATTAACATGAAGAAGATATAGTAATAAGAGTTTGTAAGAATGGTTAGTACAAGAGTAGAGAAAGTCATGTGAGTGCAACACATCAGATATCTGTATTAACATGAAGAATATATAGTAATAAGAGTTTGTAAGAATGGTTGGTACAAGAGTAGAGAAAGTCATGTGAGTGTAACACATCAGATATCTGTATTAACATGAAGAAGATATAGGAATAAGAGTTTGTAAGAATGGTTAGTACAAGAGTAGAGAAAGTCATGTGAGTGCAACACATCAGATATCTGTATTAACATGAAGAATATATAGTAATAAGAGTTTGTAAGAATGGTTGGTACAAGAGTAGAGAAAGTCATGTGAGTGCAACACATCAGATTTTTTGATTTACTTTTCAGTTTTGAGTGACCTACGCTGTCCACAGTAAAGACTCACAAGCGTGCAGATTTTTTAATGCTCTTTTACTGAATGCGCGTAAGAACGTGCATCTGCAGTGAAATTTCCATCTATCATTTCTTGGGAGGAATACGTTTCCTCTATCTGCTAGAGTAAGCTGAAAGCAACTCCTAAGAATATCTCGGATAAGGCTAATTACAAAGAGGAAAAAAGAAAGGAAGGAAAATATAGGTTTGCATAAACTGTGTGTTTTACATCTACATTTTTGTGTGCTAAAAACCGTTGCTGTTTGTCAGTCACACAAAAGTATTTTAGAAACTCCTTCCAAATCCAGAGGACTTTGCAGGCCATTCCCAGAAATTTTGAAATAAACATAAATGTTTGAAAAGTATGGTATTTTAATATAGGCAGCGCCGTGGTAATGGAGAGAGCGTCCTCTGTGCGGGTATTCCCCCGGCACTCATTGCATTAACTGCTCCATCATCGCCTTTCCTTTCATATAATCTGTCTCACTTCAGGCTGTTCACGTATCCTATGATCCAGAGTTTGCTCCTCGACAGGCGTCTAGCCCTGGCGCCCTGGGAGGGAGTGTAGCTCCCCCATACGAGGAGGGTAAACACAGAAAGAAAATGTATTTCTTAATGTGTTAGACGCAAAATTTAATGGCGGCTGATAGGTGACTATTACTATTCTGTTTCCTGTTGTGCAAATGGGCATGTTAAAAGTTGGACTCATTAGCAATTGGGCACAAAAATGCTGTCGAAGGATGGAACCACCGGTTCAACAAAATCGTGCAAAGACCACACCCTAACATACTCGCGTTAGTTAAAGCTTTGAAGGATGATGCAGGGTACCAAAGATTCCATTTCGACAGAACAGAACTTAACTTGAAGGGGGAAAAACCAACAAAGTCTGTAGTTACACTCAGGGTTGCCAACCCGTACGATAATTATGGGGGTGTACGATAATTTCGATATCGGCGAAATATCAGTTTCACTGGTTTGTCACTCCAGCGAAGTGAAACTAATTACAAATAACACTACTTTTGTCCTCATTGTCTGTCTCCACCCCATAGCTACTAAGTCTGCTACCCTTTATCCTCTTATTGCCAGTGTGCCCAGGTCTGATAATCTCAATGAAGAAGGAAGGCACTGTTCAGAAAATTGACGATCAATGTAGAAAACTCGGAATACGTGCTATTCCTTGTGAAATAAAGAACATGCCTGAACCTGACAGTTCCTCGAGTGCTGTTAAACATATGTCACCTTGGTGGAAATACTGATTTCAAAGAACTAGCGGCCTTTGCATTATCAGTGATTTCCTTGCCCTACAGAAGCACTTCTTGTGAAAGAGTTTTTTTTCTAAACTGGGTTTAATAAAAACCAAAGTTAGAAACAGGTTGGCACTAGATACGGTAAATGAACTCATTTTGTCGTCTCAACTTATGAAAGAACGTGGTAGATCTTAAAATCTGCAAGTCACCGAGAAGATGTTAAGGTTTATCTCAACAACAAATTTGTGCAATGCTGCATCGGTTGAGGAAGCTGAACTTTCAGATGAACAGTGCGAGAAACATAAGTGCTAAAGTTGTAATATTTGTTGAGGTCATCAATCTTGTAAGTGGATATAATAAACATCATTACTCTTATATTTTCATAAGTATTATATTGATATTTTTATTGTTGTAGCGTTTGCTTTATGATGTACGATAATTTTGAATCCAAATCTATAATTTTGAGTGGCTGGTACGATAATTTTACTTTTAAATGTTGGCAACCCTGGTTACACTTGACAAGAGAGTTTGTTAATAACTTGAAAGTTGTTGAGGAATCCAGAGATCTAAGAAAATGTCTCAAAAATACTTGCCCATGTGCGTAAATTAAATTAATGCAATTCCGTTTTATACGAATGAAGTTAAATAATGAAATATGACGAATTCTTTCTGAATGAGCTTGGAAATAAATGAAAGTGTAATTAAGGACGCAGAAAAAAACTAAACCCATTGATGACACCTAACAGAATGAAAATAACATAATAGTAATAATAACAAAAATATACACGTTTGTGCCCCGGAAACAGTATGCTTTACATAAGAATCTCTTAGAAACATTTCTCAACATAATAATTAACACGACCTTAAGCAGCTAGCACTTATGGCAGTCTGTTTAGTGGCTTGATCCATGTTCCCAATTGCTACTGTTTTTGCCCTGTGCCCAACTGCTACAGTGCAAATGATATTTATATCACTGGTGTTACAGCGTCATTTCATAGCGTGTCTAACTATACAACACCGCAAGGTGTGGCAAGGCTCTGATTGGATTTTGTATCGAGCCACCCGCCATTAAATTCTGTGTCACTTTGAGAGAACCAAAATAATGAAGCATTTTCCATAAAGGTAAAGGTTAAGTTATGGTTGAAGGATTTTCTTGATAATGTTTACTAGATGCTGAACTTTAGTACCAATTTTTGTATTTAACCGACATGTTGTTTTTGAGTTCCTATGAAAATATAAACATACATTACTAGCATTGCACCCAGTTCCTTTGTCAGTCGTAAGAAAACGTTCATAAACTACAACTATTTAGGCTTTTGCTTAAAGTAACTCGAATATTGCGGGGAGGGGATGTCTGGGACGGAAACCGATAAATCTCAACCTGTCTAGCGAACCTGTGTTGCTGCATATTACAATGTTATCTCTTGCACCGCTTCGTGACTTGGAGTGCATTCTACGCCTCGAGAGGCGGGCGCGGCAGTTGAACCCGAACAGGTTCCAGACTGCTGCAAGTATTGCCAACCTGCACATTGCTATGCACTTACCTTGGATAGATAAGAGTTGATCCAGTTGACAAACGTCTTCTTCTGCACGCGCTCTTGTTCATCTGAAACAAAACAACATCGATTTACTCTACTGTAAGCGTTTGGCAAATCTGCTTAGCTTAGTAAGAAACAGGGCATAAAACACTAAACTTGCAACAACTACGTTTTTATTGTTCAATTTACACCCCCGCCTTTAACTACAAGGTCATATTGGCGGCGTTTTTTTCCTTTGAAACATATTGACAATGGGTTAACTCGTATACAGTGGTTTGTTTTTCTTTGGATTTTATACGTTAGGTCACGCACATTCTTCCAGATTCCGTCACTGGATGTGAGAGATGTATTACATACCCTGTAATCTTCCTCAAGCTGATTACCAAATTGGTGTTCTGTGACACACAATCGGTTTAATGTCATTAAAAAATCAAACTTTCCTTAAACTATCATTTAAATTCGTGCCACTCTGCAGTAGCAACAAAAGGCAACAAATTGTGGGTTCTTTTAAATTTAATTTACACAAAAACTATTGAATCTATTGAAATACGCCAAAGAAAAAAGTTGTCATTTATTTAATTTTCTATGAATATAGCCATAAATCAAGAACCTTCTATCAATAATAATCCAGCCAGGTGATGATAAATGTTTTTGATTAAAATATTTTTTTCTAGAAAAATATAAACTTTTCAACATTTTGGTATTACTTTCTTGTTATTCACAATTCGCTGTTAAAGTCTGACGGATCATTTCACTTCCACTCTGCATAGGAAACCAGAGAAAAAAGAGGAAATTGCCACCTACCGCCGTGTGACGTAATCAGGAATAGAAGCGACGGTCGAATTAAAGGTTTAGAGGAAGGGTGAGGGAAGGAAGTGAATAATGAGGGAAGTAGAAAGTGAATTATCAAGGTGTAGGATAATTATAACCAAATGGTCAGGAAACATAGGTGAAAATAGAAGGGAGGGAAAGAATGAACTGGGCAGCTTAAAATATAGAAGTTTAGCGTAAACAAATACATCAAGTGAGCAGGCGAGAAAGCGGTTCAAGCCATAAAATTAACAATAAAATACAAATTGAAGAACGTTTTTACAATAGTGAACGAAATAAACAACAGCACAGTCAAAATGTAAACAGAAGAAAGGATCTCAGACGGCTGTCTAATGAAGAAGGGCTGGGTCAAAAGTTCAAGGGCAGCACAACATGTGAATTGTCTAGTATACAATAAAGATGCATTTATTTACACACATACGGACCTTTTTCTAAAAATGCCTTTTTTTTTTTTTTTTTTTTTTTTGCTTCTGGGGACAGCAAAACGTGCATTTCCAGTGAACTCAGTATAGAGTTTTTGGGTGTAATACAATACTTCCTCTACTTTAGACATACACATACACACACACACACACACACACTGACCTTGGTCTAAAATGCTTTTTTGGCTTCTGGGCACCGCAAAACGTGTATTTCCAGTGAATTCAGTATAGAGTTTTCAGGTATAACACAATACTTCCTCTACTTTAGACACACACACACACACACACACACAAACACACACACACACACACACACACTGACCTGTGTCTAAAACTGTTTTTTTTTGTTTTTTTTTGCTTCTGGGGACCGCAAAACGTGTATTTCCAGTGAACTCAGTATAGAGTTTTTGGGTGTAATACAATACTTCCTCTACTTTAGACATACACATACACACACACACACACACACACACACACACACACACACACACACACACACACACTGACCTTGGTCTAAAATGCTTTTTTGGCTTCTGGGCACCGCAAAACGTGTATTTCCAGTGAATTCAGTATAGAGTTTTCAGGTATAACACAATACTTCCTCTACTTTAGACATACACACACACACTGACCTGTGTCTAAAAATGTTTTTTTTTTTTTTGCTTCTGGGGACCGCAAAACGTGTATTTCCAGTGAACTCAGTATAGAGTTTTTGGGTGTAATACAATACTTCCTCTACTTTAGACATACACACACACACACACACACACACACACACACACACACACACTGGCCTTGGTCTAAAAATGCTTTTTTGGCTTCTGGGCACCGCAAAACGTGTATTTCCAGTGAATTCAGTATAGAGTTTTTAGGTATAACACAATACTTCCTCTACTTTAGACATACACACACACACACACACACACACACACACACACACACACACACACACACACACACACACACACACACACACACACTGACCTTTGTCTAAACAAGTTTTTTTGGCTTCTGGGGACCGCAAAACGTGTATTTCCAGTGAATTCAGTATAGAGTTTTTGGGTATAACACAATACTTCCTCTACTTTAGACATACACACACACTGACCTTTGCCTAAACAAGTTTTTTTGGCTTCTGGGGACCGCAAAACGTGTATTTCCAGTGAATTCAGTATAGAGTTTTTGGGTATAACACAATACTTCCTCTACTTTAGACATACACACACACTGACCTTTGCCTAAACAAGTTTTTTTTGGCTTCTGGGGACCGCAAAACGTGTATTTCCAGTGAATTCAGTATAGAGTTTTTGGGTATAACACAATACTTCCTCTACTTTAGACATACACACACACTGACCTTTGCCTAAACAAGTTTTTTTGGCTTCTGGGGACCGCAAAACGTGTATTTCCAGTGAACTCAGTATAGAGTTTTTGGGTATAACACAATACTTCCTCTACTTTACTGTAAATACGTAGTAGAGAAAGTAAATGTAAGAATTGTATGCTTTAAGTAAGGTTTACTTTGAAGCAGAGATACATACACCAAGGTGTGTTCACCTTTAGGGAACTATCGGCCCATGGCCATCTTCCAACGGAAGTAAAAACAATTGATTCTCTCTCCTTTAGTGACAAACAATTGCGATCACGGACTTGGTGCGGCGACTCTAGTATCTTTGTTTTTTCTGCCAGCACGAGGTCAGCGGGTCGGGAAATTTGAACCTGAGTATCAAATGGTCCAAATGTCTTGCTGTGGTCTTTTCCTCCACACGTAATTCTCTGTAATAATAATTTATCTTATAAAGAGAGACAATTTGCCTGTATGTAGAGTAATCTTAAAAACCACTCAACTGATTTTGATAATTCTTTCATTCACTGAAAAGACCAATTCATCCCACAGACATGAGACTATTATGAATACAAACACATTGCAGTTATAAAAGAACATATGAAGAAGACATTGATTATTTAAATTGAGAATGTCATGGAATAGAAAAAATAGTTGTTACTCCATAGAAGATAAATATTTGCTGCAGAGTATAAAAACAAAAGTCGGTTACATTTTATTGTAACGAATATACATGGATAGCCATGATGTAACGCTTCAACTAACAGATGACTCTAGAAACTGACCGGTGGCGTTTTGTACAACCGGCAGGCAACTCTCCCGGGGAAATCCCCCTGAGAGGAAGGGACGAACAACGCACGCAAGCGGCGAGGTTGGGTGTTCCTAATCATCCCAAAAGGACATCAATCCTGACGACGGCGATCCTACTTGCACACCCGGAACCCAGGCCCCGGCCAAGCGCAAGGAAGAAATCTTTACAACACTTCTTGGTCCCACAACCCTGAAGAAGATACAGATGAAAGGAGGGGCTCAAAACATGTATAAACTGTTTGATCAGTAGGGCTTGGATTTTTATGACATGTCATATTTTTATCCTGTATTCTTTTTGCATCCTTAAGTTAAGTATGTTTCCGACATTTGTGAATACAATGAATCAGATTTTATTGGTCACATAAATGCATATTTGACCATATTTTAGTGTTAGATCCTATTTTGTTAAATATACGAATAAGAGCATACTTTTAGTCATATTTTATGTAATATTTAATACAACAGATATTTTTACTTTCTCTACAAGTAGAAGTATTGTATTCCACGCAAAAATTCGATGTCGAGATTTCACCGGAAATATATGTTTTGAGACCCCTGAATCCAAAAAAGCATTTTTAGAAATGTGTGTGTGTGTGCGTGCGTGTGTGTGTGTTTTGTGTGCCAGTGCCTATATAGGGTCAGATGCCTGTCGGGGAGCAGAGGAACCTCTGGGCCGGACAGAGTGAAGACTTGGAAGCGAGTAGTCAGTATGAGAGTGAGGACTTACAAGCCAGTGTCTAGGGTCAGACGCCTGTCGGGGAGCAGAGGAACCTCTGGGCCGGACAGAGTGAAGACTTGGAAGCGAGTAGTCAGTATGAGAGTGAGGACTTACAAGCCAGTGTCTAGGGTCAGACACCTGTCGGGGAGCAGAGGAACCTCTGGGCCGGACAGAGTGAAGACTTGGAAGCGAGTAGTCAGTATGAGAGTGAGGACTTACAAGCCAGTGTCTAGGGTCAGACGCCTGTCGGAGAGCAGAGGAACCTCTGGGCCGGACAGAGTGAAGACTTGGAAGCGAGTAGTCAGTATAAGAGTGAGGACTTACAAGCCAGTGTCTAGGGTCAGATGCCTGTCGGGGAGCAGAGGAACCTCTGGGCCGGACAGAGTGAAGACTTGGAAGCGAGTAGTCAGTATGAGAGTGAGGACTTACAAGCCAGTGTCTAGGGTCAGACGCCTGTCGGAGAGCAGAGGAACCTCTGGGCCGGACAGAGTGAAGACTTGGAAGCGAGTAGTCAGTATAAGAGTGAGGACTTACAAGCCAGTGTCTAGGGTCAGATGCCTGTCGGGGAGCAGAGGAACCTCTGGGCCGGACAGAGTGAAGACTTGGAAGCGAGTAGTCAGTATGAGAGTGAGGACTTACAAGCCAGTGTCTAGGGTCAGACGCCTGTCGGGGAGCAGAGGAACCTCTGGATCGGACACAGTGAAGACCTGGAAGCAGGTAGTCAGTATGAGAGTGAGGACTTACAAGCCAGTGTCTAGGGTTGGACACCTGTCGGGGAGCACAGGAACCTCTGGACCGGACAGAGTGAAGACCTGGAAGCAGGTAGTCAGTATGAGAGTGAGGACTTACAAGCCAGTGTCTAGGGCCAGACGCCTGTCGGGGAGCAGAGGAACCTCTGGATCGGACACAGTGAAGACCTGGAAGCAGGTAGTCAGTATGAGAGTGAGGACTTACAAGCCAGTGTCTAGGGTCAGACGCCTGTCGGGGAGCAGAGGAACCTCTGGATCGGACACAGTGAAGACTTGGAAGCGGGTGGTCAGTATGAGAGTGAGGACTTACAAGCCAGTGTCTAGGGTCAGACGCCTGTCGGGGAGCAGAGGAACCTCTGGACCGGACACAGTGAAGACCTGGAAGCAGGTAGTCAGTATGAGAGTGAGGACTTACAAGCCAGTGTCTAGGGTTGGACATCTGTCGGGGAGCACAGGAACCTCTGGACCGGACAGAGTGAAGACCTGGAAGCGGGTGGTCAGCCAAGCACCAGGTATGAGAGTGAGGAAGAGCATGATATGAAATGCAGGCGAAATAGATGATTCGAAAGGTGATGATGGAGCAATTGGTGGAATGAGTGAGGGGGGAAATCGGAGAACCTAGAGGAAACTCGCCCAAACGCCGCTTCATCCAGTATACCACATGCAGGCCCCTGGGATCGAACACGGGCCGCTGAGGTGTAGGCGAACGGTCTAACCACTCGGCCACGGTACCGCCGTTATCTATATACGATATATATATTTTACATAAACCATGTGATTTAACGAGATGTAAATGTTTTCTTATACATATATAGTAGGATTTTGTCTATATCGTGCGGTTTACGAATTATGTAAATGCCATTCAGAATGAAGAGAACACATTTCCAGTAAACGTAAGACATACATTTACATTTTAATGAACATATCTTATCCATGTGGTATTTTAATCAAAAACATGGCTTCCGTTTTTTAAAGAATGAAAGTCCTTAAAACAGTTTTTCATGAAAAGGACATCGGCGTCGCGCAGGGAGGGGGGGGGGGGGTCCGCGGGCCCCCATTTAATGCACAATCAATTACTATTAGACTATTGTTTTAATTTTGATGTAAAGAAAAAAAATTTATTTAGTACAAATGAATATGCTTATCCACAACAAATACTACAACTCGTATCTTTTAGAGTTTTTGGCTACGGAATAATGGTTTAATATTGTTTGATTGTGAACTTCCAACATGCGGGCCTCCCCTGGAAGTACTGTATTCCATCCAAAAATTCGATGTCGAGATTTCACCGGAAATATATTATTTGAGGCCCCCTGAATCCAAAAAAAAGCATTTTTAGAAAAAGGTCCGTGTGTGTGTCAGTCTGTGGACAGCATAACTCAAAAACGAAAAGTCGGTTAAAAACCAAAGTTGGTATTTAAGTTTAATGTCTTTCAAGGATGTGACACGAAGATTTTGAAGAAAATAGCCCCACCGTAAACTACCCTTTACATGGAAAATTTTTCAAAAATTTTGATTTTCTTGAAAATGGCTCTAACGATTTTGGTTAAAATGTCATATGTTTGAGATATTTTTATGACAAATGAAATGTATATCTTGAATTTTCTGGCTATATCCCCTGTAGTCGTATTTACTCTGGACGACTTTTGCATAACTGGGAAACCGTTAGAGATAGACCAAATCATACTATACAAAAAATGTAGATCTTGCTAAAATACATAATTTATGTCTCAATAAATTTTCTTGTAGGGTGAACCATTTCGGAGATATTCCTTGTTATGTGTGTGAGTTTCGGAAAAGTTAGAACTTTCGTGAAATGGGTCATCGTTGTTCATTTTTTTATATGTTAAGTGAGCAAAGACAACAGAATCTCAAACATTTGACTGTCGCACAAAGCCTACTGTATTCTAACATTCCCCTTGCACCTACAAGGAAATAAGCAATAAGATAATTTGTACAAATGTTTATCTTCAGTAACACGAAGAAGATATAGGAATAAGAGTTTGTTAGAATGGTTAGTACAAGAGTAGAGAAAGTCATGTGAGTGCAACACATCATAATTTTGTTTTTGAGTTATGCTGTGTCCGCGCGCGCGCGTGCGCGCACACACACACACATGCACACATACAAACCTTTGTCTAAAGAGAACCTCAAAACGCGTATTTGCAGTGAATATTTGGTGTAGGTAAGAACGGAACGGAAGGCGAATGCTACACGTGCGTAACGGTGAAGGAAAATTGACCGATTATACAGCGGAATTTGTGTATCTGGCACGCACGGCTTAGCTGCCTGCTAAACTGGCTCAAGGTGACAGCAGACAGTTGAACTCCGCGGTTAGTCAATGCGACTGCAGTTACTTCACACTAACGACTGTGATAAATCCATCTCCACGCTTCACAAAAGGGAAATGTTTGTCCTTGTCCAACAGCAACGTGGAGTCTCAGTTGTCCAAATTCTGAACTGCAGTCCTTTTCTGTTTCATAAGCTGCGAAGGTTCATGTTAACATGCTGCAACTCTGCAGAAAGGAGTGAGGAGTCCCGTGTTGTAAAACAAAGGGTTCTTCAAAGGAGGCGGCCGAATTGCACATACATCAGGGAGGTCTCTGGTTCGATTTCTGTTTACCAACCAATCTCCTTAGGTTTATCGCGGTTTTCCCTAGTGGATAGGCGAATGCTGGGTTGGTTTCTCATCTACCACGATTTTCTATCCGTCAATTCCATTTCATTCCGTTATGTTCTCATGTTCAAGATTTGATGTTTGGTTTAGGGCGTGTGGTTACTCAAAGGAAAGAGCACACCTCGTGCATACTAGAGGGCCGCTTGGTTGACGTATCGTTCATCACCATCCCTGGGCCACTCCAGCAATGGGACGGGTCTTGGAGCCTGAAAATCTTACGGACTTCCGCGCATCTTGTGACCTGTTGCTTCACCTCATCCCTTCTTTCTGGTGGTGATCACAGAGATCACAGTGCACGAGGTGTCCCTCCACGTTGCATAAACCATACATTATCGTGAGCCTAAGAGCCTCTAGGAAAATCCATTCTCTGCTCATCACATCTACTTTATCTCATATTTAATTTATGGCAAAAAAAACTCCTAAAGTTGAAATGACTTTAGAAAATTTCGTCTTACATAGACTATTCTTACGAAAGCCTATTTCATGCTAATCCAGACAAACCTTTCCAGAAATGATTTCGATATAGCTGCATTTCATTATAGGCACATCACAAGAAACAACTGAAAGGTGACCACTTAAAATGACAGGTATTTTATGCTCTAATAATATGCATGCATTCATTCATTGAAAACTTCCATAAAAGGTATTAAGACAGCATATTAATTAAAGAACTAAGGCAGTGTTAATAAATCATAACATTCCAACTGGTGAATCCGCAGGAATTGAATTTCTAGAAATATTAGCAGTTGAATTCCCCCGCTGGGAGGTCTGGCACGGGGTGCACTCAGCCTCCTTAGGTCCCGAGAGGACCTATTGAGGAGCTACTTAATGGAGAAGTAGCGGCTCTAGGTCGCGAAGGCCGCATAACTGGCCGGGAGGGCTCTGAGCGCTGACCACGTCCCACCCTTCAGTACTGCATCCCACCAATGGCGCCTGTAGTGGGCAGAGGTGGGGGATGCAGCGGCTGGGCGGCAAGCCTTGGCCCTTCATGGGCTGTTGCGCTAGGGGGCTTATTAGCAGGTGAAATTTTTCACTTTTGTAAATTAGTTGCTGAAGTTTTTATAAATCTTACGAGCTACTAAACAATAACATTTCAACTAAATGCAATGTTACGCAAGTATAAGCAGCACATTTCAGTTATCCTTAACAGCCATCTAGATACTGTGAGAGATAAGACCGGCATTCCCCTTTGTCACGTGACCTCTCGATTGTCTTGCTTGGGAGCTGCCATCAGAGTTACCAACTTGACTTGATGGCACATAAAATCTGATGTGTGCACTCTCATGATCTTCTCTACTCACTCTTATACAGACTATTCTTAAAAATGCTTATTCTTCTATCTATTCCATATTAATCAAGGTAAACATTTGTAGAAATTGTTTTATTATATATTTCCTTATAGGTACAATGGGTATAGGCTTAAGTGATAGTCAAATATTTTAAGAACTGGTTAGAGGGTGGAAGATTGTGCAATAGGTCGCAGGTTTAGTGAATATGGCTGCTACTGCTGCTACTCTCGTATGTATACAGCTGTAGATGTCTGCTGATGCACGGCTGCGCGGTACCGGTTACATCATTCTCCGTATCCAACTAACCTGTATCGTACATGATTGCACGCAGTTCCGCTCTCTAATGATGGCCTTGACATTGCAGTCTCTTTGTGTGGCCAAGATATAAAACAAAAGAAGAATTAAAAAACAGGACCAAAAAAGAAATGACGGCCACCTATTTGAGAAAAGTACAAGTAATTGAAAATTGAAACCAATAACAAGGAATATCTCAAAAATAGTTATCTACACAAAAATATTTATTTATTTAATATAAACTGTGTGTTTCACAATTTGATGCAGTAAGATTTTGTCTATGTCTTGCAGTTTACCAGTTACACAAAATTCACTGAGAATAAAAATAACCTCAGAGACTGTTATGCAGAAATGTCAAGATAGTTTGTTAATCTTTATTTCACACAAGGTATGGAAATTAGAATGGAACTAAAGATGTAATACCATAACTGGAATTTGACACAGATTTTCCGATTGGGGAAAAGCGGACAGCGGGCGCGGTCAGCACGTTCTGTGCTAGCAATGTATCCTTTAGCTTTGTACAACAATTGTTCCAAATACTGCAAACATAATTAGAGGGAAAGGGTGCAAAAAGCTTGAAGTCTGAACAGGGTTGCCAACTCGTACGATAATTATGGGGGTGTACGATAATTTGAATGTATGATAGTTCGATATCGGCGAAATATCATTTTCACTGGTTTGTCACTCCAGCGAAGTGAAACTAATTACAAATAACACCACTTTTGTCCTCATTGTCTGTCTCCACCCCATAGCTACTAAGGCTGCTACCTTTTATCCTCTTATTGCCAGTGTGCCCAGATCTGATAATCTCAATGAAGAAGGCACTGTTCAGAAAATTGACGATCAATGTAGAAAACTCGGAATACGTGCTATTCCGTGTGAAATAAAGAACATGCCTGAACCTGACAGTTTCTGGAGTGCTGTTAAACATGTCACCTTGGTGGAAATACTTATTTCAAAGAACTAGCGGCCTTTGCATTATCAGTGGTTTCCTTGTCCTACAGAAGCACTTCTTGTGAAAGAGTTGTTTTTTCTAAACTGGGTTTAATAAAAACCAAAGTTAGAAACAGATTGGCACTAGATACGGTAAATGAACTCATTTTGTCGTCTCAACCTATGAAAGAACGCGGTAGATCTTAAAATCTACAAGTCACCGAGAAGATGTTAAGGTTTATCTCAACAACAAATTTGTGCAATGCTGCAACGGTTGAGGAAGCTGAACTTTCAGATGAATAGGGCGAGAAACATAAGTGCTAAAGTTGTAATATTTGTTGAGGTCATCAATCTTGTAAGTGGATATAATAAACATCATTGCTCTTATATTTTCATAAGTATTATATTGATATTTTTATTGTTGTAGCGTTTGCTTTATGATGTACGATGATTTTGAATCCAAATCTATAATTTTGAGTGGTTGGTACAATAATTTTACTTTTAAATGTTGGCTACCCTGAGTCTGAATCACGATTGAATACAATATTAAATGTAATACCGGATATAGAATGAAATACTGAAATATTATTTCTATTTCACCTTGTATA